>WFKR01000005.1:48455825-49202783 GCA_025331145.1 Rosa persica | reverse complement strand
TCACTCCCGATAAAAAATAAAAATAAATAATGAATAAAAAATTAAAAAAACTAATACATTTGTTGATGTTAGAATTTGGTTCAACTTGTACTTTCGATTTTTCAACCCATGCCATGTAGCTAAGATGCGTTGAAATGTCAAAGAGTCCATATAGGACTCTAACCTTTTAAGGAATCAAACCTTCAATTGAAAGAGAATGAATCCTTTATATAGCAACAACCATGACTAAAGAGACGTTTAGCCTTGACACTCCAAGTCTTCAGCCTTAGAGTTCTACCTCTTAGGTCTTGGATGGTCAACATGTGGTTGATTCCCCATCTTGGAGGGCAAGATCAGAGCATGTCGGGACCTCACCATTAAAAGGGCACAGTCAAAAGGAATCAAGAGTCTCAACCCTAAGGCTAAGAATTCGACCCCTAAGACTTATATCCTCAACTCCCAAGGCTTAGGTTGAAGGGTACAAAAATTATATGAAAACTTATCCTCGAAAAAGAAACTAAAAGGGTCTTCAATATTTGTTTACTTTGAATCTTTCTTGCAGTAATTCTTAAAAGGTGATACCACTAATATCGACACTAAGCTTGGGTTGAAGGCTTAAGGTGCAAGTCTAGTGACCGTCTTAATTAGTTTAGAATTTGGTCATGTTGCATACGAAAATCATCTCGGCCAAGATAGCCATGAGATCTAGTAACAAACACTCTAAATTTAGAAATTCTCACATGACATCAAACATAGCTAGTTTGAGTGAATAGACCAAAGAGGTATTGAGTTCCATGACCGAAACGAAGGCAGCGTTTGGTCAGACTACCAAGATTAGAGATTTTGAGTGGTACAACTGAAGAGAATGAGGAAAGTAGATCACACGGCCATGTGGTAGGGATGTCCAAGTTCAAATTGGTGATTACACAAATGGTCGGTAAGGAGATTAAAAGTAATTGGCCAAACCAAGTATGCTCATAAACGATGTCGGTTGAAGAGTTCGTTTAAGGAAGGAATTCTTACAAGGAAAGAGTTTGAGCTAATAAAGAATTTCAACTGCAAAGATTCAAGGTAGAAACTAAATCAAGGCATTAATAGACGTATCTATCCGAAAAAGGAAGACGAATCCTACTCAGATTCTACAACTCAGAGACCAAGTTAGACTGGGTTTCAACTTGTATACATAGTAGCTTTAAACTCACTGTAAACGGTTCTACACCAAACACACAAATTAATATACAAATCTTTACTCAAATTTTATCTTTCAATATCATGGGTGCTTTAACCTGTCAAATCTACCTTTCATAATTTAGATCCAATTTCAGCCTTTTACTTTCTTTGCTCAATTATTTCAAGCACTTTATTTTCCTAGTTCATTTACTTTACATGAAATTTATTTTTCACCCTCAGGAACTTTGTAAGATAGAATCCTCTATATATCAATCTCTTTTAGCTAGTTCGGATTTGGTTGATTTGATTTGCCGTTCACACACATATCACCTCCTATCGCTTGGACAACCATGTTAACTTGACTTCCATTTTCATAGTGATCTGTGAGTATCTTCATCTAACAGATATCTCACTTGTCACTTGAACCTTCAAATTAACCCATGATGTGATGGTGATCAAGCATCTCAATCATGATTTACGCTTAGCCAGAGTCCTTGTAACAAAGGCAAAAGAAGCCAGCTAGCTGAGAAGGTTCCTTTATCAGCCCACAATCACTTGAAAGAAGTTAGATCAGATATAAATCATATCAAAACCTCGCTTGGCCTTTCTGTCACGAGTTAGCACGCTCGCATAATTCAGAAGGACAATTGGACTGCAAGTTGCTCAGCTGAGACGATTATGAGGCAAACACAAACATCCTTCTTGATGAGTGACTCGTGGGTCGTGCCACCACATGACTGTGTGATTGTAGATGTAATGCGCATGTATCTGACTTGTCAAATGATCGAAACCTGAGGAAGAAAGAAATCTTGGTTGAGGGTTCGATGCCTTAGGATCAAGGACTTTTTGGTTGTTAATTAACGGGATGAGTCAAGTGATGATTAGTAATTGAATACTTACCTTACAACTACTCCTACCACAAAAATGCATAATACCAATAAAAGGCAAGAAAGTAAATTGTAGACTAGGTGCGGGAATGTAAAGAATAATAAAGTAAATAAATGAGCGGTAACGTAAAGAGTGAAAAAGTAAATAACGATTAATAAAATTCAAGAAAATAAATAAGAACGGCTAAAAGATGAATGGCTAAAAGGTAAATGGCTTCGAAGAGAAAACTATTTCTAAAATGTAGCAATTGAAACAACTGAAATCATACTAGATTATAAGGAAAATGAAGAAAAATGATTTGAACTAGCAGAGCTAACAACTAAGGAATTGAAGAAATATTTTAACTAATCTGCAGCTAAGAAAATGAAAGGAAACCCATGATAGAGCTTTTGAATGGAGTTGTATGTGTCTCGAATGGCTTGTGGAAGCCTCAATTTATATGGATCGTCTTGTATTCCTTGGCTTGATCTCTTATCTCTTTGAGTTTGAGTGGAACTTGGTTTCCTTATTACTTAGTGACTCTATTAATGTTGGCTACTCCCAATTCTTATCATCAACTGACTTGAGTAAAACTCTATCTTGACTGGCTTCTATTGTCATCTCAACAGTTGGAACTGATCTTAAGGCTAGTTCTCTTGGATGAAACTCTCTTTATCGGCTAAGGTTATCTTCAAGTTCAATGAAATACTATCTTGATGAGCAATTCACCTCCTTGTCACTTATTGGCTCATTCATCTATCCATTACTTACTTTTCAAGTTGTTTGACTTGGAGTTGGAAAATGATATAAATTACTTGAGTGAATGGCCAATGGGTTTAGACAATAATCTTGCCTTCTTAAATATTGATTATGGGCTAGCTGATAACCAATGGTCTAAACATTGAAACAACCATTGGCCTAAATCTTCATTGGCATGTATTGTCTAATAAGTCATTGACTGATATATTTATTGGGACGAGACATTAATCCATTACCATCTACTTATGGATTCGACGACAACCCTGATTATACGTTGAGCGACTCACTATAATCTTCAGTAGGTAAGTCCTAAAACTTTAGGCTAGCCTTCTATTAGCATTCTCTTTTTTCGACAGCAAATATAGGTATCTTAGCCTAAAAGAAGAGAGGCAGCTATAGAAGAAACACCCAAGCGAGAAAAGTTTATGATTATTTTAGGCTTTCTTACATTGTATAGTAGTGGAAATTGGGATGAACCTGTTAAGGTATGATTTAGGATTTATGAGTTAAACCATATATCATATGTAGCTAAGTAAAATGATTTCTATTCGCCAGCATTAACTTTTGTATTTTAGCCTTTTTATTAGGTAAATTTATAAGGAAAAAGAGAGTAGAAAATTTCTCTATGAAGAAAGTTGATAATTTACCTAAGAAGGTATGCTTCCATTTAGGCTTTTGGGTAGGGCAGGGTCGGACATGTAATAAAATTTAGGGGCGAGCTGGGTCAAGGCTTAAATATGATAGCCTCTACCTGCCCATTAGGGCTGGACCGGGCCCTCTTAAGTTAACAAAAAAAGAAAGGGTTAAATACTGTTTACTCCTTATACTTTTGCTCGAAAAAACATTTCAGTCCTTAACCTTCTAATTTTACACGTTTAGTCCTTGTACTTCAAAATTTCAGACCAATAGGTCATTGCCGTCTAAAAGTCACGGTGAAATGTCTATTATGCCCTCAGTTCTTTTTTTTAATTAATTAATTATTTTTTTTTGAAAATGAATTTTTTTTCCCTTTCTTTCTTTCTGTTTTTTTTATATATTTTTTTCTTTCTTTCTATTTGAAAAAAAAAGAATAAATAAAATAAAGAAAAAAGAATTAAAAAAAAAGAGAAAAGAATAAATTTATTATATAAGAAAAAAAACTGAGGGCATAATAGACATTTCACCGCGACTTTTAGACGGCAAGGACCTATTGGTCTGAAATTTTGAAGTACAGGGACTAAACGAGTGAAATTAGAAGGTCAGGTACTGAAGTGTTTTATGGTCAAAACCTCAAGGACTAAATAGTATTTAACCAAAAAAAAAACATCGTTTTAGAGAAATGGGAATTAAGAGAAATTACTGTGTATTCTCATTGATAATATATGTCTCTTTATATAGAGGATTACAATGTATAGAATCTGAATGATACAAGGAAAGAGAATTATAAATTGAATAGGAATCTCTAGATTCTTCTAATTAAACTCTATTACCACTAGGTCAAGTAACCTAGCGTTTGGGCCAGACATAAAATAGAGATTTACTTGAATACTCTCCCTTGTGTCGCCCAAACGTCGTCCTACTCTCGTTGCCTCATTAAAAACCTTGCCGAGTAACAAAAACTCTGTGAGACAAAAATAACCTCAATCGAAGGGGAAAAAGAGCACAACACACCCTTCACCCTTCACGCTTCGAGACGAACATGTAGACATCTCTCCCTGATGTCTGCGCCTCCCCCTGATGACTACGATCATGAGAGTTCAGATAATTTCCGCAAGCCAATTCTTGCCACATGTTTCTTGAACGTGGATTTGGGTAATGACTTAGTGAACAAGTCTGTCACATTATCCTCAGATCGAATATGGTTTACTTTGATCTTGAGGAGCTTTTGTGGTTGCTGATTGTAGAAGAATTTGGGCAATATGTGCTTGGGGTTGTCTCATTTGTTGTAGCCTTGCTTCATTTGTTCAATGCAAGCAGCATTATCCTCATAAATGCTTGTTGGTTCATACGTGGTAGACTTTATACCATAATTACTTTGAATATGCGTAACTATGGATCGAAGCCATATATATTCAAGAACCTCTTCGTGAAGAGCAATAATCTCTACATGATTCGAAAATGAAGCAAATAAGGTCTGCTTTGTAGACCTCCAAGATATCATTGTGTTTCCTATGGTGAACATATATCCAGTTTGGAAACGACCTTTGTGCGGGTCAGAGAGGTACCCAGCATCAACAAAACCTTCCAAAACACTTATATCATTTTGGGATGGGGAGAGGGAACGCAGTCCACCATATGTGGCTTCCCTGGCATTTGATGGGTCTGAATCCATCATCTCTCTGTAGGGATCGAACAAGCCTATATCAATCGTACCACTTAGGTATCGAAAGACATCTTTAACACCAGTCCAATGGAGTTGTGTTAGTGTAGAGCTATATTTAGCTAACAAGTTCACAGCGAAAGAGATATCCGATCTTGTGCATTGTGCTAAGTACAATAATACACCTATTGCACTAAGATAGGGCACTTCTGCCTCTAGTACTTCTTTATCGTCATCTTTTGGACGGAATGAATCCTTCTTTGGGTCAAGACTACAGACGACCATTGAGGTGCTTGAAGGCTTAATCTTGTCAGTGTTAAAACTTCTAAGAATCTTTTGGGTATAAGCTGATTGATAAATCAGGATACCATCTTCACGGTGCTCAAGTTCCAAACTGAGGCAAAACCGTATTTTCCCAAGATCTTTCATCTCAAACTTGAATTTCAAGTGTTTAGCGGTTTCCTTCAACTCTTTAAGGGTGCTAATTATATTCATCTCATTGACATAAATCGCTATTATTGCAAATCCGAAACTTGTCCTTTTTATGAACACATATGGCATAGTTCATTGTTGACATATCCCTTTTCCAATCAAGTAGTCACTTAGACGGTTATACCACATCCGTCCGGATTGTTTCAATCTATGTAGTAAGCGTTTCAATCTTATAGCAAACGCGCTCTGTGGTTTAGAGCTACTTAATTTGGGTAACTAAAGTCCATCTAGAATCTTCATGTAGATCTCAGTATCTAGATCCCCATATAGATACACAGTAACAACATCCATAAGCTGCATGTTCAGTTTTTCAGAAACTACTAAACTAACAAGGTAGCATAACGTAATGACGTCCATTACGGGAGAATAGGTCTCCTCATAGTTGATTCCAGGGCGTTGTGAGAAGGCTTGCGCCACAAGGTAAGCTTTGTACCTTACAATCTCGTTTCCCTCATTACGCTTTCTAACGAATACCCATTTGTGACCAACTGGTTTGGTGTTAGGCGGTATCGGCACAAATTTTCCAAATACCTTTCTTTTCGCTAGAGAATCAAGTTCTGCCTGGATCGCATCTTTCCATTTTAGCTAATCTGCACTACGTTGGCATTCATCAACGAAGCTGGTTCGATGTTATCGGTCTCAATAATCTCACGCGTTATGGAATACGCAAATACATCATCAACGATGATGGAGCTTCTTTCCCACATCCCATGTATAGTAGTGTAATTCACAGAGATCTCTACGTTCTTATAGATAGGTTCTAACATTGGCGCGTCCTCCTATGATGTCTCTTGGACATATCATAATCGGAACATTGTCATGAGACGGATTTTGAGTATTGATGATCAAAGGATTTGTTTGTGCTTCATTCGCTCTGTTTCTAGGGCGAGTATCCTTCGAACCAAGCGGTCTACCTGATGTCTCACACTTACTTGCGGGACATGCGGCCATAGACGCCATATCACTGCTAATATGGGTAGTGACACCATCTCTTGGTACCTCAGAAGCGGCGTTACGTCCAATATTTGAGATGTCAATCCTTGCAGGCATGTTTGCAGCAGGTATGTGTGATCTCGTCCCTTTGGCAACATCAGAAATGCATCAAGCAGAGTGTCTGCTATGTTCTGGAGCTCGATTATTCGTCGCACTTCAAGTTCGAACTGTGTAGTACGGGGATCGAGATGAGACATAGTAGAGACAGACCACGACAATTCATGTCGTTCCTGTTGAGCATCTGTGTTCTTATCTCCCTCTAACTATGGGAAGTCTGTCTCATCAAAATGACAATCCACAAATCTAGCAGTAAAGAGATTGCCTATCAAGGGTTCAAGATAGCGGACGATGGTTGGAGATTCATAGCCAACATAGATGCCCATTCGTCGTTGTGGACCTATCTTAGTATGCTGTGGCTGCATAATAGGCACATAAATAGCACATTCAAAAATGCGTAAGTGTGAGACATCAGGCTCGTACCCAGTCACTAGCTGTAACGCAGAGTAAGATTGGGTTGCAGTGGTTCGTAGACAAATTAGCGTCGCTGCATGCAATATTGCATATCCCCAAGTGGAAACAGGGAGATTGGTGCGCATAACCAATGTCTGTGCTATCATCTATAGTCGTTTGATAGCGGCTTCCGTGAGACCATTTTGGGTATGAACATGGGAAACAGGCTGCTCTACATCAATCCCCAATGACATGCAATAGTCATCGAACGTTTTCGATATAAACTCCCCAGCATTATAAAGTCGAATTGAGTTAATTGGATGGTCAGAGTAGTGAGCACGTAGACTGATAATCTGGGCAAGGAGTTTAGCATAAGCAACATTTTGAGTGGACAATAGCGTGACATGTGACCAGTGTGTCGACGCATTAACCAATACCAAAAAGTATTTAAAAGGTCCTCATGATGGTTGAATTGGTCCACAGATATCTTTTTAGATTCTCTATAACAACGGAATGAGTATTTTAGGATCATTTGCGTAGGACGATCTCGGTCCTAATTTCCCAAAGAAACATGCTTTGCAAAATGAGCGAGGGACCTTAAAAGCAACCAATGAGGATTTTGGTTGGGCCTGAGCGTCTTTAGTGCTATTAGAAGCAAAATGTGTCACTACATCACCCATCATAGCGTTAGAACTATGGAAAGTGGCATCCATGGAGTCTAGGCCATGGGGAGAAGCATCCATGGCATCATGCCCATGGGTGGCGCCATTGGTGGCATAGTCACAAGAGACTTGGCAGCCCTACGGAGGTCAAGGACAATGGCAGTGCCCAAAGGGGCAGTTGCGGCGGTCATACTAAGTCCGGGAATCAATTTTCAATTCTTGCTTTGTCTCACTGTAAAGAGTGACTGTCCGTGTGAAGTCTTTAGTATACGGATCATCATATCACGATCAGGATATCCTAGTCGGTCATGCCAAAGCCGGTATGTGTCTAAATCCAAGAGATCTTCTCTTATCACATTATTAGATTCAATTGATCTAATTGTAGTGACGTAAAGTCTACTAGATTGACACATAAGCTTCTCTAAGATGCGTTTCCATCCTCAGTCATTAGAGGTAATGCAAAGAAACTCTTTTCTGTTCTCAGTATGCGTTTCCGTATGGAATCCGTTGGCTCTTATATCTTTAAAGCTCAATAAGGTTCGATTTGCCTTAGAAGCGTAGATAGCTTCTGTGACTTTAATCAAGGTGCCATTTGGAAATAGGAATTGGGTCACTCCATGTCCTTGAACTAATCCTGATGGCCCAGCTATTATAGTCACAGATGAATATGTAGGCAACATCTTTAAGAATAATTGTCTATGGCATAGAATGGAGTGAGTAGTCGCACTATCTGCAAGACATTGTAGTTCTCCATAATCAATTCCTAAAAGAAAAGCTCATAATTAAAAATGAGTCATAAAGAAAAGAACTCAACTTTTATTAATAAGTCAAATGGAATTACATCATCGATTCTTGAACCAAAGAAAATCTAATCCAATAAACTAGCTAATGCAAAACAATGGCAGCTGTCTAACTTCTTTCGGTAATTCCAAAGCAAATGTGACCAGGTGAGTAGAGAGATGTCGGTGGAGTGAGGCTCATTTAAGTATCACTAATCTCAAAACCTTCCTGGATATCACATTTACATTGAGTACGCCTACTTTGAAGAAAGACTAAACCATTGGCATTTACTAAAAAAATAATATGGCAATTGCCTACATCTCTTGGAAAATAAAAGGACTTAATATTGCCAGTTTCTTGGCCCTTGAAGTAGTCCACCCTAAGAGCAACATCATCCTCTTGATCTTCTTGCTCTATGTAGTGCGCCTCCCTTGCTTCACGATATACTTTGTATGCATCAGCAACATTCTGGGATAGTCTACATGCTTTGGCCCAATGTCCTGTTGATCCACATCGAAGATAAACATCTTTATGGTCAGGCTCCCTTGATCGAGGCGCCCTTGGGGCGCGAATTGGATGACCATTACTCTTGGTGGCGTCACCACCACGGCTCACTCTCTCTTTACATGTTGACCTCCAAGGTTCCGTGCACGCCTCTCTTGGCGATTTCCTTCCTCTTTAGGGCGAGAATATGGACCAGAACTTCCGGAATTGTTCCTACTCTTAGGGTTTCACTCAATACGTCCTCATTTGAGGGCGTGACTATAGTTAGACTCCGGAATAGACTTGGTTCCCACGGGTCTAGCATTATAGTTCTTCACAAGGATATTGTCGTGCTTCTCAGCTACGTTCATGGCGCCAATAAGCTCATGAAACCTTGTGATACATCCTGTATTCACATCAATCCGATAATTCTTTGAATCATTAGGGTAGAGACGGGGAAGGTAGAGAGAGTCTTCTTGATCAACATCGTATCAGTTATGGTTTTGCCACAAAACTCCATCAAAGACATGATATGAAGAGCTTCCGAATTACAATCAAGTATATACTTGAAATCACAAAAGCGGAGGCTATGACTCACTTCTAAATTAGGAAGTAAGGAGTTACGAACATTGCCAAATCGCTACTCAAGTTCCACCCATAGTTTTCTGGGGTCTTCCTCATAGAGGTATTCACTTTTGAGCGTGTCATTCATGTGCCTTGTCATGAGAATTATGGCTTTAGCTTGGTTCGCTTTAAAAGCGGTATCTTGCTTAACAGTGTGCAAGTTCTGACTTGGCTCTTGGATGGTTTCCAGAAGTCCATTAGCCTTAAGATGTTGGCCCACATCTCAGACCCACCTATGGTATCCTACGCTAGTTGTCTCCAGTGGAACAAAGTTCAACTTGTTGAGGTTACTCATCCTGAAAAACAACACAAGATTAGGTTAGTTTCAGAGCGAAAAAGGCTACCACGAAAAACTATAAAGTTTCTGAGCGTAGTCGCTTCCAAGAAATTAGGGATTTCTTAGCATAGTCGCTTCCAAGAAAATCCGATTCCAAAAGGGATTTGGATTAGATTGAAACAACAATGTATGTGGTCGATCGTTTTCTTCTCAACAAACTCTAAGTTTAGAGGACTCTGCAAGCTCCAAGATTGGAGTGAGCATGAACCCTCACAATTCGGCTTTTGGTTTCCCCTATGAGGAAGAAAGGGGGGTACAAGAAGGGAGGTTGCGAGTCCACGAGAAAAAGAATGAAAAACTTCAAAAAGGGGAACTTTAAGAAAAGTTTACCTTAAAAAGTTGCTGAAAATCTTGACCTGAAAAGTTGTTGAATGTGGCTGGAAAAAGGTCGCCGGAAAGTGGCTGTTGCGAGGCTTATGCGAGGGCTATCGACATGAGCTAGTTGTAGGGAGCTGTTTCAAGACTCGACAGAGGCAGCATGGGCTGTCCGTAGATCTCGGCAGGGAATGCAGGGGCTTCGGCAGATGCGCGTGGGGCTGTCGAGCGCAGGGGCTCGCGTGGGCTTGTGAGGGGGCTGTCAGCAAGTGTCGAAGGCTGGGGCAGGATCTGTCGACAGATGTCAACAGAAGCTCGGCAGATGCTCGCAGGGACTCGACAGAGCCGCGCAGGGCAGGCTCAGGGCAGGCATAGGGCACGGGCTAGTTCAGATTTTTCGACGGCCGGTTCAAGTGGATTCCGGCAGGTTCTGGTAGTTCCGCCACTGGTTATGGGCTCCTTGGGACTAGGGCTTCGATATGTGAGGCTATGGATGCTAGAATTTTAGGGCTACAAAATTAGAGGTTTCAGGGTTAGAGTTTTGTGCTGATAACCTGTTTTAGATAAACGAGAATTGAGAGAAATTGTTGTGTATTCTCATTGATAATAGGGGTCTTTTATATAGAAGATCACAATGTATAGAATCTGAATCATACAAGGAAAGACAATCATACATTGAATAAGAATCTCTAGATTCTTCTAATTAAACCCTATTATCACTAGGTCAAGTAACCTAGAGTTTGGGCCAGACACAAAATAGAGATTTACTTGAACAAACATTTCTTTTTTCAAAATGTGACTCAATGGTTGTGTGAGTGGGTAATCCAAGACTCAATAATGTTTTATCCTATTTAATATTTATTTGTTTAATTATCATAATAACATTTATAATAAGGTGGTTGTATTAAATTAATTATCTCTCCAAATTACGTTGTTTAACAAAGAAAATAAAATTTAAAGTAAATAAAACTTATTAAATCAATTACAATATAGACTAGCTAGGGATAAGTTGTGCGCAGATAAAAAAAAAACATGATTTAGAAAATAAAAAAATAGAAAATTATTAGAGTTTGATTGGGTAGACTTAAAGAGCAGGACCGGGTTTCATTTGCATGGGCTATACCTTATCTTATTTGAGAAAAGGAGGCTGACCCGCCATATTGCAATGGTTGGACCCCCTATGGGCCGAATAAGAATGAATTTGGCTGAAGAATCAAATGATGACCCATACTTCCGTTAGCACCAACTTGTTGATCTGTAAATCGCTAGAGAATTATAGGGCTGTATTTATTTAAGAGTCTACAAGATTTTTTTTTGTATTTTGAAAGTCTATGGGTATTCAATTAAGATTTTAAACAATCCTTTAAAATCTTGATGTATTCAATTAAGATTTAGAATTATCTATTCAAATATGCAGATATTCAAAAGTATACGGATTTTTAAGGATTTCATTAAATGCTGGATTTTTGAGGATTTTATACTGCTTTTTATACATATCAAACTAAATGACCCTAGAGAAATGGAAAACAAAGGAAATAGAAAAGCAAAAGGAAAATTCAATTCAATTCTCAGATTGTTTTTACAATGCATTTGGACTCCAACTATATAGTCAGCAGAGATGACATCGTTTTACATAATTGGACCTAATATGGGCTTTCACAGCCGAAAGAACTATTCTGGGCCTCGATACACACTTGGGCTTGGTAATCACATAATTGGGTCCTAACAACACTATCAATCCAACTACTTCCCAAGAGATTTTGATGGATTCTTTCTCACTCAAAAAATGAAGAAGCTATTCACAAAAAAAAAAAAAAAACAAAAAACAAAAAACAGCTCTCAATAGGTAACACTCATCCATTTTGTCTTAAACCTATCTTTCCACTATCCTCCTCTGCCTCTTCCTCTGTTTTCATCTAATAATTTTTTTAGTTTTAATGCTTCTAGCTAATTAAGCTCACTTTCAATTAGGGCTGGAATCGATTATGTTTTTGTGTTTTTTTTTTTTTTTTAGGAACCGAAACCGGAACCGGTAACATTTCTGGTTCGGTTATTACAGTTTTGCATACCCAGAACAGTATTGGAGCCGAACCATTTTTTTCGGGTCGGTTTTGTACTGTTTTTGGTTCATATACATAGAACCACAAATGAAGGAATGGTGGAGATCAGGAATGGTGGAGATCAGGAATGGGGTTCGAAGCACAGACCCACAGATGAACTGAGTTTTCTGGGTTTTGAAACTTTTCAAATAGAAAGAAGAAGGAAGAACAGTTACGATGGTAGGGGATAGGGCTTAAGGCTTCCGGCTATGCTTGAGAAATTGGAGAAGATCTGAACTGAGAAGCTGGGACTAGGAATGGTAGAGATCGGGAATGAGATTTCGAAGCACCGAGTCTCAAATGAACTGGGATTTATGGGTTTGCAGCTTTTAAAAAAGAAGGAAGAAAGAAGAACAATTACAACTTACGAGGGTAGGAGATGGGGCTGCCACATGCGTTTAAAAAATGGCCAATTGTGTTTAAAAAATGGGATGAGAAAGTGAACTGAAGAAAGCTTTTTTTGAGAGAGGTCACGTTTTTTAGTTTGTGGGTCAAGGCACATTACTTTGGCTGCAATTATATATGATATAATGGGTCATGGGTATATAAAAATATTATTTTGGCTGTAATTATATATAGAAGAATACTAGCTACCTTCTCCTTTTACATTTTCCTTTAAACATTCCCCACTCAACATATGACATGTGGATTCCACTACCACTTTGAACTCAATATTTATTACATTAAATAACTAATTCTATTTTTTCCATGTCTGCCTTCTAATAAATGTCTCACATTTTTTTTCTTTCTATATTTTACTTTGACTTTGTACTTTTGTAGGATGTTTAATTTATTTTGCATTTTTTTTATTAATTAATTTTGCATTTTTAATTGTTATTTTGACAATATGGGTTGTGTTTTTTTCTATGAGTGGTGGAAGAGTAATGGTATATATATGCCCGGTGAAAGGGTTCAGCTAGGTCAATTTCTTAATCTTTGTTCAATTTTTTTTTTTGAAAAACCATTTTTAAAATCTTCGTTCAATTTCATTTCCCCTGCCAAAGAAATGAAATTGAATGAAGATTAAAAAATGCGAATGGATTTCAGAGTGGATGCTAGAGCAAAAGAAAGAGATTAAAAAATGAGAATGGATTTCAATGTGAGACATTTATTAGAAGGGCAAACATGAAAAAAATAGAATTAGTTATTCAATGTAATAAATATTGAGTTTAAAATAGTAGTGGAATCCACATGTCATTTGTTGAGTGAGGAAGGTTGAAAGGGAAAGGTAGAAGAGGAATGTAGCTAGCATTCATCTTATATATAATATAATGGGTGTATTAAAGGCATGTGATAGATTTCTTCGGTTCCTAAGTGTCAGAGGATCATAGATTCGTAGCCGAACCGTTTCATGGGCATGAAACGGTTCGGGTCTTCAAAAAATGGATGTTTTTCACACAAGAAACCGAACCGAATCGACTATTTTGGTCCGGTTTGGACCGGTTCTTCGGTTCTTCAAGTCCAAAATCCCAGCCCTATTTTCAATGGTATTGTTAAGATGATACATACACACATGTTTCTTTTATAAATTAGATACGAAATAAATTATGTTATTAGATTATTACTTTATTTTTTATGTAACATTTTGGCTGATTAATTTTATCTTATCATTCATATATCATTTCACACAACATAAAGAATGGTACATTGCCACACACACACACACACTTTTTTGTCGTTGATATAACATTATAGTTGGATCCATACATCCATTGCTTTTAAAGAAGAAGAAGAAAAATTAACCTACCAAAAATATCATAAGGACTTGTAAAATCAAAACAAATAACAGTAAATCAATCCATTATAATCAATCAGAGTCCATATAGAATTTAAACAATCTGTGAATTAAATAAATCTATGGATTATATAAAAACTCAAACCTTTTAAAATCTGAATTAAATACACCGTTTTAGTTTTCCAACGGTTACCATAGGACTGTAATTTCGTAAACCAGTAAATAGTAAAAGCACTTGGCTTTGGTCATGCGACTCAGATAATATAATTACTGTGTATCGCGAAATGCCAGAAGCCAGAGCCCCTCACCTTCCCACGGAACCCGGTCGCCGTGCTAGCTTCGACCACTTGGCGCCCAGGCACATAATCGTATATATAGGAGAGAGACGTATAGGAGCTCCCTAAGTGGCACCGCAGGCCTACATTAGCAATTGAATGCCGCCTCCGCACAGGATTCTATCCGCTCTCTCTCTCACTCTTCCTTCATCTTCTTCTTCAGCCTTCGTTTCCGGAACCTTCTTCTTCCTTAGGTCATCTCCTTCCTACATAACTCCACCTCGCTCTTTCTCCTCCTCCAATTCTCTCTCGCATTCAACCATGCCGTACAGCCAGGTACTGATTTTCGCCTTCTTTTACGTGTTTTTGTTTACATGGATGGAATTCCGCCATTGTTTTCTGTGTTTTTGGAGCTCGTTCTCGTTTTAGGTTGCTTAGATAACGCAGAAATTTGATTGGTGATGGTTTTGGTTTTGGTTTCTGATCGTCGTCGAGTGAATTTTGTAGCCAAATTTTTAGTCGGAGATCAATTTTTTTTTTTTTTTTGCTATATGTGGATTCTATTGTTATGCAAATCCAGTTTACAATGCTTAGTTTTTGTTGTGGATGAACCAGTTGAATTTACCTTTGTAATTTCAAGCGGTATATGATTATTTACCATCGTTGTCGAAGAATTTACCATTATGATGCCAATTTCGAACCTTACTTGGTTGCCTGTATGATTTGTAGGAAGTTTTGCTTATGTAAATGTGTCTGTATATACATCTTAGTATTGCTAGAGTTGGTTATTATTTAGAAATTGTATGTAAGAGCCTCACTGCACTGTGGTGAAGATTATGAATGTGTTTATTTCGATTGAAATTTGAACTTTAGAGGCTTAAGAGGATGATTGAGATATTTTTGGTTTACTTTGCAGCGAAAGGGTGGGCAAAAGTGGAGAGAGAAAACAAAGGCCGACAGCTCCGTCGATAACAGACTTGTTGAATGGAGTACTAGTGGAAGCAGTGGGCAAACTCAAGCATCAGTTCAGCCCATACAGTTCGGGAAGGTGCAAGTAAATCCGGTTCCAGTACAAGGTCAAAAAGGAATATGGAAGCCTAAATCTTATGGAACTGTCAGTGGATCTACGGCAGTAGAAGCTGAAGTACCTGTTGATAAAAGTTTGGTTGGATTAGAGCAAAATGGAGTTGGACTAGCAACTCCTCAGAAAAGTAGTTCTGGTGCAAGTAAGTTGTTCAAGGGTAATCTATTGGAAAATTTTACTGTGGACAACTCAACGTATGCTCAGGTGCAAATACGAGCTACTTTCTATCCTAAATTTGAAAATGAGAAGTCAGATCACGAGGTGCGGCTCTTCTTCTTTTTTCTCTTTATGATTTTCACCTGTCGTTCTTGGTTGCCTTGGCATTTATTAAATGGGAATATCCTTACCTAGAAATGTGCTGAACAAATCATTTCAACTAAAATGCGTGCTTGCATTGTTGGATTATGTCATCTAGTTAAGAAATACATATGGGAATGTGCTTTTTCATTTTATTTTATTATAGAATATTGTGACTTTATTGCTTTGTGCCTTGCAATGATTCTATCAAATTCTACTTTGATTGCTTGTCTTGCTAATATTAGTCACTCTTTTTTTCTTCTTCTGTTCAGATTAGGACAAGGATGATTGAGATGGTATCTCAAGGTTTGGCTACCTTGGAGGTAAGGGATTTTCATGAGCTCTTTATTATTTTGTAAAAATTACATTACTTTGTGCATTGAGATACCAATGTTGGCTTTTAACTAACTACTCTTTCCTAAGAGTTGCGGATCCTACAGTTGGTTCCTCGATTGTTGTATTGAATATTAATAAACTTTTGGTTCCCATAAAAGATTTGGAGTTATTTATAACCTAATTTTGATCTGTAATGACCAAAATAATCTTCACGGAGATTTATTAATTATGATCCTTTTTGCAGGTTTCACTTAAACACTCGGGGTCACTTTTTATGTACGCTGGTAATGAGGGTGGTGCTTATGCCAAAAACAGCTTTGGTAATATGTAGGTGACAACTGTTCCTTCCCCTCACTGTCAACGCTTCATTTTTTTCTCTCTTTATTTTTGTGCTGTTCATTTTGGTTAATGAATAAAAGATGAATGGCCATGCAAATGTGTGTACATTTGGGTTAGCTCATGTTCCTTATTGTGAAACAACTGCTGTTTCTAATCACTCATATTGAAGAAGGAGGCATGATATGTTAAGTGCACCAGTAAAACAGTATTGGAATTGTATCTGTTACACTGCTATTGTTATGAAACAGAATCTCTTTATCATTTCTTGGATGTTTATCTTTCTTGTGAAAAATTGGGAGGCTTACTTAAAATTTATTTATCCGGCAAAGAGCAAGTTGTGGAACCATTTGGGGAAAACCTGATCAAAATAAACTTTGCTGAAATGGAAATTATGTTTTATGTTACCATTATGTCTCTATATTTCTTCAATAATCACTAGTTTATGTAGGTTAACAATAGCTAGCTGAGTATTGTACTTTTACAGATATACAGCTGTTGGTGTATTTGTTCTTGGACGGATGTTACGTGAGGCATGGGGATCTGAAGCAGCAAAAAAGCAAGCAGAGTTCAATGATTTCCTAGAGGTGCTATTCACATGACCTGATAGTAAAGAAAAATGAACATTACACGTAATATCTGTCAAAAATTTTCTTTTCTCTACCAGAAAGCAGTATTCAGTCATATCATATTTATAAATAAGAAATAACTTAGTGACCAATAATCATGCTCAATATATTCTTCCTGCTACCCTGTCCCTTCCCTGCCTTCCTAAATCTGGCTTTTTGTTGGTTACTCCTGCAGAGGAATCATATGTGCATATCAATGGAGCTCGTAACTGCAGTCCTAGGAGACCATGGACAGCGTCCAAATGAAGATTTTGGTACTGAGTGTTTTTCTTTCTTGTGATCTAAAATGAGCTTATCTTATAATCTTGTTTGAGTTCTACTCAGTACAAGTTGAATTGTGTTATCATCATCTTCATTATTGTTATTCTCATTGTCATAGTCAATGTGCTGTCCTTTTTTTCCCCTTTCTTTCTTTCTTTTTCTTTCTTTTCGACAGATCTCTTTAGTATTTACTTAAAAGTTAACACTTTGTTGCTGGTCCTTGGTGTTTTATATATATATATATATAAAGTTTTTTTTTTTTTTTTTTTTTTTTTGTGATTTGCAACAAACAAAGCATATTTCTTGTTGCACATCTGTTCATTATTACTGTCAGAAGTAACTATCCCATTCCTTATGTTCCATGTTTAGTTCTTGCTGTATATAAAAAAGATGATGAAAAAATAAAAAAACTTTCAACCTTATGTGGTTTTTGTATCAAACAGTTGTGGTGACAGCAGTCACAGAGCTGGGCAATGGGAAGCCAAAGTTCTACTCAACCCCTGAGATTATTGCTTTCTGTCGGAAATGGCGCCTTCCAACAAATCATGTATGGCTGTTCTCAACAAGGTGATGACAAGCTATCCTCTGCTTATGGTACATCAATAGTTATACGGTTGTTGTGTGTATATCATGATTAGCATTTTAAATCATAGTAGTTTCGTACTTATATTACTTCCATAAAAACATTTGTATAGGGTATGTCTAAAACCTTTTAGCATATGTGTATTTCGTTCTGGTTATAAGTAGGAAATCAAAGGTCAAAGCAATGTCTATTGTTGTTCTCATTCCAATGATGCATTGTGGTATAAGCTGGTATACTAATTATTTGTGATCCCTCTTTGGATTTGGTTATCATGACATTTTTTCTGGGGTTTTTGATGTCTGGACACAAATACAAATTTCCTGTGTGGATGAGAAGTGTTTTGTACCACCATTCATGCTGTTATCCATTTGATATATTTCTGAGATGTGGCTATAGGTTGGGGTGGAGGCTGGAATTTCAAATTTTTGGGTGTTATATTAGGTGGAAATGCATATGCTGTTACAATTTTTATATACTGTTGTAGACTTACACTAAATGGTTGGAAAAGAGATTTTGGTCAAAAGCAGTGGTTTGGGAAAGTTTGCAAATCTAATGGTTCATCTTACATTGGAAGTTAGGTGAAGTGGCCAAGCTGACTGAAAAATATTTTAAGATATAGGTTTGTGTCTTCTTGATAGGTAGTTTTCATTAGCTAAGAACCAATGACTTGTGAACTTTAGCGACTACAAAAGTCAAACACTTCATTATATACCCAAAATGAAAAGAAAAAGACAAACATGAGCTTGAGACACACGCGCACACACATTGTATGTATATTTAAACAGCTTCAATATAGCTTAGAGCCGGTTACAGTTTTGAGTTTTTGATTAAATTTAATTTAACTGGAGAAGGGTATAAAAGCAGAGGTACTATTATGAATCATAGTGCGCGCACGCACACACATTATATGTTTAAACAACTTCAATAAAGCTTAGAGGCTGGTTACAGTTTTGAGTTTTTGATTAAATTTAATTTAACTGGAGAAGGGTATAAAAGCAGAGAAACTTTTATGAATCATAGTGTAAGGTTTGATTCTCATATTTGTCATTCAGATAACCCCTTTGAAAACATTTTGCAGTAAATTCATAGTATTATAATTCGTTGTGGTAATCCATTCCTTTTTTGTAACTAAAGGAAAGCAGTGACATCATTTTTTGCTGCCTTTGATGCCCTCTGTGAAGAAGGAACTGCAACAACTGTGAGCAGAGCTCTTGATGAAGTTGCAGATATATCTATACCAGGTAACTTTTCAAATGCATTATTTAACTATCTTTGTCATCTTCTGCTTTATAATTGGCTCCGCATGCATCACAGATTCTCATTCATTTGGTGTTTCTATTTCTGTGTTAGCAACAGTTGAAAATTTGTTAGATGCAGAACTAAATTATCCTTTAATATGCAGGTTCAAAAGATCATATCAAGGAGCAGGGTGAAATCTTAGAGGGTATTGTTGCTCGTATTGTAAGCCATGAGAGCTCAAAGCATATGGTGGAAGTCTTAAAAGATTTCCCTCCACCACCAATGGAAGGAGGTATGATGGTTCATTCTGTCATTTATGATGTTTCAATCATAGGTCAAATTAACCCGGAGAAGTTTTTAATTGAGTCCACCTTAAAATGTGGTCCCATTATCTAACTGTTCATTGCCAGGTCATCAGATCAGCCAAATCGGTAAATACGTACTGACCATTTATAATTAGTATAAAACAATTACTGATTTGGCTGACTTTCGGTAAGGGTGATCTTTGAAGGTGAGCTAAATGTGGACGGTTCTAATGCTTAACCCCTTGCTGGATGAAGTCCAATACTGTAGTCATTTCTTTTCATAAATAGAGGATATCCTCTTTAAAAACTATGTTCCAAATTTGGAATGTTAGTGATATTATAAGCACCAGTCAAACTATTTAATATGAAAATTTAGCTGGTAGATAGCCCAACAGTGTGTACAATTATTAAACATCAGAGTTTGCTGTATATTTCAGCTGGTCATGATTTGGGACCAAGCCTAAGGGAGATTTGTGCTGCAAATAGGTCGGATGAAACACAGGTAATGATTAATTCTTCGAATATGAGAATTACTATACTAAGCTATAAATTAAGCACTCAGGCTTAACCAAAATATGAATTGCCAAATGGAAATATAAAATTTATAATAAAGTTCTCTAAAATAGTTACTATAGTAAAATGAAAAAAAGGGGAAAAATATAAATATAAAGAGCCTTCACCAATCACACGTGCATTGCACATGTATGAGGCTAGTAAAAGTAAAAAAGCAGATCAAATATTTTCTCTGAGTAATTTAATTTTTGATAATCCTTTTGCAGCAAATAAAAGCTCTTCTCAAGGGTGTTGGCTCCTCTTTTTGCCCTGACCATTCAGACTGGCTTGGGGGAGCTGGTGATGCCCAGTCTAGAAATGCAGATAAAGCAGTGGTTTCAAAATTTTTACAATCTCACCCTGCTGATTTTTCTACCACCAAATTGCAGGTCAGACTCTGTTCCATTTCAAGCTAATTTTGATACATTGTCGTACATCAAATTATACTTCTGGAAGTCTTAAGATGTGTTTGTAAAAGAATCTTATTCTCTCTGTATCGGTCCTTTTTAAGAGTGACTTCTTTTTCTTTTTCTTTTTTTCTCTCATCAAAATTATGAATGGCTTATGGAAAGTTCAATTTTTTATCACTTTGATGTTTTTGAGAATGTCTATTCAAGCCATCCACTGTTCAAGTTTTCTTAATTTTGGGTTGGGCTCTTCCCCTTGGCAATAATATTTATTACTGAATCAGGAAGCGATTCGTTTGATGAGAGAAAAGCGTTTTCCTGCTGCCTTTAAATGCTACCATAACTACCACAAACAGGATTCCTTGTCCAGTGACAACCTTTTCTACAAAATGGTTATTCATGTCCATAGTGACTCTGCATTTCGGCGTTATCAGAAAGAGATGAGGTATTGTTCAAATTTCTTTAGTCAATAGCCTATCTTTTTTCATAATTTTTTTTTCAAATAGATGTTTATGTAATTGTTTCTATATTATTGGGTGCATTTCAGGTCGAAGCCAGGACTTTGGCCTTTATATCGAGGTAAAAGATCTTGCTGAACATAATAATCTCAAATAAAATTTATGTTTAGGAGTTGTATCCTATCAAATGTGATCTCTATTATAGACACGTACTATTTTTTGGATTATTTCACGAATGGCCATTAAAAACATGCCTATGGACAATGATTCTCATTTTGGTTGGCCTCTTCAATGATGTTTCCATGTTTCAAAAATATATATTCAGAGATTCTAAGAAAACATCTTTTAAACCTTTAAGTTTCTGAACAGTTTTTGCATTATTAAATAATGGTCATGAGAAATATGCATGGTGGTATATGAACAATGATTCTCTAATGATGTTTCAGTGATTTAAGCATATATTCAGAGATACTAAGAAAGTATTTTTTCTACCTTTAATGGTATAGATGAGGGCCAAGGCCCCCCGGGGGGGGGGGGGGGGGGATGGGATAAGTACCTGTCATATATTTTAATTTAGAGGTGCTTATTCGGTAATGATACTCTTCATACTTCTGTAGGTTTTTTCGTTGACATTAATTTGTTCAAGGCAAGCAATGAGAGAGCTGCTGAGATTGCAAAAACCAAAAGCACTGTTGTGGACGATGATGGTGGCACTGGTACATCCGGAAAACATGGATTGGCTGATGAAGACGCAAACTTAATGATCAAATTGAAATTTCTTACCTATAAGGTACAATTCATATCATAGAACAATTCAACGTTTTTCTTTCTAAAAATCTCTGAACAGTACTGAAATGGTGATTAATCTCTTTACTTGTCAAATATATATGCCAGATAAATGTACCTTTTTCTTGTTTGAAATTGGCTGCCAAAGTGGTGGGTATAATAATAGTAGCAGGGTTATATTTATTTCTTTTGGGTTAGCAAGGTCAAAGTCTAGAGGATTGTACTTTCAGTTGAGTACTGACAATAATGAATGTTTGACTTCGTATTGATGATTGTTGTTGTTGTCAATCCTTTTGTTATAATTTTCAAATTTTTTTTTTGGAAATACTTCATTGTTGGTAAAATAAGGAAGGGCAAATATCGTGTGCTGTATGTGAAAGGACTATATTGAATGGAAGAAACCGTGAGGCCAGCTATGTAAAAATATCTTAAATATTGGCTTATTAAGAAATGGGCAGTCTTAAAAATGAGTAAGGCTTAATAATGTAATAGCTGTAAAGTATAAAAGTAAGACTTTGCAGCAGTTGGAAGTGAGACAAAATGTTGAATTCAAGTACCTGCTGTCTTCGATGTTCTTTACTTGCTGCTTTCCACTTATGTCTTTGTTCTGTTGGTTTTATAAACTTCTGAAGAACAGGGGGCTTCAACTCACCACCTTTGAGTTTCGAAATGTTGGTTATAGTTAGCACTAGCAGACTCACCATAAGAAATGCTAAATTAGTTGTAAGAAGGTAGTCTTTGAATTTTTGGAGGTCTTCTTGGCTAGAAAAGGGTATTATGATTATGAAGGATTGATTGTGTTAAATATGAAATAATTTGAAAAATTAAGCTTTTCGTAACAGTGTAAAACCAACAATACTAACTATTTCATTTTCAACTTTTAGTTTTGCTATATTTTTTTTTTTTCTATACAATGTAATGTATACAATAGGCACTTATAAAGCCTATTTCTTGATCCGCAATGGTTTGTCAATGGTTTTGATGGTGCTTATCTTTTGTTGCAGTTGCGTACCTTTTTGATCCGCAATGGTTTGTCAATTCTTTTTAAAGAAGGTCCGGCTGCTTATAAAGCCTATTACTTGAGGTAAGGTTCTGAGCTTGTCTCGCATGATGTGAAATGGGGCTCTGCAGTTTTTGTTGTACTGCAGGTTTAGGGTACATATAATTATGATGTTAAGGGTTTTTTTTTTTTTTTCATTTAATAAAACACTTTAATGGGAAAGTAAAAAAAAATTGTGTTGCTTAGATGGGTATCTTTTTTTTATTGACCTGATTGTTAATTTTGCTTATAAAATATTAGGAATCCTTATTATCTCTGGAACTTTAATATTAAGACTTGTTGATTCCAAACACCTTCAGGATGACAGATTCGGATCCCATTTTATCTTTGTGGTTTAATATTATCAGGAATTTAATGCAGACAGTGACCGACCATGTTGTCACTACTCACTAGACTTATGGATAAATCTTCATCTATTCCGTTCAAATTCCACTTCACTTTCCTTCTCGATAGTTTTTTTTTATCTTTTTTTCTTTTACCCTATTAAGTATTACTAGCCAAATTTCAATGCTAAATGAATGACAAGAATAATTTTAGCCACTGTCATGATTTATGAGCCTGATGATTCTCTGAAGTATTTAAAAATGTCACATTGACCAGCTACCGTTTGTTAACTTAATGGGTATTCTGGTTGTTACTTATTACAGTTAAAAAGAATCCGTAAGCTGTACCTAGTAATTCTGAGGAACTGTAAACTTCCTATGTTACTCTGACTGGGTCTTGCATGTGACTAATTTTTCTTTTCTTCTATCATTGTAGGCAAATGAAAATATGGGGCACTTCAGCAGGAAAGCAGAGGGAGCTCAGCAAAATGCTTGATGAATGGTGATTTTATATAGCCTTACTTTGTTTCAGTGTTCTCTCCACCTAGAGACTTCTGTGATTTTGTTCTCTGAGGCAGTAGGATTCTGTTTGTTCATTTTCAGGGCTGTGTACATACGACGGAAATGTGGAAACCAACAGCTGTCGTCATCTGTGTACCTCAGTGAGGCTGAGCCTTTCCTTGAACAATATGCTAAACGGAGCCCACAGAATCAGGCTCTTATAGGATCAGCTGGAAACTTAGTAAGGGCTGAAGACTTCTTGGCCATAGTTGAGGGAGGAAGAGATGAAGAGGGTGATCTTGAGAAGGAGTTTGTACCATCGAGCCCCAGTGCCTCAACCGGGGACATCATTCCAAAGGCTGAGGGTCTGATTGTATTCTTTCCTGGTAACAACTTTTCCTTTTTGATGGAGTGTTTATTGCTTCCTTGAATGTATAATCATACTATGTTGCATAATGCCTTGGAAAAACAATTTGTACGAATTAAAGTTTTGTGCAATCTTTATGTTTCTCTTTGCTGTAGATTCTTACTTATAAGTCATCGAATTCTTGGAAGCAAATTTTTGCTTCTTGGATACTCAAAATCTTCCATAATTTTACAGTACTGCACCTTTGAACTATGTTTCCATTTGAATTTCTCGATTGTCATGTGCTCTACTATTTGGATATATGCTATTGTTTTGTTATATGGGTTCTTATATTTATTTACTCCCACTTTGGGCTGTAGTTTATGCAACTCAACGCATACTCTGCATGTCTTAATATCCCTTTCTTGGATTGACATTTCCAGGACTACCTGGTTCTGCTAAGTCAGCACTGTGCAAGGAACTACTCAAAGCCCCTGGAGGATTTGGGGATGATAGGCCAGTTCACACTCTTATGGGTGATCTTGTTAAAGGTGTTTTTCCATCTCGTCCAGAAACTTTTGCAGACTATTAATTTTTGAGAATCAGAACAAAGCATTTTCGAAGTTGGCGAATGCTTTCTGAATTGAGATATTTTCATTACAATAGCAAGCTTTAAATTTACACAAGTTATTGACCCATTAAATGTTGGATGGCAAGCTCAAAATATCTAGAATTTAAGGGTGTCTCAGTTAATAATCCTCATCTTTAACCAGACAATTGTTATTTGGATGCTTGATGAATTAGTATGTTAATGACTATCTTTTCATTGTTGTGAACAGGAATATATTGGCAGAAGGTTGCTGATGAGCGCAAGAAAAAACCGTATTCGATAATGCTTGCAGACAAGAATGCACCAAATGAAGAAGTGTGGAGACAGGTAATATACTCGCTTCCTCTTCTTTTGTGATGATTCTCAAAAGATGATACTGCAATCCTTGAATGGAGTATCCAGAAACTACATTCCATCTTAGCATATTTGGAGCTTCCTCTTTGGCTCAACATGGAGACCAAAAATGCTTTTGACCAATGTCAGTTTATTAAGAAGATGACTAGTCAGCGGAAGTCAATTTCTCTGGTTTCATGGAAAAACCTCATGAGTTTTAGATCCGAACTTTTTTCTTTTGGTAAAATATGATTTGGAAGGTTAAAATCAAATTCCTTTGCGTTCTTTTCCAAATGAAAAACTTTTTTGTGCTTATCAGAATTATACTAATGTTTTCCTCTTGTTTTCCTCTTTTTGTTTGTTGCAGATTGAAGACATGTGCCACAGAACCGGGGCCTCTGCAGTTCCAGTTGTTCCTGATTCTGAAGGTTCTGTTGTTCTTGGTGCTGTTATTTATGTGTTCAATTTTTGGATATACTGCTTAATTTATTAAATCGATACTGAATAGAGTGCACCATGATTAGCTTAGTGACGATGTTGGGGATCTCTTTTGGTTGGTCTTACACTGTGGTCTTTAAATCTGCAGGCACTGATTCAAATCCGTTTTCTCTTGACGCATTAGCGGTTTTCATGTATCGTGTGCTTCAACGTTCTAATCATCCGGTATGCGTTTAGTTCTTATAATTTCTTCTCTTTTTCTTCGTCAAAGATATCAATAGACACTTTGTCATTAACATCATCCTAATACTTACATGTTCTGAATGTCTGAAGGGAAACCTCGACAAGAATTCTCCAAATGCTGGCTATGTGCTGTTAATGTTCTATCACCTTTATGAGGGCAAAGTATGGCTTATCATTTGAAAATTTCTTGTTGATTGATGTACCCAATTTTGCACTTTTCTGAACAATTGTAGTTTAAATTCCTCAGAGTCGTAGCGAGTTTGATGGTGAATTAGTTGAGCGTTTTGGTTCGCTTGTCAAGATACCACTGCTGAAATCTGATAGGTATTTCATTTTATTATTTTAAATCTATTTCTTTTTAAGGAAAAAGAGAGAGAGAGAAAACATCTCTCATATTGGTTCTTTTCTGCTTTTAAACCACAATTTGTGTTTTGTGATTATGATAAATACAACACTCTTTGTACATTTCTTTTGAGTTTATAAAATTCTGTTGAGCATAGAAGTTATCAAAGATTGTTCATTATATGTCAAATATATAGCAATTGAGATGGGGATTTGCTTGCAGAATTTTTTGCATTGGTAATATGTAGGTGGATAAATAATGTTTGTATTTTAAATTTTAGTGTAAAACTAGAATAAACTTGAGTTACATTACAATAAGCTAACATTTGCCATCATAATTTATGGTAATAATATGTCCATGTTTGAAAACTGTGCTGTATACAAGGGAAATGTAACACAATTGGTTTGTGCTGTGATAGTGATTTAAATTTAATAAAATACAAAAAGCATATATGATGTGTCCTGTTGTTCCTGCCGTGCAATTACATTGATGCGATGGTCATTTACTTTGCATCCCCAGGAATCCATTACCTGATCCTGTGAAATCAGCTCTTGAGGAGGGAATAAATTTATACAAGCTTCACACTAAGAAACATGGAAGGTTGGTACTGCAACATTATGCAATTTTTAGAGGCTTCGTTTTCACACAATCTTAATGTTATTTGTTGATTGAAGACCTGTATCAAATTTCAGTATTTGCTTCTTTGATCCTGTTCTTTTTATAAAATATTAATGTTCAAGTAGAATGATCAGTAAAAGATGTAGTGGGCAACCTTGTGCTTGCTTTTTGTTTGTCTCCTAGTGGATTAAATTTCATGTTTCATAAAGATAGTTTAATGAAACCTCTCTTTCCCATTTCAATTACGAAGAATAAAATATAAAATTTTTTCTTAGACTAGATTTTTTTTTTCAAAACGGAGGTTCTTTTCTTTTCATTTTCCTTTTCCACTTGGCTTTTCCACAAGACAAGCTTTCAACTGTGTTCTTACACCATTATTTCAACCCTTTTCTTATAGTAGAATAACTCTGTAATTTGGCTCATCATTTCAAACCAATATTTTGCTGCTTTGATGATCGTTAATCTTATGTTCTTGGTTGTGAGTCTGTACTCAGATTGGAGTCTACCAAGGGAACCTATGCAAATGAGTGGGCTAAATGGGAGAAACAGTTGCGAGATGTTTTATTTGGCAATTCAGAGTATCTTAATTCTGTTCAGGTTGGTATATACTTAGATATACGTGCATTATATATATATATATATATATATATATTATATAGATTCTATATGTGTTTCTCATTTACCTTCCAAGCTGTTGACGGGATCTTTTACATAGACTGTCACTGGAATTAGTTTTTCCAGATCGCTATGACCTTTCTATACCATCTTATGTCTCTAGGTTCCTTTTGAGTCTGCTGTTAAGGAAGTATCAGAAGAGCTAAGTAAGATTGCAAAAGGTGAGTATGAGACTCCAGAGTACAGAACTCCAGATTCTGGGAAGAGGAAGATCGGGGCCATTGTTTTTGCTGCTATTAGCCTTCCTATTACCGAAATCAAAGGTTTGCTTGACAAGGTAAGTACATATTTTCTTTCTCATCTATTCTTCCAACTATTTACTTGTCAATAGTTTGTGGAACTCAATTTAATTCTACTGGATAAGTGCAAATTTTACCCCTCTTATATCTTTGGTTCAATCCAAACTAGAATCAAAATTGCTTATATCATTTATCTGACTATCAAGTTCTGTTTTTTTTTTTTGTTTGGTTGTTTTGTTGTTTTTGACAAACAACTGAACTTTAATTCATCTAATCTCCCACATAACCAATTATTTATCCTAGTCGATGTGAAAAGTACTTGAGAAGACGTCTATGCCCTGGCTGGCAGGTTTAAACAGATTTCTGGCTAGGCATGTTTTGCTGTTCCATGGCAAATCAAAGTGTGAATATTTACTTATTTAGTACTTGGCCAGTCCAAGAGGAACCCATCATTTTGCCTTTGGCTTGATAAATATTGATCACCAACTGGAGTCTGGTTTCAGCCATGCTTGTCACATGGATATTTTCAATTGACTGTGTCAGAAGTTGAACGCTTGTTCTTTCTTGCAATGTATACTGTATACGAATTGGTGGGCCTTATATTTAGGGTAAACATGAAGTGATGAACAAAGCCGATCTGCAATACACTTTTGAATTACGTTTCTGAACATGATAATATATATGTGATGATTGTTTTTAATTTATTAACTAATTTCATGCAGTTGGCTGGGAAAGATAGTGAAGCCGCAGCTTTCCTCAAAGACAAGAATTTGGAGAACCAGATTAATAAGGCCCATGTTACTCTTGCACACAAGAGAAGTCATGGTGTTACTGCAGTGGCTAATTACGGTGTCTTCCTACACAAACAGGTCCCTGTGGATATAACTGCACTGCTCTTCACGGATAAAATGGCTGCGTTTGAAGCATGCCCTGGCTCTGTTGAAGGTGAAAGAGTCGTCTCCAAAAACGAGTGGCCACATGTTACCTTATGGACTGCAGAGGGTGTTGCAGCTAAGGAGGCCAACTTGTTACATAATTTGCATTTAGAAGGGAAGGCTACTCGTATTGCAATTGACCCACCTGCCACCATTCAGGGGCCGCTGGAGTTTTACTAATTCATCTTTTCTTTGGCTTTATTCGTGAACTAGATTGACCTTGATACACAGTAGAATACAGTTTCCTTTGATGATGCTGGTGTTGAAATGAAGAGAGAGCTCAACTGCCTAGTGGAGGAGAAAATTTTGCATATAACAAGAAAATTTTGCATATAACAGGAAAATTTTGATGTGTTAATTCTTTTGATAGTTTGTATATAGGCAATTGCAAACTCGAATTACAGCTTAGGGACTCGTATAGTTACATATATGGAATCCTTAACAAAAACAGAGTCGGGGACCGAGATATCTTGATATATGAGTCAACTTTTTGATGACTTTCCTATTGTAGGTCTAATAATAACAATTTTGTTAGTATTACTTGGCCACTTGCAATGTAAATAATTCATCTGTGCCTAAAATTTTGAGAGGCACAGTTTTTGGGTGTATAGACTGAATCACTGGACGCTCATCTGTCATCCGTGCCTCCCTACTCTGTCCTTTGGCCCCTTTTCCAGTGGTTGGTGCAACTTTAGAGCCCTCACTAATATGTGAAGCAAGCTTCGATGCTTGTTCAAAACCAACATAATCACTGACATCAAGAAGCCAAGCTCTTTGCATAGTAACCTAATGAGATGACACCGATGGATATGGAAGATGAGTGTTTTTTTGGCAAGGAAAACAAGTCAATAATTGATAACAACTGCTTTACATAAGGAGTTTTAAAGGCACAAAGACCGCTGGCTGCTGAAACCAAGTAGGGTCTTGATTATTTCTCATAAACACTTGATTCTCATCACTGCTTCACACAACATTGATTACTTAGCCCCAGCAGCTCTTAATTTGGCTACAATAAACTTACTAAACTCAGCAAGCTTCTGTGTCTCTGGCAGAACATCTTTCACAGCAGGATCCGCAGCAAACTTGTCAGCCCACTTGACCAGCCCCGGCGTCGTTGTTTCGTTAAGCAGCTTGATCCCAGCCATCCCCTCAGTCACTTTCAGCCAACCCAAAAGTCCCCCAAGTGCAACGTCAAGGTAGCCAATGTGATCTCCGCCAAAGATACTCTTTCCTTTGCTAATCTTTTGAAATGCATCCTCCAACAGCACTAGACCTTCTGCCACTTACCCGACTGCTGCCTTCTTTGCCTCATCACCTTGAGCAGCAACGATGCCTTTCATAGCGGGGAACCACTTCTCATCAATATAAGCAGCCCAGAATGTGGCAATTGCGCGCTCATAGGGATCAGAAGGTAGGATTGATGGGCCAGCCAGAGGCCCAAGCCTCGTCGATGTATTTAACAATGATAAAGAGATTCACAGATGGGTTTGTCATTGTGAAGCAGAACCGGGATTTTCTTTTGAACCGGGTTCGATTTGAGCAGAAGCTCGCTCTTGGGTTCCATTGTCTCCTGAAGAAACTCGTACTCGACAGACTTGACATTCAAGGCAACCCGAGCCCCTCAACACAAATGGGCTCGGCCATGCTCCTAGAAGCTTCACATCATTCTTAGCCATGATCAAAACTATGAACTCATTTTCAGGTTTGCGGTGAATGAGAAAACAGGGGAAAACAGAGCACTAATATAGAAGTAAATGGTCGAAAAATTGGATGGGAGTGTGGTGTGAACGTAATGAAGGTTAGGTAGACCGGGAGGATGAGAAATTTAATTTCTATAGCTATTATTGCCGACTGTGTGATTATGGGGTTCGAGTGGTCCTTATCAAAGTTGATGTACGTAAATTGGATATTGATGGAGAAAGAAGAAGAACCTATTTTCTGTTGTTTTCAATTACTCTATTTTAGGAAAATGAAGAAATTGATATGGAAGATAAGTCCAGGTACAGATTGGGATAAAAGAATGGAGCGAGAAACAACTTGAGAATCACCATAAGAGAGATTAAGACAAGTAATTTGAATGCATATGGAACTATATATTAACAAATCAATAAGGAGCAGCCACACCATTGGGGATGGCAGAGTTAATAGAGGAATCGTTTCAGTTTAACTTCATGGATTTCCAGGTACGGTGTTGGATCAAATCGTTGAAAGAATGCTATATATGGTGATATTATGATATACCATTTAGCTTCAACGCCATTAATCTCGCAAAGTAACACTTCAGAATAAGAACGTATTTGAGAGAATAATGAAATAATTTTATTATTCTCACAAGGAGTTATTTATACACTAACGGTACATATACTAACTAGGTAAGTGCTAATTACAACTAAAGAGATGATTACATTCCTAATTGAATACAATAAGTACATCCCTAATAGAACAAGAATATTCTAAATAGGATACGTTGACTCACGCTAACACTCTCTCTCAAGTTGGAGCATACAAGTCACGGATGCCTAACTTGTCAGATGATTTGGTGATTGATTATTGAGATGGTGGTTTCTTTGTGGATGTTGAATTTTTTGGGTGTTGACTTGGGTTGAAAGAATTATAATTTAATAAAACAACTGTTCATTCTTATTTACTCACACGGGCTTGCAAAAGCTTACCGGGTTTTGTGTTGTTGCAATCCCGGTACACTATTCAAACGGTGTAGCTGGTGATCCTATAGGTCAGGAGAATCAGGAAGGTGATTGAACTGCTTAGAGTAACTGCACTCATGTTAATTTGAATTTCTTTTGTGAGGTGTGTTATGCTCATCTGAGCTTACATTTTTATTTGGAGAGAGTGCATTGTAATAATTAATCCGGAACTAATTTCAGGATTTGAAATTGAGAATCGTGTGATGTGGTTATTTAAAAAAAAGTTCATGATGTTATTTCCTAAGTTGTAATAATTCATGTTTCGGATTTTCTAATTATTATTCTAAAATTCGGGGCGTGACACTCATGTAGTCCCCCCCATTATCTGAACAAAAGACCTTAATTTGACTATTGTATTGAGTTTGAATCATGGCCTGAAAGGCTTGGAAAGCTGAGAAGACAGCAGATTTAGACTTAAGGAAAACCACCTAATAAATAAAACAAACCAACACATGCCAGTAGGAGTAGGATCACAGATAGGCCCCCAAACATCTGAATGAATCAGCTCAAAAGGGGTGGTACTTTTATTAGAAATACTTAAAGGATAACTGACACGATGGCTCTTGGCCAAGACACAAGTTTCACATCTAAGAGAAGAATCATTAATGCCCAAAAACAAAGAAGGCATAGACTTTTTCATGTTACTAAATGAAGGATGTCCTAAGCGACGATGCCATAACCACAGCTCACTCAACTGCTCAGAACTCGAAATCAAAGCGACTGGGGCCATCTTCCCTGGTTTCTCCCCTGCATACATCTGGTCTAGATGGAACAACCTCCCCCTCAGATCTCCCCGACCAATAATCTCCCTGGTAAGAAGATCCTGAAACACAACATACATAGGGAAAAATGTGACAGAGCACTGAGCTTCAGCATTTAATTATGGTACAGATATCAAGTGGTGAGATAAAGCAGGAAATATAAGACATTATGGAGTTCTAATGTAGGTGTAAGTCTAACCAAACCGGTTCCTAACACATGGAAGACTTCACCATTTGATTTGGTAACTTTAGACACAGGTGGTGGTGACAAGTGGGTAAAATAGGATTTATCATAAGTCATATGGTCCGATGTCCCAAAATCAATGATCTAGGTATCTTCCCCAACAAAATCAGAAATATGTAAAGCAACACCAATCTTACCACGTCCAACCATGGATACGGATGGATTACTAGCAGTAGTTGTGTGATCTCGCCCCTCCACACCATAATAATCAGGATTTTGGACTAAATGAGTTATAGCACATCCTTGTTGATTAGGTGCTGGTTTTCCACAAGAAGCAGGATATCCATTCAGCTTGTGACATTTAGCTTTAATGTGCCCTAGCTGTTTGCAGTAGTTGCAGAAAGGACGATTGCCAGTAGGTGATGTAAAGCTAGACTGAGGACGCAACTATTGAGTATGTGATGGCACATATTTAGATGGTGTAGGATTAGACTGAAATGTGAGACTAGATAATTCAGAGTGAATTGCCTTAGCACTCTCTAGTTGAGCCTCATCCTTGCGAATATAGGCAAAGGCTCCATTAAGAGAATGAGGAGTAGCGAGCCTTAACAACTCACCTTTTGCACTAGCATGCTTGGAATCAAGTCCATTCAGAAATATGTGCACCCATAACAAATCTTTCTCCTCATTGTGCAGCTTGATATCATCAGCATTCTTCATCTTATTAGGGCGACTCTGATCAATCTCCAACCAGATGTTCTTCAAAGCAGCAAAATAAAGGGACACACGTTGTCCATTCTGAGTCATCTTGAATGCCTTGGTGTGGAGTTCATGAATCTGAGAAAAGTCAAAATCATTGATATACAACTCTTTCAAATTCTTCCATATCTCAGCAGCTATCTCACATCCAATGATTAGTTGAACTACCTCATCGATCAGTGATTTGTGGAGGATGGACATCACAAACCCATTTGAGTTCTCCCACTTTCCGAACCCTAGGTCCTTCTCATCTGGTGCTTCAATTGAGCCATTCACATATCCCATCTTGTCAAGCCCACACAGATGGGCAGTCATCATCTTCCTCCAAGTACGGTAATTGGTGCCATTCAACTTAGCACCACCAAAACCTCCAGATGAGTCTTGATTCAAAGATACCTTCACCTTTTGAACATCGACATCATCATCCTTGCCTGACCCTTGTCCTCCCGTTGCAGTAATAGAGCACAGGCTGCACAGCGGAATAAAAAGATGAAATTGAGTAGGCCGGAGAAAAAAAAAAAAAAAAGACGAATAGTAGAGGCTTGAAGAAAAAACCCTAAAACCCAAATTCTAGGTTTAAAGGTGTGAATACTCTCAATCACAAGAACACAGACAAACAAATCCCAATTACTGGGTAGAAGAAAATTTAAGAGAAATTAAATTGAGAGCAATGAGAGAACAAAGAGACAAAGTCCAACACGGATCTTTGCTCTGATACCAACTTGAGAATAAGAACGTATTTTAGAGAATAATGAGATAATTTTATTCTTCTCACTAGGAGGTATTTATACACCAAGGTTACATATACTAACTAGGTAAGTGCTAGTTACAATTAAAGAGATTATTAGATTCCTAGTTGCATACAATAAATACATTCCTAATAGAACAAGAATATTCTAAATAAGATACGTTGACTCATGCTAACAGTAACTACTCGTTAAAAAAACATGCAGGGAATGAGATAAAAACCGAATGCCAAACTTTGTTCAGAAAGTACAAGACTCTTGATAGTTACGGTACAAAAGGAAAACGAAAGTTAGAACCCACACAGAATTTACTGAAACCAGAAGCAAGCGTCAGTATTTCATCCTCAGCCTGATCAAAACCAATACAGTCAGGAACATCCAGAAGCACAAGCTCTTTGCATCCCTGCAGTATCATTATAAGACCATCCCGATCCATAACCGCTTTCCAGCACCAAGGATTGAGGCTGGCCCTGCACCATGACCTGCAGGCCCTTTTGTAATGACTCCATCCCACTCTTGCAAGGATATTAATTGCCAAACAGTCCAGGTTTAAGTCCTCCATTTTCGTTCATCTTCCATCTATGCAAAAATTTGGGCGGTTGATATTTTATGAGAAAAAATTTGGAGGATTGGCTGAGAGTTGTTGTAATGAAAGATCTGTGCAAACTAGGAAACATAAAAATTTGAATCTTAAGCAGGGTGGATTGATCAGCCAATTAATCAATCTGATTAAATCAAGAAAGACTAGCGATAAAGATTTCCTTTTCCTAATAGGATAGAGCAAACCTTAGTTTTTTTCCCTTTTGGTGCGGGAACATTAAATTAAGAATTCCTTCCGTGTTACCTGCATGCACGTCCTATAAATACTACATATCAGCTATCTGCTTAAACAAGTACTTCTTCTGAAAAACAATAAAGACCAACTTTGAGCTCATAGGATATTCAAACACATTTGGTTGAGAATGTCGTGGAAAGATTTGAAGAAGCTGTTTTGTAGTTGCTTGGGAAGCACTCCACGAGTGAAGAATGCTTATACTGCGCAAACTTATGCTCTGAACTTTGATGACGGTGACAAGCAGGAAGTCGACACTCCAACGTTCGCTAAAAAGTTTGCTTGAGGTGCATGTTCATGCACATGAGATGTGTTCCTGATAGAAAAGGAGGAAACTGAGAATTTCTGAGTTCAATTAGCTTTGTTTTGAGTTTCGTAGAATTAAGGGTTTGCTTTTTATTGGTTAAGCTACCTACGGGATTAGTTTAATTTAGAGCCGAGTCATATGAAATATGTAGTTGAAATCTTGAATTTCCTTTTCTTTTGTATTTATATTTTTTTTTATTTCTTTTTCTGTTAAGAAGGATTTGATGAGTTTCATGTCTCCCCTCATCCTTATACTATTTTAATTTATTATTAATAAAACTTGGGAACCGATAGTTCTAATATTATTGTCCTCTATTTAGAAAAGTAACTAGCAGGGAGCTCATACCCTATGTTTGTGGGTGAAAAGAAAATATATGGGTAGTTTTTGTGAAGAACAGGTTAACCTTTTTTTATTTGTCTCTTTCTTTTTTCTTTTCTTTTGTTAACTGACATTTTTATCCTTCTTGCATATTTTAACTTCAACGGTTTTTTTTAATATATTGATAATAATATCAACTACGAAGTTTTACTTAATTTGCAAGAAAGTATTAGTCCTTTTTTCTACTGCCCATGTTCAAAACTTTAAATGAATTATCATATGCATGGAGCCAAGATTTGATTATGGGTTAACAATAGGTAAGAGAAATCAAGGCAAGTAATTTGAATGCATATGGAACTATATATTATAACAAATCAATAAGAAACAGCCACACCCTTGGTTCTTAACTATACCTTAGGGATGGCAAAGATGGAATCGTTTTTGTCTAACTTCATGGATTTCCAGACACGGTGTTGGATCAAATCACTGAAAAAATGCTATACATTGGTATATTACTCACAAAGTAACTACTTTGTAAAAAAACATACAGGGAATGGGATAAAAACCGAATGCCAAACTTTATTCAGAAAGTACAAGACAGTGATGGTTACGGTACAATAGGAAAAAGAATTTTAGAACCCACACAGCTGAATTTACTGATACCAGAAGCAAGCTTTAGTATTTCATCATCAGACTGATCAAAACCAATACAGTCACGAACATCCAGAAGCACAAGTTCTCTGCATCCCCACAGTATCATGATAAGAGTATACCGATCTATAACCGCCTTTCTCAAAATCAACTGCTTAGTCTTAGTGTAATAACCGTAAATTTCGTTTTTAGTTTGTATGATTGTGTAGAATTATTAATGTACTTTGCACGAATTTTAGACTCGAAGTATCTCATTTTTTTGAATTATCGAAGTTCCGAAACTTTACATTTTAACAAAACCTTGAAATGTTCGATTTGAGAAATTGACTTTTTTTACGTACAGAATTGGAAAAACTTCATGAAAGTTGTAGAGCTCGTCAATACGAGTCCGTGCATATGCGGAACACATTGATCGGATTTTTTTTTGAATTAGTTATGGTAATTAGAAGATATTTCTATTTTGGGTATATATAGAAAAAACCCCAACAGAATAGGAAACTTTCCTTTTTTTTTTCTTCTAGTTTTCCCCTTTGGGAAACTGTTCATCCGTCTCCTCTCTCTCTCTCTCTCGCATGGCCGAAGCACCGTAAACAGACCGTGCTCTCTCTCACGCCACCGTCCACCTCAAGGCCTCAGACCACTTCCCCTCTCTTTGCCCCGACCTTGCACATCTGCCAGAGGCAGCATTGCTCCGCGACACGGCCGGCAGCTGCGATGGGAAGCCTCGAACGATTAAACCTCAATTTTGGTTCGATCTCGATATCTCGAGCTACAGATCATCATTCCTCTTGATTCTTGGCTCATTAGACTCGTATCAAGTTGCTGAACAAGCACCAAGAAGGACCGGACCTGGGTATAATAATTTCACGTTCGTCGGAGCTCACCTCGATTTAGATCGAAAACCACCTTCAAATCCGGATATCTCGAGTTTCAGACGACCATTTCTTGTGATTCTTGGCTTGGTGAACTCGCCTTGAGTTCCTGAAGAAGTCTCAAGAATGGATCGAGTCGATTTGTGGGAGTTTTTACGTGGATCGGAGCATCGCCGGTTTCTGGAAAATTTTCGGCCACCCCGATTGTTTTTGGTACATTTCGACCTCTTCCCGTTATTTTCTGGTCTTGTGCTAGTTAGAAAAGTTGCTCAAAATGATGAAATGAATTTTAATTATACAAATGAATTTCACTATTTTCTTGTGTGAACTATAGATGGTATTAGTGGTCATTCCTAAGTGGATGATTACATATATATATATATATATATATTTACGTGGAATATATATATTGGTTGGTGTGTTGTTGAGTGATGATATGATTGAATTGAAATGATGATTTGGATTATATTTCAAATGCTTAAATTTCATAATAATATTGTGTATCTTGGATGAGTTGATTTCATTTTGTGAAAAACATATTGTTGTACTCATTATGGATTTAGGGTCAACGTAGTGACCGGTATGGGGGAATCAGACGCTCTAATCCAAGTTGGATAATGGGATACGATTGGTTGAGTAAGTACGAGTATCGGACGTTCTAAATATGTATATACGTATACATATTGATGAAATACGATAAAGATAAATATGTCGGATGCCATAACCTAGACCAGGTGACGGGCTACAATTAAGTTAGAGCTCTAGTCTGTCAATACCGTATTTTTAGAAATACAATTTCGAGGTTTTGAGAAGAAAGATGTGAATTTAGGGTTTTGTGTCAATTTGTTGATTTGGTGATTGATTTGAGATTGTTGGTTTCTTGTGGACGTGGAAATTGTTGTGTTGACTTGGGTGAAAATGATTATGATTTAATTAAACAACCGTTCTTTCTTTTTACTCATAGGAGCTTTCAAAAGTTTACCGGGTTTTGTGTTGTTGCAATCCCGGTATACTATTCAAATGGTGTAGCAGATATTCCTGCATGTCAGGATAACCAGGGAGGTGACCGTGCTGCTTAGGTGCTGCAACATTTTTTTTTATTTCATTTAAGTTGTGAGGTTTGTTATGCTCAATTAGAGCTTTACAATTTATTTAACGAATGAGTTGTAATAATTAACCAGGACTAAATTCGGTTTTTAGAATTAAATTGTGTGGTGAGGTTGTTAAGAAAAAGAATTTTTCAGGATGGTTATTTTAAGTTGTAGTAATTCATGTTTTGGAGTTTGAATTGTTATTCTAAAATTCGGGGCGTGGCAGTTTGGTATTAGAGCATAAGGTACATATTTGGTGATATGTCAATACTTTTCGAGTGATGGCTCGTCTGCCGTGGATCCCCATCGTGTGCTCTTCGGTATTGACAAAGTCATTGAGTATGTGAGAGCGTTAGGTTGGCTAGAAACGTTAGCATGACATAAGAACTTTAGGCGTTGTCTCGTATGCTTAGTTACTTGGTTAATATGGACTTGCATTTGACTTATGCCATGTTTAAGTGTTATGCGTGTATTAATCAAGTATACCCTGCTTATTAGGTAATGGAGATTGAGGGAAATGAAGCTAGAGGTCGAGGTAGAGGCAGACCTCGTGGTATGGGTAGAGGCCGAGGTAGGGTTAGGGCCCCTCCGGTTGATGATGCATATGAGGTGGAGGTAGAGGCACCTTATGATGATCAGCATATTCAGCCCCTGGGCATGGTTGATGATCCTGCTCGCTTGTTAGTGCTAGCGAAGAAAATTATCCGCTTGGGAGGAACCAAGTTTGGAGGAGGCACTGATCATATGGTTGAGGATCGATGGATTGAGGATATGCAGACCTATTTTGATCTGTTTGATTGCAGTGAGATTGATAAGAGGAAGCTAGCTGCTTTCATGCTGAAGGATGAGGCTAGAGTGTCGTGGAACGTCACACAGAGGAATATTGAGGTATCTACCTTGACATGGGATGGCTTCGAGAGGCTCTTCAGAGAGAAGTACTTTCCAGCAGCTGTGAAAGAAAGGTTGGAACGGGAATTTCTCGCACTTGTACAAGGGAAGATGACCGTGATCGAGTACGATGCGGAGTTCTCCAGACTGTACAAGTATGTGAAGCAGATGGATTACGAAGACTTGGCTAAGAAGTTTCAGCGAGGGTTGAGCCCTTCGATTGAGCATGATGTGGCCATCTTAGAGCTGAAGACGAAGAGAGAGATCTTGGCTAAAGCATAGATCATTGAGCAGCAGAACCTGATTCGTAGAGAGAATGAGTCTGCTGAGAGATACTTCCAGGGCAAGGGAAAGACCATGACAGGAAGCAGTAGGTCTACAGACTTCAGGGGTGATTTCTGGAAGAAACAGAGAACTCAGTTCCAGCATCATGCCCCAGCTAGGGCAGCAGTAGCTCCTTCAATTCAAGCTATGCCTATTAGGCAGATAGCACCAGTAGCTCTAGTGAAGTGCTTTAACTGTGGCGAGCCGGGCCACATCTCTCGTGCGTGCACGAAACCACGGGGTAGGATATGATACAACTGTGGACAGACAGGGCACCAGGCCAGGGAGTGTCCCCGAAATCAGGGTAGAGTGCAGGGAAACCAGTAGAGGCAACTACCGCCTGCACCTGCTAGTGTCTTTGCCATCGGTCAGGTAGGCACATGAGTGGAAGGTACCTTATCTGTTTATCACTATCTTGCTACAGTACTGTTTGATCGGGAGCCTCACACTCCTTTATCTAGTTCGGTTGTGGATGTATTGGGTTTGATTGCTATGCCTCGGACTAGATCATTATGTGTTACATCACCTCTCGGTGTGTCTCTTGAGCTTAGCATGTTTTGTGATGATTGCCCTATTGGGATTGGTGGCAGAGAGTTCTTTGCATCTTTGATTGTGATTCCGGATCACAGGTATGATGTGATTTTGGGTATGGATTGGTTGAGCCCGAACCATTCTGTTATTGATTGCTTTAGGATGATTGTGTCCTTCCATGTTCCGGGACAACCACTGTTTCATTACCGTTGTCTGAAGTCTGACATCACCATGAGGGCAGGGATTTTGGCCCATATTGAATCAGGGAGTAGTACTTCAAAGATTACAGGGATTCCTATAGTTTCAGAGTATGCTGATGTGTTTCAGGAGATCCCTGGGTTACCTTCGAAAAAGGGAATGGACTTCTCCATAGATGTGATACCAGGTACTTCATCTGTATCGAAGGCACCCTATCGAATGACACCAGCTGGACTTCAGGAGTTGAAAGTTCAGATTGACGTGTTACTTGCACAAGGGTTCATTCAGGCTAGTGTATCTCTTTGGGGCGCACCAGTGTTATTCGTGAAGCAAAAGGATAATTCGCTTCGGTTATGTGTGGATTATCGACAGTTGAACAAGGTGACCATCAAGAACAGGTACCCTTTACGTAGGATGGATGACTTGTTTGATCAGCTTAGGGAGGCTACTGTGTTCTCAAAGATTGATTTGAGATCTGGATATCATCAGTTAAGGGTGAAGGATGAAGATATTCCAAAGACGGCGTTCAGGACCAGGTATGGACATTTTGAGTTCCTTGTCATGCCTTTTGGTCTCACGAATGCACCGGCAGCATTCATGGACTTGATGAACCGCACGTTCAGTCCCTACTTGGATCAGTTTGTGGTAGTGTTCGTTGATGACATCTTGATTTATTCAAGGTCGTCAGATGAGCATGAGAAGCATCTGCAGATTGTGCTATAGACGTTAAGAGAGAAGAAATTATTTGCCAAGTTTGAGAAGTGTGATTTTTGGCAGAGTGAAGTCAAGTTCCTTGGTCATGTGGTCTCGAATGATGGAATTTCTATGGATCCTTCGAAGGTTAAAGCAGTGATGAGTTGGAGTCGCCCTACCACGACTACAGAAATCCGTAGCTTCCTTGGATTGGCAGGGTATTACAGGTGTTTCATTGAAGGGTTTTCTGGTATTGCTTCGGCTCTGACCAAATTGACAATGAAGGACACTCAGTTCATGTGGTCGGATGAGCATGAGAAAGCTTTCAATGAGCTTAAGACTAGATTGACTACAGCTCCGATGTTGACTATTCCTACTAGTGGTGGTGGATTAGTCACTTACAGCAATGCATCTCATTAGGGTTTGGGGTGTGTGTTGATGCAGAATGGTAGCGTTGTTGCTTATGGTTCTAGACAATTGAAGGTACATGAATGGAATTACCCCACTCATGATCTAGAGCTAGCAGCAGTGGTGTTTGCCTTAAAGATTTGGAGACAATATCTTTATGGTGAGAAATTTGAACTCTTTTCTAATCATAAGAGTTTGAAGTATCTATTCTCCCAGAAGGAATTGAACATGAGGCAGAGAAGATGGATGGAGCTCATCAAGGACTATGACTTCACCTTGGAGTACCATCCCGGAAAGGCGAATGTAGTGGTTGATGCTTTGAGTAGGAAACCTCGAGTAATCATGGCATCAATTATGGTGAGAGAGTGGTGTATGTTAGAAGCTGCATCAGAGTTTGACCTTATGCCCGCAGGAGTAGGACATGGAATCTTTCTCGGTAGTATCACCCTGCAGGATCATTCAGGGTCAGACACTTGATGAGTTTGCTCAGGCGAGGATTGCTGAGATGACTGCTGATCCGGATGTGGAGGGTCCTTCTGAGTGGATGATTGGGGTAGATGGAGGGTTGAGATTTCGAGGGAGATTGTATGTACCGAGTGTTGATAACCTCAGGGAAGAGGTCATGCGGGAAGCATATAGGTCTCGATACACTATACATCCAGGGGGTACTAAAATGTATATGGATCTACGAAGGCAGTTTTTGTGGTATGGTATGAAGAGGGATGTGGCAGAACATGTGTCGAAATGTCTTACATGTCAACAGGTGAAGGCAGAGCATCAGAGACCCGCAGGAATGTTGAATCCCTTGCTGATCCCTGTTTGGAAGTGGAAAGATATCTCCATGGACTTTGTGACTGGATTGCCTAGGTGCAGGCAAAGTTATGACTCGATCTAGGTGATTGTTGACTGGTTGACTAAGTCAGCATATTTTCTTCCTGTGGCAAAAACTTACTCAGGGGATGCGTTGTGTAAGTTGTATGTGAAAGAAATAGTGAAGCTTCATAGAGTGCCTGTGACGACTGTCTCTGATCGTGATGCTCGTTTCACTTCAGAATTCTGGCGTAGGTTCTATAAGGCATTTGGTATATCTCTTGCTATGAGCATTGCATTTCACCCACAGACAGATGGGCAGACTAAGAGAGTGAATCACGTGATGGAGGATATGCTTAGAGCTTGTGATTTGGACTTCAAGGGAAGTTGGGCGGATCATCTACCATTGGTAGAGTTCGCTTATAACAACAGCTATCACTCGAGTATCGGTATGGCACCATATGAGGCTCTTTATGGTAGGCCATGTAGGACTCCTATCTGTTGGGCGGAAGTTGGAGAGAAATGACTTTTGGGTCCTGCACTTGTTCAGGAGACTACTGAGAAGATCACTACTATTCGAGACAGGATCCTGACCGCTCAGAGTAGACAGAAGAGTTATGCTGACTTGGAGAGGAGGCCTGTAGAGTTTGAGGTAGGCGATCATGTGTTCTTGAAAGTTTCACCTATGAAAGGTATGGTGAGATTTGGCAAGAAGGGAAAACTCGCGCCAAGGTATGTGGGACCCTTTGAGATTCTGGAAAGGGTTGGGAACTTGGCATATCGTCTTGCTTTACCTGTTAGCATGTCTGGTATCCACAATGTCTTTCATGTGTCTATGCTCAGGAAGTATGTATGAGATAAGTCCCACGTGATTGATTATAGTACTATCAATGTGAACACGGATGTGAACTTTGTGGTGGAACCTGTTCATATCTTAGATAGGTCTACGAAGAGGCTTCGTAGGAAGACAGTTGACCTTGTGAAGGTGTTGTGGAGTCATCATGATGACGGTGATGCGTCATTAGAGTTAGAGTCTGACATGAGAGTGAGGTATCCACAGCTTTATGGGGAATTGGATCCTTAAATTTCGGGACGAAATTCCTTTAAGGGGGTAGATTGTAATAACCGCAAATTTCGTTTTTAGTTCGTATGATTGTGTGGAATTAGTAATGTACTTTGCACAAATTTTAGACTCGAAGTATCTCATTTTTTTGAATTATCGAAGTTCCGAAACTTTACGTTTTAACAAAAGCTCGAACTGTTCTATTTGAGAAATCGACTTTTTTTACGTACAGAATTTGGAAAAACTTCTTTCATGAAAGTTGTAGAACTCATCGATACGAGTCCGTGCATATGCGGAACACATTGATCGGATTTTTTTTGAATTAGTTATGGCAATTAGAAGATATTTCTATTTTTGGTATATATAGAAAAAACCCTAGTAGAATAGGAAACTTTCCCTTTTTTTTTCTTCCGGCTTTCCCCTTTGGGAAACTGTTCATCCATCTCCTCTCTCTCTCTCTCGCGCGGCCGAAGCACCGAAAACAGAGCATGGCTTCACCGTGCTCTCTCTCACGCCACCGTCCACCTCAAACCACTTCCCCTCCATTCGCCCCGACCTTATGCAACTGCCAGAGGCAGCCTTGCGCCGCGACACGGCCGGCAGCGGCGGCGGGAAGCCTCGAACGGTTAAAGCTCGATTTTGGTTCGATCTTGATATCTAGAGCTACATATCATCATTCCTCTTGATTCTTGGCTCATTAGACTCATATCAAGTTGCTGAACACGCACCAAGAAGGACCGGACCTGGGTATAACGATTTCACGTTCGTCGGAGCTCACCTCGATTTAGATCGAAAATCACCTTTAAATCTGGATATCTTGAGTTTCAGACGACCATTTCTTGTGATTCTGGGATTGGCGAACTCACCTTGAGTTCTTGAAGAAGTTCAAGAAGGGATCGAGTCGATTTGTGGGAGTTTTTACGTGGATCGGAGCATCGCCGGTTTCTGAAAAATTTTCTGCCACCCCGACTATTTTTGGTACATTTCGACCTCTTCTCGTTATTTTCTGGTCTTGTGCTAGTTATGAATGTTGTTCAAAATAATGAAACAAAGGGGAGAAGCTCGGCCCCAACACCATTGGTGGTGGTCGGTGGCAGCTCGGCCACTAACTCCGGCGGCCCTTTCCGGCCACCTCTGGGGGTCTAAAATATGGTTTATGTACATTTTAAGATTCTACGTTTCAATACAATCATTTTGGCATATTATACACATTTTTCGGATATCGTATGATTTAGTTATGAATTTTTAGATTTCAATCGATTTCGATCGTTAGATTTGTGATTTGTGAATTTAGGACCATTTGATGGACTTGTAGTTTTGATATGATGATTATATGACTGCTCCAGTGGCTTTTTGTGGTCATGGGCGAAGTTCCGACTGTTGGATCGTCGTATAATTGCAAAACGGTGATTAGGGATGCGATTCGTGAGAATCCGTCCGTTGGATTTTCTTATAATTTAGAATCTAACCGTAGAATGGTAGTTTAAGTACTTTTTGGAATTATTGGCTAAATTCAAGTCACATTTGATTGGGTGATTGACGGGTTGTACTTGAGTGAGCTGTTTAGGTAGGATTTATATTTTAATTGAAGACGCAACAGAAGTTTCGAGGTGAGTAAAACTCACGTGGTTCATATTATGAACCGAGTACTTTAATTTATTTATTTTTGTAATTGTGTGAAAAATATTTATGGATTAAATATTTATTTTTAAAATCACATGGACTTGATCAACTACGGTCCATAAGTAAATAAAATGAATTTTAATTATACAAATGAATTTCACTATTTTCTTGTGTGAACTATATATGGTATTAGTGGTCATTCCTGAGTGGATGATTACGTATATATATATTTATGTGGAATATATATATTGGTTGGTGTGTTGTTGAGTGATGATATGATTGAATTGAAATGATGATTTGGATTATATTTGAAATGCTTAATTTTCATAATAATATTGTGTATCTTGGATGAGTTGATTTCATTTTGTGAAAAACATATTATTGCACTCAATATGGATTTAGGGTCGATGTAGTGACCGGTATGGGGGAATCGGATGCTCTAATCCTAGGTGGATGATAGGATACGATTGGTTGAGTAAGTACGAGTATCGGACGTTCTAAATATGTATATACGTATACATATTGATGAAATACGATAAAGATAAATATGTCGGATGCCATAACCTAGGCCAGGTGACGGGCTACGATTCAGTTAGAGCTCTAGTCTGTCAATACCGTATTTTTAGGAATACGATTTCGGGGTTTTGAGAAGAAAGATGTGAATTTAGGGTTTTGTGTCAATTTGTTGATATGGTGATTGATTTGAGATTGTTGGTTTCTTGTGGACGTGGAAATTGTTGTGTTGACTTGGGTGAAAATGATTATGATTTAATTAAACAACCGTTCTTTCTTTTTACTCATAGGAGCTTTCAAAAGTTTACCGGGTTTTGTGTTGTTGCAATCCCGGTACACTATTCAAATGGTGTAGCAGATATTCCTGCAGGTCAGGATAACCAGGGAGGTGACCGTGCTGTTTAGGTGCTGCAGCATTTTTTTTTTATTTCATTTAAGTTGTGAGGTTTGTTATACTCAATTAGAGCTTTACAATTTATTTTGTGAATGAGTTATAATAATTAACCGGGACTAAATTCGGTTTTTAGAATTAAATTGTGTGGTGAGGTTGTTAAGAAAAAGAAATTTTCAGGATGGTTATTTTAAGTTGTAGTAATTCATATTTCGAATTTTGAATTGTTATTCTAAAATTCGGAGCGTGACACTTAAGAAGGAAGCCAACAATTGCTATCGCCTTGTCGTTACAAATGTAAGCATCAGTCAACTGTAAAGAACAAAACTTCTTGCAGTGACCGCTGATTTCTGACAGAATTTTCTCCAAACCATAGCAGCATCGAAAAGACAATGACCCCAAATGTTTCCATATGCCAACAAGTTATGGAATCATGTCGGGTTTATAAAACCTCATATTCAAGGGCAATGGTAAAACCTTGCTGAGGACACCTGCAGAAAAAAAAAAAAAGAGTTTTTTGATTAATATAAAATTTTCTTGACCATATATGCTTTAAGAAAAACAATATTTTATCTGACAAAAAAAATGATTAACAAAATATATAATTATATAGCAATTTACGTTTTTTTATGCTGGTTCAGAACCAAAATCATATCCAATAAAATACAGCTTTTTACGCTCAGAGTCTAAATGTATTAAGAAGACCAAAACATTTCATATACATAAGAAACTTACGCATTTGCAAAATACTTCAATGATCCTCGTTTTCAGGAAGGTAACTTGAGAGAAGTAGCTTTCCCTGTGCTACGATTGACAACGAACTTTTCTAATGCAGTGACAGAGAATTGTCTCCTATTAGCTCCATATATCTGTGTACGTGAAACTTTTCTGGAAGTAGGCATCAGTGGCTATCGAACAATAGCGGCATCCAAGATGAGGAAAGTGGACATTCCCAACATGAAGGATTGAGGGTTGCAGGGTACCATGACTCCAGGAGTAGTGACTCCACACCAACTCTTCCAAGTACATTTACCAAGCAATCCATGTTCAAGTCCTCCCACCTTCGTCGACCCTCCATCTACAAAGTAAAAACAAAAATGTCAGCGCATACACAAGTACAGTTATCATCAATATATAGAAATGGAAAGATATCCAACCAGTCAACCATTACCAATCCACTAAATAATCAATTGAGGAAGAGTAAAAACTCCAAATTGTACATAAATTATTGCGAAATGTATTTTTTTGTACCTATGAATTTTTCTTTTTACCAAATGGTACCTGAGGTATTGTGCCGTTATCAAATATAGTACCTACGTTAACTTTTCGGTTAAAATCGCCAACGTGGCATGTATTTCTTTTATTAAAAACTCCAAATGGTACCCAAACTATTGCAAAATGTATTTTTTGGTATCTATAATTTTTTCTTTTACCCAAACCTCAAGTATGTATCTGGAGTTTTATCTTAAATTTGTGATCAGTATGTATCTGAGGTACCATTTGTGGTGAAAAAAAATTATAGGTACCCAAAAGTACATTTCGCAATAGTTTGGGTACTATTTGGAGTTTTTATTAAAAAATTACATACCATGTAGGCAACTTTAATGGAAAAGTTAATGGTAGGTACTATATTAATTTGGTAGCATAAAATCTGTATATGATACCTGAACTGTCACGAAATGTAATTTTTGGTACCTACAAATTTTTAGAGAGTCTAGTGGTACCTGTATTATCCATCCGTTAGCCATTTTAGTACTTCCGTTAATTATTCGTTAAAGTATAGGTAAAATTGTAAAACATCTATTTTTTATATTTCTTTTACAAACTTTTGATTAAACTAAATTAAAATAAATTAAACTATATATGTTAGAAAAAAAGGCCTAGAATTGAATTTAGTGAACTTTACCTACCATCTCTATTGATTAATCCTATTTATTGTTCTAGAAAAACGTTATCTCATTATTTGACCAAAATTAATATTGAATTTTCATAAAAAAAAAGAAACCAAATAAAACCAAAAATACTTAATAAATTAATTACCCCAAGTATCCCGAGAACAGTGAAGAATAAATTTGGTATTGTTCTTTTTTTTATGTGTCAATTTTTTTTAATCATAAATATTAATATATTAAATTCTATAATTTCTAAATATGAATGAAAGACTATTTTACCCTTACTATTTTACTCACAAGAGTGTCACATGACCACCACATATGCATTTTTAACGGAATAATGGACGGATGACGGAGGTACTATAAGGGTTAACGGAGAAATAGTACAGGTACTACTGAATTCCCTAAAAATTTTTAGGTACAAAAAAATGTGTTTTGTGATAATTCGGGTACTATATAAGGATTTTACCCCTTAAACGGCGCAATACTCAGGTACCATTTGAGTTATAAAAAATTCGTAGGTACCAAAAAATACATTTCGCAATAGTTTAGGTACCATTTAGAGTTTTTACCCTTTGAGGAAACAAATGAATTGAAACCGTAAAAAGAATATAGCACCTTGTTCATGAAATGTGTCACGCCCCGAATTTTTTTGAATAAAATTCAAAATCCGAAACATGAAAATTACTACAACTCAAAATAATCATCCTGAAAATTTCTTTTCTTAATAACCTCACCACACGAATTAAATTCAAAAACCGAATTTAGTCTCGATTAATTATTACAACTCACTCATAAAATAAATTGTAAAGCTCTAAATGAGCATACAAACCTCACAACTCAAATGAAATAAAATAATGCTGCAACACCAAAATAGCCCGATCACCTCCCTGGTTATCCTAACCTGTAGAAATATCCGCTACACCATTTGAATAGTGTACTGGGATTGCAACAACACAAAACCCGGTAAGCTTATGAAAGCTTGTATGAGTAAAAGAAAAAATTGTTGTTTAATTAATTCATATTTACTTCTACTCAAGTCAACACTCAACAAATTCCACATCCATGAAGTACCAATAATCTCAATCAATCACCAAACCAATAATCGACACAAACCCTAACTCACATCTTCCTTCTCAAAACCCCAACATCGTATTTATAAAAATACGGTATTTGACAGACTAGAGTTCTAACTGAATCGTAGCCCGTCACCTGGCCTAGGTTATGGCATCTGATATATTTATCTTTATCGTATTTCATCAATGTGTATACTTATATACATATTTAGAACGTCCGATAATTGTACATACTCAACCAATCGTATCCCATCATCCCCTTAGGATTAGAGCGTCCGATTCACCCATACCGGTCACTACGTTGACCCTAAATCCATAAATGAGCACAACAATATATTTTAACACAATGAAATCAACTCATCCAACATACACAATATTATTATGAAATTTACGCATTTAAAATATAATCCAAATCATTCATCCAATTCAATTGTATCATCACTCAACAATCCACCAATCAATATATATATATATATATTCCACATAAATATATATATATATATATATATACGTAATCATCCACTCAGGAATGACCACTAATACTATCTATAGTTCACACAAGAAAATCGTGAAATTCATTTGTATAATAAAAATTCATTTTACTTACCTATGGACCGTAGTGATCAAGTCCATATGATTTTAAAAACAAATATTTAATCCACAAATATTTTTCACACAATTACAAAAATAAATAATTTAAAGTACTCGGTTCGTAATATGAACCACGTGAGTTTTACTCACCTCTAAACTCTCGCTGCGTCTTCACTTAAATATAAATCACAATAATCCAAATGCTCGTCAACTCAAGTCGTCAAGTACCTAATCAAGTATAGTCTTTACTTAGCAAATGAAGCACGAAATAAACTGAAATGATGATCCAACGATCGGATCGAATTTAAACGATGATCCAACTGTTAGATCCTCACGGATCGCCCTTGGAAACATCCTATCAAAATTATACTAAAATCCGACGGACGGATCTTCACTAATCACCTCCCGAATCACTGTTTTATAATTATACGAAGATCCAACGGTCCGATCTTCGCCCGTGACCACACAAAGTCATTGGGACAGTCATATGAACATCATATTAAAATTTAAAGTAAAACCGATGTTCTGATCTCCGTAAATCGTAAACCGAAGGTAAACTGTAAAACCGTAAATAGTAACGTCAAAACTTAAATTGACTATTTATCAACGTTTTCTAACATGACCATGTTATATATCAAAACGCTCGTATGGATGCATAGATCATTGTCCAGATAATATAAACTCAAAATTTGGTCCTACTCGCCGCCACACGCAGCTGTCAGACGGCGGTCAACGCCGGCCAACCACCTCAGATACAAAAGTCGTCAACTACAAACTTCTTCAAAATAAAATTGTGAACAACTTTAATACCTGACTTTTTCCGAGATAAGGTCTAAATCGTCCTAAATTGGGCTTTGAAGTTGGATTAATTTTGGCCCTCTGATAAGTTTCCAGATTGAATCGGGGACATTAAAACCTTCAACTCTTGATCTACCAATCTACACTCAAAATCGTGATGCAAGATACATATGGGGATGATCAGGAGGAAGAGCACGTCACTAAAATGGGGTCGGTTGGCCCGTGCACCGCCGAAAAAATGGAGTTCTGGCCGGGTCGGATTGGAAGTTTTGGAAAGTGCCTTCGATCCAGGCGAGGGAGCAACGGCGGCCGAAGCGAGGGTGGGGAGCGACTGGGCGGCTCGAGGCGCATGCGTGGGGGCCCGGGTCGGCGACGGCTGAGGCCCGTGGCGGCGTGCAGTGTCGGGTCGGGTGGGGACCGGGTCGGCCGGTGTGGAGGCTGCACTCGGAAGAGAGATAGGGGAGGGGGGACTGATGTGCAAAAACTGACTTTTTTCGTCCTTAATGAAAAATCAGATTTTTCATACTATTTATAGAAAATTTTCAATTTTCAAATATTCATAACTTATTCATACGAACTCCGAATATTACGTTCCACATATGTACGAACTTGTATCGACGAGGTCTACAACTTTCATGAAGGAAGTTTTCCCAAATTTCGAACATATAAAAAGTTGACTTTCACGACCCCCTAAATAACGTTCGTTTTCGAAAATAAAATCATTCGAAACCAACTTTCTCAAACCACGACATTCCAATTAATCCCAAATATCATAATTCAATTAATATAACAATTATTGAATTATATAAATTTATTATATGAAAATTTGGGTCTTCACAGTCTACCCTCCTTAAAAAAATTTCGTCCCGAAATTCAAGTATGCTCGTCCACAAAAAGCTGAGGATACCTCTTCCTCATGTCAGACTCTAATGATGACTCCACAACACCTTCACAAGATCAACTTCCTTCCTACGAAGCGTCTTCGTAGACCTATACAGGATACGAACAAGTTCAACTACAAATGTCACATCAGTGTTTACTTCGATCGTACCATGATTAATCACGTGACACTCATCTCGGACATACTTCTTGAGTATAGACACATGGAAGACATTGTGCACACCCGACATGCTAACAAGTAAAGCAAGTCGATATGCCAAGTTTTCAACCCTTTCCAGAATCTCAATGGGTCCAACATACCTCGGTGCGAGTTTTCCCTTCTTGCCAAATCTCACCACACCTTTCATAGGTGAGACCTTCAAGAACACATGATCACATGTCTCAAACTCTAAAGGTCTCCTCCTCAAGTCAGCATAACTCTTCTGTCTACTCTGAGCTGTTCGGATTCTGTCCTGAATAGTAGTGACATTCTCTGTAGTCTCCTGTACAATCTCAGGACCGATGAACCCTTCATCCCTTGCTTTCGCCCAACAGATAGGAGTCCTATATGGCCTACCATAAAGAGCCTCATATGGTGCCATACCGATACTCGAGTGATAGTTGTTGTTGTAGGCAAACTCTACCAATGGCAGATGATCCGCCCAACTTCCCTTAAAATTTAGAACACAAGCTCTAAGCATATCCTCCATCACGTGATTCACTCTCTTAGTCTGCCCATCAGTCTGTAGGTGAAATGCAGTGCTCATAGCAAGAGATGTACCAAATGCCTTATGGAACCTACGCCAGAATTCTGAAGTGAAACGAGCATCACGATCAGAGACAATTGTCACAGGCACTCCATGAAGCCTCACTATTTCTTTCACATACAACTTACACAACACATCCCCTGAGTAAGTTTTTGCCACAGGAAGAAAATATGCTGACTTAGTCAATCGGTCAACAATCACCCAGATCGAGTCATAACTTTGCATGCACCTAAGCAATCCAGTCAGAAAGTCCATCGAGATATCTTCCCACTTCCAAACATGGATCGGCAAGGGATTCAACATTCCTGCAGGTCTCTAATGCTCTGCCTTCACCTGTTGACATGTAAGACATTTCGACACATGTTCTGCCACATCCCTCTTCATACCATACCACAAAAACTGCCTTCGTAGATCCATATACATTTTAGTACCCCTTGGATGTATAGTGTATCGAGACCTATGTGCTTCCCGCATGACCTCTTCCCTGAGGTTATCAACACTCGGTACATACAATCTCCCTCGAAATCTCAACCCTCCATCTACCCCAATCATCCACTCAGAAGGACCCTCCACATCCGGATCAGCGGTCATCTCAGCAATCCTCGCCTGAGCAAACTCATCAAGTGTCTAACCCTGAGTGATCCTGGAGATCAAGGTGGGTTGTAAGGTGATACTACCGAGAAAGATTCCATGTCCTACTCCTGCGGGCATAAGGTCAAACTCTGATGCAACTACTAACATGTGCCACTCTCGCACCATAATAGCTACCATGATCACTCGTGGTTTCCTACTCAAAGCATCTGCTATTACATTGGCTTTTCCGGGATGATACTCCAAGGTGAAATCATAGTCCTTGATGAGCTCCATCCATCTTCTCTGCCTCATGTTCAATTCTTTCTGGGAGAATAGATACTTCAAACTCTTATGATCAGAAAAGAGTTCAAATTTCTCACCATAAAGATAGTGTCTCCAAATCTTCAAGGCAAACACCACTGCTGCTAGCTCTAGATCATCAGTGGGGTAATTTCGCTCATGTACCTTCAACTGTCTAGAACCGTAAGCAACAATACTACCATTCTACATCAACACACACCCCAAACCCTGATGAGATGCATCGCTGTAAATGACTAATCCGCCACCACTAGTAGGAATAGTCAACATCGGAGCTGTAGTCAATCTAGTATTCAGCTCATTGAAAGCCTTCTCATACTCATCCGACCATACAAACTGAGTGTCCTTCCTTGTCAATTTGGTCAAAGCCGAAGCAATACCAGAAAACCCTTCAATGAAACGCCTGTAATACCCTGCTAATCCAAGGAAGCTACGGATTTCTGTAATCGTAGTAGGGCGACTCCAACTCATCACTGCTTTAACCTTCGAAGGATCCACAGAAATTCCATCCTTCGAGACCACAAGACTGAGGAACTTGACTTCACTTTGCCAGAAATCGCACTTCTCAAACTTGGCAAATAGTTTCTCCTTCCCCAATGTCTGCAGCACAATCCGTAAATGCTTCTCATGCTCATCTGACGACCTTGAATAAATCAAGATGTCGTCAACGAACACTACCACAAACTGATCCAAGTAGGGACTGAATGTGCGGTTCACCAAGTCCATAAATGTTGCCGGTGCATTCGTGAGACCAAAAGGCATGACAAGGAACTCAAAATATCCATACCTGGTCCTGAACGCCTTCTTTGGAATATCTTCATCCTTCACTCTTAACTGGTGATATCCAGATCTCAAATCAATCTTTGAGAACATAGTAGCCTCCTTAAGCTAATCGAACAAGTCATCAATCCTAGGTAAAGGGTACCTGTTCTTGATGGTCACCTTGTTCAACTGTCGATAATCCACACATAACCGAAGCGAATTATCCTTCTTCTTCATGAATAACACTGGTGCACCCCAAGGAGATACACTAGCCTGAATGAACCCTTGTGCAAGTAAGCAGTCAATCTGAACCTTCAACTCCTGAAGTCTAGCTGGTGCCATTCAATTGGGTGCCTTCGATATAGGTGAAGTACCTGGTATCACATCAATGGAGAAGTTCATTCCCCTTTTCGGAGGTAACCCAGGGATCTCCTGAAACACATCAGCATACTCTGAAACTACAGGAATCCCTGTAATCTTTGAAGTACAACTCCCTGATTCAATATGGGTCAAAATCCCTACCCTCATGGCGATGTCAGACTTCAGACAACGGTAATGAAACACCGGTTGTCCAGGAACATGGAAGGACACAATCATCCTAAAGCAATCAATAACAGAATAGTTCGGGCTCAACCAATCCATACCCAAAATCACATCATACCTGTGATCCGGAATCACAATCAAAGATGCAAAGAACTCCCTGCCACCAATCCCAATAGGGCAATCATCACAAAACATGCTAAGCTCAAGAGACACACCGAGAGGTGATGTAACACATAATAATCTAGTCCGAGGCATAGCAATCAAACCCAATACATCCACAACCGAACTAGATAAAGGAGTGTGAGGCTCCCGTATCAAATAGTACTTTAGCAAGATAGTGATAAACAGATAAGGTACCTTCCACTCCTGTGCCTACCTGACCGATGGCAAAGACACTAGCAGGTGCAAGCGGTAGCTGCCTCTGCTGGTTACCCTGTACTCTACCCTGATTTCGGGGACACTCCCTGTCTGTCCACAACTATAGCATATCCTACCCCGTGGTTTCGTGCACGCACGACAGATACGGCCCGGCTCGCCACAGTTAAAGCATTTCACCGGAGCTACTGGTGCTATCTGCCTAATAGGCATAGCCTAAATGGGAGGAGCTACTGCTGCCCTAGCTGAAGCCTGATGCTTGAACTGAGTTCTCTGTTTCTTCCAGAAATCACCCCTGAAGTCTCTGGACCTACTGCTTCTTGCGATGGCCTTTCTCTTACCCTGGGAGTCTCTCTCAGCAGACTCCTTCTCTCTGCATATCAGGTTCTGCTGCTCAATAATCTGTGCCTTAGCCAAGATCTCTCTCTTGGTCTTCAGCTCTAAGATGGCCACATCACGCTCAATCGAATGACTCAATCCTTTCTGAAACTTCTTGGACAAGTCTTCGTCATCCATCTGCTTCACGTACTTGTTCAGCCTGGAGAACTCCGCATAGTACTCGATCACGATCATCTTCCCCTGTACAAGTGCGAGGAATTCCAGTTCTAACCTTTCCTTCACAGCTGCTGGAAAGTACTTCTCCCTGAACAGCCTCTCGAAGCCATCCAATGTCAAGGTAGCTACCTCAATACTCCTATGTGTGATGTTCCACCACACTCTGGCCTCATCCTTCAGCATGAACGCAGCTAGCTTCCTCTTATCAATCTCACTGCAGTCAAACAGATCAAAATAGGTCTGCAAATCCTCAATCCACCTATCTGCCACCATGTGATCAGTGCCTCCTCCAAACTTGGTTGCTCCCAAGCGGGTAATTTCCTTCGCCAGTACTAACAAGCGAGCAGGATCATCAACCATGGCCACGGGTGGAATATGCTGATCCTCATAAGGTCCCTATACCTCTGCCTCATATGCATCATCGACCGGAGGGGCTCTACCCCTACCTCGGCCTCTACCCCTACCACGAGGTCTGCCTCTACCTCGACCTCTAGCTTCGTTCCCCTCAATCTCCATTACCTAATAAGCATGGTATACTTGATTAATATACGCATAACACTTAAACATGGTATAAGTCAAATGCAAGTCCATATTAACCAAGTAACTAAGCATACAAGACAACGCCTAAAGTTCTTATGACATCCTAATGTTCCTAGCCAACCTAACGCTCTCACATACCCAATGACATTGTCAATACCGAAGAGCACACGATGGGGATCCGCTGTAGACGGGCCATCACTCGGAAAGTATTGACATATCACCAAATATGTACCTTACGCTCTGATATCAAACTATCACGCCCCGAATTTTTTTTAATAAAATTCAAAATCCGAAACATGAAAATTACTACAACTCAAAATAATCATCCTGAAAATTTCTTTTCTTAATAACCTCACCACATGAATTAAATTCAAAAACCGAATTTAGTCTTAGTTAATTATTACAACTCACTCATAAAATAAATTGTAAAGCTATAAATGAGCATACAAACCTCATAACTCAAATGAAATAAAATAATGCTGCAACACTTAAACAACCCGGTCACCTCCCTGGTTATCCAGACCTGCAGGAATATCCGATACACCATTTGAATAGTGTACCGAGATTGCAACAACACAAAACCCGGTAAGCTTATGAAAGCTCGTATGAGTAAAAGAAAGAACTGTTGTTTAATTAATTCATATTTACTTCTACTCAAGTCAACACTCAACAAATTCCACATCCACGAAGTACCAACAATCTCAATCAATCACCAAATCAATAATCGACACAAACCCTAACTCACATCTTCCTTCTCAAAACCCCAACATCGTATTCATAAAAATACTGTATTTGACAGACTAGAGCTCTAACTGAATCGTAGCCCGTCACCTGGCCTAGGTTATGGCATCCGATATATTTATCTTTATCATATTTCATCAATGTGTATACTTATATATATATTTAAAACGTCCGATAATTATACATACTCAACCAATCGTATCTCATCATCCCCCTAGGATTAGAGCGTCCGATTCCCCCATACTGGTCACTACGTTGACTCTAAATCCATAAATGAGCACAACAATATATTTTCACATAATGAAATCAACTCATCCAACATACACAATATTATTATGAAATATACGCATTTGAAATATAATCCAAATCATCCATCCAATTCAATCGTATCATCACTCAACAATCTACCAATCAATATATATATTCCACGTAAATATATATATATATATACGTAATCATCCACTCATGAATCACCACTAATACCATCTATAGTTCACACAAGAAAATCGTGAAATTCATTTGTATAATAAAAATTCATTTTACTTACCTATGGACCGTAGTGATCAAGTCCATATGATTTTAAAAACAAATATTTAATCCACAAATATTTTTCACACAATTACAAAAATAAATAACTTAAAGTACTCGGTTCGTAATATGAACCACGTGAGTTTTACTCACCTCTAAACTCCCGCTGCGTCTTCACTTAAATATAAATCACAATAATCCAAATGCTCGTCAACTCAAGCCGTCAAGTACCTAATCAAGTATGGTCTTTACTTAGCAAATGAAGCACGAAATAAACTGAAATGATGATCCAACGTCCGATTCTAAAATAAAGACGATCCAACGGTCGGATCGAATTTAAACGATGATCCAACGGTTAGATCCTCACGGATCTCCCTTGGAAACGTCCTATCAAAATTATACGAAAATCCGACGGACGAATCTTACTAATCGCCTTCCGAATCACTGTTTTACAATTATACGATGATCCAACGGTCCGATCTTTGCCCGTGACCACACAAAGTCACTGGGACAGTCATATGAGCATCATATTAAAATTTGAAGTAAAACCGATGGTCTGAACTCTGTAAATTGTAAACCGAAGGTAAACTGTAAAACTATAAATAATAACGTCAAAACTTAAATTGACTATTTATCAACTTTTTCTAACACGACCATGTTATCTATCAAAACGCTCATATGGATGCATAGATAATATAAACTCAAAATTTGGTCCGACGCGCCGTCACACGCGACGGTCAGACGGCAATCAACGCCGGTCAACCACCTCATATGCAAAGTCGTCAACTACAAACTTCTTCAAAATGAAATTGTAAACAATTTTAATACCTGAATGTTTCCGAGATAAGGTCTAGATCGTCCTAGATCGGGCTTTGAAGTTGGATTAATCTTGGCCCTCTAATCAGTTTCCAGATTAATTCAGGGACGGCGAAACCTTCAACTCTTGATCTACCACTCTACACTCAAAATCGTGATGCAAGCCACATATGGGGATGATCAGGAGGAAGGGCACGTCACGAAATGGGGTCGGTTGGCCCGTGCATCGTCAGAAAAATAGAGTTCCGACCGGGTCGGGTTGGAAGTTTCAGAAAGTGCCTTTGATCCAGGCGAGGGAGCAACGGCGGGCCGAAGCGAGGGCGGGGAGCGACTGGGAGGCTCGAGGCACACGCGTGGAGGCCCGGGTCGGCGTGTAGCGTCGGGTCGGGTCGGGACCGAGTCGGCGGGTGAGGAGGCTGCAGTCGCGCGCGAGAGAGAGAGAGAGAGAGAGAGAGAGAGGGGGGGACTGATGTGCAAAAACTGACTTTTTTTCGTTCTTAATGAAAAATCTGATTTTTCATATTATTTATAGAAAATTTCTAATTTTCATATATTCATAACTTATTCATACGAACTCCGAATATTACGTTCCACATATGCACGTATTCATATCGACGAGCTCTACAACTTTTATGAAGGAAGTTTTCTCAAATTTTGAACGTATAAAAAGTCGATTTTCATGACCCCCTCAATAACCTTCGTTTTCGAAAATAAAATCATTCGAAACCAATTTTTTCAAACCACGACATTCCAATTAATCTCAAATATCATAATTCAATTAATATAATAATTATTGAATTACATAAATTTATTATATAAAAATTTAGATCTTCACAAAATGATAGAAAAATGCAATGTTGAACGCATATGGAACACTTTTTATACTAAGAAGCAACCACACGTACACTATTAATGTTGAAAATTAAAACAACTTTAACCTTCCATCTCCCATAAATAGCCTTTCGGTTTACTCTCGTGGATATTCGTGAGTGAGGTTAATTAACTCATATCATTAGTACGCTGTACCTCGGTCTGGGAAATATCATGAAAACTTGCACATCTATCTCCTTTGGGAATAGAATCACCTTAAATATGCAGTGGCATGCTTTTGACCATTCACTCTCCCAAGATAAAGAAAAATTGCTATTGATTTGGCTATTAAAAAAAAAAACCCGGTATAGGCAAAAAATATATGTCACAAATTATAGATATCAGATAGTGAAAAATTAAAATTTGGTTGATCAATCTCTTCTTCCATACAATCTTCTTAACAAACTAGAAAACTTTGCAAGATAGATTTATTATGTGGTTGTTGCTCTTGGATTTCCCTCTTGTCTGCAGTCACGGCTCTGAGCAGGCCTTCATCCCTCGTGTTGACAGTGGCTCATTTTTTAGAGGTCAAAACTTGTACTAAAGTATAATTCTTTTTTTCTGTTACATTAACTACAGTATCAATGTTGATTCAATACTTAACACTGTTGATTCATGACAGAGTTTCCACCTTACCAAAGCTGCAACTTCCAAATGCTTCCAGTTGCCAATAAGTACTTCAATGAAACACTAAACTTTCTGGCACTGCTAGATTTATAGCTTACGGTACGTATTGAGATATCCATGTTCAAAAAAATACTTCAAAATTGAAACATGTATTCTCATAAACAAAAAGTAAATTAAAAAAAAATGGAAACAATACTTGAATACAATTGTGAAAAGAAATCTAGAAACTTACTGTGTATCAACAGTGCTACTGGATAATTTGGAGGGAGCTCAAGCGAATTTTTCTACAATTAACAACAAACGGTTCAGCAAACTCCGGAAATTGATGAAAGAGAAATCCCTCCAACAAACACTACATTCATTTGCAAACCTTTCTGTCAACGAAAACTGAGGCATTTCCAGCTCCAAGGACTGAGGCTGGCCCTGCCCCGTGACCTGCAGGCATTAGGACTGAGGTTTTGCAGATAGTTGTTGTAATGAACGATGAACGATCTGTGCAAGTAGAAATTGTCATTCCGTGTATTATTAGGATTGTGTATCTTGTATATTATTAGGAATATTCTCTTCTATTTTGTTTCCTAGTAAGACATGTTGTATCTTGTATATATAGCCCATTCTTGGAGAAGATAAATAACACACAAGAAAAACCTCAAATCCCTTGTTTCTTTGTTCCTTTTGACTTGGTATCAGAGCCGAGATCCATTCGGATTCGGTTGAGCTATTGGTTATTCCGCTGCGAAAAAATCAGTTTGATCTTGTTCTTTTGTCCTTTTTTTTTTTTTTTGGTTTGCACACAATTAAACCCTAGACTTAAGCTCTTGGTTTGTTGCCAATCCCTTTATCTCTTTGCTAGTCCCTTTTTGGTTCAATCGGTGCCTTTGTTTATTACTGGTCCATCTGTTTCGTGGCTCTTTGTTTTAATACAATTGTTGCTGGTCCTTTGTTGTTTCATTGCTAGTCATTGGTCCCTTTCGGCTTCACTAGTTCCTCTGTGATTTGTGGTTATTAAATTGAATATTTGAAGAAGAAAGAAGATGGTGGATTTGAAGATCTGACGGGAATAGTGGGGGATTCTAGGAGTCTGGATAGACGAGTTATGTGGCTCGTGAAGTCATAATTGTTCAAAATGACACGGATAACACTAGTTTTGGTGTCAAACTCGATGGTACCAATTATCAGTTATGGCAAAGACTCATGAAGATCCATATTCAGGGGATTGGGAAGTGGAGTTATGTTACAGGTAGTACAGCAAGACCTGCTGCAGGTCCAAAAGTTGATGAATGGGATATGGCAAATAATAATGTGATGGGAATTCTTCTCAAAGCTATGACTCCGGAGGTGATGAGACTCTTTATTCACTATGATTCTCTCAAAGCAATTTGGGATTCTATTGCTGCTACATATTATGATGGGAGTGATTTTGCTTGTGTTCATGAATTGAATGTCAAAGCTTTCAAAATAACTCAAAGTGGACAGTCTGTTGTAACCTTTTATGAGAATTTGAAGACAATTTGGCAGGAGCTTGACCAAAGAAACCCTAATCCTATGACTTGTGAAGCTGATATTAATTCCTATCGGAGTGCATAGGACAAGATGCGTGTCCATATTTTTCTTGCTAGCCTGGACCCGTACTTTGAAGGGGCAAAGAATGAGTTATTGTGTCTTGCAACTCCACCTACGTTGGAGCAAGATTTTGCGTATATCTGAAGAGATGAAGGTAACAAGGCTGTCGCTCAGAACCTTCATACTGAAATTTCTGGTTTGGCAATCCATGCTACACCTCTATCTCAACCTCAGATTGGGAATTCTACCCTAGTTCCATCTTAGAACCAATATCAACCACGGACTCAAGGATATCAGCAGAATCAGAATTATAACCAATTAACTTGCAACTATTGCAAGGAAGTTGGCCATTTCAAGAATCAATGCCCTAAGCTGCGAAGGTTTAATTACAACAACAACTCTGGTTGGAGAGGAGGCAATAATAATACTGGAGGTCGTGGAGGACGCGGTAGTGGTCAAAGAGGCAAAGCTGCAATCCAATTAGTGCCAGAACCTGACTTCTACAACATTGAGGGACAAGATCCCTCAAAGGGTAATGTTTCCTTGACTAAGGAAACTCGAGGTAAGATTGGTGTTGCTTTACATGTTTCTGACTTTACTGGTAGTGATACATGGATAATTGATTCTGGTGCGTCTGACCATATGACCTATGATAAGTCATTCTTTCTGTCTATGTCATCCCTTTCTGTATCCCATGTTTCTAATGCGAATGGTGCGTCTTTTCCTGTCTTAGGTGTTGGGTCTGTTCAGGTTACACCATCCATTGTATTGCATAATGTACTTTATGTACCTTCGTTATCATCATCTTTTATTTGTATCCCAATTGGGGTCAAAAAATAAGTGCTCTGTGACCTTTTACCCAATGTATGTTATTTTTCAGAATCTGTGCACCAGGGTGATTATGGGCAAGGGAGATCTGACGGGAAGACTGTTTCACTTGGATTGCATGTACGCAGAGCTAGCACAAGCAATAGAACCGCCTTTGACCCTGACATTGAATTCTGATCGATTAAATGAGCTATGGTTGTGGCACCGGCAGTTGGGTCATCCATCTTTTGGAGTTATGAAAAAGTCCATGCCTTCATTGTTTCTGGGAATTGGTGAGTCTAGCCTGCATTGTGAAACTTATGCTTTGGCTAAGAGTCATAGGTCTAGTTATCCTTCCAGTTTTCATTCTAGTACTATGCATTTTGAGTTAATTCATTCAGATGTGTGGGGTCCTTCTAAACATTCTACCCTTTCTAGAATGCGATATTTTGTGTTATTCATTGATGACTTTACTCGATTGTCTTGGGTGGTTTTACTTAAGTCCAAACATTCTGTTTTCTCTACTTTTACAGCATTCCATAATCTTGTTTGTACTCAACATGATGCGGATGTTAAGATTTTTTCGTTCCGATAACAGGGGAGAGTTTGTCAATCATTCTTTTTATGACTATTTCCAACACCATGGCATCATACATCAGACCTCATGTCCATAAACTTCTGAGCAAAATGGGCTGTCTGAACAGAAAAATCGTCACCTTTTGGACATGGCTCAGTCTTTTCTACTTAGTGCTAACATGCCTAAGTATCTTTGGGGAGAGGCCGTTTTGTGTGCTTCTCATCTTATCAGTCGTCTTCCGTCTGCCCCTCTTCAAGGTCGTGTCCCACTTGAGGTTTTGTCTCACTATGTTTCTATTCCATTGTCTAACACTCTCCCTGCGGTTGTCTTTGGTTGTGTCGCTTATGTTCATCTGTATAAGAATCAGTGGTCAAAGTTAGATGCTAGAGCCCTTAAATGTGTGTTTGTGGGGTATGAGTTTCATCAGAAAAGCTACAAATGTTATCATCCCCAATCCCAAAAATTTTATGTCACTATGGATGTTATGTTCAATGAAGATGCATATTATTTTTTACCTCCTATAACTCATCATCAGGGGGAGAAGTCTTGTTATTATAAGGATTTGTTCAGTAGGCAAGATGGGAGACCCGGGTTCTCTAGTATGGAGGATTTGGGAACTGAACGTGACAAAGAAGATAGTCTGGAGGAATTGAGCACTACACGTGACAAAGGGAATAGCTAGCCACTTGTTGGTCCCACCTTCACCAAACGAGTAACACAGCTTGATCAGACACCCAACAATCACAGAACCCAGCTTGATCTGGAGCTCCATCCACCGACCCACATCGGGTCTGATTTGGACCTTACAACTTGGGACAGCAACGATGGGTCACCGGACGGTGGAAATTGGGACCTGGGTAGTCCACTCCCGAGACGGGAACCTGGACCTAGTATTGGGTAGCCCAGAGATGGGCTTCGAGAACCACAATGAGCACCAAAAACTGGCCAGTTGGACAGAGAAGAAAAGGCACCAGATTCTGCAGTTATGCCTTTGGGTAGTCTAGTCCCCGATTCCATCCAGTTGGCCGGAGATGCAGTGATTATAGATTCAGTCGTTGATACTAGTTTTCTTGATTCAGTTGCTTTGAACAGTCCCCACTCTCCTTCAGCGGTCTCACCTGCTCCGTTGTCACCTGAGGTACGTTCTCCTTCTTTTTTGTCTAATCCCTCTTCTGTGTCAGCTTGTGTTCCCACCAAAATATGCCTAGTCATTCAACCCGTGGTCAGCCCCCGAAACACTATGAACCCACTCTAAATGCAAAAGCTAAATACCCTGTTGCTAATTATGTGTCGACCCATAGGCTGCCTAAACCGTATGTTGCCTTTGTGAATCAATTATCCTCTATGTCTCTTCCTAGTAAAGTGCAAGATGCAATGAGGGATGAGAAGTGGATGCAAGCAATGGCAGTCGAAATGGATGCTTTTGAGAAGAATTGTACATAGGAGTTAGTATCATTACCACCAGGGAAAAAGACAATTGGTTGTCGGTGGGTGTATACTATGAAACACAATTCGGATGGATCGGTGGACAGGTATAAAGCTAGATTAGTCGCTAAAGGCTATACTCAGAAGTATGGGGTGGACTACGATGAGACGTTTGCACATGTGGCCAAAATTAACACAATTCAGGTACTTTTTTCGTTAGCTGCTAATCTTGATTGACCTTTGCAACAATTTGATGTTAAAAATGCATTCTTACAGTGATTTGCATGAAGAGGTTTATATGGATTTGCCTCCTGGATATGGTACTTCCTCTAAAGAGCAGGTGGTGTGTAAATTGAAGAAGTCTCTTTATGGTCTGAAATAGTCTCCCAGAGCTTGGTTTGGCCGGTTTACCAAGTTCATGAAGAAAATTGGGTATCGACAGAGTAATTCCGATCACACCTTGTTCCTTAAACATCATTGTGATAAAGTGACTGCCTTGATTATTTATGTTGATGACATAGTTGTGACATGTGATGACTTGGAGGAGATTGAAAGGTTACAAGGTCAATTATCTTCTGAATTTGAGATGAAAGATTTGGGTAGTTTGAAATATTTCTTGGGAATTGAAGTTGCTCGTGTGAAGGATTATATTGTGTTGAGTCAAAGGAAGTATGTTCTAGACTTGCTGGCATAAATATGTATGCTTGATTGTCAACCTGTCGATTCTCCTATCGAGCAGAACCATCGATTAACAGAGTATTTGGATCAAGTACCTACAAATAAAGCGAGATACCAAAGGTTAGTTGGACGGTTGATTTATTTGTCTCACACTAGACAGGATTTAGCTCATGCAGTTAGTGTGGTGAGTCAATTTATGCATAATCCTAGTGAGGCTCATATGGGTGCTGTATTTTGTATTTTACGGTATTTAAAGTCTGCTCCAGGGAAGGGATTAATTTTTTCAAAATACAGTCACCTAGATGTTTCTGGATACACAGATGCCCACTAGGCAGGTAATATTACAGATTGCATGTCCACTTCGGGCTACTTCACATTTGTGGGTGGTACCTTGGTTACGTGGAAGAGCAAAAAACAAAAGGTGGTGGCTCGTTCTAGTGCAAAAGCAGAGTATAGAGGAATGATCTGAGGACTTTGTGAGATGTTGTGGTTGAGAAATTTGTTGAGAGATTTCGGGTTCAAGCAGAAAAAGGCTATGCCTCTTTATTGTGATAATAAGGCTGCGATTGATATTGCTCACAATCCTATTCAGCATGATTGTATGAAACATGTGGAGGTAGATCAGCATTTCATTAAAGAAAATCTTGACTGAAAGGTCATTTTGTTTCCCTTCGTTCCTACTGAAGAACAGTTGGCAGACATACTCACAAAGGCTCTTTCGAGTAAAGCCTTTTATGACTCACTTGACAAGTTGGGCATCCGTGATCTGTATGCACCAACTTGAGGGAGAGTGTCATTTCGTATATTATTAGGGTTGTGTATCTTGTATATTATTAGGAATATTCTCTTTTGTTTTGTTTCCTAATAGTACATGTTGTATCTTGTATATACACTCCATTCTTGGAGAAGATAAATAGCACACAAGAAAAACATCAAATCCCTTGTTTCTTTGTTCCTTTTGACTGAAATATCCTGATTAAGAGTAGGAAACATAGTCAAACTAGGAATTCAAAACCTAATCAAACCAGGAAACATAAAATGTTGAATCTTAAGTAGAGTGGATTAGCTAATTAATGAATCTGATCAAAGCAAGAAAGACAAGCGATACTTGCTAAAAGGAGCCATAAGTTTGAAAGATTTCCTTTTCTTAATAGGATAAAGCAAATCTTAGTTTTTTCCTTTTTCGTTCCTTGAACATTAAATTAAAAATTCCTACCGCGTTACTTGCAGGTCTTATAAATACTACATATCAGCTATCTGCCTAAACAAGTACTTCTTCTGAAAAACAATAAAGACCAACTTTGAGCTCATAGGATATTCAAACACTACTATACGTTGAGAATGTTGTGGAAAGATTTGAAGAGGTTGTTTTGTAGTTACTTGGGAATCGCTCACGAGTGAAGAATGCTTATACTGCGCAAACTTATGCTCTGAACTTTGATGACGGTGACATGCAGGAAGCCAACGCTCCAACCTTAGCTAAAAGGTTCGCTGGAGGTGTTCCTGATCAAAATGGAGGAAACTGAGAATTTCCGAGTTCAACTAGCTTAATTTGTTTTGAGATTTCTAGAATATAAGGGTTTTTCTTTATATTAATTAAGCTACCTACTGGATTAATTTAATATAGAGTCGAGTCATATGAAATATGTAGTTGAAACCTTAAACATTAATATGTAGTTTAATAAATGAGGGCTATAGCAATAAAAAATTTCAATTATGGTGAGGGGTTTTCTACAGTATTTGGATGTTTACCATACACTCATTTATATCTAATTGAACCAAATTTACAACATTGACAACAAAGTTATCACATTTGTTTCACACATTTACATATACTTGAACAAAGTTACCACATCGACAACAATTTGTTCATAAACTTGTAAAAATATCATAGGTGGAGTAATTACCTCTAATAGAACTAAAATTGCCAAAAAAAATAACTCTATTTACCACAATGACAACAAAATTGTTGTTAAATCTATAAATGAGTGTATCACATACATACACGTACCGTAGAATTTCCCTTATGGTGAACCCTTTTTTCTTAAATACAATATTATCGTATCACCAGCAAATATTATATCAACGTTCTGTCTGGAATCATAAAGCAGTTTTTGAGGAAAAAGAAAAAAAACCCTAGCCTCCTAACAAGCTTTCAACTCTTAGAGAATTCTTGTTCGTTCGGCGGCGCGTCCTTGGGATGTCGTCATCGGACGGGCATTTAGGAGGCGTCCCTTAACGTCGTTCAACTGTTCCTAGGCGGTTCATGCTTCATGGATCGTTAGGCTTGGCTGAGACTAGTCTCCATGGCCGCAGCTTGGCTTCGTTGGGTCAAGGTGGACGACTGTGCTGCAGGTTAGATGAAGGCGGAGTGGGTGGCATGATTCATTTTTGACGACGGTTGTAGGGGTGGTCAGGAGGTATCCGATTGCTTCTGGATCCGGGGTTGATGGTGATTTCATCGCTTTGCTTTGGATTGGCCGCTGATGGTGGACACTCATGGATTGGTTACTGGATTTGGTCATCAACATTATGGCTTCATTGTTACTAGAGGTGACAGAGAGGGTGAGGCAAGGTGGAACTGCTCGTTGTCAGGATTCCGCTCGGGCTCATGTGGTTGGGCTTGGTTTATGGGTCTTGCTCTTGGACCTGTGGTCTTGTTAGTGTTTTTTCTTTTCTTCTAGTCTTTTATTTTCTTGTCTCTTTTGAGGCCTTTCTTAGCAGTCTAGTGGATTTTTTTCCTACGTAGTTTAGCATTTGGGCTTGGTCATTTTTAGCTTAATTCTCAGTGTCTCTACTTGTATACTAATTGAGGCCTCTAAGCAACTAGATTTATTGTTTTGAGAGTTAGGTTGGGAAGGTTGGGTCCTTCTATTTTTAGGTTTAGTTCTTCTAAGGCCTTCGGCGTAGTACCAAAGGAGGATTCCACTATATCTACGTATTTGATTGTACAATGAGTAGATCTATTTCCTATGCACCACTATGGGTACTACCACTATCTACTTGTCTGTCTATAGATGGCAGCAGAGGGGTATGTAACGGCCTATTCTACCTTGTGATGAATATATTTTTGGCTCTCGGGCTCGATTCAAAAGAAAAGGAAAAAACTTTTTTTCTGGAATCGTCCTTACAGACAGACAGGATGAAATAATTGTAAATACAAATAAAACACCTAAACAATATTTCAGATTTGTTGAAGAAGCTTCAGAATTCAAAATATATATGTGGATTTTAAAATATATTGAACAAATTACAGCAAATTTGTGTAAAACCGATCTATTGCTTTTACAATAAATTTAACTATAACTCCATCTTGTAACTCCAAAGAAAAAATAATCAATATCAACAACATATATGATATCGAAAACTTCTAACTCTTAGTGAAAAAGTATGATTGGATTTATCAAAGGCCGCTACCTAATGGAAACATAAGTTTTGATTTGATTGAAGATATGTTGTATTAAGACTCATTCCCACACATATATAAGACCTTCTCCAATAGAAGGTTTAAAGTCTATATTATAGACCATGGTTGAACAAAATTCATCTCCAATCATAGATTGGGTCTAATACAAAAAATGTTCCATGGAGGTCTAAAGTCCATATCTAGGTCTATATTTACACAACCATTTAGACCAAGCAGCTAACCCACCAATTCAACTTGCACGATTGATTCAAAACTCAAATTATATGAGTTTTTCCAACCATTGGCCAAGAGTTCCTTTCTTATTTTTTTAATATATTTTTTTTTTATGTTGTAAACAACTAGTTTGAAGATTGAGCAAGTTTTTCCCTATAAATTTAGACTTCACCTTTTTCATAAATTTTCACATTCTTCCCTTCTCTTGCTTCTTTTTTTCCTCATTTCACTCATTCACGCTTCTATTCCTTATTTCAAAATGGCCTCCAATCCAAAAAAATGGGAAATTGGACACCAAAGGAAGATGAATTTTCTAACTATGGCTTTTGAAATTGGTACAAGTCAATCGAAGGAAGGGTTTTGGGCAACTATCCAACAAACATTTACCAGGACAATACTGTTCCAAAGTTAAGGTCGGAAGATAGTTGCAATTGTTGATGGAAAATTTATATTTTTCCAAAGATGAGCAAATGGCATCAATGTGTCAAAAGGACTGAGAGGAGGACAATAAGTGGAGCAAACTAATCGGATCCGAGTAAGTTTTTTGTTAAGTTTTTTTCAAAATTATAGTGACATAGTGAATCTTCTTTTATATCTATTGGTGTATAATATAAACTTGTTGTAAATTTTTCATTAATTTATTTTATAGCACCGCTAAATCGAGGTTTACTATAGGACCAATATGGGAGCGTCATTTAAATTTGGTAATTGTTATGATTTGTATAAAGATTGGGTGACATTTGACGATCCATCCCAAGAGAAATATGGTCCAACATCGGTACAAAGGAATTTACAATTTACCATATTCCTTGGAGGACAATGTGGATCCTAGTGAACCTATCTAACTCCAACACCCGTTTCTTGGCCAATGGGACTGAATGCCACAAGGAGGTTGAAGAAAAAATCTTCGGTAACGGGTGCCAAGCTCATTGGGGAAGAAATGGTTAGACTTAGTGGGTGTACAGAAAGATCAAGAAACACAAGACAATGTATAATCATTATAATCATCATAATTGCCATTGTGGTTGTTGCAGAAGACGCTCATTAGACCACCAACTTGCTGCGGCTATCACCAGTTGTGTTGTATCTCTTCGCCTCGCATCAACTTTTGCTTCCTCTTACTCCTCTTCTCGTCTCATCTCCTCCTCTTTTAGTCTCATCTCCTCCCACTTGGCATTCCAGTTAGAATCCATTGAAGAAATTGATGACAAAACTAAAGGTTATGAAAGTGATTGTAGAGGAAGTAGATGAGATGGTGAGATATGCAACCCAAAGTACCCTTTTTATTAAGATTTGAGGTTGAAGATAAGAAGTGTCATGTGGAAATCAAATCTAATATGAAATCTATATAACTAGTTACGAAATGACACGCATGGCATATAATATCCTATCCAAAAATTTAATAAGATTCTATAAAGATAAAAAGTGATTTGTGCAGAAAAAAATATAATCGGTAATCTATCGAGTTGTGTATGAACTGACATGTGGACTCGAAAGTCTTATCTAACAATATAGTAAGACTCCTTCGATCGTTAAAATTATATTTTTGTCTTACTTCTAAGTATACTTGAATTAGTAATTATACATATTCTAAAGTAAAATAAGATTTTTACTGTTTAACGACCAGTGATTAACAATACTACAGTGCTTTTCCGGATTTGCCCCCAAATAAATCTAAAATGGGAACTTTTTTTTTTTGGCTCTCTGGAATTTCAACTTTTATAATAAAATCTAAGAGGGTAACCTGGTAGGCTCCTATTTATTTTTAATAAAAACTAAAAACTAGTTCCCTCCCCTGTGAAGTCATAGACTAGTCTGGAACACCAAGTCTAGTCAAGCCGCCGCTTCACCCAAAAGACTTCCAAACTGGAAGTGCGGAGCCCAAAGTCTAACAAACCACAAGTCCACAACTTGTTCACCAAAACCAAGCCCTCAATCGGTGATCCCCGTTTTTCTTGGTTTCAGAGAAAATGGAGCGGTTTCGATTTTTTTGGCTTTTTTTTTTACGAGAATTAGCTTGAAATTTCATCGCGGTGGTTTTGGTGGCGTCCGCGGCTGGGCCTTTTACTTACTGAGGTAACCTTTCAAGTCTTGCGGTTTCTTGTTGATCATCACTATATGATATCATGGTTTTATTTAATTACAAGAAAAGTAGAAAGGGATTATTAGATTGAAATCTGGGAGAAAATTTCTTATTCATGTTTTGAAGCGAAAAATTAGAGTTTTGCTTTAGGTAATTTGCTGTTTGATTTTGTCAGTAGCCAAACTTGAAGTGAAAAATTAAAATTGTGCTTTAGGAAATAACCAAAATATCCAGTTTCGAGGAAATATCGATGGTCCCGAAAATGAAAATTTTGATGGAAATATCGTGGATATATCGATTTCAATAAATAATCAAGAAAAATGATGGAAATTTGAAGAAAAATATGGAAATTTTTAGTGAAAATTTTGGATATGTTTGTTTTATCAATTATCTACTATATATAAAAAGAAAACCTTGAATAAACATTGTTATATAGTGAGTTGTAATAATTTAAGATGAAATAGTAAATGCTGAATGGCCGACAACTCTTAAATTTTTTTAAATAAATTAGAACAATAAAATAAACAATAAGAATCAAATGGTTAATAATAATTACTAATTACTTACCAAAATTTTGGAGTGAAGAAGAAGTCCTACTACAAGTGAAGAAAGAAACTTGTGTTTCTTTCAGTTCAGGGAATGAATGGAATTTTGAACTATCTACAGAAATTAAAATTTGAAATGTTGTTGTAAAACTTTTGAACATTTGGTAGATAGAATTCAATGTAGTAATTAATTGTTGTAAGGTTAGTTATTGATGGGATATTTATGTAAGTTTTCAGATTCATATGAAAAATATATTAAAATGTTGCACACATCATGCAGGTACAGAAAAGATGGCAAGGCATTCAATTTGCATGGAGGCAACCAAGGTCGAACCTTGGTGCCCCTAACTTGGTTATTTGCTTGGAATTTCACAAGTTGGAAGCTTGGAATCACGTGGTGGGGTCGGCTGGGGTTGCTGACGCGGCTTTCCATGTGAGAGAATGGGAGTTGACGTTGAAAGTTTCTGGAAAACTCAGCCAAATTTACAATATCTCCTTGATATCGCAAAATATAGCTATATTTCGAGAAATTTCGAGAATTTTGGATGAAATTCTCTTGGTAAGTAAAGGATATATCGCCAACTTAAAAAAATGAAAATATCGTCGAAATATTTTTGAATTTTAAGTCATTGGCTTTAGGTAATTTTTTGTTTAATTTTGTCGGTAACCAACAGAAAAGGTTTGGTAGGAAAATAACTAAATTACTCGACTTGGTTAACTCATGGATCGCCTCTGATCCCATATCTGAGCTGCCTGACTTTGATAAATTCCTAAAACACTTAATATGGAATCGCTTAAGACATCATATGATTTAAGACATCCTCCTGCAAAGAGAAAATACACCATCCAAATTTGGTATGGTGGGCACTTTGAAACTAAGAATGGTTGCCCAAATTATATAGAAGAACAAACAATTTGCATTGATAATCTAGATATAAAGATTTGTTGTTTAACTATGGTCAAAACTTTTGCACATGACCTGGGCTACCGAAAGACTTATCAAGTCTCTATAAAGGGTTATGGAAATAATTATGAAGTAGTATATCATAGTGATACAAGAGATATGTCCCATAGTAGTCAACTAACCAAAATCATTGGTGAACTGAGAGGTAATCGAAAGTTAGTAATGTATATAGATGGATGTAGAGAAGACGTAACACATGATTAATATCCCTCGATTTTATCGTGGAATTGTTGGATAGTTAAAAATTCAACCATAAATTGTTAAAAATGCTAGTATAACTAAAACCACTTATAATTTTGAATTATACAAATTAAACACAATAACATATATTAAAGTCTATAATTTAGACTTTGAACGATTGGAGTTGGAAAAATTCTAGACCTTACTATTTAGATGAATAGTAGCTTCCAAATTTTTAAAATTTTATAACATGGTCTATTTAGACTTTGATGGTTGGAGATGGCCAGAGAATGTTCTTAACAATGTTCAGACTGCTATAACAAACTACAATCAATTAGTTTGTCCAGAGAATTATAACATTAAAAAAAAAATGGTTTTTAGCGGATTTCATCCAATGCTTGGTTATCTCACTTCTATCCAACAAACCATTGAGTATTCCCCATCCGAGGAATTGTTGTTAATTAAGCTATTCCAAAAGTTCTCAAGAATGTTTAAACTTCTATAAAAAAAACTACAGTAAATTGGTTTGTTTAGAGTATTATAACATAAAAAAAATTAAAAAAAAAGGCTTTAGAACTTGATATCGCAAGATATCGCGATATTTCGAGAAATTTCGAGAATTTTGGACAAAATTCCCTTGCCAAGTAAAGGATATATCGCTAGCTTAAAAAAACGAAAATATCACCGAAATATTTTTGATTTTAAGTCATTGGCTTTAGGTAATTTGCTGTTTAATTTTGTCAGTAGCTAACAGAAAAGGTTTGGCAGGAAAATAACCAAATTACTGAACTTGATTGACTCATGGATCGCCTCTGATCCCATATCTGAGCCGCCCTTACTTTGATAAATTCCTAAAACACTTATTATGGAATCACTTAAGACATCATATGATTTAAGACATCCTTCTGCAAAGAGCAAATACACCATCCAAATTTGGTATGGTGGGCACTTTGAAACTAAGAATGATTGCCCAAATTATATAGGAGAACAAACGATTGACATAGTGCTAATAGGGAATACCTTTGTGAACTGATTATATATCCAAATCAAACCTCTAAATCTGGGTCGTGTTTGACTTGTTCATCCGAATTCATTAGAAAGTGAAAGCATACTGCAGCCGTTGTGCCTGAATAGATGAGGGTTTACATAAGAATAAGAATAAGAATAAGAAGAAAAAGAACTCATGACGTTATGAACATCACTTGTATATGAGGAGCAAGTCATTTGAAAATAAGCTAGCTTTTGTTCAATGATCTTGGCCTATGCTGCTGCTGCGATGAAGAACTCACGACGCTGTAGAGATAATGAAGATCAGAGATATCAAGAAGAAGAACTCACGACATTGTGAACTGTATTTGTATACCCGGAGTCGCCCATTTTGAAAATGAGTTGCCCTATGCCGTTTTAATAATTCTCCTTGTTTTTTCGAAATCAAGGACAATGATTTTTATGTAGACATTCGAACATACCGCATCATCCACATGACAAGTCTAATCATTCTTGTTGTTTTTTTCGAAATCAAAGACAATGATTTTTATGTAGACGTTCAGATGCTTGCCCTAAGCATGCCGCATCACTCCCATGACAAGTCTAATCACTCTAGTCGTTTGAGTTAAAATAGAAAAAAAAAATTTAAAAATCACATAATAGTTTATGCGTACAGGAAAAATGATGAAAATCAACTCTTTTGTCCTAAGCCACACTTCTGAAACAGATGAAAACATGTGAAGCAGCAGGTGTAGAAAGCACGGAAAGCAGCTTTGGCATTTTCCTTAAAGATGCTTTTGCTTTTAAAAAAGAAGAAGGTGAAAAACATTTCGCCTAAAGGAATCTGCTTTTCGCCATCCGACTCCATCATCAAGAGCACTCACGAAAGTAGAAAATAATGGAGTTGTCCTGTACAATATAAAGAGTCTTAGAGTCAGTTTGTAAGACATCAGAAAAAATCATACTCTCTCAAAGAGTAAGAAAACCAAGTTCTTAGCGTGCTCTTCCTTCCTGTAAGCTTCAGTGTGGAGTGTGCTTTTATTTCAAGTAAGTCCTTATTAATTTAGTTATGAATAACTAAACAGCTAGAAAAGCTGTTTACTCAAGAGTGAGGCTCTGGGTTTTTAGTCTGTACATATGCTTGAATAAATAAATTCTAGTGTGTGCCCATTATATTGTCACAAAAAAAATTTGTTCTGAAAAAATTTGTTCTTACTTTTGATTTAATCATTTACATATGTTAGAAGACCTGCAAATATTCTTAAGATATCTTGCATTTACCAGATTTTTCCTCACTAAGGCAGGAGTGATTCTGCTATGTTAATAACCGCTTAGACAAGAGGTCGATAAGTGAATTTGTGGCATGTTGAAGGCTAGTCCTTAGGTAGGAAGGTTTTTATTCATCTGTAGGATATATTAAAAATTTTGTAAATTTTCAACAGTATCCCAATAGTAGAACTTAACGGTGTTAGTTTCATATACCAAAATGATGTTGACATACAAAGATGGTACACCATTATGATAGTTTCCAAAGTTCATACACCAAGCTGTAGAATCATCCATATTTCATACACCATTTGCGATAATATCTCAAAATACAAATTTAACACATTTTGATAGTAAATAGGCCCTTAATGACTTTTTCTTAATTTCTAATTTTTCATTTAGATGATTTTACTTTTTTGTTAATTTTGATGTATATATAAATGAGTTTTCATATATTTTTGGCGTTACTAAACCGAAAACCGAAAAAAACCGCACCAAAAACCGAACCGAGGTCGAAAAAAACTGAACCGAAACAAAAAAATCGAACCGAATATGGTCGGTTTGGTTTTCGATTTTGGCTAGGTGAAAACCGAACCGAACCGAACCGAAAATTTGTGAAATTTCATATCATCACTACAGTTGACCAATCCGATCGGGTTCAAAACTATTGTGAAATTTGTTAATTTTTTTACCACAAGCATAATTTATTGTAACAATCGCATTCAACGGTCGGTTTTTTCATTTTCTTTGAATTTGTAGAGGTTTCTCTTTGGAGTGTTTATATATAAATATAGGTTTATAACAGTAAATAAGTTTCCCCTAGTTGATCGAATTTGAAACGAGAACCAAATTGGTTGGATTTTTTACAACCACCATAAAATATTACAATCTCTCCATCGAGCGGTTAGTTTCTCCAAATTCATTTTTCACTTCATGGTTGCTTTAGAACGAACCTCAACAATTTAAGTACAATATATAAGTCATACAACTTTAGGAGGCAAATTGGTGTAGGCCAATGTATTGGTAACTAAAATTAAAATTTTTATTTGATGTCTACGCACATCTATCGATGAAATATTTACAAACATGATGTAAAAAAATAAGCACGTTTTGCATTCGTCATGCCATTGGTCAACCAAGAAAAAATACAAGTAATTACGGTTGACCAATCCGATTGGATTCGAAACTATTGTGAAATTGGCTAAATTTTTAACCACACACATAATTTATTGTAATAATCGCATCAAACGGTTGGTTTTTTTATTTTCTTTGAATTTGTAGAGGGATCTCTTTGAAATGTATGATATTGGACTTTAGGGTTTAAGACTTTATTTTCTTTGGTCGTGAGTTACAATATCAAAGGAGTAGAAGTAGAAGTAGCAAAATCTATATTATTATCTTGCCAAAATCTTTTTTTTTTTCTATTTTACTAAAAAATAAAAAAATAAAAACCGAAAAAGACCAAACCGAATGAAACCGAACCCATCCCTAGTCATAAGTTAGAACACAACGACGTCGATGTGAACCCAAACAGTGATTTCAAAGTTGAAACGGACGGGCATTCCAAAGCGAAAAAAGAAAGAAAGAAGGATCATCATCAATAAAGGTCAGCGACTCAGACCGACCCACCGAAAAACCCAGAATCATTCAAGACTTACGACCAGACGCGCGCGACGCATTCCAACTGCCGAAACCTCCGCCCACCACCGGCGACGACTCTCTTCCTCCCCTCCCAAGCTTCCCAACGGTACCATTTCCCCCTCCTATAATTCACCGTGCCTCACAAGTCAAAGAGGACAAGCTGCGAGCTTTTCCGGTGGTGTTCGCAAATTCCGGCCAAACACCAAGGTATAAAGTTTCTCTACAGTTCGTGGCCTTTCTTTGGCGTGTGATATTGCATATAGTTTTTGAGTTTCAATTTTCAGTGAATTGTGCCACCGCCGGCCGCCGTGATCGGCGGCTTGTTTGACCAGTTCTTTGGTCTTTATGAACCTTATTAGACGCGTTAGGATACGTACAAGTTAATCCAACCCGAATGGAAATTGTTGAGAAATGTAATGGTTGGTCTTGTAGATTAGTAGGAAGAAGATGATTCAAGTATGAAGATATAGAGATAGGAGGATATGGTTCGGTGAGGTTAAAGATAATTAGGAATAGACAAGGTTTCGATGACAGTTACATTCTTGAGAATTGACCGCTGTGTAGGATGTTTTAAGTTAATTGAGTAATAGTTATCGAAATTCAGATTTAATAACAGGATCATTTTTGTTTAGGCGAGACGGTGGAGCCTCTTCCAGTGACGATCCTGGGAAGGATCGTGCGTAGTTCTTACCTGCCCTATTCAAAGTGAGTTTGACTTTTACTTTCTCAAGTGTTTAAATTTAATGAACATCTTTTATGTAGTTCATGAGTTTAACAAGTAAGAGTTAAGTGATCATTTTCGATGCTTTTACAAGAATTAGTTTATGATGTGTTATCTTGGAAAGATAATTTAAATAGCTTGACTTGAAAGATCGTTTTTAATGCATTTATGATTCTGGTTTATCATGATATTTCCGGGATGAGAATTTTAATAGCATGTTCTTTGATTCGAGTCTAAGTTTGAACTTTCATAAGTGGAGTTGGGATGGTTTATTGAAATTTAGAAGAGTGTTTATCAGAGTTTTGCAGATTCTTGGGTTGTCTGTTTTTAGGGGATTCCGGGACTGTCCTCGAAACCTAATACCCTTACTTCTTCTGATTACAGTCACAATTCAAAGCCATCATGGAAACTATGTCGTTGGATTTCCTTCTGCCGTCCTTGTGGGAGATTAAGGTTACAGTGGCTGCCTCCATCTATGTGATCTTCGCTTACTGGTTCTTCACGTACAGGGGCAGCAGAGATGGCTACTGTGATCGCTCACTTGCTGGCAATTCGGGTGAATCTGGGGATGCCATAGAGGAGAAGGTCAATTTACTAATTTGAGTTTTGGTTTTGTTTCGGTTTGGATGTTTTCTAATAGGCTCTTTTTTGGTGTCAGAGTGTTTGTGAAGTTTGTAGCTTTGATATGATTCTTGCTTTGTATTGTGAAGTTTATAGCTTTGATATGATTCTTGCTTCGTATTGTGAAGTTTGTAGCTTTGATATGCTCTTTAGATATTTTCTTTTGATAAACACTGAAATGGTCATGATGATAAATGCTCAAATGATTAGAGATAGTTTCTCTTATGTTTAGAGATTTTTTTTTTGTGGGCTATTTCGTTGGGCTTTAAAGCTGTTGTCTCTTAGTTAATCAATGGGCACCTTGTCCCCTACTTTGTATTTTCCATTTATATATTAATATAAGATGGTGTGTGTGTGTGTGTGTATGTGACAAATGCGCAAATGATGTTTGATTTTCTTGATTTTTTGTAATTCTTAGATAGCTCCGTAAAACTGACTGTTTGGATCATTGGAACACATTGTGGTGCTTCATCATGTGATCTCTTTGGCTTCTGATCATAAGGATTGCATTTGGAATAAATTCTTAAGAGGTTTGTCATCTGATAAGAAGGCAAGAGATCTCTTGTGGACCTGATCCTCATTGAACTCCAATAATCTGAATCATTTGTTTCTTAGGTCTTTGTTTAGGGATCACCCTTACTATATCTATTAAAATTTCCATTACATCCCATACTCCTTTGGAGTTCTATTCCTCTGTAATTACTCTTAAAAAAAAAATAAAAACGACAGACAGAAAGAAGGTTCCGCTAAATTTGTATTAACTGTCTCAAACCCTTGCAATTCGTGACATTTAGAAAAATCCCTTTCATCCCACCAGAGTAGCTCATTAAATCTGGGGTTAAAACATGGGAACTAAATCAAAAACATTTACAGCTGTCTCATACCCTAAACTAGTTATACTGTAAAACCTTCTTTGGTTCAAGAGGTGGGCACAAAATTGGTGTATTGGCTTTCTAAAGGGTATAAATGTTGTCTTTACTCACTCTTTTTGGATATCATTGATGTTACATGATGCATTTGCTAATAACCCTCCATTCATGGAGTAATTTTCAACTTGTTTGACATGCAGTTCTGCAATTATTTTGTAGGATGGCACGTTGAAAGGGGATGCACACAACAATTCTGCATATTTAATCAAGGTATAAGCTGATGGACTCTTGTATTTTTGCTCGAATCTGTAGATGGAATAAAGAGCTTTTTTGTTTTAGCTTTATTTATACACTCAGTTGCTTTTGGCTTAATGTACTAATGAGATGGTGCCAAAAAGCATGTTTGGTATCGGAAAGAAGGTAATGGTTTACTAATGAGATGGTGCCTGCCTGTAATGCTTTTCAGGTTGAGCTGTTAGCTGCTAAGAATCTTATTGGTGCAAACTTAAATGGCACGTCGGATCCATATGCTATCATCACATGTGGAACAGAAAAGCGATTTAGGTACCTAATTTTGGTTCTTATAGTTTGCCACTTTATAATTTTAATGAAGGGAGTGATTTTCATACTCTTTTTTTTTCACCATTCTCACACTTACACTTCCTTTTCAAGCACTTATAGAAAACAGTATAACATATACAAAGGCTTTTTTGAAAGGGGAGTGCAAAGATCACCACTATAATGAATATCAATAGGTAGGGTGAGTTTGTATATATATGCATCTTACATTCATTAGAAGGCTAAAGCACTCGTGTTGCTGGTGCAGTTCAATGGTCCCTGGTTCAAGAAATCCCATGTGGGGAGAGGAGTTTAATTTTTCTGTTGATGAGCTTCCTGTCCAGGTAGCCATCATGCTTTATAACACTTTTGTGTTTGCACTGTCATTATGAGTTCAATAATTAGAAATGAAAGTGTTTACCAGTACTTTGTTGAGTAATAAGTTCTACATCAAGATATTGATCTTATGTGGGCATCAGATTTTGATTGATTAAGTAGGTTCCACCTGAAATGCGAACTATGTTTATTTTACACTATAGGGAGTTCAGTTCTAAATTATTTCATGCTCTTGAGAGGGGCCTTTATCAATATCTTTGTTGTATACCTTATAACAAAGCATCTACTATGGAAAGTGAGTGAGTGTGTGTGTGTGTGTGTGTGTATTTTTTAAAATGGTTTTGTGATAACAATATCCAATTAGGCGTCAACAGATTTTCTTTAATTGGATTCAATTAATTGCGAGGAATCGAATAATTTTCTGGAGATGCACCAACATCTTTTTTGTTTCCCTATTATAGTTTTTTTTCTACTCATCACTTTCTTAATGTTTTCGCATCCTATTTGATATTTGGTAAGCTCGGATTGTTGATGTTTCTGTCAATTCCATTGTTTTGCATTTCCGAGTTGCAGGGTAAGATAGATTGGGTAGTCATCTCCCTAGTTAGAATTAAGATTAGAATAAGTACATCTACATTCTGTTATGATATTGTGATGTTCGAACAGGTCTTTTTTGGATGTTTTAAGTTTTACAAGTATGATATCAAGGAAGAAAGTCTTATTTTCTGAACTGATTATTGACCTAGTTATTAAACTGATGTATCTACCAATTGCCAAAAATAAGTGATGTATTTTCCTACTGGCCTAGCAGATTAATGTGACAATATACGACTGGGATATTATATGGAAAAGCGCAGTTCTTGGTTCAGTGACTGTTCCAGTTGACAGTGAGGGTCAAACAGGTGCTTTGTGGTATACATTAAATAGCCCATCGGGTCAGGTAACTCTCTACTAGACCTTTTATAATTCATACCCTTTTCTTTGCCCAATTATATTAGTGTTCTTTATGTTTGTCAGGTTTGTCTCCATATAAAATCAATAAAACTTCCCGTAACTTCTCCAAGGTAGCCTTTCTCATTTATATTTCTCAACATTTTCTTTCATCTTATCTTGAGAGCCATTTATTTTATGTGTAATTCAGAAGTAGAACATTACTGGTGATGTTTGTGTTTTTTTTTTAATCATGCCTAGAAATGAATATATTTTCTGAGTTTCATTTTACTGTTTGTATGATATGAAACTTTTGATTTCAAAATTGCTTTCACTTTTCCATTTATTGTACAAAGTAAGACTACAAGCTTTACCTTTCCATGTTGCAACCCACAGTTGGCTTATTGTTACTCATCTTTTTCCTTCAATTATGCTTTGTTAATTCACTATTCTAGACCGTGAACAAAAACATAATATTGATGTTACTGTCTATAATGATACCTTTTTAAGTGGAGTGAAACCACACACAATTGTACACTCCACACTCCTTTCCTTTCTTAGTTAATATTGTTATTGTTACTTTTTATTAATTTTATGTCTTATCACCTTGAAATCAGTGGTAGGGTTGTGAATGGTTATGGTGGTGGCCGAAGGACACCTTTAGATAAACAAGAACCCACAGTTGTTCATCAAAAGCCAGGACCCCTTCAAACCATATTTAATCTACTTCCAGATGAGGTGACTTTGGGTTGAAATTTTGTATATGTTAATATGTGGAGTTCTTTATGAGATGTCTAATGTTTGTACGTGTGCATGGCTCTTTTAGTTTAATCCAATAATTACATATTATTTTTTGGATAATTATACTTTGCGTTTGACTGTTTCAGATTGTGGAACATAGTTATTCATGTGCACTTGAGAGGTCGTTCTTATATCATGGCCGTATGTATATCTCTGCATGGCACATTTGCTTCCACTCTAATGTGTTTTCTAAGCAAATGAAGGTCAGGCAATCATACTTTTCCATGAAGCTTGAAATAAACTTGCAATGTTGATGGTGCTTCTACCCTTGTCTAACATTGGTTTTCTTTTTACTATACTGCACAATATAGTATGCTTGACCTTAATAAACACCTTTAAATAATTTAGAGATTTAATATCTATACCTGGAATTTATTGAGTTATACCATTCACGGCGATATTAATAACCCTATTACGAAAGCAAAGGAAAATACTTGTGTGGTAGTTTGTTAACCATCTTATAAATAATGCGACATAAGTAAGAACAATTGATATATACTTTTTTATGATAGTATATAATGATACTTGGAGTTATTACGTGTCGGTCCCTCACTAAGTTTTTATTTTTAATTTGTTTTGTTTATCTCTATGTGGATTATGTCAGCTGTTAGCAATTTAACAAATTTAAAATAATTCATTAATACATTTGCTTCTTTCCGGTTTAGATGTGGCTATAATTCTTGTATAGCTTAGGTTTCAAAAATTGTTCTCATCTCTTTTTAGGTCTGAGAATGTCCACATCACATTGACGGTTGTTTTGCTCAATATTTAATTTACTAATGGAAACTACTTATCGAGATCTAATGACCATTCCTAATCCTTGGCGGAGACCTTAGGCCCTGGTAACTTTTGTGAAGAAGTCGAAGATAATATTTTGAATGTAGCCTGACCCATCAAGCTAGTAACTGACCCTCATTCTATTATTTAACGTGTTTAGTTCAGTAAGCCCAGTTAGCAGTTTACACATTCATGGTTCTGCCCTTGCCCACATGAATACATAATTATGGAGTGAGGATAATGTATCTGTGCTACTGGAAACTGGTATATTATTTATGTTGCATACATCTTATGAATTTCATCAATATTATTTATAGATCAGGCAAATATTTATCTTGACATGAGAAATGGAACTCTGTTTCGTAAGGCTAATAATGTATTAACATCATTTTTTTTTTTTTCTTTGTCTACATAACGATATTCATCATGGGTATTGTTCTCCACAAATGATATTTTCAAAACAATTAACTTCTTGAAAAAACACACATGTAGAACTGCAGGTATGCTATTTTAAAGTTGCTGAAAAAAGGCACATGTTCATACTTTTCTGAATTCTTAGTGGTTTATGCAATCCATATCTGTTTTTTTCTTGACTAGGACAATCTTTATAAGGAAAAAGGATCCATTGGACATGAAATATAAAGTAGTATAATTCAGCGAGTTGAATCTACACAAACCAAATGAATTTTTTTTGTTGTAGACTTTGTTTCATCTAGACTTTCAATTAAAAAATATATAGATGCATGCTATTGGATTGGTTAGTTGTTTCTTTGTGGATATATGGAAAATCTATAAGTTGATGCTATTTTTTTTTGATATATTAACCTTTATTTGTTAATTAAAATGATATCCGGGTATATATTTACTTTTGACAGGTGCTCATACCAGTTGGTGATATTGATGAGGTGCGCTCTCTCTCTCTCTCTATCACACACACACACACACACACACACACACACACACACACACTCTTACTTCAGATCCCATTATTGAATGATTTGCAATGCTTAATCCTGTGGGATCTTTTGGTTTATAAAGATTCGGAGGACTCAACATGCATTCATTAATCCTGCTGTAACAATTATACTCCGCATGGGTGCCGGTGGACATGGTGTACCTCCTTTGGGGAGTCCTGATGGTCAGTAATTTGGTTCGTTAACTTGTGAACCATATGAGTGTTTATCTGATCTCATCTGCTTTGTATCTGTTTTTGTTTTGCTTTTCCCTTAAACCTTTTTATTCTGGTTCATAGCATCCATTTGATAGCAAGATTACTTCAGGTTATGGGAAGGGGGAAGTAATGTTTTGCTTTCAGGGGTTTGGTTGTCTAGCACTGTTTTGATTGGGGGAGCTGGACTCTGTATAGTGTCAATGAACAATTTTCAAGACTAGGGAAGTAGAGTAAGATAATAATTTTCAAGGATATTGAAAATCAGGCCTTTGATACAAATTTGTGGTAGTTGGGAAGTCTGGTGGATGATTGGAAATATTGGATAGTTAAAAGAGAAGAGAAGAAGATAACTTGCACCTAGGTTCCCACTGGCATCTACCCTTGAATTGAGGTTGCATCACACAGAAACATAAAGAAATGAGGTGATATAGAACAAACGAAATAAAATGTAGAAAGGGATAGAAACTACCTGCTTGATAGAAACTACCTGCTTTACAACCGTATGATTCTCCTAGAGAGACTAGAAAAGCTGAGGCATCACACCAGCCTTTGGTATCACACCCATGCTTCATATCAGAGCATCAGAATTAAAAAACTTCTTCACTATCAACTGTCTTTCAAAGCATCCAATTTAGCTTTTTAGAGCCACTGATTCAAAGGCTCCAGATTAATGCACCTAAGAATTTTGAAAGACGTAATTCATGATTCTTTTATTGAACATCATTGCATACTAAACTTGAAAAGATGATTATCTGAAAATGCGTGTGAATTGCGTGTATTACATATTAAAAAACAGACATCGATTCATGTTGTGGTGCTTAATAATTTGATGGGACTTTGTTTATAATCTATTCATTGGCTCCTGCATTAGGAGGAGCCTTATGGCAGCTAAGATTTGCCACTGCTTTTTTTCTTTTTATTTAATGGATTAAAACGGTATTGTAGTCCTCACTAATATTTCGGAGGTGGAGGTGTAACGGCATTAGTACCTGGTTGGCACTCCCGGTGATACCTGGGAGATAGTGGCTTAAATAGCTGATGATACCTGGGTTTAAAGTTTGAGAAGCTGAAACTGATTTTGGTTAGGGTTTTTTTGTTTCCGTCTTCCAGGACATTATAGCTGTCTGAGTGCTCTAGTTTCCTGTGTCATCTCCCCTAACCACCCCGGGACTTTTTAACAAAATTAGCCAAGACAGGTCTGCCTTGTGATTTCTGCCAAAGGAGAGTTTTATGTCTTCGTTTGCTGCTTTACCCTTTAGAGTAGGAAACCGTAGAAATTAGAACTTTATATTGCCATTAAAGGAACTTAAAAATAGACGAAAATCCTAGCCAAGACCAACTACAGCCAATTACAATAAATCTGGATTATCAAGTATTATAACTACCTACTAATATGAAAGGCATACGACATAATGAAAGGAGCTTAAATTGATGATTTCTGCAAGCTACAATCTACTACATCAATTATCTTTATTTTATTTATTTTATTTTTGGTGTGCTTTGATATCTTTGTTGGTTCAACTGCACCTCTCCCTGTATGTAAAATGCCACTTCTCTTGGTCTTGGTGATTATTAATATTTTATTTTTGTTGATAGTGATTATTAATATTCATTCAGTAGTAGCTAGTGTCATTGGAAATGAATATAAGCTTTATGTCATTCACTGGATATGAGAAAAAAACATCTATTTTGTGGCTAATGTTTTGAACTTTCATATTATTCATTTGGCAGGCTAGTGTTATTATAATACTGTAAATTTATCTGTGCCCTTTTTTATTTTTATTCTTATTTTTATTTTTAATTTTATTTTTTGTTTTTGTTTTTGGTACTTAAATCACCAACAGGACATATAGTAAATGCTATGATTTCTAACTTATAGATGCTATCTTTTTTGGTTGATGTCTTACGTACTAGCATAATGTTGACAAGATATTCCATATGAATTTAATGTATTTTTTATATCTGTTTATGATATTAATTTTGTGGACTACTCTTGAAAACACCCATTAACATGAAATACCTGGTAATATGGTGTTCTGTTTTTTTATTTTGCTTTCCCATTTCCAGGTAGAGTCAGGTATAAATTTGCATCATTTTGGAACAGGAATCATGCATTCAGAGCTCTTCAGCGTGCAAGAAAGAATTACCATGAAATGCTAGAAGCTGAAAAGAAGGTTGATACCAGTTGTTTCATAAAGTTTATTGTGTGCAACTAAGTTCGCTGGTTTATTCTTTATAGTTTATCTATATAGGGATGAAAGCACCGTCGATGGAAAAACTAAACACTAGGGTTTTCAAGCTCAGTTTTGTACATGTATTCTTCAGGATATGTGTGCAGAACTTTTCGAAAAAACATCTCTTATTATGGCTTTGATCAGTTTAACATCTTCCCATTTCAAAGTGTATTATTTAATCTCCCGTTTGTTCCTTACAATTTTTTTACTTCCTGATCTTCTTATCAACTTGTTTAGAAATGGTTGGACAAAGAGTATTTTCTTTTCTGATATATTCTTTCTCGTATCTAGGAGAAGGCAGAGTCAGCGTTGCGTGCACATAGCAGTTCTATAAGAGGAAGTAAAAGTCAGGCTATGATTCCTGAAGATATCATCCCCAATACTGGGAAGCGCCAAGCTTTTATCAAGGATGAAGCTTTGAACAGTATATTTAATGTAATGCATATCATTCTTTTTTGAACTCAAAAACGAGTTGGAGTATTCTGAGCAGTCACTAATTAGTCTTTTTTTCCAGGATGCTTTTCCCTGCACAGCTGAGAATTACTTCAATTTATTGTTGAGTGATAATTCAAATTTTACAAATGAGTACCGTTCAGTACGAAAGGATACTGATCTTGTAGTAAGTACTTTTTTGTGTTCCCTCAAGTGCAAGCATTTGTATTACATACCTGAAAATCTGGAATGTCCTAATGGTAACGATTGTTTGACCAAATGAGTGGTTTTGAATGTCATGCTTATGCTAATTTAAGCGATATGGGAGTCCTGTGTTTGAAATGCTGGAAATAGCAACCAGAAGTAAATGTTTGGTTTGTTCTGTAATAGTAATCAAAACTTGTTTAGTTATTACATGACTACCCTATTTATTGCAAAACTATGCAAGGGATAATTTGGTAGCCTTAACAGATGCATGCCAATGGAATGGAATGGCAAAGTGAAGGGAGCACATGCTTCTTCATAGTCACATCCATTTGTAGAAACTATACATTCCCAAACAGGACAGTGGAATTACACATCCCTTGTAGAAACTACACATCCTTTGTGTGTGTGTGTGTGATCTCATTTTGATTTTCTATTTGCAGATTGGACATTGGCATCCAGCAGATGAATATGATGGTCAAGTAAGAGAAATAACATTCAGGGGTCTTTGTAACAGTCCCATGTGTCCTCCGGACACTGCCATGACAGAGTGGCAGCATGCTGTCTTGTCACCTGACAAGGAAACACTGGTGCGACAACTTATGTCTGCTCTGTCAACTGTTAATATTCTGTAATTTATTGCCATTATTTAGTTATTTACGTTATTTGTTATCTTTTCTTTTTTGTATCTTGGGCATATTTTATTTTTTACTCCCTACGTCTTTTTCATTATTTTGTCCTGCAAATTTCCTTTTGTTTTATTAGAAATTCTTTGCATAATATTTATCCTTACTATTTTCTCAGGAGTTTGTTTCTTGTTTCAGGTGTTTGAGACAGTACAACAGGCTCATGATGTTCCATTTGGTTCTTACTTTGAGGTATGTCTGCATGTCATATTAATTTACTTTATATTTAATTTTTGGATATATTTATACTGTCAATACTCTCCTGAGTGCTTCCTTCATATTCATGTGGAAAACGTGTTTTTCTAACCTCACAAAAAGCTAGAAAATGCTACAAATGCTGCTGTTGGTTATGACAAAGTGAATTTGGAAAACTAAATCAGTATACCCTGGTGGAACTAAAATGCAAGTATTCTAACTGTAGAATCCTTATTACAGACTTTTTTTTCTCACCAGACATGTTGTCAATGTCATTGAATTTCATTTTTTTTTCTTTGATGATTAAGACTGAAAGAAAACTGGACTTCATGTAGTGCTGGCTTTAGTGATTTGGAACATTTAGGATATTATATATTGTCATTATATTAGAGAAATTATATAATATTTTATCTGTTAGCTTATTACAGTATGGATTTGAAGACTAATTGATAATTGCAGTGTGAAATTAATATGTATTGTTTGGCTGTCATTATTATCTGAAATTCTGCTAACATTCAATTACCATACCAGATCCATTGTAGGTGGAAGTTGGAGACTAACGCTGAAAACTCATGTATTATAGATATAAAAGTGGGTAAGTTTAAATTGTCTCATTTGGTTCTGACCTGATGGTCTGCAGTTCTGATGGATGTTGTTGCTAACAATTTCTTTGAAACATTTTTATTTGTTACCTTTTTACATATGGGGTGGTGCATGAAATGCTGTGGAATTTGTACGACATATAAAAGCTAGGAAGGGATATGCTGCATTGTTTTTTAACTAAAATGAAGCATTCTTGTTTTCTCTTTGGAATACTTTGACCAACTGGTCACGACCTGCTACTTGTTGTAGGTGCACATTTTAAGAAATGGTGTCCGATGCAGTCCAAAATAAAGTCGAGCGCTATTAATGAGGTCTGTTTTATGGGTCCAAATTTTTGTTTTCTTCCCTTTATGATAATTGAACGGTTTATGATAAATTGTGGTCACTAAATGTAGTACAAGAAAGAGGTTGAGGTGATGCTGGAAGTTGCCCGCTCCTACATTAAGTCAAGTACTTCGGGCGGTGAGACTGACAAAATCACTTCCTCAGCCTCTCAAGAGAGCAGCTAACCGGACCAAAACGATTGTAGCATTTTCTTTATACAATATTCACAGGTATGATGAGAGTGACAGGGTTGATTATATCGAAATAGGTTTTTCTTCTTTGTTCCACTTTGTAACTTCACCCTGTCTCCTTGTGAGAAAGCTAGTGGTGGTGGGGTATGTCTAGTTCTTCATTATGGAGTAGTCTTTCTTTTTCCTTCCTCTCCCATAGGGGCAGTGGAGAGGAGATTGGTGCCTGTAAAAGATCTCAGTTTTGCCTGTTGTATAAATTCATATGTTGTGATTACTGCCAACTATATTGAATTTGTATAGGCTAGTTTCAGTGAATTCCACAAACAGAAGTTGGGATGCTTGATGAGAAAATTGCTTGCTTGCATGTATGGATTGATTATATATAGAGTTCAATTAGTTCCACTTTTTCATTGAAGAATGTGTCCCTTAAGTGTCCGGACACTATTGGTGAATTTTTCCTTAAAAAAAAATTATTTTACATCAATTGTTCAAATTAACCCGTTTGGTAGGGTTAAAGCCATGCTTTCTCCTAGGGGTCATCATTTGGCCCTTAGGCCCTTAACCCGCCCGGCCCATAGGGCCGAAGCCCGACCCGGCTCTTGCATTAGAGCGGGTTGGCCCAACCCATTTTAAAATAGGGCAGGGTATGTGTCATGAGAATGAAACCCGGCCTGGTCCGTTTGAGCCCTTTAGTGCCAAGCCCGACCCGGCCTTTTAGGCCTGTCTAAATAAGCCTTAATAATTTTTTATTTTTTAATTATGTTTCTCTTTTTTCTATAATATGCAATTTATCTCTTTCTTTGTAATTGATTTCTTAAGCTTTGGTTTTTTTAGTTTTTATTTTCTTTGTTACATAACAATTAATATTAGGAGATTTAGAGAGATAATTAATTGATACAACCACCTTAACTAATATTAATAAATGTTATAAGTTAATTCCTACACACACGTTATAAGTTAATTTCTACACACACACACATATTAAATATGATCAACTAAAAACAATGTCTTATATTACCTATATAACCTTTGAGCCACATTTTGAGAAGAAAAAAATAATGTAAGTTTTTTTTTATTAAACAAAATAAGGTCATTTTCAGCCCTATTTGGCCATATTCGGAAGGTCAGATCGACCCGGCCCTTTCGGCCCTAATAGATCGGGCTTTTAGGGCGGGTAAGGGTTAGTATATTTAAGCACCGATCCGACCCTACTCGACCCTAAATTTTGTTGACTTTGACTAGGCCTGACCCCGACCCGACCCTAAGCCCTAAAATTTAGGGTAGGGCCGACCCTAGCCTGGCCCATGATGACCCTTACTCTCTCCCTTAATCTCCGCCTTACATGTCCACTCTCTTCCTTTTCCAAACATGTTCTGACAGTGAAGCGGTGGTGAGGCTTTTCCCTACCACAGTACGGCGGTTTCGGTTTCTTTCTTCTACAGTTGGACAGAACCGAATGACATGTGCCTGTAAATGAGTGGTAGTCTGGTAGATTACATGAAGTCTAAAATAGGTTTAGCCACAGGTAATCATTCTCACCTTTTACAAGCCAAACACAAATAGAATATTTCATTTTTGTTTTTACCGATCAAAATCCTAAAATTTGACTCGTTGGTCTCTCTTCTCTCCAACGAAGAACACAGAAAGCAGACTACGACTACCCCAAAATTCAACGGCCTTCGCAAAACTCCGACGATGCGGCCTCTCATCTCTCAAGCCTCAAACACCCAACCCAGAAACCCGAGCAAAATTTTCGATTTTCTTCCCGCCCCCAAATATTGAACATTGAAGCCTCCTAATTGTCATATGTAAACCCATCTTCTCTTCTTTTTCGTAACTATAGATCTAGAGATTGATCAAGATATAGACCAATAGGCAAGTAAGCTTAGCCAGTGTGGCTCGAATCAAGGAGCTTGGTTCCCTAGGCTTAGCCAACAACCACAATGCTAGTTACATACTTGATTTCTGTTTAACTGCATTGCAATATTAGCTCACTCAAAAAAATTTTGCTAGCTCATCCAAAGTACAAAATAAAATTTGGAAGAATTTCGATACAGAATAGGTCATGAAGAACATTGAGTATAGGGATGGCAAAAATCCCCATCGGGTAGGGTACCCATTGGGTATTCGACTCAAACAGAGAGAAATTCAGAGAAAATCGGGTAACGGGGATGGGGATCTCCAATATTCAAATTCTGAAATCGGGTACAGGACGGGGATGGTATTTTGATCCCCATCCCCATACCAACCCAATAATCATTATATGAATATATATAAACATATTATTTATTATATATATTTTTGATATAATTTATAAATAAATATTTATGTAAACTTCATCTTTTTGTCAATAAAATTCATTGAAAAAGAGAACATCACCTTGTTGGAGTGAATGAGCAAGTTGTTAGGTTACATTAAGAAGTTGATTGTAGATTTTTTTTTTTTTTGGGAATGCAGATTTTTATTGTTCTTTTTAAGCTAGACTTGTATTTGTTTTTGTTGGATTGAAATAAGGAATTTATTTTATTTTGATATTTGATTTTAACTTCATACTTTACAATCCATAATTATTTGTATGAATTTTTCTATAATAAATTAGTAATATTGTTTACGGGGATTGAGGCGGGTACGAGAACCTAATCCCCAAAAGGCACGGGGACGGGAACGGAGAATCCCCAGTATCTTATTACGGGGATTGGGGCGGGTACAGGGATAAGAAATGAAGTTGGGTATGAGGATAGTAATTTAATCTTCATACCCTACCCTCCCTATTGCCATTCCTAATTGAGTAAGATCTTATCGTAACTGACACATTAGATCTTATGGTTTAAACAAGACCATCATTAGTTACCGCATCTGTACGTAATTTCTTTCTCATTGAAATCAAGAAAGAAATACAAAAAGAAAAAAACTTTAAATATAGTTATGACTTATGAGGCCATAAACGTTTTTCTTTAATTAGGCAAACAAATGAAACAATGATTTTCTCACTGAACTGCAAAACTTCATCGATCGTCAATCAATTGTAGCAGAAGAAGAGATAAAGATTGAGCAAGCTAGGAAACAGAAACGGAAAGATTGACTCGTTAAGAATACAAAGGAATTTCAAACTACAAATGCAGCAACTGACGCTAACAGATCTATCTTATATAGTTAAGTGCATCACTGAAGGCCATGATTTCAATTCTTTACATATTTCACCAGCAAGTTCCTTCAATGATGCTTATCTTGCTCTGATACAAGCCTGCATTCATGTCAAAAAATACCAATCAATTGTACTTCTTTTTTTTTAATCACAATGTTATAAGTATAGGGTTTTGGGATAACAAAATATTTAGACGTACTGGCCAACATTAGTATTCAATTCCTCGGTCACTTGCTCCGGATGTGGTTCAACAGATTGCTGGGCTACATTCTGAGCATCGGCTTCACGTTTTTTCCAGTAGGCATCTTCTACCGGACCAGGTTCAGCGCTGACAATTACAGCTATGAATGACAATAGAAACAAGAAGAGAAAGATTAATGAGTTAATTCTTTTTGATGCCATTGTTTCGAAGATTTCTTCCTTTTTGGGAGGACGAACCAGTACATTTGATCAGGAGGCTTTAAACGATAAAGGCTGCTTAGTTATAAGGGTCTGAAAACATGTGGAGAAGATAAAAAAAGATGTACATATATGTGGCGGGAAGTCTGGAGAACCACTTACAAGAGACAGTTGACAGTTAAAAGCGGCCTCCACCGTAACGGTGATTGCTTTTACCTCCAGTTGTTTTAAAATAGAATTGAATATCCACCTGCGCCGATGAAATGTCCAATCAGCAAAAACTGAAAGTTGAATGCCCATCAATGTCGATGGGTTGTTCGTCATAGTGTTTTTTTGAAAAAAAAATAAAAATTGAATAGCCATGTGCGGCGGCGAAATTTTGGGGGCAGAAGTTGGTTGACAAACTGAATACCGACCGGTGGCCAATGCAGTTTAGTCGACAGAATTTGTTGAAAAAAAAAATTGAAAACAATCAATGATAACGAAATTGTGTCGGCAGATGTTCATAAAACCAGTAGAGACAAAATCTTATCGGGGCAAAAATTGTCTTCACAGAAAATTGAAGACTCACTTTTGGGGCAACAATGTGCTAGAGTTGCTTAAAATAAATAAATTAATTAACTAATTAATTAAATACCCACTAATAGAATATTAGATCTGCTATTTCACTTCATAGAAGAATTTTTTTTTTTTTTTTTTAATTGAATTACCATCTTTGCCAAGGATATGAAGGTCTCCTACTTCATTCCCCTCTGACCTGTTCTTTTGGTTCTTATCAGCAGTTCCAATATGCATAATCATTATGAGAAGAACGTTGTTCAACTAGAAATGGCAGAAGGATTAAGCCAATAGATGTTGAATGAGATGGTGTTAGCTTGTTGTTAGTACATTCATCATTCATTCTGCAGATAAGGGAAGTTAAAAATCAGACTCTCATCCAAAACATTAGCATTTCCACATTGTATGTCTCAGTTCATTTCCATTTGTATCAAACATTCCTCTTCCGGAAGTCAAAAAGTACTGCATTAGATCAGGTTCTGGGTTGAGAAATCGAACACAAAGCTCTACTTAAACTCCCAAATTATAGTTTCTTACAAAAACACAAAGTTTATACATATGATAAGGGCACATAGCTCTGAGAACTTCAGCTACTTGAGGAATGACAGCTCAGCTAGTCAATCTGCTAGGGGCTTTGAATTTGTTTTCAAGCGAAGGAAATGCATGCCTCTACATCCAGACTCCCACCTTGACCTTATACTGGGTTGCTTGGCTTCTTGATCTCTCTGTTTACCAAAATACCAAGTGTCATGCATATCTATAGTAATAGTAATCACCAAGCATTTAACCCATTCAAAAAGAAAATCATAACTTACGGAAAGTAATATCCCTGTCTCGAGCCTAATACCATGAAAATTACAAAAAATACAAATCAAGCTTACATGGTAACTTCACTCAGGGAAACAAAAAAAAAGAAAAAAAGAATGGCAGGTGAGGTGAGAAGATGGGCGTATGTGTGTTTAACATAAGAATCACTGGAATGGTTAAAGGGCTTTAGGTTGTAAATCCGATTCACCCAAACACGCCATAAGAAAAGACAATAGGCAATTGGGCATAACAAAAGTGATTTCACCATAAACAGTTCAGGGCTGGATCTTTTGACCTTTGTGAGAGTAAGACAGACTGCAAACTTTTTCCATTCTGAATTACTTCAGAAGTGAGATTAGGTACAGGAATGAGTATCCATTAACCAACATGATTATAATCCAATTCCAGTAGCACTAAAATAACATATAGCAGAAAGATTTAATAACTCACATGTAACTTGTAAAAATAAAATTGCTCCAACAGCACTTAACTAGAAACTGAAACATACTTTGCAGGCTTACAGTCAGCTATCAACGATATTTAGATTCCCAGAACTTATTCATTTCAACTAAATAGTAGAAATATGATTGAATACTTAACTTAGTTCTTCAATCCTATCATCCTAGCGTATAAAAGTGGAAAAAAAAATGAAAAAGGAAAACAAGAATAGTCCCACCAAGACGGAAGCTGAAGAAAGTGGTTAAGCCACAATTTAGTAAAGGCACAGGCAAATGACACTAATGCATGACACAGGGTAGTAGTGACTGAAAAAGTTGTTAGATTCAGCTGGGAAAAACACTAAATATCAGCCTCTGGGCCTTCAGAAATATCAGCCAATCGGTAACATTCCATAGTAAAACTCTCAATGCACAACCATCAAAATAATCAAATAACATTGAAATTTTGTAGTATACAGAGTTACATTAAATTACTTGCAAATGTAATCTACCATTATGCTGCTTTAGACGCATTGCACAAGGAACTATCATACTAGACTGAGAAAGCAAAGAAAAGACTCACCACAACGGCGACTTCAGATGTCTACAACACTGCCGGTTACCGGTGAAACTAAAGTCTCTCTGAAAACTAAAGCTCCACAATTCAATTCACTATGAGTCTTAGTAACATTCTTGAATGTGTTTTCCTTTGGATCATATAACACCAGGAAACCTGCACGCCCATCGTTAACCAAAAGTTCTCCACTCTCTAGAATACAAATAGGCCGCAAGCAGGCGTGTCTGTACTCTCTAGGAATAACCCTTTCGGAAAAGTCTATAACTTGAGTCCAAGATTGCTTGACCCCATACTCCTTCATCAACCATATTGCATTAAGACCATCCCGGCCAACATCAGACACACAGAGACAATTTCCATGGATCATCACACCTCGAAAGTAAGCATCATCATAGGGTAATGGAATCATCTGATGAAACTTGTCCTCCACCAAATTAAAAGACAAAATTGCTCGGCGATTCCCTGCTGCGTTTGGCTGAACCCTTGCCAACCAGTGCAAAGCTCCATTAAAAAACAACCCCCGACCTGAGATGTTATGAGCAGTGGTACTGGGGAGCACCTTCCATGAACTCGTTTTCAGAGCGAAAACCTGAATGGAAATTTCTTCACCCATTTTAGTCCCCACTATTAGCTTGTAATCATCAGTAGCAGAATCATAACCAAACCCACTAAACACCTGCGGATTAAAAACGGGCAATGGAGTTCTTGGTAACACCTTGGAGTATCTAGTACATGGATTCCATAAGATAAAGTCGACTCCTTCAACTAAAATACATATCAACCCATTGCAACAACCAACAATAATCTTATAACAATTGGAATAGCCCGCGAACATTACCGGAAAACCAAGCTCTCTGTTGGCAAAATAAACATCACTATGATCCTTCAAAACCTCCAATGCTTCGTGGTCTAGAGATTGCGGAGGGTCCATCGAATAAAGGAGCCCCTCGCTGTTCTCGGTGATGCCCATTTCTGCGTACCTGAAGTGCTTCTTAGTGAAGTAAGGACCGGAGATCAGAGAATTCCACGACTTGGATACGCACCGGAATCGCATCACAGATTTGACCGGTAGCCTCGCCAGAATCTCTGAAATGACTTCGCCGTCGTCGAACCCGGTGTGAGCTCGCTTACTGTCGCCGCCGCCCTCCGCCATGTTAAATTAATAAACCCTAAATCCCAATTTGCTGAGAGGTGATCAAGGATTGAACCCAGCACTTGACAAACAAAATAATAATAATAATAATAATGATAAAAGAGAGAGAGAGAGAGAGAGCTGACGTGTGGCTAAGAACCACAGTCCACATCATTCTTGTAACTATTAGTCAAGCAGATATTCTCCTCGTTCCGAAACTATCTCTCCTTTTTAACTATCGGTCATATCTTTCCTTAACAAAAGCAGCGGTTTTTCTCATTTATGTAATTTATAAATGAGAGAAACAAAATGCAAATAGTGTAGGACATTTGGTCCACTAATAACTTTGATATCTCAAGTATAAAAAATATCACACCAATACTTGATATTCTTGTCTTGACCCAACATAAGTAACTGAAATTATTAACTCCGTTACGGTATCTGACATATGACATATATTGGAGGGCAATTTTGTCCCTTCTAAGAATCTAGATTCTCTGGTATTGTTTTAGTTGCTATGATCTGCTATAATTCGCATAGGGTGCTGCCACGTCACCAAATTCTATCACCTACCACCCTCCATTTTTTCTCTATAACTACTCCCCATTCTCTCTGAAACCGGAATAATTCCAGGCATCCTCATATTCATACTCTTTGCCACAACTAATCGAAACCAGAGGAGGAGATGATGGAGTTGCAGAGGGGTAGTCTTTTTTTTTTTTTTTTTTTTTTAACTTAAGATCACACGGAGATCTCAAAAGTTTCCTAAACCTAAAGACTAATCCGTGCGCAAGAGATCATGTCAAAACGCTTCATCTCCTTAGCCACCAAGAATAAATTGATATTTAAACTCCAATTAACAGTGTCGGCGGGATTCGAACCCAAGTGTGGAACCTCAACACCTGGAGGCTCTTACCAACTCGACCACCTGTGGTGATTGGGAGAGGAGAGTCTTGAGAGTAGAGCTCATGTGGGTTGGAGAAGACTGAAACGACGAGGCAGAGCATCGTTTTGGAATTGATCTTGAGGGAACAGCAGCGAAATTGGGGTTGGGGAAAGGTTGGGGCTTTGGGTGTAAAGGTTGAGGCTTTGGGGGTTAAAGAAGAGAAAACGAGTATACTGCGAGTGAGACCGAGTTTTGGAGGGAACGGGTGGAGAGGTGAAAGAGCATTTTGGAGAAGAAGAAAGATTATGAAGAAAGAGAGGCCTGATCGACCAACTTTCTTTATGGGTTTCAAGTCCATAACTGAGACTTCTTCAAAGCTCTACTTAAACACCCAAATTATAGTTCATTACAACAACACAAAGTTTATACATGTCATAAAGACACATAGGCTCTGAGAACTCCAGCTAGTTGAGGAATGACAGCTACTCAATCTGCTAGGATCTTTGAATTTGTTTTCATGTGAAGGAAATGCATGCCTCTACATCCAGACTCCCACCTTGACTTTATACTGGGTTGCTTGGCTTCTTGATTCCTCTGTTTACCAAGATACCAAATGTCATGTATATCCATAGTAAAAGTAATCACCAAGCATTTAACTCATTCAAAAAGAAAATCATAACTTATGGAAAGTACTGTCCTTGTCTCAAGCCTAATACCATGAGAATTACAAACAAAACAAATCAAGCTTTACATGATAACTTCAGTCAGGTAAAAAACAAAAGGATGGCAGGTGAGAAGATTGGCGTTGTGTGTTTAGCATGAGAATTGCTGGAATGGTTAAAAGCTCTAGGTTGTAAATCTTATTCACCCAAACACGCCCTAAGAAAAGACAATAGGCAATTGGGCATATCAAAAGTGATTTCACCATAACCAGTTCAGGGCTGGATCTTTTGACTTTTGTAAGAATGAGACACCAAACCTCAAACTATCTTAGAGACTGAAAAGTTTTGCCATTCTAAATTATTTCAGAAGTGAGATTAGGTACAGGAATGAGTATCGATTGACCAACATGATCAGAAGCACTTAAATTTCCAATTCTAGTAGCACTAAAATAACAGATAGCTGAAAGATTTATAACTCACATGTAACTTGTAAAAATAAAATTGCTCCTACAGCACTTAATTGGAAACTGAAACCATACTTACAGGCTTACAGTCAGCCATCAACGATATTTAGATTCCCAACATTTATTCATATAAACCAAATAGTAGAAATATGATTGAATACTTAACTTAGTTCTTCAGTCCTATTATCCTTGCGTATAAAAATGAAAAAGGAAAACAAGAATAGTCCAATCAAGACAGAAGCTGAAGAAAGTGATTAAGCCACAATTTAGCAAAGGCACAGGCAAATGACATTGATGCATAACACAGGGTAGTAGTGACTGAAAAAGTTGTTAGATTCAGCTGGGAACAACACTAAATAACTGGTGGTTGGTTTTTGCTTTCTAGGCAGCCTGTGTGGCTTCAGAAATAACAGCTAATAAGTTACATTCCATGGTAAATCTCTCAATGCATAACCATCAAAATAATCAAATGACATTGAAATTTTGTGGTATCAAGAGTTACATTAAATTACTTGCAAATGTAATCTACCATTATGCTGCATTAGGCGCATTGCACAAGGAACAATCATACTAGACAGAGAAAGCAAAGAAAAGACTCACCACAACAGTGACTTCAGATGTATACAACACTCCCGGTTACTGGTGAAACTAAACTCTCCCTGTAAACAAAAGCTCCACAATTCAATTCATTACGAGTCTTGGTAACATTCTTGAATGTATTTTCCTTTGGATCATATAACACCAAGTTTCCTGCACGAAAATCATTAACTACAAGTTCTCCATTCTCTAGAATACAAATAGGCTGCAAGAACAGGAGTCTGTACTCTTTAGGAATTTCCCTTTTAGAACACCTAATAACTTGAGTCCAAGATTGCTTCACCCCATATTCCTTCATCAACCATACTGTGCTAACACCAGCCCGCCCAACTAAGAAATTAAACACACAAAGACAATTTCTAAGAATCGCCGCCATCATCATCATCATAGCGTAATGAAATCATCTCATGAAACTTCTCCTCCGCCAAATCAAAAGACAAAATTGTTCGGGTATTCCCTCGATTTGGCTCAACCCTCGTTAACCAGTGCAAACTCCATTCAAAAAGAAGCCCCGACCTGAGATGTTAAGAGCATTAGTAAGGGGGAGCACCTTCCATGAACTCGTTCTTAGAGCGAAAACCTGAATGGTAATTTCTTCGAAAATTTTAGTCCCCACTAATACCCTGTAATCATCACTAGCAGAATCATAACCAAACCCACAAAACGCGTGCCGATTGAAAACAGGCAGTGGAGTTCTTGGTAACAACTTGGAGTATCTAGTGCATGGATTCCACAAGATAAAGTCGTCCCCTTGGACGGAAAAACATATTAAGCCATTGCAACAACCAACAATACTTTTATAACGATTGGAAAACTCCGGGATCATTACCGTCGCCTTTCATCTCCGGGATCATTACCGTCGCCTTTCATCTCCGGGATAAGCTAGGTTCCAAGACTAAAAAGTCATCTCCGTCGCCTTTCATTCTCTACAAAACATCAAGATTCCACATTTGGAGAAAACACAAATCTGCAAACGATAGCTCATGTTAGAAGCCTGGTTCAATCTACATTGCGACCTGCCTGATTCAATCTGCAAATCAAGTTTCAGATTATCGAAATAGGGCGAATCAAGCAAATCCTTTTTAAGTATTGGTTACCGGAAGGAATAGACTCAGGTTTCATCACCAGTTTCATGTGGCATCTCTGCTCCGAGTTGTTGTTGTTAGTCGTTTAGTATATGGAGGGAATATGAAATTGTAGGCAATAAGAAATTGAATCTACCGATTTTGGGATTGAGCATGGAATGGTTGATTTATGATATGGGCAGTTGAGAAATAATTTGCATTCAATTAATTACGAAATCAGTATAGACATTATGCTTAATGATGAGATTCTGAGTTAGTCTCGATCTTAAGTGTTAAATTATAAGTTCCTTGAATTGATATAATATTTTGATATAATGTCGTGTCGTATTACATTCTACAGTTTTCATATCGAATATAATAGTTTATGCCATAAGCTATTCAAATTTGGTTGTGTTAGTCATGGGTTTTGTTTGATTTTGATGGATGCATTTAGCTTTATGAAAACTTTGGTTAAGTTAGTTGGTTTCCTTGCATATGAGTGTGTGATTATGGTGGCTGTTTATCTGATGAACACTCTATTCTGGGTTTTCAGTTTTGTTTCAGATTGATTGAACAAATAGTGTTTTTGGTAGTCAGAAAAGTGTGAGTTTTATCTAGACCTTATAATTATCTATGAGCTTTTGGTTTCAGAAGGAAGGTTATCTTTCAGAGCTGTGCATTTTGTTTAGTATATGTCTGTGTTTTGGTTTAACCAGGTTGTGTATCTATTAAATTTATAGGGCTGCAACAACTGCTCTGTCAAAGAGACACTCTGATGGTGCCGATTTGCGTTTCTCCGTCTCCGCGTTCATATTGCAGCAACCAACAACACTTTTATAACGATTGGAAAACTCCGGGATCATTACCAGAAAATCAAGTTCTCTGTTGGCAAAAATTAGAGGTGGGTTCAGTTCTATTCGGTTCGGTTTTAGGCCGAAACTGAAAACCAAACCAAATTAGACTTCGGTTCGGTTCGGTTTTGCATTTTTCAAAAATTTGAACCGAAAACCAAACCGATCGGTTCGGTTCGGTTTATTTTTTTTTATATTTTTTTTTTTTGTAAAACAGAAAAAAAATATGCAAACAATTTTTTTTTTTGCAAGATAATAATATAGATTTTGCTACTTCTACTTCTACCCCTTTGGTATTGTAACTCACGAAATTCAAAGAAAATAAAAAAAAAACCAACCGTTTGATGCGATTATTACAATAAATTATGCGTGTGGTTAAAAATTTAGCCAATTTCACAATAGTTTCAAATCTGATCGGATTGGTCAACAGTAATTACTTGTATGTTTTCTTGATTGACCAATGACATGACGAATGTAAAATGTGCTTATTTTTTTACATCATGTTTGTAAATATTTCATTGATAGATGTACATAGACATAAGATAAAAATTTCAATTTTAGTTACCAATACATTGGCATATACTAATTTGCCTCCTAAAGTTGTATGACTTATATATTGTATTTAAATTGTTGAGGTTCGTTTTAAAGTAACCATGAAGTGGAAAATGATTTTGGAGAAACCAACCGCTCGATGGAGAGATTGTAATGTTTTATGGTGGTTGTAAAAAATCTAGACATGGTTCTCGTTTCGAATTCGATCAACTAGGTCAAACTTAGTTACTGTTATGAACTTATATTTATATATAAACACTCCAAAAAGAAACCTCCATAAATTCAAAGAAAATGAAAAAACCGACCTTTGGATGCGATTATTACAATAAATTAGGCATGTGGTAAAAAATTTAGCAAATTTTACAATAGTTTTAAACCCAATAGGATTGGTCAACCGTAGTGATTATATGAAATTTCACAAATTTTTCGGTTCGGTTCGGTTTTTTTCGACTTCAGTTCGGTTTTTGATTCAGTTTTTTTCCTGTTTTCGGTTTAGTTTAGCCACCCGTAGGCAAAATAACCATCCCTATGATCCTTCAAATCCTTCAATGCTTCGTGGTCTAGGGATTGTGGAGGGTCCATTGAATAAAGAAGCCTGGAGCTGTTCTCGGTGATGCCCATTTCTATGTAGCTGAAATGCTTCTTAGTGAAGTAGGGATAGGAGATCAGAGTGTTCCACGACTTGGATACGCACCGCAATCGCATCACAGATTTGACCGGTAGCCTCGCCAGAATCTCTGAAATGATTTCGCCGTCGTCGAACTCGGTGTGAGCTACGCCGCCCTCCTCCGCCATGTTAAATTTTGTTTTGCTTCACATTCTAAAATCTAGCTACGCTAAAACGCAAACAGAATGATAACAAAAGAAATGAATAGTGACGTAACTATTCTGCCCTTCTTCTTTCTGCTGTTTTACGGAATTGTGTTGGCACCTGTCATGCTGCTGCTCTGTGCTACGTGTGTTGGCTTGACGCGGCGGGTCAGAGGGCGAGTGATATAAGAGATTCAGGTCAACCAGATGGATAGAGAGTGAGAGTGTGAGACTTAGGTCTGAATCTGAGAGAGGTTTTGATCAACAGTTGTGGTTGTTGATTGACAGAGAAAAAAGTGCTTCGTTCAAATACTGGGTCCGCCATGTAAGTCTCTTTGGCACCTCTTCGTTCTTTCCAGTTTGTTGATCGATAGAGAGAGAGAGAGAGAGAGAGAGAGAGAGAGAGAGAGAGAGAGGATCTCCTAAGTCTGGTAAATCAAATTCCTACGCATCTTCCAGCTCCGGCGCTGACAAATCTCCCGATTCTAAGGTAAAGTATTTCAATTTTTTGGCAATTGATTGTTGGGTTCTTCAAAATTGAATCTTCCATGTACTAAACTACCAATGTCTATAAAACCTTGATGATTGCTGAAGTGGATTGAATGTGGTGGTCCTTCCGAAATTCAATTTTGAATTTTTCTCTTATTCTAGGATCCTTGATGTTTCAATTTCTACACATACAAGGCCACATTCAGACAAAGCTAATGAAGTGCTTTTGGTTTTCTGCTACTGAATAATCAAACAAGTTCAGATCAGTTTTCTAGATCTGTTTAGTTCAATTTTCAAGAACCATACTTTTCAGTTGTATTATTACTTTCATAAAGAATAACTTTATCTGTCTGATGATATGTCTTTCAGGGGAAAGCTAATAGATGCATACCAATTTTTACATAAAGAGAAAAACTGTATTATAATCATATTTTCCTATTGTTATTATACAGTTTACACCACATAATAAACATATTGTGTGGCTTTCTGGCAGGTATAGAGGCAAAAGGATGAGGATAGACTATTTCATAGCTGCAAAGCAACTCAAAGATAGGATTGTTTCATGTGAGATGCACGAGCAATGGATTGAATCACAAGGGATGACTTTTTCCATTTCAAATATTACCTCTGCTGGCTGTGTATTTTCTTGCAGTAGTCGGAACTGTCATAATATATACGAATTACAGAATAGAGTATACAGTTTAAAATAGGAACATATTCTCATTTCCAACTTAATAGGCCAATATTACTCATCCATAAGCTCCGGTTGGTGGAGATCATAACATGTATAAAGGCATAGTCTTCTTCTGATGGCTGACCAAATCATGTAATTTTGGTTTTCTGACCTTATTAGCACATTGATTACATCCTTAAACTAAAATATAGTATTCACACAAGCTAAAGAATCAGAACACAAAGAAAAGATCTCTATATTGTGTTGGTAAAAAAAGTATAGCTGAGCAATAAAAGATATTTGTTCTTTGCATCCCATATCCAATGCCATTTCATTTAAATTTTTACCATTCAATATCCCATATCCAATGCCATTCAGAGTTCTTGGAGATGAGGCAAAGGGTTGGTTGGATACCACACCTGTCCAAATCTGGCAATCTTCGTATCTCAAGAGGAAATAAGGTAATAGTGACTTCATTTTCTGGCACACTCCATCTTCTAGCTCTCTCTACTGCTTTATTTTATCCGACCATATAGTGATATATAATTACGTAAAACTAAAATTGAGTTGCTCCTAGCTAAGAATATCGACAAATAATTTTGTAGTGCAAGGAACAACATTTGTTTTGCAAAAGAAAGCTGAACGTAGGCAAAGACTATTGTCAATTATCTCTACAGGTACAGGAGTTGAAGTGGTAAAATTTGTGAATCGAAATACTTACTTTGTATGTCAAAGGCAAGTTTTCTTTGCTGACATGGTTTCTGGCTACCATATTAATACTGCAGGCAATCGAGCAGTTTATCTCTTTAAATCAAAATATAGGTGAATCGGAACTCCAAGAGGGAGAACCACAAATGGTTTGGAGTTCACAGGCAATCTGATGATATATAGTCTTTGATGTCGTCGATCTATTTACTGAGTAATAGAAGGAAGACAGAGAATTCCAATGTTTCTTGATCAGAATGTTTCCAGACTTAAGTTTGTATTGTTCAAGAGTCTGAGACCTGTACTTAGCTGATCATGTGATGAATTATTGATGCATAATTTTGAAACCAAACATGGCTTGCCTGTTGTTCAAGCAATATCATTAGCTTATATAAGAATGCAGACTGTTTTACATATGAAGTTTGCATTTTTTTCGTTTACATTTTCTCCCACCATGGTACTTAATGTTAACTTTGTTCCCTTTGTATGTGGTAGGAAGAGATGGATAGTTGGCTCGAGAATGTTGCCAATGGTCTTATGAGCACACAAGGAAGTGATATATATATATATATATATATATAGGACTTTGCTCAGGCGGACATCCGCACCTAAGCAAAACGTACGGATTTCTCATTTTTACCCACTTTCCGATCATATTTTTACATTTTTAACCGTTCAGTTTTTTAGATCCTAGTGTATAGATCATCTCTGCAAAATTTCAGCCAAATTGGTGATCGTTAAGGCATTCAAAACTGCGATTTACAACAATGAATACGAACTGTTCCGAATCTGTCAAACCGGAACCGTTCGTATTCATTGTTGTAAATTGCAGTTTTGAATGCCTTAACGATCACCAAATTGGCTGAAATTTTGCAGAGATGATCTATATACTAGAATCTAAAAACTGAATGGTTAAGATATAAAAATATGATCGAGAAGTGGAAAAACATGGAAATCTGCACCTAATGCTTAGGTGTAGACGTTCGCACCCAAGAAGCCCATATATATATATATATATATATATATATATAACTTTGCTCAGGTGCGGATATCCGCACCTAAGCAAAAAGGTATGGATTTCCAGTTTTGACCCACTTTTGGATCATATTTTCACATCTTAACCGTTTAATTTTTAGGTCCTAATGTATAGATCACCTCTGCAAAATTTCAACCAAATTGGTGATGGTTAAGGTATCCAAAACTGCAATTTACACAAATGAACCGAATCGGCCGAACCGGAACCGTTTGTGTACACTGTTGTAAATTACAGTTTTGGATACCTTAACGATCACCAATTTAGCTGAAATTTTGCAGAGTTGATCTGTACATTATGACCTAAAAACTGAACTGTTAAGATATGAAAATATGATCGAAAAGTGGGTCAAAACTGAAAATCTGTATCTAATAAAAACTGCAGCCGTCCACAGTGGAGAAGCGTTGTGTGTGTTTGTGTGTGTGTGGGGGCTGGGCACACAAGAAGTGATATATATATATATATATATATATATATATATATCTCCAAACTTTTTCATGCAGTTTGCGAATCTAGAGGTGTTCCAGGAAGAGTTTATGGATAGTAACTAAGAAGAGCAGATCTGTAGCTTCACAAAATGCTTGCTCCTCATCTTATTTCAAGTATAAATGCAAAACTCTATCAAGCATAACACATGCACACATGATTTTATATTAAATGCATTACCTATAGTTATACACTGTTTTAGCTTTGTTATTTGAATCTTTTTCTTTTTATTTCTTGAAGACATCCTGACTAGGATTGAAAATCATATGAGTTTTTTTTTAAAAAAAAAAAATTTAAGCCAGAAAATGAATTCAGACATTATAAATTTTTCATGATTTGAAGAAAAATGTGCCACTTTGCATCAGGAAAGTAATCTGTTTTGACTATCTGTTAAAATTGTAAGTAATAACCATGAGAGTGTGAGATCAACACCAGCAGAAATGATGGTTTGGCCATTGATCGTGGTAATGTGGAGGAAGTCATAGTTCTGAACTTCATGAAGAAGTCGAGGAAAGTGATTCATTTGAAGATGAGGTTTGCTTTCTTTCCTTTTTTTTTCTTTTTTTTTTTTCTCTTAAGATTTTTATGATAGTATGGTTATCTTAATGCATTTGAGAACATTTCCCCTCATTTTTCTGTTTTCAATAGAATGCAAGTTCCCTTGAAATGGTGTCGGAATGAGAAGCATATTGGTTCTAGAGCATAGGTGTGATTGCATACATTCTATTGTGTAGCAGCCATCTATTTTGGCCTCAGACTGAGTTTGCCATTGTATTAGGTAACGTGCATTCCCCGAGTAGATAAATCAGACCTTCATATCATCTACTTGGTTAGCATATTTAAAAATCTGGCTAAAGTACCAGATTTGAAACGATGAGTGATATATAATTTTCAAATTTAGCTAAAGTACTAGATTTTGGATTATATAGAATAATGTCTGTTGTATATATACAATGCACCTATATAGTGTACCTAATATTTGTAAATTCAATACTGTTGCATTCAATTATGTCCGTGATATTCCCGCAACATCGCGCAGATTACCTCACTAGTTCAATTTACTTGTTAAACTTGTCCAGTTATTTGAGAGGCTTTACTCTTTTATATAGAAAAGTAAATAAGTGCCAAGCATTCTAAATTAAGATAAAGTTTCAAGAAAAATTCTACAATATGTTAACATATGACATACATGCATTTATCATTCTTAGCATTTAATTACTAAAACAAATGTTTATTTTACTCTAATGGTGACCTTATTTACCTTAATGTGGATTTTTTTTTAGAGAAACGGAATTGAGAGAGAATTTGCTGTGTATTCTCATTGATAATAGGGACCTCTTTATATAGAAGATTACAATGCATAGAATCTGAACATACAAGGAAAGTAATTTTACATTGAATAGAATTCTAAATCCTTCTATAACCTTATTACCACTAGGTCAAGTAACTTAGAGTTTGGACCAGACACATAATCTGGATTTCCTTAAACACTCCCCCTTGTGTCGCCCAAACGTGGTGCTTCTCTCGTTACCTCATTAAAAACCTTGCCGAGTAACAAAAACCCAGTGGGACAAAAATAACCTCGGTCGAAGGGGAAAAAGAGCACAACACACCCTTCACGTTTCGAGATCATACATGTAGACATCTCCCCCTGATGTCTGCATCTTCCCCTGATGACTACGATCATGGGGATTCGGATAACTTCGGCAAACGATACTACCAACATGTTTCTCGAAAGTGGAATTTAGGTAATGACTTAGTGAGCAAGACTGCCGCACTGTCCTCAGATTGAACTTAATTCACTTTGATCTTAAGAAGAGTTTGTTGTTGCTGATTATGCTTGGTGTTGTCGCTTTTGATGTAGCCTTGCCTAATTTGTTCAAAACAAGCAGCATTACCCTAAACGCTTGTAGGCTCATCTGTGGTAGACTTCAAATCACAACTGTTCGAACATGCGTAATTATGGATCTAATCCATATACATTCACAAACCACTTCGTGAAGAGCAATAATCTCTGCATTGTTCGAAGATATAGCAACTAGGGTCTGTTCTGTAGACCTCCAAGATATCACGGTCTTTACCTATGGTGAACACTTAACCAGTTTGGGAATGACCTTTGTGTGGGTCAGAGAGATACCCAATATCAGCAAAACCTTCCAAAACACATGTTGTTTTGGGGTGGGGATAGGAAACGCAGGCCAGCGTTGGAGGCGTTTTTGGTGTGTGATGGGTCCGAATCCATCATCTCTCTGTAGGGATAGAACAAGCCCATATCGATCGTACATCTCAAGTATCGAAAGATATCTTTTACACCAATCCAATGGCGTCGCGTTGGCGCAAAGCTATACCTAGCTAACAAGTTCACAACATATGAGATGTCCGGTCTTGTGCATTGAGCTAAGTACAATAATACGCGTATTGTACTTAAGTGGGGCACTTTTTCCTCTAGCAAATCTTCGTCATCATCCTTTGGACGAAGAGGATCCTTTCAGGATCAAGACTACAGACGATTATGGGGGTGCTTGAAGGCTTGACCTTGTCAAAATGCCTAAGCATCCATCGACACGATGCTCAAGTTCCAAACCGAGACATAATCGTGTTCTCCCAAAATCTTTCATCTCAAACTCAGATTTCAAGTGTTCAGTGGTTTCCCTTAACTCTTTAAGAGCTTCCAATGTCCAACATGAACAGCGATAGAATCTGAAACTTGTTATGGAAACTCGCGGGCATATCCATTCCCAATCAAGTAGTCACTTTAGTGAGCGTTTCAACTTTATTGTAAACGCGCTCTGTGGTCTAGAGCCACTTGACTTGGGTAGATGAAGTTCACCATGAACCTTCATGTATATTCTATATCTAGATCCCCGTATAGATACGTAGTGACCACATTTGTAAGCTGCACGATCAGTTATTTGAAAATTACCAAACTAACAGGGTAGTGGAGTGCAATGACATCCATTACGAAAGAATATGTCTCATCGTAGTCGATTCAAGGGCGTTTTGTGAGAAGCCTTGCGCCATAAGGCGAGATTGCCATCTCTTTTTCTCAAAACGCTTTCTAACGAAGACCCATTAGTCAACATGTTTTATGATAGGAGGTGTTGGCATCACTAGCTCAAAAACCTTCCTCTTCGTTAGAGAATCCATCTTAACCTGGATCGCATCTTTCCATTTAGGCCAAATTTCTCTACGTTGGTATTCATTCATCAACGGAGCGTGGTTCGATATCATCTGACTCAACAAACTCATGCGCAATGAAATGCGTGACTACATCATCAATTTTGATGGAGTTTCTATCCCACATCTCATGTACACTAGTGTAATTTTCATAGAGCTCTATATTCTCAGGAATAGATTCTGACATTGAGGCGTCCCCCAACGATAACCATAACCCGGAAGATTCTCATGAGACGGATTTTGAGTCTTGATGATCCAAGGATTGAGTTGTGCCAAAGTATCCTTCGAACCCACGGGCCTCCCACGCATCCTAGCTGGGGCCATGGCCTGTAATGCCAGAGTGCCACTCTCTTTGGCGTTGGCACCATGCCTTCCTCTGTGTAGGATGGCACTATGTCCTCTTGTAGGGACGTACTTCCTTACAGGCATCTTTGCAGCATATGTGTGAGCTCGTCACTTTTAGTAGGGATCGAGATGGGACATAGTGGGGACAGACCATGACAATTTCTGTCGTTCCTGTTGAACATCCATGTTCTTATCTCCCCCTAACGACGGGAAGACTGTCTCAGCAGAGTGACAACCCGCAAATCTAGTGGTAAGGAGATCGCCTAGTAAGGGCATTAAGTGGCAGACGATGGTTGAAGTCTTAAATCCAATTTTCTCATTCGTATGTAAGGACCTATTATGGTGCGTTGTGGCGGCTCAATTGGCACATGAATGACTCACTCAAATGTGCGTAAGTACAAAATACTTGTACCCAGTCACTAGCTGTAACACATAGATTGAGTGGTAGTAGTTCGTAGACGAATTAGCATAGCTGCATGCGATATTGCATCACCCCAAGCAGATATAGGGAGATTATTGGTGCACATTTTACCAATGTCTTGACTACCATCATAGTCGTTTCCGCGAAACCATTTGGGTGTGTTCATGAAAATGTGATGTCCAACATCAATCTCATTGCAATATCCATCGAAAGTCTTCGATGTAAACTCTCTAGCATCATCAAGTACAATTGACGGAATATGATGATCCGGGGAGTGAGCCCGTTGTCATATGGTATTTGCTAGGAGTGTAGCAGAAGCAGCATTTACAAGTGGACAATGGCACACCATGTGACCAACGTGTTTACGTGTCAACCAACATCATGAGATATTTAAACGTCTGCAAGTTAGTTGAATCAGTCCACAAAATCCCCACGGATTCGATGTAAGAATATAATGAGTATTTTCATATCCTTTGCATAGGATGGTCTCAGTCCTAATTTCCCGAAGGAACAGGCTTTGTGAAACGAGCAAGGGGCCTTAAAAGCAACCAATGAGGATGTTGGTGGGGCCTGAGCATCTATAGCACTATTAGAAGCAAAATGTGTGACTACATCACCCATCATGGCGTTAGAATCATGGAAAGTGGCATCCATGGTGTCTCGACCATGGGAAGAATCATCCATGGCGTCATGACCATGGGATGGGACTTCCATGGTGTCATGGCCATGGGTAGCGCCATTTATGGCGTTGTCACATGGGACTTGGGCGGCCCTATGGCGCCCGAAGACTGCTGCAGTGCCAGATGCTGCAATTGTTGCGGTCTTGCTAAGTCCAGGAATCAATTTTCGATTCTTGCTTCTTCTCACTCTGAAGAATGGATGTCCATGTAAAGTCTTTAGTAGACGGATCATCATATCATGACCAGGATGACCTATCCTGTCGTGGCAAAGCTAATATGTGTCTAAATCCAAGAGATCTTTTCTCATAACTTTATTGGATTTAATAGCTCGAATAGTGACATAGAGTCTACTAGAGAGACACATAAACTTCCCTAAGATGCGCCTTTGTTCGCACTCATTAGAAGTATTGCAAAGGAACTCATCTCCATTCTCATCATGCGTTTTCGCATGGAATCCGTTGGCTATTCATAGATGCGATTTGCCCTAGGAGCGTAGAGAGTTTCTATGACAGCAATCAAGGTGCCATTTGGCAATGAGAACTTGGGCTATTCCATGTCCTTGAATTAATATTGATGGTCCAACCATCGTAGTCACAAAGTCATATGCTCTGAATCAAAATGGAGTCATAATGAAAAGAACTCGAAATTGTATTCATAAGCCAACAGAGTTACATCATTGTCTCTTTAACCAAAGAAAATCTAATCCAAAATGCTAGCTAATGCAAAACAATGGTAGTCGTCTAACTTCTTTCAGTAATTCCAAAATAAATGTGACCAGGTAAGTAGAGATATGTCGGTGGAGCAAGGCTCGCTTAAGTACCACTAATCTCAGAACTTTCCTAGATATCACAGTTACTTTGGGTGAGCCTACTTTGAAGAAAGACTAAACCATAGGCATTTACTACAAAAATAATATGGCGATTTCCTATTATATCTCTAGGAAAAATAAAGACTTAAACAGAATTGGCAATCTATTGATCCCAGCCAGATTTGTAGTCTTTAACCCTTCATTCTAGATCATCATCTTGATCTTCTTGTTCCACGTTGTGAGCTTTTCTTGCTTCACAATATGCTTTGTAGGCGGTGACAATTTCTGCACGAGCTCTACAAATTTGTGCCCAATGATCGGATACTCCACATCGAGAACATACATCTCTTTGCTCAGACTCCATTGATTGAGGTGCTTTGAAAGCGTCATTTAGATGACTCTTAGTGTTTGTGGCGCCACCAACATGGCCAGAGGTGTTGCCTCCCTCTCTCTTTCCACGTTGACCTCTTTAGTTCTGTGTTCGCCTATTTTGGCTGTTACCTTCCTTAGTAGAGCGATTATATGGACCAGAACGTCCATAAGTATCCCTAAGATTAGGGTTTCGCTCTTGGCGCCATCTCTTAGGGGCGCGACTATAATTGGACTCCGAAATCTCTGTTTCCACGGATCTTGAATTATAGTTCTTCACAAGGATGTTGTCATGCTTTTCAGCGACATTCATAGCTCCAATAAGCTCATGAAGCCTTGTGATCCGTCCTGCAGTAATATCTATTTGATAGTTCTTTGCAACCATCAAAGTAGAGACGGGGAAGGTAGAGAGAGTATACTCAATCAACATCGCATCTGTGATCTCTTTACCACAGAATTCCATTAAGGATTTAATACGAAATGCTTCCGAGTTGTAGTCAAGAACTGACTTGTAAACACAGAAGAGGAGGCTATGCCATCTCACTTCTAGGTCAAGAAGCAGGGAGTCACGGAATTGCCAAATCTTTCTTCGAGTGAGACCCACAGCCTTCTGGGGTCTTCTTCATTCATATACTCGTACTGGAGCGAATAATCCATATAACGAGTCATTAGGATGATGGCTTTTGCCTTATTTGCCTCTAAGGCTGCTCTATTTGCCTCCAAAGCTTGAGCTTGCTCAACAGTTAGTACGTCCTGACTAGGCTCGAGAATCGTATCCAGGATTCCATCGGCCTTGAGATGCTGGCAGACATCACTAACCCACCTGTGATATCCATAGCCAATTGTTCCCAATGGAGCAAAGTCCAATTTGTTCAGGTTACTCATCCTGAAAGAGAACAAAAAATTAGGGTTAGTTTCGGAGCGTAAAAGGCTACCACGAAAACATATAAAATTTCTGAGCTTAGTCGCTTCCAAGAAATTAGAAATTTCTTAGCGTAATCGCTTCCAAGAAATTCAATTCCAAGTGATATTGGATTAGATCGAAACAATGACGTAAGTGATCGATCATAAATTCTCTACAAACTCTAAGTTTGGAGATCTCAACAAGCTCCAAGCTTGGAGTGAGCACGAACCCCCACAGTTCGGCTTAATTAGGTCTCCCCTATGATGAAGAAAGGGGGGTAGAAGAAGAGATGTTGGAAGTCCCCGAGAACAGAAAAGAAATTGAAATTACGGAAGCAAAAGAAATTAAATAAAAGAAAATACCTTGAATGTGGGCTTCCTCCCTTTTTTTTTTCTTTTTCTCTAGCTGGGCTGCAGGCCCACTTCTTTTCTTTCCTTTTCTTTTCTTCCTCTTTCTTCTTTCCAGCCCACCTTCTTCTTTTCCTTTTCTTTCCCTTTTTTTTCTTTTCTTCCGGCTGTGGGCTGCTGCACGTGGGCCCGGCTCCCTTTTTTCCTTCCTTTTTCTTTTCTTTCTCTTCTTCTTCTGGGCCCCATCCTCTTTTTTCTTCTATCTTTGATCGGAGTGTGGGCACAGGCCTGCTCTTCTTTTCTTACTCTTTTTTTATGTGCCGCGTCGTTTCTGGCCCTGGGCTTGTCTAGATGTAGGCTGGGTGCATGCATGCAGGTGCAGGGATCAATGAGGCTAGTGGTTCAAGAATTCCAGCGATTCTGCCGGCTGGTTCAGGAACTTTCCGTCCGGTTCTCGGAAAATTTTTTATGGTTCCTGGATTCTGGAAGATAGATGCCCCTGTGACGAAATATGAAGGTCGGAGGTGGGTTGGAAGGGTGCGAACCGGGAAGGGGAGCTTTTGCTTCTACTAGAGACCGATTCGGTATTTTTTCGACTGGTTCATGGGGTGACGCCGACGGTTCTGGACTCCTGGGGTTGAGGGCTTTAATATATGTGGCGGTGGTTGCTAGAGTTTGAAGGCTATGATTTTTAGGGTTTCAGGGTTAGGGCTTCGTGCTGATAACGTGTTTTAGAGAAACGGAATTGAGAGAGAATTTGCTGTGTATTCTCATTGATAATAGGGGTCTCTTTATATAGAAGATTACAATGCATAGAATCTGAACATACAAGGAAAGTAATTCTACATTGAATAGAATTCTAAATCCTTCTATAACCCTATTACCACTAGGTCAAGTTAGAATTTGGGCCAGACACGTAATCTGGATTTCCTTGAACAGATTTTTATTTTTTTCTAGTTATCATATTAGTTTTCCATGAGTCATCTAAGTGGTATATCTATACTATTATTAAGAGAAGAGGTTTTGTTAGCCAAAACTAACATTTTTAACATATTTAACCCTAAAAGATTAAAAAATTTTGAGAATAAATTAAATCACAAGGGCACAAGGGTAAATATGACAATTATAAAGTATATTTTTATTAAGAAAATAAAAAAGAAATTACCCCACAATCTCCACTTTTCTCTCCCTCTATTTCATCTTTGCAATAACTGTTTTATTTTATTTTATTTATTTATTTATTTAAATAAAAAACTATTAAACATGCAAAGTATGTATGAAAAAGACTAATATTATATAAAATAAGATATGTATAAGAGATATTAACATATTATAACCGTATTCAAAATTTCAACAAAAGATTGGTTGCTCATTTTGAAATCTTTCATAGCAAAAATACATGGGAAATTACACTTGAGCAAGACTTTTACAAATAACAGTGTACGTGTAAGCCAGCTGGTTTTTATCTGACGGGTTGCTTGGACAGCACCCAATCCGCCACCGTATCAAATTAATATTTCCAGAAACAGCTACCGGGAGAGGAGACTACGTCTAAACAATATCATCCGAAACCACGAAGGTGTATAGATCCTGCTCGGAAAAGGTGATTACGTCCAAGGTAAACGAATAAAAAGATAACAATGTACTGGCATGGGTTCAAGCAATCCGGCCAGAGTTATAATAAAGCACGCTCCCAGATGACAGTGAAAAATGGGTTATAATTATAGACATGTCAAACCCACGTTTTTTACGCGGTTTACAGTATTCCGGATTCTTCGGTGTATGTCTAACACACACATAATTACAGCGTTCTTTCCTTCATTACCTGTCTGGTAAATATTTCTGGGTCTGTGCAGAGAGAAATTGTTGCTATTAGGTCGTTCTTGACCATTTCTTTTGTAATATTTTGATATCTATCCACGTGCATTCACAAGAGTTTTATTTTGTGATTTAAACAATATCCTAGCTAATCAGCTTGAAGGTTTTGGTGGACGATGACATTAGTTGATTAAAAACTTAAGAAAATTCAAATAAGCAATCTAATTAAGGTAATCATTGAGAAATGGGGAAGAAAGCATATCGAACCAACCGTACGTTCAACAAATTAGACTTCTCTTTAAGAGCCTATTGCATATTTGCATTGCATCGTATTTCACTGAAAAACAAGTTAACCAGATCTCATGAGAAAGTCCTATTTGGTAAGACAGTTTGGTTTAGTTGAATAAAACTCATTATGGTAAAGACATTGAAGTTTTTGTGTTACTTGGACATTAGGCTACGTAACTCATTACAGTAAAGTTCCCCCCAATTTCCCTAGCAAGCTCATTTGTATATAAATACGCCTGAGCAACATACTTATGGACACAAGATTAGTATTAACTCTAGATACAATCATGCCTTCTCCTCAAGAAATATTTGGAAAAAATTCAAGTGTAAAGGGTAGTTCTAATGGAACTGGTGGATCTCCACCGACTGCTCAAGATGTCTGCGGCAAATAGAAAGAGAAGCATGGCTGCGAAGCAAGGCCGGATCGCAGTTATGCAGAATGATGTCTCTTACAAATGTTTTCAGGTTATTGTCAATTGATAAACGAGCATAAATTCATGGCAACGTACGAAGTATTTGTGTTTGCTCTAAACAAACTTATTTACATTTTAAAATCTTTATTCTTTGTATATATTTCAATCAGATTTCCAGATGTAACCATTTCATTCAAGTGTTGTATTGTAAAATCCCACTGTGTGCAATAGATATATAGAAAAAAATATAATATATTTGTTCATTAATTATGTTGCTTTAGTTAATTTTAAATGAGAGAATAAGCCGTTGCTTTTCTAATTTGTTGCAAATTGGAAGCAAAAACCATGCATGAAACTGGGTTCTAATATGTCCATGGCTCCATTTAATCATCAATAACATGGAGCTAGATCATGAAATGGACTTTTAGTTTTGGACGCTAATCAATAATGTTTTCGTAGCTATATATATGGTTCGAATTATGTCTTTGTCTCTATTGTCCAATTAAATTTTTTAAATTCCAACTTTAATTAATTAGGCATGATCATCAACATTCTGCTTTTGATTTTCTTTTTGGCATCTTTCTATTCCATTTACGGTGATCATGACCTGTGAAGTGACACTTTCTTGATAAATATTGCGAAGGAAGGACTTTTAGTCCAATGTCAACTTATTAACTTATTGCATCTAAATGTCAACTCCCACGCGTATCAGACACAATGCGCCGGTTCGAATGAATTGCTTTGCAAGTATTCCATTTTTGGCATGAATATTCTTAACAACTCGTCGCTAGATACGTATGTCTATTGTTATTCCGATAGCTTGTAGATTTAATTTTGAGGACTAGCTTCATTTCAATAATTTTACGCCAGCATATAACCAATCTCTTGTTTTATGATTTTGTATTTATGTTACTTCTCAGAGCAAGATTTATTTAAGTTTATTAATTATTTAAACGGTAAACCATAAAGCTCTTTTGAATCTTGTTTAACATTTTTAGAAGGCTCTAGAAATGACATTTTTTCATTTGTCAAATTTTTAAGAAAACTTCATTCACAAAAGATATAGAGAAAGAAATTTGAAGGTCTCAATAAAAAGAAAAACTCTTTGTTGTCTAGAATAGTAATTTTATATTAAGATAAATAAGTAATTAGATAATTCAAAAAGAAAAGAGGTAAAATGAGAAATTTGGAGGTCTCAATATAAAAACTCTCATTTATACATGTTCCTTTGAAAAAGCATAGACCACATTTCATATAATTTTTTTTCATTATGTGGGACATTAAATTTTGAAAACACTTGACCTGTAGTTATTAACGTCCATATGTAGGCCATTAAATTTTAAAAACACTTTTTATCTTTATATGCAACATTTTTTGAGTTCTTTTTCCTTCTTAATCTTTTCTTTCTTAAACTCTCTTGTTTTCTACGTACCAAATCTCCAAACCTTTCTTCTTTACTTCCTCTCTTCAGACACTAGGTCCATGTCTAGTAAACCCTAAATCCCAATTTTGCTGAAAGGTGATGAGTTTTAAACCGTAAATGTAATTGAAAGGGGAAAAACAAAGTGTTTTTTTTTAAGTGAAAAAGCAAATTACAGGCTGAAATCCTAAATAACCTAAAAACGTTAAAATTAAAAGCTGGCAAGACCGAAAGTTGGAGTTTATTGACCCACATCATAGGAATATTGGAGTTGTGACCTAAACTGGCAATAACATCTACTACAAAGTTGGCTTCACAAGGGATATGATTAAAGGAGATTTCTTCTACACAGCTTGCAAGAGAGAGGGAATAACTGGGAAGTGGCACTCTTTCTTTCTGCATTGGAATTGTTTCTTCTGTAATCTGATCCTGAAGAGACTGCTGCAAAAGTCACCTGAGAGGGAATAACTGACTTATGCTGGAAAATAAGATTGTTCCTGGCCTTCTAGATCTTCCAACATGTCAATATGAGATTTTCCGTCAAGTAATCTGGTTGCCTGGCTTAAACCAGTCATTAAATTCTGCAAAGTTCAGCTGATTTACTCCTACAGAATGCCAAACTCTAGAAGCAAAGGGATAGGAGAAGAATAGGTGGCTTAGGTCCTCATCCCTTTGCCCACAGAATTGGCAACTAAAATCCTGAATATTAGAATAACGAGTCATACAGACCCTTGTTTTCAGCCTTCCTCTTGTCAAAAGCCAAGCAAAGATCTTGGCCTTTGGAGGAATATTCAGTTTCCAGATCACATTCATGTTGCCACGATCATGAGACTGAATAGAGTTACACAGGATTTAGGTAGCTGACTTGACGGTAAAATTTCCATTGGAGGAAGGACCCCAAACAAACTCATGTGGATAACTGATCGCAGGAAGATGAATGCTTAAGATAGAATTAACTATATCTGGATCTAACGACACATTCAAAAGATTAGTTTTATTCCAGCACCCATTAAGGAAAGAACTAAGGTTCAATAATGTTTCATTCAAAATATTTGTTTTTTTTAGGATTAAATACTTGAGTTTTTGTCCATTTACCCTAATTCTAGGAATTTTTTTCCCACTTACCTCATTAAGTTTTTTTAATTTCCCCTTACCCATAAAGACTAATAAGGTCTTCTCTAATACCTAATTAAGTTTTTTTTTTGAGACTATTTTACCCTCACCCCTATGTTACATAGAGAGAGAGAGAGAATGGAAGAGAGAGATGCTATATAAGACTTCACCGGAGTCCCGTCACAGGCCGCCAGATTCCGGTCGCCGGTCACCAACCGCCACCCACCGGACATCCCTAAAGAGATCGTCGGAGATCTCAAAGGTAGCCGGAAATGTTTATTGCCCCTAATAGAGGGGCAATAATCCTCTGTTGCCCCCTAATAGACATCTATTGAGGAGCAATAGAGGTTTATGAAACCTCGCCGGAAGTCACCAAAAAGGTTGTTGGAGATTTCATATGAGGTTGGAGAAGTTTATTACCCCCTGAATAAACTTGTATTGCCCCTAGATAGATGTCTATTGCCCCCCAATAGAACTTTCAGTCGTTGAAATGGTAACTGATCTCCGTAAAATTAGACATATAAAATTTTGATTAAAGAAAAAAACGAGGAGCTTACATCAATTTAGAATATGTACTGCCCCCCCCCCCTTCAATAGACATTTTTTTTCTTTTCTTCTCATACTTCTGCCCACAATTTACCAAAAAAAAAAAAAAACTCTAGTCACCAAAGCGTCCAACATACCCAGCAACCAGAGAAGCTCTCCAGCTTGTATTATGTGTTGTTTTGCTCTTTGGGATCCAAAAACACCTTCAATATCTTTGATCCATCAAGAGATATCTGGTGCACTTTCCAACAATCTCAGCAGGAGATCGGAGTCACAGTCACCACAGCTCATTCCCTTTCCATTCTCAAAACCTCGTTCTCGGCGTCGGTCAGAACATTTCGCGTGGATCTGAAGAACTGCATATCTCTGAACCTCGATTTCCGCACCAAAACTGGATCCCTGTTCCTGATTAGCACCTACCCTTACATCGCCTACAAATTGAACCCCAAACAAGTGTCGCTGGATTATGTCATCTTCCAGCCCAATGCCGATTATCTAGATGCGACCACTAATCTCCACTATGATAACATGCTCTTCGCCTAAATCGACGTCATCTACACCGCCCTCAGATCGTTCGGCTACAAGAAGCTTCTGGTTCACATCTCTGAGATCGTCTGGCCTGTCCAAAGGCGACGAGGACGAGGCCAGAGCCATGCTGGACAATTTCAAGAAGTATAACCGGAACCTGGTCGAGCTCAGATTTCAATCTACGTCTTCGCTACATTCAACGAAAACATGAAACCCAGCCCGAGCTCCGAAAAAAACTTTGGGCTTTTGAAACCCGACGAAACTCTAGCGTACTCGCTTGGATTAGAGAGAGAGAGAGAGCAGATTGGAGGGAGGAGAGTGATGAGAAAGTGGAATAAAATGTAGTTGTTTAATTAGGTTGAGGATATATTTGTCATTGTACTATAAATTAGGTTAGTGGGAACAAAATCTGTTGCTGGGGTAAGTGAGATAATTTTGACCTATTTTGGTGCTTTGGGTCAAGACCCTAAATACTTGTTACTCCTCAAACTTTTACTTGAAAAACAGTTTAGTCAATCGTCTTTTAAATTTTAACAGAATAGTCATTATTATATTTAATTCTCACACAACAGGTCCCAAAATAACTATTATACCCCTCACTTCATTTTTTATTTTATTTTTTATTTTTTAATTTTTCTCTATTTTTTTATTTATTCTCTCTCTCTCTCCCCCCCCCCCCCCTTTCCCTCCCTCCCTCCCTCCCCAAGTTCGTTTCCAACCTCAAGCTTATCCACATCGACAATGACGCATTTTCTTAACTGCGTGGATTCCCCTGTGACTGTCTTCCCTCTACGGTGACAACGAATCGTCATTTGATTAATCGCAATCGATCCTCATTTGCCTATTTCCAGCTTCCTCAAATATCCGACTCCCCCCAACTCGATCTTTCCCTCGCTTTTCTCTCTCGCCGTCGATCCCAATTACTCTTCGATTCTGTTAGATTTTCCTATTTCACTTTTCCATTCTTTCCTTATTTACAATATTAGGCATTGTAAGAGCCACCAAGCTAACCCCAAACACCATAACCCGCCTCAACCACAAGCAGTACTCGCCATCCCAAAACCTCCTCTCCACAACCTCAAAAACCGGGTTCATCAACAATGGTAAAGTAAAGAACAAATTTATGCATAGACCCAACTGGAATGGAGTGCTCACCAAGCCTTGCCCAAAGTTGGTAGTGATTATGTTTCTAGTCTCTTCCCCAAAAGCGTAACCCAGAACCAAACAAAGCAATGAAGGCCATACCAAAGCCAACGTACACTTTGCCAAACTTGTCCTTATCTCAGCCTCAGATTCCAATGGCAATATCATCCCAACCACTTCAAATGCATAAATAGCCACACCAAGACCGTAGAAGAAAACCAAAAAGCCCCCAAATACTTGCAAAGCCGGCCAATTCTATAGAAAAATCATTACATCCTCAACCATAACAACTCCCATAGCTCCCAAATCAACCACATCAATAAAAATACTCAAAGGAGCCAAATGGGTCAGTGTGGGAATCAAATTCCAACCCAATTGAAAAGGAAAACACCCGCAAAGATACAAGCTTTTTAGACTCATACCAAAAACTCGATCAAGTATAGAATAGTTGAACACATAATTGTTTAGCATATGTGTTCACGCGGTTAAGAAAATGGGTCGTTGTGGATAAACTCGAAGTCAGAGAAGAACTTAGAGAGAGAGAGAGAGAGGCAGAAAAGAATAAATGAAGAAAATAGAGAAAAATTGAAAAAAAAAAAAAAAGGTAATGATGGGTATAATTGTCATTTTAGGACCTGTTGTGTGAGAATTAAAGAGAACAATGACTATTCCGTTTAATTTAAAAGGCGAGGAACTAAACTGTTTTTCAAGGAAAAATTTGAGGAGTCACAAGTATTTAATCTTTTTTTTAATATATAAGAGTTAAATTGGTTAAAAAATTCAGTTTTGAGGAGCAAGCTCTCTTATCTTAATAATAGTATAGATAATGATTGAGTTCAATCCTCTTGTAATAGCCACTGTCTACATCATTCTTGTAACTAGTAGAATTGGTCTTAGGTCGTTGGGTCACTAGATCACTAGTTACTGAGACTGTTCAATACTTTTTTTGTTTCCACTCGTTGGTTCTTGGTTACGGGGTCAGTTTTCAAACTCACTTCGGTCACTCTAGGTCACTCTCTAGGTCAGTTTCCTAACCTATAAATTGACCAAGAGTAATCTATGTCAATTTCAAAATTGATCCGGTGACCCGGACCAAAAAAAAAAACATAAAGATGTAGTGAACAATCTCTGACTCAGTGACTCAACTGGTGAACTTGCTCTTAATAGTTGGATTAGCTAGGCTGATCCTAACAAGTTCCTACCCCTTGAGTAGCAAGCCGTCCACGGTTGCCGAAGTCAAGAAAACGGGCCATCGAATGGGCCTCTTCCCATATAGCATTCTCTCTTGGCATCCCGGTCCATTGAATGAGCTAGCTGTTAAGTAACGGGCCGCTTCTTTTTGGGGTCACTATCATGTCCAATATACGAGTAGGAGTTCAAATGACTTCATCGTGCTGATGGAATTGTGGAATAGTTTGAGACATATTTTTTCGCTAATGCGCTGCTTCAGGAGATACATGGAAAACAGGTGGAGCAGGGAAGATGGAGGCAATTCCAGGCGATATGCGACTTTTCCAATTCGATCAGTGATATTGAAGGGGTCATGGGAGCGCGGTGATAACTTGCGGGAATGTCTTTTGATGAGACGTGGTTGTCGATCAGGATAGAGTTTGAGAAATACCCAGTCCTTGACGGCGAACTCCCACTTCATTTTGTGCTTGTCAGATTGTTGTTTCATCAGATTTTGGGCTGTGGACATATGCAGCTTGGGAGATTAGAGTAAGCAATCTCGATGAACCGCAGTGGAGCCAAGCAGATAACGAGTCACAGCCAGTGGGAGAATGCCATTGTGTCTGAAATGGAGGCATTTTGATGGTGGAATGATAAGTGGTATCGTACCACCACTACACTAGGGGTTATTACAGTGGATCCAATATGCATAATCATTATGAGAGCAGGATGGTTGTTCAACTAGAAAAGGTAGAAGGATTAAGTGAGCTGAGCCAATAGAAAAGGATTGAGTAGGCAAAGGGGTGAAGAATAAGGTACTGTCAGCTATAGCTTGTAGTTATTACAGACAGCTCTACTTGAACTTTGTAGTTAATAGTTTAATACTTAAAAACCCAAACTAAGTTTTATTAAAATAACACAAAGTTTATTCATGTCATAGGGACACATAGCTCTGAGAACTTAAGCTAATTGATGATTGACTGCCGCTCGATCTGCTAGGATTTTTGAAGTTGTTTTCAAGTGAAGCAAAACACATGCCTCTACCTTCAGATTCCCACCTTAAATTGATACTCACTCGGCTTCTTGATTTCTCTGTTACCAAATTACTAAGAGTCATACATGCCTATAGTAATAGTAATCACAAAGTATTTAATTCATTCGAAAAGAAAGTCATATCCTTTTCTCAGAGTCTAATATCATGAAAGTAAGAAACAAAACAAATCAAGTTACCGTGATAACTTCACTCGAAGAAAGAAAGAAAGAAGGAAAAAAAAAACGAAAATAAAAGGATGCCAGGTGAGAAGATGGACGGATTTGTGTTTAACATAGGAATTGCTGGAATAGTTAAATACTCTAGGTTGTAAATCTGATTCACCCAAAGACAATAGGCAATTGGGCATAACAAAAGGGATTTCACCATAACCAGTTGAGGGCTGGAACTTTGACTTTTCACTTCTGTGACAGGGACACCACACCTCAAAGAATGCTTACAGACTAACCTTTTGCCATTCTAAATCATTTCAGAAGTGAGATAAGGTACAGGAATGAGTATCAACTAATTAACATGATTACACTTGAATTTCCAATTCCAGTAGCACTGAAATAACAGATAGCTGAAAGATTTATAACTTGTAAAACTAAAATTGCTCCAAACAGCACTTAACTGGAAACTGAAACCATAATTACAGGCAATTGCAGCCAGCCATTAAAGAAATTCAGATTTCAAAATTTATCATTTGAACCAAATAGTAGGAATACGACTGAATACTTGGTTCTTCAGTCCTATTATCATTGTGTATAAAAGTGAGAGAAGGAAAAAAAAAAACAAACAAACAACCAAGAATAGTCGCACCAAGACGGAAGCTGAAGAAAGTGGTTTACGCACAATTTAGCAGAGGCACAGGCAAATTACACTAATGCATGACACAAGGTGGTAGCGATCTAAAAAAGTTGTTAGATTCAGCTGGGAACAACCATATCCATATAGTTCTTCAGTACTAAATAACTGGTGGTTGTTTTTTGCTTTCTAGGCAGCCTGTGTGGCTTCAGAATAATCAGCTAATCAGTCACATTCTATAGTAAATATCTCAGCCCATGTCCATCAAAATAATCAAATGACATTGAAATTTTGTAGTATGAAGAGTTGCATTAAATTACTTGAAAATGTAATCTACCATTATGCTGCTTTAGACGCACTGCACAAGGAACAATCATACTAGACCGAGAAAGCAAAGAAAAGACGCACCACAACAGTGACTTCAGATGTCTACAACACTGCCGGTTACAGGTGAAACTAAAGTCTCTCTGTAAACAAAAGCTCCACAATTCAAGTGATTATGAGTCTTGGTAACTTTCTTGAATGTATTTTCCTTTGGATCATATAACACCAAGAAACTCGTACGCCAATGATTAACCAAAAGTTCTCCATTCTCTAGAATACAAATAGGCTGCATGAACACATGTCTGTACTCTTCAGGCATAATCTTTTTAGAACACCTTATAACTTGAGTCCAAGATTGCTTGACCCCATACTCCTTCATCAACCATATTGTGTTAACACCATCCCGGCCAACTAAGACTTCAAACACACAAAGATAATTTCTAAGAATTGTCATACCCTGAAAGTAAGCATCATGATGGGGTAATGGAATCATCTCACGAAACTTCTCCTCCACCAAATCAAAAGACAAAATTGTTTGGCGATTCCCTGCATTTGGCTGAACCCTTGCCAACCAGTGCAAAGATCCATTCAATAACAACCCCTGACCTGACATGTTAAGAGCATTGGTTATGGGGAGCACCTTCCATGAACTCGTTTTTAGAGTGAAAATTTGAATTTGTTTGCAGATCTTAGTCCCCATTATTACCTTGTAATCATCGGTAGCAGAATCATAACCGAACCCACAAAACACGTGCCGTTTATTAAAACTAGGATAAGAAGGGAATTTAGTTCTTGGTAACACGTTGGAGTATCTAGTACATGGATTCCATAACATAAAGTCGACTTGTTCAACTAAAATACATATTAACCCATTGCAACAACCAACGATACTTTTATAACGATTGGAAAAGCCCGGGATCATTACCGGCAGATCAAGCTCTCTGTTAGCAAAATAACCATCCCTATGATCCTTCATATGCTTCGTGGTCTAGGGATTGTGGAGGGTCCATTGAATAAAGGACCCTGGAGCTGTTCTCGGTGATGCCCATTTCTGCGTAGCTGAAATGCTTCTTAGCGAAGTAAGGATCGGAGATCAGAGTGTTCCACGACTTGGATACGCACCGGAATCGCATCACAGATTTGACCGGTAGCCTCGCCAGAATCTCTGAAATGATGTCGCCGTCATGGAACTCGGTGTGAGCTCGCTTACGGCCGCCGCCGTCCTCTGCCATGTTAAATGGCGTTATACTTCACATAAACCTTAAATCCCAATTTTGCTTTGGTTTCAGGGTTTTGGTTTTTGATTTAGATCAGGGATTTGTGATAAAGTGTTTTTTTTTTTTTTGAAAGGGTGATAAAGTGTTTTAGAGAATAGAATATATCACAAATGGTCACTCAAATTTTATTTATTAGATAGTTTAGTCATTTATTTGTAAAATATATCAATTTGGTCACTGAACTTTATCTCAGTTATTCACTTTAATCATTCCGTTAATTTTTTTCATTAAAAAAAATTATTTGCCACAATATCAAGAATATATTCGTCCAACCAATTGTGAAAAATTTAGAATTCTGAATTAGAATGATTGTGAGAAGTGATCAAAGTGAGACAAAATGTTCATTCGGTGACTAAAGTGATTGACAGAGTAATAGTTGAGTGACTAAAGTGATATATTTGAAAACTGAGTGACCAAATATTCGAGTCATAATTGAGTAATCATTTATGAAATGCTCTTTTTAATTAGAATATCTAGCAAAAAAAAATATATATATATATATATGTTTTAGAATAAGAGAATTTGAGAGAATACATGATTTCATTGATAATAGAGATCTCTTTATTACATGTCCTTGTAGTACAAAGTATCCTAATCAAATATGAATTACAAGATCTAGAATATTCTACTCTATTACAATTAGAAGAAGAAATCATATTTGGGTCAGACATATAAATCGAGTTTCCTTCAACATAAATAATATTTGCCTGCAAAATATATCTTTTTTGAGAAAACAAATTAATTGAATGACGACCAGTCACAGAAGTTTAGTTAAAGAAGTTTTTAAAAAGAGAATTTAAAACCATCAAATTTAGTTGATAAATGTTGTTTTATAAAACCAGTTCGACAAGATTTCATCGGTAAAAATTATTTTCACAAAAAAAATAAATTTCCGTGGTGATCGTCAGCAACAAGAGTTACTCGAAAATAACAAAATATAAAAATTTGAATATAGTAAAACCTCAATAAATGAAAGTTCGATAAATTAATAGCATCGATTAAATTATCCAGTCTTGACTCGGGACCAGTATATATTACTAACAACCTCGTTAAATGTATAAAATAATAATTGTTTTACACATCCTTAAGGACGAAGAGAATATATAAAGTAATAATTGATGAAATAAATGAAAAGAATATTGCAAAAACTATTAATAATTCATAAAATACATGATATAAATAGTATATAAAAATTCAAAAATACATATTAATTAAGGAATTTTTAATAATTTATATTTTCTCAATTTAACTATCTCTTAAAATATCATTTTATAGTCCTTTACTTCTCCCTTGTGCCTTACCCGTATTGGACTTCATTCTTAATTTACTGCAAGCATGCACCAAATTTGGTATGTTATTTTTCATTTTGTAGCAAGTAGTAATTTAAAGTTATCACTACTTAAATGTCTCTTTTTTTTTTTTTGAAGAATATCATGTCGATATATTAAACTCAGGCCAGAAATGACTATTACATATCCCCCCTCTACCATCTATGGGTAGATAAAGAGTTTGTGGTAAACCGCAGCGATACATAGATTAGGTCTAATCATTTGACGGTACCCATGCTCACTTATTCAAGAAAGCCTATAAACTATGTTACCAAAGACAATTAAGTAGGCAAAGTTCAAAAGAAAACTAAACTAAACTTTCTCCTTGCCCTTAACACTAGGGCTAGGAGGTTTGCTAGAGCAAATCACCTTAAGCACATCTTCAGCAGAAACCTTTTTTTGGCTTGGATGGATTTTGTTTTTGAGCCCAAAGGTCTTCCTTTCTTCTTCTTTTGTTCCACCTTGACCAATGGTATGGCTTCTTGTGGGTGCAGATCTGCCTTAGGTACTAGGACACCTCCTGGAGCTTCAATCAATCCCAAAGACTTAGCAGAGAATTTAGTATGAAATTCCGGGACTTTTAGCTTCTTTGGTAGCATAGATGAACTGGATGCAGTGTCACTTGCACCAAACTGAATTTTCAGCTTTTTTGGAGATGTGTAAGGCGATGTAAGTCACCCTTTTTTTGTAGTAGTCGGTTCAGTTACCACTGGGACTAGTGCTAGGGCGTTGTGCTCTTCAGCATGCTTTAAATCTTCACTTCTCAACACAATGGGATGGCGCGGCTTGTGCACAGTTGGAGTACCAAACAAATTTCGAGCAATTGGAGGCGATATAGGTGTTTGCACTCCATGAAATTTGAAGGCACCATGTTGGATATGAAGATCATTAAATCTAGGGAACTAGGAGGTCAGAGTATCTCCAGTTGTAACCTGTTCATTATCATTGGCCTGTCGGACATGTACATCTCCATTAGGGCAAATATCCTATTCATGGAAAATACAATTGCATGCCTTGCACAGGCCATGTAAGTTCTCAAAGAAATATGTAATTTCTTCCACAACACCGGGATTATTTTCAACAAACATTTTAGAAAGAAAGGGTGCGAGAGAGCATGCGCAATATGAACCCTAATAAGGCCTTTGTTATCAAATAGCTTTTGATCAAAGTCTAGATATTTTCCAGCAAGAGATGCAACATTCATAATGATTTTTTTCTCCTCTAAGGCAGGAGGAATACCTGTAATTTTAACCCAGAAGAAGAGTAAGTTCATTGTGACTGCAAGCAGATCCTCGAAGCCATCATATTGCTACAGCAGAATAGGGGAATGATGAAAGTACCATGGCCATCCCCGAAGCACTTTGTTGCGATCTTTTTTCTGAACAAAAGAAAAAACATACCGCCCCTGTGTGCGATCTTGCACCTTGAATCCTCCATTGAGTACCCAAATACATCAAAAATGACGTTGGAGATCTGCGGTGCCAAAATATTTTTTCGTCAGAGGTTTGGCCAAAAGGAAAGCCTGAGAAGTTGGTTTGCTTCCTGTGCCATTCAAATGGGAGATGTCCACAACTTCCGAGACCGCTAGGGCTAGAGAAGCGACAAAGCTTGCCGTAACATCATCAGTAGTCATCATGCTTGTGGTGGAAGAAGATGCGGGGCCTTGAATGATAGGCTAGATAGGCTAGGGTTTGAGGTTTTGGTGAGAGCGGCTACTAGAGTCGCTTTAGGGTTTTTCTAACCTTAGGTCTATAACTATTTGTTTTCTTTACCGTAAATTATATACTCAAGACTTTTGATTAGTACTTAACCTAAGATTTAAATATACTCTTAAATCACTAGACTCATAATTATTGTTCGTAGAACTAAAAATTAACTTGGCAAGACTCTTAAACTACCATGGAGACTTTTCCTTTACCAAATAGAATTGGACTTAGTCTTAGGCTTCTAAAATGATATTTTTTTTGTCAGTGAGCTATGACATGTTAGCTAACTAATACCGTGGAGGTATGAGTTTAATCTTACTGACATCATGGTGGGTGAGGAGAGCTACATGGTCGTCTAGAATTAAAAAACAAGATAAGGATTTTTTTTTTTTCCAACGACTTATAGCTGCTGCATTAAACGTGCACGCAATTTGAACGGTTGAGATTGGAGGGGTTGTTGCTCTGTATGGTGAGGCTTCTGTATAGGATCCGACTCGTTCAACCCACCGGTACCAATAGCAATAGCAAAGGCTCTCTCTTTCTCATCTCCGAAGCTCAACCATTTCCAAACTCCTTCGGCTGCTTTATAACATCAGGTACTCTATTGATTACCCAATATTTATTTTCATCTCTGTTTTTTGTTCTCTGGGTAATTCCTTCTCTTTCAATGCCAGTCAATCCTTCATTAAAATTTGCTTTCTTTTCATGGTAATATTTTCACCTAATGCATTGTAGAATTGATTCATTGATCGAATTGGGTTTTGGGTTCATCTGGGCACCATTTTCTTTAACGAAAGGAAGGAAATTTAACAAGCATATATCAAATCGGCTCTCATAGTATTTGCATTGTTTCATGTCCTCTGCAGAGACCCAATCGATTTTGGAGAAGGGTTTGATTTTGAGCTTGAATTTGGGGTGATACGGCATCTTTTTATTCTAGAAGATGGTAAGAGATCAAGCTTTTCCTACTTTGATCTTTTATGAGGAACATTGGCTTTTGTTCATAATCAAATTTTCCTGCTTTTTTTTTTTTTTTTTACATTGTGTTTCTAGTTGAGTTGTACATAAGGATAAGCTTTGTTTAGTGAAACTTGTTAATTTTTTCAAGTTTATAAACACCTGACAATGTTGTGTGGCAGGTTTATCACTCTAGTTTTGTAGATGACGAAGGAATTACTAAAGCTTGTGGGTTCCCTCTGCTGCCCTTGAAAAGCCACATAAAGGGTCCTGCTCCAGTTTCAGATCTAGGTTATTTTCAAAACCGCTTTGCTGGCTGTTTTCAAAGTTGTTTGCATTCGGTTATTTTTCGTCAATGTGGGGAGTGAAGAATCTTCTTTTGTGCAGATAGGACTGATATTGTTGATGAAGCAATTACATTCTTTCGCGCTAATGTCTTCTTTAGAAACTTTGATGTCAAGAGCTCGGCTGATAAGCTTCTCATTTATCTGACATTCTACATTAATGTGGCTTTGAAGAGGCTGGAAGGTTGCAGAACTTTGGCTGAAGGTACCAAAGCCATTATTAATCTAGGTCTCGAAAAAGTCCCTGTGCCCGGAGAGCCAGGTTTCCCTTTGCCAGGCCTTTTTCCTCTCCCTCAATCCGATGAGGAAGCAGGTGAAGTTTCATTGTCTTTGCTTGCCTTTTTTCTAGTGTAGGGAGCTGCTTTTGTGAAGTGTTGAGAAATGCAGTTATCTTGTAGAGTTTGTTAGTGAATTTTGTTTTTTCTTGTATACGTTGATTAAGATTCTAGCCGGCTTGTCCAGTTTTTTTTTTCTCCTCCCAAGTATAGTTCAATTCAGAAAGTATTTTGAATTATATGTTATCCAGTTCCTCAATTTGTTACCTGCTGAATGGATTTGCATTTACTACTTAAATGATGAATTCTTCATTTCTCACTTACTCTTGCAATTCACTTATTCTTCCTGTTTTCACATAGGTCATGGGATATGCCTTTATCTTTTGCAAATATGGTCTTAAATTGTCCACCTTTGGTCTGAATCATCTATTCCATAATGGAATAGACACCACGGTTGGATGCTTTAGTTGAAACTTTCACATTTGTCTCCGTGATTATTAACTTGATTTGTTAATAACTAACATGTAATCCCCTATGAAATACCATCGGAATAAAATTGTTAAGACAATCATACTATAGTTCTTTAGGTTTTCTCTTTGGAGTGGCATTCCTCAACTCAATGTCTAACTTCCATATTTTCTCCCATACACTTGGGGTCTTATTTGCTTTACTTTAACTCTGTATTAGACTGTCGATTCTGCAAGAGTTCATACTTCTGCAGAGGAAGTGTTTCCAGATGTACATTCATTATTATATTTTTTAGTTTCACAACAATCTTAGTAAGTCATCTTTACAGCACTGTTCAGATTCGACAACCATATTTTTCACATTTGGGTTTGTTATCTCCATTATGATGATTTTGACATTTTTGTTTTTATCTTTGGATGCAGAATTGCTCAGGAATTATTTGAGGCAGATAAGGGAGGAAGCAAGTGGGAGATTGTTGAGTGTTGCTTATAAATCTAATGGGACTCCTAATAAGTGGTGGTTGGCATTTGCCAAAAGGAAATTTATGAACATCATTCTTCCATCATGAATAGTTAGTCTCCTAAAAATTAAGAATATTTCTTGTAGATTCTATCCAGTTGGTAATGATTGCACATAATAACATGTTTGAAAGATCTTATCGAGATCAAAGGATGTTAAAAGCTCACTCGCTATCTATATTTTGTTCTTTTCCTTTTTGCAGATTCTTGTATTGTATTTCCAATAAACTCAGACATCTCTTCTATTCTACATTCTACTGTGAAAATGCCTAATGGTCAAATACATGAATATTTTTCGCCTCATTGCTTTCAGGATGTCACAGATTGTAATTTTTTCAATGCTGTGATTGTGATATATGAAAGTATGCATCTCATAGTTTATTCCAATTATAATAATGAATGGTCAGGTTCCAGATGCAGATTTTATTACAATCGTGATAACCTGGTAAACGCGGTTGTTGTGATGATTCTGATTCTGGATGTGATTATGATCCCGATTGAGGCGATGGTAGACCTGTGGAATTTCAGGTCTGGCCATCTTGTCCAACTTTTTAAAGTTAATTACCCAGAAAGTTTACATTTTCCTAATAGCTATGAAAGTTGTACTACTGTTTTGTTAACGCCTTCATATGAATTTGATTCAAGCTGTGTTTTGATCAATGGGTTCACATTCCCATATTTGTCTGTCGTTGGTTTGAATGGATTCTAGGTCTCTATCATATAACAAATAGCCAACGTTCTAGTGAAATATTTTCTGTACTCAAAAGGAGACAGAACTGGTCTGGCCATCTGGGCTAAGAGACGTATGTGCTTCATCTGTTCTGGGTTGTGGACTTGCTGCAGATGTTATAGTTAGATTATAATTAGACCATTTAATTCTTTTTCTGGTATAACGAAGCCAAATGGTAAGAAAAAATGTTCACTCTGAACTTGAGTTTTTACTTTCTACACTGAACGGCTGGTACTGCAAGTCCTTAAACAACTCAAGGCCATTCTATTGCAACCACTTCTCCAAGTCGACATTTTGCATCTACAGAAAGTTATATTAGATAAAGGAAGGAGAAGTCGGACAAAATGCACTCAGCACATTAAATCCATGAAGTCAAAATATATCGAATCACTTTTGTGAGTCTATAGGAGTATAGGGTATATAATGTTAATCAATACATGCTAGGTTCAAGATGCTTTCTAATTGCATTGCAGGTCAATGTCAAACCCTGTGAACCAGCTCTCTGTCATCCTGAAGTAGTCACTTGTTCCATAGCGAGTGAAGGTAAGATAGCCATAGCCTCACCATCGATAACAACAGAACCATCCTTATAGCATGCTGTCTTGAATTTAGCTCTATATCAAACAAGCAAACACCCAGAATGAGTCCAAGTTTTGCTATATGTCAACTTGTCGAGACACTGCAGAAAAACTGTTTGGCAAATGATAATGTAGCTTACAAGTATCTGTTCTTTTGCTCTCTTATGTTAGTTGCTTGTACCTCACCAACTATCTCTTCTCCAATATAGACCGGCAACCTAAAATGCAGACTTTGGGATATGTATATAGCCCCAGGCTAAACATACCATACAAATACCAAGAAATTAGACAACCACAAGTATGGGAAATGTTTCATCAGAAGAGCCATGTTGAAAACATAAAACAAATGACTTACAAAATGAGAAGATATGATCTTGGGAAACAGTGCAGCAACAAGCATCCCATGAACCACTCGGTCTTCAAATCCAGCATTTTGAGCAGACTCAGAATCAAAATGCAGAGGATTAGAGTCATGACTCACTTTAGAGTACTCTAAGACATCTTCACTTGTGAAAATTCTAGCTTGTTTTAATATATCTCCAGTTTTAAGAAAAGTAGCTGCTGCTGATGAAAATCCTCTCAGAGAAGGTAGTCTGCCGAGGACTAAATTCCGAGTGAGCATAGTTACAGAGGTCTCTACAATTCGTCTGTCAATTAGTATCCCAAACAAAATAGTGCTGTCCTCAACTTAACAAATATAGGTTTTGACAAAATTAATGTAGAGCCCAACTTTCAATGTCTTCTAATAATCTCCTCTTCCAGGAATGCTTGCTCACATCTGTAACATTAAGATATATGACTATCAAATTACACCAACGCGTGGAGGAGTAAGATAAAGAGTCGGTTTGTCAAATTGTGAACCAACCTATGAAAGCTAATTACCGAAATTAATCAATTAGTAAACAATGTACCGCTTGCTACCGAGCATAATGCCATAATGTTCAACAACATATAACTTCATAGAATTGTCTTCACTTTCAAAATTAAGTAAGAGGTAAAGAACAAAGAAAGATATCTAGTCACATTAACTGATTAACCAACATTCTAAAAAGATTACACAGCATATCCAAATCAGGTCCATGCAGCCTTATAAGGGATTTTAACATGGATGCTAAACAACATGCATGGAAAGGTGAAATGCAATATGTCTAGGAAATTCAATTCCTCACAGACAAAACCAATCCTACAGAAAACAACGACCAACATAAGCTCAAACGTGTTTAGCTAGCTCACAGTTAACATTTATCCAGATTTGATGGGTATAATTTTGACCTACGTCAATTAACATATTTGCACTCAGTTCTCAGAATCCTGTGAATTAGAGGTCGTAACAGTTGTACTACCTATATTTGAGGCTAAGCTGTTCCTAAATGAAATGCACAAGTATAAAAACCTGAACACACTAAGCATGGTTAATGTCAAATTCAATCTTACAACTCGGCAAAGATGAATGAAGGAAGTCTAACTTTTCCCCTTGTAAGTTCACAGAATGGTTCAGCATCACAGGCACTTTTTTTTTTTTCCCACATAAATTTCTACGGTGAAGTAGAAGCCATCATAAGTCAGTTGTAAGACGCATTTTATCGAACACCTGGTGGGCACCTAACAGGCTTCAATTTTGATAAAGCAGGAACAATCTATAGTGAGCTAAATGTTAAAAGCCACCAACAAGATGCAGATAAGATTAATATGAAGGCGGAAAACATAGCAGTAATAGCAGATAATGCTTGCCCATTAACAATGGCAAGACCCGATTCATAGTAAATGGCAAAACAGAGTGAGTCAAGTTCATCCCAAGCAGAACCGAAATGTGGATAAGAACAATGAATAGAAATTCAAGAAAACCGAATTGGGTCGATTACCTGATCCTTCCTGAGAGACTTACTTGGGTGTTAGACTTTTGAGAATGCAGAAGTGTGTGTGATGCCAAACAAGAACTGGGTTTGTATTTTGTGCTCTCTACTAGTGATCTTCACTTGGGACACCAGTTGTCCACTATAACGCACGTGTTTTAATTATATAGCAGGTTTTATTAATTTATTTAGTGATCATCACGAGTATACATATTATTTAGTAATCTTCTAAATTTATTTAGTGATCTTCACGAGGGTACATATTATTTAGTAATCTTCTAAAAATCACGAGGCGGTAGGTACCTGATAGTAAGAAGTCTGAGCCTAAATGTTTAAATAGATGCATAGACGGATATTTATTTTATTTTAATTTAATCATACAACATATAAAAAATAAAATAAAAACCAAAAATTATATAGTTAGTATTTAGTACCTAGTACTAGCATAATTGATTGAACACATAGGAAAATAGTTAAGCATATAATAAGATAAAAATTCATTTTTAGGTATTTGACATAAATAATTAAGTATTTTAAACATTTTTTAGCTTTGGCCCGCCTAAGTATTGCCCAAACTGATTGAACTCATTGAAGCGGTTGGCCATTGCCTAGTGTTAGGGGCCGCACTTGTAATGCCACAAGCAACCTTGTCCAGGGTCATTAGTTAAGCCTTTGGTTGGTTGCTTGTGTGCCTGGGGTGTTTTGGTAATTTACAAATTATGTAATTTATTTTATTTAGCAGTTATTCTCCTCGGCCTTTTCCATGTATTCTCTGGCCCTTTTATGTAAGCCCGATATGCTCTATGGGGAGGGGTTCCTAGTCGACATAGTTTGGACTACGGAACTAGTATAGGTAAGCACATGTACTTTTGCCTCCCTTGCCGTCTTACCATCAATAAAAGAGGAATTATTCAATCATCTGTGTCCCGTGAGATTGCTCCTTGATCTTTCCTTTCAATTGCTCATTTGTTCTTCGTGGTTGCCAAACATTTATATCATTGTGTTCTTGCTTGTCGCTAGCTCTATTTTAATATCGTGTGGTTTCATTGTTCCTTGCAAGGTACTCACTTGGCTGACTTGCTTGATAGCAAGTGCCGCACGGTCCGCTTTGCGCATTGCAAAGTTCGGCCCGTGACAGTTGGTATCAGAGCCAACTCGGCTCAATACGCTCGCTACGATGACAGGCAAAATGACAAACCAACAAAGATTTGATTGGTATGACCAACAATTGGGAGAACTTGCGGGGGTGCCCGATAGATTGATGGATATAACTAGTGTGTTGGACCGCGCCGACCTAGATGGTTTGGTGGCGCGGGTGACAGAGGTAGAGAGCCTCAAGGACCGAGTTATGGCCCTTGAAAGACGTAAAGCTCGAGGGGATGAAAGGGAGAGAAATATAGAAGAAGCTCCCGTTTCGAGCGAGCAAATGGGGCAGATGAGTGATGCCCTTGATACACTCCAGGTGACTGTGGACAATATGGCTGAAGATGTCCGAGCCACCATTGATGCCTTCAAGAATGAGCTGATGGAGATGAACACCAAGCTCAACTTGACCATCCGTGCGATGGGAAACCAACCTGTGACGGACTACAGGAAGGTAAAGATACCAGAACCTCAAGCTTTTGGAGGGGCGCGAGACGCCAAGGAGCTTGAGAACTTCCTATTTGATATGGAGCAATACTTCCGAGCAGTGAAGCCATACTCGGAAGAGGTGAAGGTGAATATGGCGACAATGTATTTGTCAGGAGATGCTAAACTTTGGTGGAGAACCAAATACAATGACATTCAAAGAGGAGTGTGCACTATCGATACATGGGAGGATCTAAAGAAAGAGCTTAAAGCTCAATTCTTCCCTGAGAATGTTGAATACATTGCCAGACGGCAACTAAGAGAGCTCAAGCACACCAACAACATCAGGGATTTTGTGAACAAGTTCTCTATACTCATGCTCGACATCCCAGACATGTCAGAGAAAGATCGGTTGTTCTATTTCCTTGAGGACTTAAAACCATGGGCAAGAACTGAGCTTCAGCGGCAGAGGGTTCAAGATTTGGCCTCCGCTCAGGCCGCTGCTGAGAGACTGACTGATTACACATTCGAGGAGAACTCCAGCAAGAAGGCTCAGTCCTTCTTGAATACGAATGCCAATAGATCTTCGAGGGCGGGGCCGAGTAAAAGTGGGGGAGCGGAGTCCAATTCTCCAATTCCGGAGGAGGGGATAGGAGGGCCACTTATGCGAGGGACACGGCAACTTCCAAGCCGGGTGCCTCAACTGGAGTCTTCACCCCTCGACCCTTCAATCCTTCAGGGTACGCCCCAAGGCCAGTGTCTTGCTTCTTATGCAAAGGACCTCACAGAGTAAACGAGTGCCCTCATAAGACAGCCTTATCGGCCCTACAAGCCCACATTCAATCAAAAGAAGTAGAAGACCAGCTGGAGTCCGAGGAGGAACATAGCCACATGGGAGCTTTGAGATTCTTGGGTGCAGTTAAGAAACAACCACAACCACCCAAGAAGGATCAGGCCAAGGGCCTAATGTTCGTGGATGGTTATGTCAATGGGAAGGTTGCCAAGAATGTGATGGTTGACACAGGGGCCACACACAACTTTGTGTCGGAGACAGAAGCACAAAGGTTGGGGTTGAAGTTGGAGAAGGATGTTGGTCGCATGAAAGCTGTGAATTCTGAGGCCTCGCCCACAACTGGCCTGTCCCAAGGGGTACCACTCAAGTTGGGCCATTGGGAGGGAAAACTAGACGTTGTAGTTGTCCGAATGGATGACTTTGATGTCATATTGGGGATGGAGTTCATGTTGGCGAACAAAGCTATCCCCATTCCTAGCGCCCAACACTTGCTCATTATGGGGGAAAAACCATGTGTAGTTCCAGCAAGAATCACACAACCAAGTGAACCCCGTCTCTTATCTGCCCTCCAATTTAAGAAAGGCGTGAAGCGCCATGAGCCTACATATGTAGCAGTTCCTCTAATGAAGGATGATAGCAAGAGGGAAATGGTTCCGAAGGAAATCGAGGGGGTATTGGAGAGTTATGCAGATGTGATGCCCCCCGAACTTCCGAAGGAACTACCCCCAAGGAGGAGTGTGGACCATGAAATCGAACTGCTTCCAGGAGCCAAGCCACATGCAAAAGCCCCTTATAGAATGGCTCCTCCTGAGCTGGCAGAACTTAGGAAGCAGCTCGAAGACCTACTCAAGGCTGGGTTCATTAGACCATCTAAAGCCCCCTTTGGTGCGCCGGTGTTGTTCCAAAAGAAGCACGATGGGAGTTGGAGACTATGCGTGGACTACCGGGCCCTTAACAAAGTTACAGTGCGCAACAAGTACCCGATCCCCCTGATAGCAGATCTGTTTGATCAGCTTAGTGGTGCCAAGTATTTCACCAAGCTTGATCTCCGTTCGGGGTACTATCAAGTCCGAATTGCCGAGGGTGATGAGCCTAAGATTGCCTGCGTCACTCGCTACGGCGCCTTTGAATTATTGGTAATGCCATTTGGGTTGACCAATGCGCCGGCGACATTCTGCACCTTGATGAACCAAGTCTTCCATGAGTACTTGGATAAGTTTGTGGTAGTGTATCTGGATGACATTGTAGTGTACAGCTCTACTTTGGGAGAGCACACAGAGCATCTAAAGCTGGTATTCCAACGGTTACGAGATAACCAATTGTATGTTAAGCGTGAGAAATGTTCCTTCGCGCAGGTGACCATCAAGTTTTTGGGTCATGTTATCGAGAGGGGTCGAATCAGGATGGACATGGAGAAAGTGGAAGCCATAAAGGAGTGGCAAAACCCCAAGAATGTGAAGGAGCTGCGCTCTTTTCTTGGGTTGGCTAATTACTATAGACGTTTCATTGAGAACTACTCGAAGAAGACAACCCCCTTAACTGAGCTCTTGAAGAAAGGAGCGACATGGGATTGGAGTAGTGATTGTGAGAAGGCCTTCCAAGAGTTGAAGAAGGCTGTAATGGAAGATCCGGTCCTCGCCTTACCCGACCTGAATCAACCATTTGAAGTTCAGACAGATGCTTCAGACTTTGCTTTAGGAGGAGTCCTCCTACAAAGGGGACACCCTGTTGCTTATGAAAGTCATAAACTCTCGGAAGCTGAGCGGAAATACACGGCTCAAGAGAAGGAGTTGCTAGCCGTGATTCATTGTTTAAGAACTTGGCGACACTATCTATTGGGGTCGAAGTTCCTTGTAAAGACAGATAATTCCGCTGTCAGCCACTTCTTGACTCAGCCAAAGTTAACCCCAAAGCAAGCTAGATGGCAGGAGTTTCTCGCGGAGTTCGATTTCCAGTTCGAACATAAGGCTGGTCACACTAATCAAGTTGCGGATGCCCTAAGCCGCAAGGCCGACCTTGTCACCCTCAAGATGTTGGCGGCTCTATCGAGTAGTGTCATTGCCACCGACATCAAGCAACGTATCAAGGAGAGTTTGGAGAAGGATCCCGTGGTCCAATCACTCATCAAAATGGTGAAGGAGGGGAAAAGCCGTCGGTTTTGGATGGAGGATGGCATATTGATGGCAAAAGGGGGACGAGTGTTTGTTCCGCGGGCTGATGGGTTACGCGGTTGCTCATGAGGGAGTGTCATGATACCTTATGGGCCGGTCACCCTGGATGGCAGAGAACCCACACACTACTCAAGCAGGGTTACTACTGGCCCCAAATGCGGGACGATGTCACAGAATACACCAAGACCTGCCTAACCTGCCAGCAGGACAAGATCGAGCGACAGAAGGCTCCTGGGTTACTGGAACCATTGTCTATTCCGACTCACCCGTGGGAAAGTGTCTCCCTCGACTTCATTACTAATCTCCCAAAGGTCGGAGACGTATCAGGAATCCTTGTTATAGTCGACAGGTTCTCAAAATATGCCACCTTTGTGCCGACTCCAAAGTATTGCTCGGCTGAAGATACAGCAAGCCTCTTCTTCAAACATGTTGTGAAGTATTGGGGTGTGCCTAAGAACATTGTCAGTGATCGAGACACCCGGTTCACAGGAACGTTCTGGACCGAGCTATTTAAGCTACTTGGTTCTGAGCTCAACATATCTTCAAGTTATCACCCGCAAACCGATGGACAAACAGAAAGGTTCAACGGGATGTTGGAGGAGTATTTGCGCCATTTTGTTCATGCCAATCAGCAGAATTGGGCGCAGTTGTTAGATGTTGCACAATTTTGTTTCAACTCGAAGAAAAGCTCATCCACCAACAAGAGTGCTTTTGAAGTAGTCACTGGTCAACAGCCTCTCTTGCCTCACACAATTCAAGAAGTGTATAGAGGGAAAAACCCGCGTGCTTTTAACTTCACAAAAGAGTGGAAGACCAATACGGAGATTGCACAAGCGTATCTGGAGAAAGCAGCAAGGCGAATGAAGAAGTGGGCGGATCAAGGCCGCAAGCCCAGAGAGTTCAAAGCAGGAGACATGGTCCTTGTCAAGTTGCTCCCGGAACAACTCAGGTTCCTACGTTCCAGGGACAAGCGGCTATTCAGGAAGTATGAAGGACCACTCCCTATCATTTCTAAAGTGGGGAAGTGTTCCTACAAAGTTGACATCCCAACTTGGATGAGAGTTCACCCCGTCTTCCATGTCAGCAACCTCAAGCCACACCAGCCAGACCTTGAAGATCCAGCGCGCAACCAGCCTGTTCGAGAGCACGTCGACATCCGCCCACCAAAGCCAAAAGAAGTGAAGGAGATCTTGGCAGAAAGAGTGATCCGAGCGTCAGAGCGCTCGCGCCAACAGTTTCTTGTCAAGTGGAAGGGTCTTGGAGACGAAGAAACAAGTTGGGAGAATGCTGAAGATCTGAAGAAGAAGTTCAACCAGAAGATTGAAGATTTCAAGACCAAGGCAGTCGTCGAGAGCGCCGACAGCTTAAGTGGGGGAGGATGTTAGGGGCCGCACTTGTAATGCCACAAGCAACCTTGTCCAGGGTCATTAGTTAAGCCTTTGGTTGGTTGCTTGTGTGCCTGGGGTGTTTTGGTAATTTACAAATTATGTAATTTATTTTATTTAGCAGTTATTCTCCTCGGCCTTTTCCATGTATTCCCTGTCCCTTTTATGTAAGCCCGATATGCTCTATGGGGAGGGGTTCCTAGTCGGCATAGTTTGGACTACGGAACTAGTATAGGTAAGCACATGTACTTTTGCCTCCCTTGCTGTCTTATCATCAATAAAAGAGGAATTATTCAATCATCTGTGTCCCGTGAGATTGCTCCTTGATCTTTCCTTTCAATTGCTCATTTGTTCTTCGTGGTTGCCAAACATTTATATCATTGTGTTCTTGCTTGTCGCTAGCCCTATTTTAATATCGTGTGGTTTCATTGTTCCTTGCAAGGTACTCACTTGGCTGACTTGCTTGATAGCAAGTGCCGCACGGTCCGCTTTGTGCATTGCAAAGTTCGGCCCGTGACACCTAGCGTCTAGTCAGGTACTGGGTGGTTGTCCATCGGGAATTTTAGAATATTGTTATTTAGGCATGACAACGGAGCAATATATTATTTCCATCAGTTGTGTCTGGATTAGTTACTATATATTGAATATTCTATTAATTTATTTATTGTAAGTGAGAAATATATGATGTTTTTTTTAGAAGAAAATGACAGAAATATATGATGTAAATAAATAACAGTTATGAATATTTTGGAAATGCAACTGACAAAATCAACAAATATTTTAGGTGAATATGAGTTGGCACTGATTTTAATTTTTTTGCGTAGACAAATTATATTCCCACTAACACTTTTATTGTTCACAGAACCACCGACTACTTTTTTTAAAAAAGTGAAGCAACCACTGACAACTTTAAACGAACCAGATCAATTGCACACTATTCAATCTTAGGGTTATTGTCAATGTAATCTTATATAAGATTTTAAATAAGATTACGAAGAATAAAAAGTGTTGACACGTGCCCATATCTATTTATCATGTTTTGTAAGAAAAATGTCAATAAATAGAGGAAACTTTATGCACTCCATTCAGAACACAATCTGAATTTGGCAAATCTTCACATTTTTCAAATCTCTAGCATTACACATTTTCTCTTCTTCCCTCATTTCAATGAATGGGTTGTGGGATCAAATTCGACAATCTCGGGATGAAGATGATGAAGAGATCATGGCGACTAATGTCATTGTGGTGCAGCAGTTGCTGAATCTGCAAACCATATTCGAGGCCTCAGTTCTCACTACAGTTGTGCACCAAACCAAAAGAGATTTAGGGAAGAAAGAGGCAAAAACATGATGGTAAACTACTTTGTCGAACGTCTAGTGTTCAATGAATGAGAATTCCGAACACGCTACAGGATGAGTCACAATGTCTTCGAACACATATTTGGTGACTTTTGCCGCTATGACCGATGCTTTGTTGAAAAATTAGATGCTGACAAGAAAGTCGGTTGACTTTCGAACAGAAGATGACATGTTCCTTACGAATGCTTGATTACGATGCTGGTGCAGAACAATACTGGGTGTTGTCAAATGGCGAAATCTATCTCCATAGAGGCCCTTCAACGATTTACAAGAGGAATCGTTAATTTGTACTCAGCAGAATATCTCTAGGCTCCTATTGTGTTCGACCTCAGAAGACTTTTTGCCAAAGCTGAGAGAAGAGGTTTTTCAGGGGTGATTGGGAGCATCAACTGTATGCACTGGTATGGAAGAATCGCCCAACCGGTTGAGCCGGAGAATATAATGGTCTAAAATATATCCCCACTATCATCCTTGAAGCAGTGACATCATATGATACTTGGATATGGCACACATTCTTTGGAATGCCCGAGGCATGCAATGACTTCAACGTCTTGACAAAGTCCCCATTGTTTGACGAGCTTAGTGCCGGTTAAGCATCTTAGATCCAATTCCAAGTGAATTACCGAATTCACAATTTAGGCTACTATCTCACTGATGGTATATATCCTAGGTGGGCGACTTTCATGAAATCAATTCCAAGGCCAACACGACTCAAGGAAATCAAGTTTTCCAAGGCTTAAGAGGGGTATAGGAAGGATGTGGAAAGGTGCTTTCGTATTTTACAATCGCGCTTGGGTATTGTTAAAGGAGCTGCTCGTGGTTGGGATACAGAGGACCTTTGGTACATCGTGTTGACTTGTATATATTACACAACGTGATAATCGAGGATGAACGACATGAAGATAGCAGTAAGGATTTGGATTTTAGGGCTTGGGTATTGTTAGAGGAGTTGCTTGTGGGTGGGATACACAGGACCTTTGGTACATCATGTTGGCTTGTATATATTACACAACTTGATAATTGAGGATGAACAACATGAAGACAACAGTGAGGCTTTGGAGTCCAATGGAGAAGAGGAGAACAATACGAGGCCCATGAAGGCTACGGTCTGGGAATGACCTATCGGTGATGACTTTGATCTTGTTAGTAGAGATGGTCATAATATGGACAGATTCATAGATTGATACCAAGAAATTAGATGTCAGTACACTCACTCAAACAGTCAGGAAGATTTCGGCACTACAAGAAAATGGGTCATTTAAGGCATGCAAAAAACACCATAAATGACTTTTTCACAGCATGCGGATAGGCGCCCTTGACCGCGCAATAAAATTAAACTCAATTTTTTAATTTTATGGCGCACATTTTGTACGTCGTGAATAAGCTATATGCACTTCGTAAATGATTATTTACGATATACGTCGAACGTTGTAAATGAAAATTTACAAAGCACATTGCATGCCGTAAATGATAAATTTACTGCTCACTTTGCACGCCATATATATCATTCTGATTTAAAAAATGACAATTAATTTCTGCGAGCAAAAGATGTGTGACAAAACTAAGAGTAGAAGAAAGATAAGAAACTTCATTGAAAGTTAATAAATCACTTCAATTATTATATAATAACAATACCTATTGATCCTAATCTACATAAAACTGCATTCCAGCTTTCAACATGTTCACTAAAACAAACTAGATAACATTCATTCCTGCATCTAGAATTGCCAATCCTCAAAATCACTTCGAAATAGGGATCAAGCCTGCAATTACAGAAATGTATAAGACAATACAGAAATGTAATTACAGAAATGTATAACAGAATTGCCAATCCTCAAAATCACTAACAAATAGGGATCAAGCCTGCAATTACAGAAATGCAATTACAGAAATGTATAACAGAATTGCCAATCCTCAAAATCACTTCCAAATAGGGATCAACCCTGCAATTAAAGAAATGTATAAGAAAAGGTGAAGAAAATTCAAATGTTTAAGACCGGCAACTAATAATATCATAATAATTCGGACAACCATTTACCAAAAGGAAAAAAATTAGGACAGCCAAAAAATGAAAGATCAAAAGGACACCGGTATTTCTTTAAGGTGAAGTATAAACTAGTAATCATGCTGCTAAAAGTTATAATCTTGGTTAAATTATAAATTTTGTTCTAAATTAATTCTAAAACAGTTGTGAAATAGAAATTAGTAACGACCTTGTTAGCAGTGTTGTTGGAGAGCCAATCTAGGCCTTAATCTAGACCCTCTCCAGAGGTTGCATAAGTGTTCTGGATGTATCTGTAAAGACAAATGACGCATATTAGACTAATGAAGATCGAATGAATACATAAGCGGACGAGGGACATGAAGCCACTGGCTAACTGATTTTATAACAGCCTTGCATTCATTTCTATGATCTACAAGTCTTTCATATTTTCATAACTTAAACCTCATATACCAGAGCTAGGAATCTAGTTATTGCAAGGATAAAAAAAAACATGTCAGTAAATGTGCTCTCGCAAGATGAGAACAAACTTATTCAACATCCTGTGCAATTCATCCTTTGCCTCAATAACACAGTCTCGGTCATTGTTGTCTACAACAAATATAAGACCCTGTGTGTTCTGGAAGTAGTGCCTCCACAAAGGTCAGGTCTGAAAGGAAGAAAATGGGTATCTCAAATCTGTCAAGCCTTTTTTATACAAGAAAGTACTGCAAACTTTCAGAAATAAGCCACCTTAAACTTCATTTCATAACACCATGTGGCTCTTTAACAATCACCAACTTCATACCTTGTCCTGACCCCCAACATCCCAGACTGAAGCTGATGTTCTTGTATTCCAAGGTCTCAATATTGAATCCTGTCAATCAATAATTTTTCTTTTTTTTTTTAATAATGAAATTCACATTTGCAATAAGGTTAAGAGCATCACAACCTAATCAACTTCATTGAGGAACATCAGAATCATTGAAATTCACAGGCAACCAAGAATCCAACTTAAGCACTTTCAGCACATTTGCAGTGGGAAGAAAAGAATGAACAGGGCAATGAATCTGTTGTGGTATTAAGACCTGGCTAACAATTTCACAGTGGATTTCACCTTCTTGTAAATTTTCCAGAACCTAGAATCTTAAGTAGCTTAGCAACATATCAAATGGAATATCTAGTTATTTGATGCATTCAAACAAAACTGAACAGAAAGAGAAGCAGAAATTGACCTTATTAGTAGTGGGAACCAAAGTGGCATGTATGTCGCTCCTGCCACTCTGTCAAATCTTTCCTAACACCTCTGTAAGATGTAAATTTCAAAGAAAAGAATCAAATTAAACTGATATACAAATGCAAATTGACCAAATAACATATACATATGAAAATCCAGAACCGAACAAATTCAAATTTGACAAATCAAACTTTCAGATACTAAGCTTGGATATCACGAAAGCTTCCCTTATAAATTGAATTGAACGGGAATGTTGGGATCAAATTCAAAAAATTTCAAAACGAAAAAATCAAATTGAAAACCCTAAATACTGACAGAACTGAGCTGCGAGGAGCAAAGTGCAGAGTATCTTGTTGTTACGCATATGTTAGAGATATTGAATATATAACGTTATATACCTTCTGATGCAAAGCCAGCAGAGAACAAACAACTAAAGAGTATACTACAATAGAATGGCTAAGGCATAGCAATTGATAATTCCAATAGCAGCTAAGCACAAGTCTTTCAATTGATAATTGCATTCTAAAACCCCAAATAGAGCTTAAGAGGAATTTAATCGAACACCTGATGCGCAATAAACACCCATTTCCACAAAAAACAAACATTTCAAGAGAATAAATAGTGCATCGATCTCAAAATTCATATCGAAAAAGAAAACGATTCTAGAGTGGAGAGTAACAATCATTCAGACAGACTCTTAACACAGACTCTAGCTAAGCAACCGACACAAATAGCAATAGCAACATCAGTGGCCTCACAGAAATTTCAAATAAGCAAATTCCGATTGTGATAAAATAAGATGGAGGCGTACCTTTGAATTTGTATGGTGCTTTCGATCCTGCGAGAACTGAATCATCGATGATGAGATCTCAACTCTTCAGGCGCAGATGAAGCTCTGAGAGAGAGAGAGAGAGAGAGAGAGAGCAGAAACCGATTTAATCGAAAACGAATAAGGAAATTTCAAGGTCTGAAGATGCAAAATCTGAATACAGAATCAACTTCAGCAGAAAGATCAGAAAACCTAAATAGAAGCATACCTCTGGACTTTCGAATTGCTTGTTCGCCGATGGCGAGAGAGACGCTCTCCGGTTGCAGACGCAGAATCGAACCATTCGATGGATACGGTGCGCATTTGAAGATCCGAATCAAAAACTCGGAAGTGAGTCCCTTGACGAAGTCTCTGATATCGTCGGAGAGGCCGAACTTCTGGAGCTTCGCCTCCGATGGAACACTGGCGGAGGCGGATTTGGCAATCGAGAGGTTGGAGAGCTGAGGGAGTATGATCTCGGAGACGGAGATTGACTTGATTTTGGAGGAAGCGGAGGAGCTGGTAAGGGTGAGGGAACAACTGAAGAGGGAGATTTAACTTTTTGGCCAAATTTTGCAGCGGTTTGGTTACCCAAAGACCGCGCATACTCCAAAGCCGTCGTAATCAAAATTTGTACAATAATAGACACGACGTGCGTTCACGGCACGCCTTGTCTTTTTTTTTTTTTAACCTCAAGAGGCAAGTTTCACAACGTGCATTTAATGTCCACCGTAAATTACAAATCATTAATAAGTTTTCTTGTAGTGCTCACAGAGCAAGGGAATTTCATGGCAACAAGGAAATCTAGATTTGGTAGAAATTTGAATAATTGGCTATTGTTTTGCATTTAGTTTGTGTGCTTTTAATTTTTAGTTGAATGTTTGCTATCATCTTCCTTTCAATGTACCCAAACAGTATGACTTATTCAAATAAAGACTTATTCAAATTACACAATAGAATTATTTGAAATACATAACACCCTAATTATCTTCATCCTCATCGTCATTAGAAATCTAATTTCTGCTTGAATGGTCATAATTCGAGTTCGAGTTGGTGGATTCATCCGTAGATAAAGGTGAAAGGTGGAGTTGAGGAAGGAAAGCTGGTTGCGGATAGTAACCACATGTGAAATGTGGTTGTTGGAGTCCATCGGTTAAAGGTGGTCGCGGGAATGAACCAGCAAAATGTGGTAGTGAATAGTAACCACCGATGAAATGTGGTTGTGAGTTTCCACTGAGAAAATGTGTTTGAAATCTTGACCCACCACTATCATCATCTTCTCTCTCCACTATCTTCTTTTGCTTTCTTTGCCAATATTTCTTTTTTGTTGGCGTCATCTTACTTGTATCTATCTCCATAATTCGGTCTTCCATCTCTATAATTTGGTCTTCCCTCTCTTGAATTTTAAATGCCTCGTTTCGCATATCCATTTGCAAGCGTATATACTCTAGTTGTTGTTGACCTTGCAGATGTCGAACAAATTCCTCATCGCGTTTCTCCTTGGCCAACAACATTTCTTTTTGGTTGGTCGCTATAATCTCCACAGCGGATGTCAAACGAGGATTAGGATCCTTGGTCTTTCCTTTTCTTCGGATAGCTTCTTTCATAGCCTTCCTTCCTTGATGCCTCATCGAAGGATCTAGAGTTACATTGACAACTACCTTATTTACATCTTTGTCCAAGTTGACCTGAGAATCACCACCGGATGGTTGTGTGTGCATTTGTTGACTTTCAACTGCTGGTGTTCCTCCAGTCGAGACTGTATGGCTAGAGATGTCCCTAAATTGTGCAAAGCCTGTCACCACCTCGTAGCAATCTAAACTCTAAAAATCAAACCTTGTTGACTTCCCCGTTTTCTTCATCCCGTCATGCCATAAATTTTGTGCTTTATTGAACTGTGTTATTTTAAAAAGAATAAAAATTAATTAATACAAATATAAACATAATTATAATTAACTAATTATTTATCAATTGATAATTTAATTATAATGTATCGAGTAATTACAATGTATGAAGAAATTAAATTATTTATATAGGGAGAAATTCATACCTCATAAACCGCATTCGAACTGCTCTTGTTCCAATTATGAGCCTGACTTAATGCACAATGTCACTCATAGAGTTTAAGCTTCAAAATTTTCCACCTCCCCATGAAAGCGGAACTTGATCGGACATGTCTATTCCAATTTGCGGCATAGTATTGTTAAACGTTCTCTCGTAGATTAGGTTTCCTTCGATCTTTGCCCGAAACCTGATTTTGGCTAACAAATTTCCAAGACTTGCACAATTAAACCTTTTCCTCCGACGTCCATCTTGAACTAGCTACACTTTGATCTTCGCCTTGTACGGTCATATCGAAATCAAAAAATTTAAGAAGATGAAAGCTATAAGAGGAGGAAGAAAACTTGACTATAAAATCATGAAAGATAATTTTTTGGGTATGGGAGGTAAAATAAATTGTAGGTATTTATAGGGAAATTTTAACAAAATATTTATAATTTTTTTTCGTACCGTTTATATTACCGTTATACAGATATATACATCAGATTAATTAAAAACCGTCGGATTTCCTCATCAATTGAAACTAACGGTCCAGATTTAGTGGCCGTTAGTTTCAAATTCCCAAGCAACCAACGGCTACATTGCACGTGGCCCAAAGTGAATTTTGCTGTTCGACACTACACGACAAAAGCGTGTGGAACACGCGTAACATGCTTTAGGGGAGAAGAAACTGACGTTGACGGGCTGGCCATCTAGCGTCACACGCTGATGTCAGCGACGTTGGGCCTAATGCCAGCCTGGAGACCGACTTCTTTGGGTCATTGTTTGGGTCACTTTGTTGACCCACAATCTGACTTGAGTTAACTAGTCTTTGGGCTCACAATGACGGCGTGGATTTGCTTGATAAACTCGAAGGCCTGGATTTGTTTGATGAACTCGAAGGCCTGTTAAAGAATTAGTGTTTATATTTCCAACTTGGGGAGGGATGCAGGTGTAACTATGAAATAAATGAAGGAATAGAAGCTGCTGGGTATTATAAATAGAAATGTCAATTCTTTAATGTGAACGGCCTTATGATAAATTAAGCTGAAAAATCACTTTGAGTAACTTGATAAGAGGATTTACATTGCAAATTGCTTCAATAAAGCAATTAAATTTTACCACAATTACCCCGAAGAAGCAACTGTAAAACTCGATGCTTCTTTGTACCCGCTATTAAGGACACTGGTTTGAAACAGCACAAATGCGAGTCCTTTCTCTAAGTCGGCAGATTGCTACGTACAGGTAACACTTTTAGGAGGAGCTCCAGCACATGTGGAAGCAAATGGACAGAAGTGGCATTTCCATCGCTCTTCTTCAGGAGTGTAACTGGCTTCTCGCTTTCCTTGCCAGAACTCGAGAGAAACCTGAAATTGCTTCTTAAACCCATCAGAGTCGTATGCAAATATATCTTCACCGATTACTGAATGATCCTTTTGGAACTCGTATCTGACTCAATAACAATCATATCAGTGCCTAGCCATTGTGACAAGTAATTCCACATCAACAAAGAATTAGTAAAGCTATGCATCCGAGCTAATTTCTATGATTGAGATTCAGCAGATTATATATAGTAGATTTTACTAGTTTAGCTATATTTCTTAGCATATCGGTTCAATTCTTCTACCTATTTTAACTTCTCTGTAAAAGATCTACATGAAATGGGAACTTCAATAATTGTATATGCCCCAAAATATGAGCAAATAAAGAAGAAGAAATCTCCATCATAAAACATAGATTCCATATAGTCACCTCAATAAAAGTTGGTCATGAGCACGGGGTAGCAGGATCCAGGATCTTCTATAGTATCTCACTACGTCATCAAGGGTCTGCAAAACCAAGAGATCAAACAAAATATGGAAACATGAACTAAAGTAGTAATAGGAAAACTCTATGTTATCATAATCTTCTGTATGCACCAAACTCATGTCATTTGCAGGCTGGACAAATCATCAATAAAATCCAATATACTTAATAGGAGGTTCTGCTCTTTGCCTAATGACTAAGATAGAGAACAGGCAGTGACTAGCTTACAAAACCAGATTTATCAGACTGGATGTTTAATATTTCAAGTGGAAAGTATATTTACCTTTGCCGGACACCCTGATTTAGCTATGACCTCCCTGATTTCTTCAGATAAGTCACAATCGGGATTTAAGGTAAAATGATCAAAGAATTTGTCGGAGGGGAATCTAGAATCAACTAAATTGTCCCACAAATACTTGTAGAACATCAATTGAAGCCTGCCAAAATGGATGTGCAGATCATGACCATATCTTCAGGCCTTTTCACATCAATGGCAATGAAACATAAGCCAATAGAAGTGCATACCTTCCTTTCCTTTGTTGTGGTTCGGAAGGAAGTCTATCTTTCACACGTGTCTTTATGTCAACTAATAATGGATTTCTCTGGGTTTCTGTTGCAGGCATTTGAACCTCATCAATCACTCCCACCATCCATATACCTTCTGCAAAACCTATGCTGATATCATAAGAAAGATAGGCGATTACTTAAGGAAAGAAGGTTAAGACCTAAGAGGATCAATTTTCTACTTCTATCAACGAGGAAAGGATGTAGACAAAACAAAATGCATTCCAATATAAGAATATATAAGTGCAACAGTTCAAGAGAAGCATCATGAATCGTTTTCTAAGAACCAATCCTCTCAACTCATCAAAAGTAAGGGAATCCATTTTTACTAAAGCTTCCTCATTGTGTATCATTATTTTTTAATCACATTGAGCATCTGCAACAGACTAGCCAAAATTAACTTTGTTGGAGCTGTAAATTGCTTCAAAACCAGCCAAATTTTAAGGCTAGATAAATTCAACTTTAGCCAAATCTGATACCTATATTAGCTAGGAAGGAGAGAGAATTTGAGAGAACTTAAAGTTGAAACTTTTCTGTGCTGTCTTTCTTTTAATCTGACTTGTTTGATTTTTAGATTAGTTTGAGAATACAATACAAATTCAATTTTTACTTAAAATATCTAGAGGTGATGGAGTAGAACTCTAAAAGTGCCTAGTCATATGACAGTTTCTCACCATTTAGCAAGTTAAAATGGCTATCAATGTTGGACATGATAAGATGTAAAAACTTTAATTGGAACGAATAATTCTATCAAAAATCCAACTTAGATCCAAGCTATGGTGAAAATGATAAGCAAGGAATAGAGCTGTAAGTTTAGCCCATATGTCATTCCTTACAGATGAGAAGTAAGGTATCCCATAACAAGAATGAGCCATCCGGATTGATGACCCAATAATATCAATATTGATAGAGTAAAATGCTAAGGAAACTGCCTCTATCTAACTCATTTTAACAAAAATTCTCTCAACATAGACATTCTTTTTCTCACATAGCCAAAAACTATAATATCAGCTATCCATTTTGGAGATTATATGCTGCATGAATAATGAATCAGGAGTCAAAAATTTAATCAAGAGACAACCAATGATTTAACTTACAGAGGCAGCTCTCGAGTCAATCCTTCAGTATATAATTGATTTATGCCTGTAAAAAACTTCAAGAACCTCAGGACCCATTTATCTTCGTCTGAATTGACAACAACTTTACATTTTTTTACAAACTGCAGAGAAATATAACCAGATTGTGATTAGTATATGAATCTAAGAAATCAATTGATTCACTGCTTGGCATGTGCACAGAAGCTTGGAGGTATGAAAGAGGAGGGCTTTGTTCTAAAAAGTAACTACCAAAATGTATGAAAGATGAGGGGCTTATTCCTTAGTAAAATAAAAATTCACTTCATCTACCAAAAGCCGACTATTATTCAATATGCCATATCAACTTTATTAAACCACCGAATCTAACTCATACCAATTAAAATGCTGACAGTCACAAAATTCAGTTCATCAACCTAAAATCGGGTTTCTGATGAGTACCTCTTTTTCGAGTTTTGCATGTCGCTCCCTACCAGTTTTCATAGCCTTACTGATTACTCTGTTGCCATTCAGGAGAACGTACTTCGTTTGTTTTTCACACCATTCCTATAGTGAACATATGAGAAAGATCTTACTGAATCTCTTTCAGTTGCTTCAATTAAATGTAAAAAGACTTGGATATGCATGAAAGATTAATCATTCTCAACATAGATATTGACAATCTATCCGTAACATTCACTGGAATATATACACTCGAAACTGATCTCAAAAGTTCAACAAAGCCATCCAAACCCATTATTTCACTAAAATCCAACACAAAGCTTCAAAATTGACCAAAACAAACCAAAACCCGATTACCCAAAAGATTGAACAAACAGCCCCCCAAGCCAAGAATTCATCAAAAACCCAGTTCATTAAGACTCACAATCAAACCCAATTCCCCAAAAGACTAAACGAAGAGTCCCAAAGCCTAGAAATTCCCATACCGACTCAGCAAAATAGGTGGCGGACAAGCCCTTCTTGTTCCTGAAGCGGTGCAAAAACGATTCAGCCTTCTTCTTCTTCTTCTGGGTAGTAGTGTTGAACCCGCCCGAATCCTCGATACCGGGTTGGGAGCAACCCGAAAGGCTCCTCTTAGAAAGGAGGGTGATGGAGTACTGAAGAGACCTGACGCTGGAAGGGAATGCTCTCACTGTGGAAGGGATTAGAGAGCGGGCGGAGAGCAAGGCCATCTCTTCGTCGCTCACAATCTCAATTGGGATTTGGGGCACAAGATGAGGATGATCATGATCCAAGAGTCGTGACTCGGAAGGCGACTCCGTCATTTTGGGTCAGAGATGACCGTTGGCACCGGCACGTTCGCTTATGGGGCAAGTTATTCAAAACGTCCCGACTCCTTACTAACTTGTTAGGGTGCGTGGCACGTGCTCCTCACGTGGGATTCAATTGAATGAATTTTTTTTAGGGAAAACATCACAAACAGTGTATGAAGTATGAGTCATTCGACATTTTGGTATACAGCTTTCATAACTATCAGAATGATATATCAAGTTTGCTTCAATCTTTTATTTTGGTGTACGCCGTTAAATTTTCCGTTATTTTTACCAAAAAAAAAATTTCCGTTATCTTTTCTTTAGCTTTGTCTTTTTTTTTTTTTTTTTGTAAAGATAACCGAAAATTTAACGGCGTACACCAAAATGAAAGATTGGAGCAAACTTGATACACTATTTTGATTAGTATGAAAGTTGGTACACCAAAGTGTCGAATAACCATACTTCATACACTGTTTGTGAAAATAATCCTTTTTTTTTAAGGAAAATTAATGAAAAGTTACAAGTGTACAATTATGGGCAGTTCTCCTCGAATGGTTTATTGATTCATACACAATAGTACTTTTATATCAAATTAAGTAGTTTTGGATCACATTTTAGTGTACCAATTAAAACTCGCTTTACGTGGTAGCTGATACATATATGATTTAGTCATTCAAGAATCATAAGCATTCATTAAATAATGTGTAGCAATGTTGCATTTGTTAAGCATGAGCTTCAGATAGTAGATAATTTAGTTAGAATGAGGTGTGCTCAGCTATATGACAGTTTTTAAATGATAGTAAAAAACAAGTGAATCTATCAAAATAAATGGAAAGTTTTTAAGTTGTTATAATTTCAACTTTTAAATTTAATACGTGTGGCTGAGATCTCATTTGTCTTTTGCAGTCTCTTAAAAATTGTCTTTAAGTCGCGCATGACTACACTTGATATTCTTCAACTTAGTATACCTTCATAATTTTAAGATACAAACATTGGAGGTTCAACTTCTCTAGCTAATTCACCTTGAGGAACCAAAAGTAGTTACCAAATGAACAAAAGAGCAACAAAATGGTTGAAAACAGTGTCAGCAGACCAGTAGATGGAACCAAATATGCATTATTCATCCCACTTGATTAGTGAATACACGTGATAAGATTCGTTTTAACCTCACCATCACTATGATCATTGGTGTAAAATGTCATACGACAATATGACTACCAACGGATCAACTTATAAGCACTAAACAAACATAACCAAAAAAAAAAAAAAAAAAGAACAACAACAATGCTTGATAACGGCCAGCCTTAGTCTAGTTTAGTTTTACTTCTTGATTAGTCATTTAGATACTGGTGTTGTGAGGATTCCCAGTTGAATGAGGGTAGCTACACTAGTATGAACTACTTCGTGGTGCTTCTTGTGTCAGATTTAGGAACCGAGTCTGATTTGAATCCGGTATAGATTTGAAGTTTTTTGGCACATATATTTGTTCTGAGTCGAGTTTGGTTCTAACCTTCTTGATGGAAATTTAGTTCTGTAACTGTATTTTGAATGTTGTGGTAACTCCTCCTGGAACTGGATTAAATTCAAAGGGATGCAAATGTAACTTGGAAATGAATGAATAGAATCTGCTGGCTATTATAAATAAAAATGGCATTTCTTTCATGGGAATGGTCTGACGATAAGCTGACAATCTCAACTTGAGAAGAGGATTTGCATTGCACATTGCTTCAATAAAGCAATTGAATTTTACAACAATGAATCAAACAAGGCTTACAATACAACAAGAATGACACAACCATGGCACATAACCTCTAAGACGACAATTACTCTGAAGAAGCAACTCTAAAACACAATGCTTCTTTGTACCCGCTATTAAGGACACTGATTTGAAACAGCACAAATGCTAGTGCCTTTCTCTAAGTCGGCAGGTTGCTACAGGTTACACTTTTAGCAGGACATGTGGAAGCAAATTGACAGAAGTTGCATTTCCATCGCTCTTCCTCAGGAGTGTAACTGGCTTCTCGCTCTCCTAACCAGAACTCGAGAGAAAACTGAATTTGCTTCTCAACCCAATCAGAGTCGTACGCAAATTTATCTTCGCCGATTAGTGAATGGTCTTTTTGTAACTCGTATCTGACTCAAAAACATTCATATCAGTGTCCAGCCAAGAGATTGTGAACAAGCCATTCCACCTCAACAAAGAATTAGTAAAGCTATGCTAATTTCAATTGAGGTTCAGCAGATTGTTCATAACAGGGACCCGAGATTATTTGGGCTGCAGCCTCTCAGCATTATGTAAAGTAGATTTTAATCCATAATTGTGCAATTCCTTAAGTTAAGCTATATTTCTCAATTCATGTACCTAACTTAACTCCTCCATAAAAGATCTACATGAAATGGGAACTTCAGTAATTGTATATGCCCCAAAATATATGAGTAAATAAAGAAGAAGAAGTCTCCATCATAAAACATAAATCTATACAGTCACCTCAATAAAAGTTGGTCATGAGCAGGGGGTAGCATGCTCCAGGTATTTCTATAGTATCTCACTATGTCATCAAGGGTCTGCAAAACCAAGAGATACGGAAATATGAATTGAAGCAGTAATCGGAGAACTCTATGTTATCATTATATTATGTATGCACCAACTCATGTCATTTGCATGCTGGACAAATCATCAATAAAAATCCAATGTACTTAATAAGAGGTTCTGCTCTTTGAATGACCTAGACAGAGGGCAGGCAGTGACTTGCTTTAAAAATATGGTAACAACAGAAACATTATGCCTCAACAAACCAAATTTATCAGACTAGATGTTTATATTTCAAGTGGAAAGTATCTTTACCTTTGCTGGACACCCTGATTTAGCTGTGACCTCCCTGATTTCTTCAGATAAGTCACAATCAGGATTTAAGGAAAAATAATCAAAGAATTGGTCGGAGGGGAATTCAGAAATAACTAAATTGTCCCACATATACTTGTAGCACATCAATTGAAGCCTGCCAAAATGGTTGTGCACATCATGACTATATTTTGGGCCTTTTCTCATCAATGGCAATGAAACATAAGCCAATAGAAGTGCATACCTTCCATTCCTTCGTTGTGGTTCAGCAGGAAGTGTATCTTTCACACGAGTCTTTGTGTCAACTAATAATGGATTTCTCTGGGTTTCTGTTGCAGCCATTTGAACCTCATCAATCACTCCCACCATCCATACACCTTCTACAAAATCTATGCTGGTGTCATAAGAAAGATAAGCAATCACTGAAGGAAAGAAGGTTAAGACTTGAGAGGATCAATGTTATAATTCTATCAAAGAGAAAAGTGGAGAAAATAAAATGCATTCCAATCCAATATAAGAATATATAAGTGCATCAATGTCAGAGAAGCATCATGAGTCGTTTTCTAAGAACTAATCCTCTCAACTTATCAAAAGTACAGGAATCCATTTTTACTGAAGCTTTCTCTATCATATTTCATTTCCAATACTGATCACATCAACAATCAATCGTGTATATCAAGAGTTTTTTTAATCACATTGAGCATCTCCACCAGACTAGCCAAATTAAAATTTGGCTGGTTTTGAAGCAATTTACAGATTAAAGTAGAGTTAAATTTCACTTTAGCCAAATCTGGTACCTATGTTTAGCTAGGAAGAAGAGAGAAATTAACTTAAGTTAGGACTTTTATACCTTGTATTTTCTTTTATTCTGACTTGTTTCATTTTAAGTTAATTTGAAAATACAATAAAATTTCAATTTTTACTTAAAATAGTTAGAACTGCTGGAGTAGAACTCTAAAAGTGCCAAGTCATATATAACAGTTTCTCACCATTTAGCAAGTTAAAATGGTATGACTGTTGGAAATGAAAAGATGTAAAAGGTTTAGTTGGTACTTGGTACAGTCATTGTATCAAATCCAGGAATTCAAGTTAGACCCAAGCTATAATGAAACTGATCAGCAAGGATTCTAGCTGTAAGTTTGGGCCAGACATCATTCCTTACAGATGAGAAGTACGATATCCCATCACAAGAATGAGCCATCAGGATTGATGACCCAATGATATAAATATTGATAGAGTAAAATGCTAAAGAAACCCCCTCTATCTGACTCATTTTAACAAGAATCTCTCAACAAAGACATTTCTTTTTCTCACATAGCCAAAAACTTTATAATATCAACTATCCATTTTGGAGATTGAATGCTGCATAAATAATGGATCAGGAGCCAAAGATTGAATCAAGAGACAAGTGATGATTGAACTTACAGAGGCAGCTCTCGAGTCAATCCCTCAAATTGTAATTGATTTATGCCGGTAATACAATTCAAAAGCTTCAGAGAAAATTTATCTTCGTCTGATTTGATATCAACTTTAACTCTTGTTAGAACCTGCAGAGATATATAAACAGGCAGTGATTAGTATAGGAATCTAAGAAAGCATTTGATTCACTGCTTGACGTGTGCACAGAAGCATGGAGGTATGAAAGAGGAGGCCTTTGTTCTAAAAGCCAAACACAAATAAATTCCAGTGCAACTGCCAAAAAAGTATGGAAGATGAAGGGCTTGTTACTTTGTAAAATGAAAATTTAATTCATCTACCAAAAGCTGACTATTTTTTCAATATGCCGTATTCAACTTTATCAAATCACCAAACCTTACTCGATACCATTTAACATGCTGACAGTCAGAAAATTCATTGCTTCATCCTGGGGGAAAAACCTGAAGACTACAAAATAGTAAAATCGGGTTTCTGATGCGTACCTCTTCTTCGAGTTTTGCATGGCGCTTACTACCAGCTTTCATAGCCTTATTAATTTTTTTCTTGCCGCCGAGGAGCTCAAACTCCATCTGTTTTTCACACCATTCCTATTGTAAACATATGAGAACAGATGTTAGTAATTTCTCTTTAGGTTCCTTCAGTTAAATGGAAAAAGACTTGGATGCATGAAACATTAGTCTCTTTTCAACACAGATATTGACAATCTTACCCTTAACATTCACTAGAATATACACTTGAAACCTCAATAAATCGCAAAAGTTCACCAAAGCCATCCAAACCAATCCCACAGGATTCACAATCAAACACAAAGCTTCAAAATTGACCAAAACAAACCAAACCCAATTACCCAAAAGATTGAACAAACAGCTCCAAGCCAAGAATTCATCCAAAACCCAGTTCATCAAATCCCACCAAGATTCACAATCAAACACAAAGTTTCAAAATTGACGAACGCAAACCCAAACCCAATTTCCCAAAAGACTAAACAAAGAGTCCCAAAGCCAAGAATTTCCATACCGCGGAAGTAAAATCGGTGACGCACAAGCCCTTCTTCTGCCTGAACCGGTGCAAAAACGACTCAGCCAACCGGGTCTTCTTCTGGGTGGTGTTGAACCCTGGACCCGAATCCTCAATATCGGGTTGGGAGCAACCCGAAAACCTCTTCTTGGAAACGAGGGTGATGGACTGAATAGACCTGGCATTGGAAGGGAAGTGAGAGGATCGAAATGAAGGGAATGCTCTCACTGTGGAAGGGATGAGAGAGCGAGCGGAGAGCAAGGCGGCTTCGAGCAGAGCCATCTCTTCGTCGCTTACGATCTCAATTGGAATTTCGGGAACAAGATGAGGATGAGGATGATGATCGAGGAGTGAGTCTGAAGGCGACTCCGTCATTTTGGATCGGAAGTGACCGTTGGCAGCGGCACGCGTATGGGGCAGGTTATTCAAAACGTCCCGGACTCTGTTGCACGCGCTCCTCACGTGGGCTTCAATCCAAAACTTAATGAAAGCGATACATGGGTAGTGATCCATGAAACATCAGTGAGCCCAATCAGCCCATTTTTGGAGGGAGACACAAGTAAGGCCTGCCCAAACTAAAATCTGGGCGGACTCGGGTCGGGTACTCATCTTTTCTTCTTCTTCCTCTCCGATAGCAACCCAGGCAATTGAAAGGCTTAAACCCTGTGTTTCACAACATTTCCAACTTCCAAGTCCCAAAACCCTAATAAGAGTGCCCCCAAATCCATGTCAGAAAATCTGAAGCACTCACTAGAGAGTTGCTCCCAATCTCCCGAAAGGTCTTCAAAGATTTCGAAAACCAGGGAGGAGCAAGAAGCAGAGCCGATGAGCCAACCCTCCGGAAGACAACGCTATCTGATCGCAATAGAGTACATTGGTACTCGCTTCTCTGGCTCTCAGCAACAGTCCAATTGCCGCACTGTAGTTGGCGTTCTTGAGGTAACTTTTCATTCCTCTTTTACCCTTTTCTTTTTTACTTTGCGGTTTATGAGTTAGTTACTCATATTGTAAATTTGCCTCAAATGAACGTAGTGATTTATATATTGTTTGCACTTGTGTAGGAGGCTTTTCGTAAATTTATTGGGCAGCAGGTGTCAATCTTCTGCTCAAGTCGAACTGTAAGTTTATGGTTTGTTCACCAGTGATTTTTTGTATTGAAAATTTAAACTACCTTTCTACTTCTTGTTTTGTAATCAGCAGAAGATTACAACTTTTCTTTTTCTTTGGTTCATTACACATGTAGCATTGGCAAAGTTTTGTTTCACCTAGAAATTAATCTGCTGCAGATCCCTAAAAAATAAGGGGAAAAGAAAACTTGCATCTGTGCAGTCAGAAATTTTCGTCCTCAAATACACATATAATATAATTGTTAGGGACAATCATTGCAAATGCTGTTAATCTTGATTTTTAATTTAGAAGAATGGAAAGTTATAGATCAAGCAGTGAAAGGGTGTGATATGGATGTAGAAACTTAAGGTCAGACCTCATCAATTAAATGCAGAAAGAAAGAACAAAATAGAAGGTGAATGCTATGTTCTGTAATTCATACATCATTGGCATGTGTAGAATGAAGAGTGAGCATGTGGAATGTTTCTTAGCATGTCTTCGTTCATCATATACAATCTTCATAAGTTTGGATTGACTTGCTAGAACCATTTGAGTAATGTTATGGTATACATGCTTTGCTGAATTGAAGCTAGAGCTTGTTGTATACCCTACTTTTAGCAAAATAAGAATGTCGCAGAGCGTTTATTTTTCTTAAAATTCTCTTTTCAAATTCTGTAACAGCAATTACTTTAAAATGTTCAAGAAATTCAGTTTATTTTACAATTCCATATTTCTATCTTATTGTACTAGTTATACGGACTTCGGCGTCAGACCTGTAGTTATAATATTGAGATTCCACCAATTTCATGCGTCCCATATTTAGTTTTGATTTTTATGAGAGCATATCTAAGAAACCATTTAAATGATTTGAGTTGCAGCATGTTTATGGCTAAGATAATTGACTCGGCCGTCAGTTAGATCATCAAAATGCATACAACTATTTTGTAAAAAAAATAAATAAATAAAAATTCTGGCAGAATTTTATATTTGCATGCAGCAGAAAGTTTCTTTCTGTCAGTTTTACCTTGTCTGTTTACTTTCTGGCATTTGTTATATTACACGGGACATGAGGTGGATGCTCCTTTTGTGTTGTAGGATGCAGGAGTCCATGCCTTATCCAACGTTTGTCATGTAGATATTGAGCGCATAAGCAAAAGAAAGCCTGGTGAAGTGGTATGTTATATAAAAGTTAATCTTTTTGAGATGTTTTGCATATATGAAAGGAACCAAATATATCATATTTTCTCTTCTTCCTCTTGGGAAAAAAAGAAAGATATGATATATCAACAGTGCTTGTTGCTAAATTGATTTTATTTCTGTTGACATGTAGTTACCACCTCATGAACCTACAGTGGTCCAAAAAGCTGTAAACCATTTCTTACAGGTATTGTTTTTTGGATTAGAGAATTGAAAACTGTGGATTTGAAAACCAGAGTCAATTCTGATGCTTTTTTTTTTTGGTCTTATCAGAAGAATGAAGGTGATGTAATGGTGGTGGATGTACGAAAAGTTCCAGCTGATTTTCATGCTAGATTTAAAGCCCAAGAACGCACGTAGGTACTCATGAATCTATAATAGGTCAGAATAATATAAATCCATACAGGACATTGATTTTTGTTAACAGTAGTCCTGCAAACTCATCTATGCACATTTCACTATAATTTCCGAGTTAGTCTGGTACATCTGCACATAGGTCGCATCAAATGTTCTCATTGACGAAGGCGTAAAAACAAAACATTTATCTTCCCTTACACCTTGTAAGCCTTGAATTTTTGAGGCACTTAAGACTTTCATAACTCGAATTATTGTCTCGCAAAAATATAGTATAATTAATTATTAATTGCAATTTAACTATCAGAAGCATATAGAACAGATGTAAGCCTTGAATTTTTGAGGCACTTAAGACTTTCATAACTCGAATTATTGTCTCGCAAAAATATAGTATAATTAATTATTAATTGCAATTTAACTATCAGAAGCATATAGAACAGAATAATACCATCCAACATGTGTAGGAAACTCATGAAATTGAAGGAGGTACTTTCCTTTAAATTTGAAGCCCAAATTTCTTGTTTCTCATATTTTTAGGGATTTTGGAGGCTCTTTATGGGGGAAAGTAGCCATATCGGTCAATTTAAATAAGGAAGCCAAACGGTGTCATTTGTAATTTTGAGAAAGTCCTAGGCAAAAGTACATCGTTTAGTCTTTAGAAACAGAACACCGAGGATAGGATCTCAGGCTTGTACATACACCGCTACTTGTTGACGAGCTTCTGGTGACTTTTGTAGAACAGAGGTATGCTGCAAGTGCGTTATTGAAAAGCTTGGTGGGATCCAACTACCATTTCAGGGTGGTGGTGCCCACCATGGAAACTGCTGTAAAATTATCATAACCTTGCAATGGTTGAGTTATGAAGTTGATTGCAGTTATTCAGTATGATGGCATGTTCTCTGGATAGCTTCGGAAGAATGCTACAGTTAGGCCTTGCATTTATCTGTTATTATATTTAAATTCTTGAATTATTCTATGTGGAAATGTTGGACTTATTATCTTTAATCTTCATTCAGGTACTTCTATCGCTTGCTATCTGGACCAGAGCCTTTATCAATTTTTGAAAAAGACCGCGCATGGCATGTACCTGAGGATCTGGATGTTTTGGCTATGCAGGTAGACTTAACAGTTTTCACAACACATTATGTTTGCTTGAATATATCCTTCCTTAGTAGATAACCTTGTCCAGGCAATTTCATTAGTTTAAATTCTTGCAGGAAGCCTGCAAAATTCTGGTTGGACACCATGATTTTAGTTCCTTTAGAGCAGCAGGTTGTCAGGTAGTTCTCTCTCTCTCTCTCTCTCTCTCTCTCTCTCTCTTCTTCTTGTTTTTATTTTTTTATTATATATATATATATTGATATCGTATTATGAGATGAAATCTTTATTATATAATGAAGACTCAGGGCTTTGTTAACCACTGTTTTAGAGATATTCCTTTAATCTCTATTCATTTGAATTTCAGAGGCGTGTCTGAGCTTATCTGAGTGTTGGTGTTTTGTATTTATAGGGATTTCTAGAAAATAGATAGCATTTCTTGGATAGGGAAGTCTTGTCCACGGTTTGAAATTTGAGTTTGATTAATATGTTTTTTGTTTCAAAAGAAAAAAAAAATATAAGTAAATTATAGGGCTCCAATTGGACTGTTTGATTCCAAATCTAAGGATGGGTTAAGTCTTAATTAAAGCACGGTAGTACATACGTCTGAGGATTTGTAGAAAAGAAGAGAAAAAATGTTCGTTGGTGTGTCTAGATTGACAGATCAATGTAGGTGGCTGCTTTATTTTGACAATTATACCATAGCATGCTCATGTTCTCTCAATACCATCTTTTTTTTTTTTTTTCTATAAATGGAAAAGACTATTTAGGGTTCTAAAAGTACATTATTTTCAGGCAAAGTCACCGATCAGAACATTAGATGAGTTGAATGTGTCTGAGGTTATCTCAACTCCAAACTTTCCAACAATACCAGAGAGGAAAAGCGATTTAGTGCAGGAAGATACTCATTCCACCAACAAATCTGAGACCAACTGCCACCCTAGTTTCAATGGAGGAACTTATCAAGGATTTGGCTTGAGAAAAAAACGCAGATGCTTTGTGGTAACAGCGCGAGCACGTGCTTTTCTATACCACCAGGTCTTGATTCTGTCTTTTAGATGTCTTGTTTATTATGGTGTACTGTTTATGTTCTTTGGTTTCCAGTATAAGGCTTTTGTTGATGGTAAGTCTGTAAGTGCTCTGTTATCAGTCCACCCTTAGGGTGGCGAGGTCTTTTGAGTTTGTACTGTTTTCTTGTTACTTTTAGGTCCACCATGGTAACTTTTAAAACTATTTTACTGCTCGGCATCCATACAACTATACTGATATACCAAAAATAACCTAAAAGTTCATTCATTGGTGACTGTGAATAGATTAATTGACTGTGTCAGTTGGAATATGCAATCTGATCTGTTATTTATTTATTATTTACTTTTTTCCCCCACTTGAACTTCAAATTTATTGCTTCCCCTTTCCTATTATGTTTTACATGACTAGCAACTTTCAGCATGTTTTAGACTTTTAGTCTAATGGTGTGATTTGTTGTGCCCATGAGTACCATGTTATGAGTTCTACAGAAATATTTATATTCTATTGAAATTTAATGGATCATCACTTCAATTGCCGCAACAATATTGTGTAATTTGTTTTCCAAAAGCCAAAACAAATTCTGATGGGTACCCCTAAGTTATTAGAAATTCATCACGTAGTCCTACCTATCTGGTTTACTGGAGTTCAAGTCCTTTTGGACCTATTCACTGAGATTTTAAAATTTATACAGGTAAGACTGCTTGTTGGTGTCCTCAAATGTGTTGGGACTGGAGATCTAAAAATACCTGACGGTGGGGCTTCTTTTTCTTTTATTTCTTTTGGGTAATTCATTGTATTTTGGTACTTCTCTTGCGATTTGCTAACTGTTCTTTTTCTCTCCGTAATAAAAATGGAATATTCAGTGGAGAGGATCTTGAATGCAAAGACAGTGACTGCTGCTAGCCCCATGGCACCTGCTTGTGGTCTATATCTTGGACATGTGAGATACGATTTGCCATGAGACCAAAACTCAAGCTCAATCATTTATACTTATGATGGACTTGTGTATCTTGAAGAAGACATTTGTATGATCGAGATAGCATTCGGGGAGTTACCAGTGGGTGAAATTTTAACCACTTTCCCTTTCAGCGCTCCTTTAGGTCAGTTTATTTATTGTTATTGTCAGTAGTATTATTATTATTCTGATCTGTACCAGGTAGCCTCATCCATGGGATTTGTTATTCGTATAATTTTGCCTCAGTTCCCTATAGCATGCAGTGATTCCCAATTTTTTTACGGATTGATTTTATCTGTAAACTATGTTTTAGTTTTCAAATTGGTAAAACTGAAACCGGGTCTGTTAGTCCACTTGTTAGCTCATTGCAATACCCAATTAATCAGGTAGCTCCTAAATCGTTAGGCGAACTTAAGATAATAATTTCATAATAACCCTGGAGCACTAGATTGTTGAGATTGACAAAGGCAGTTTCACTTGCTAGATAGATTTTTATTTTTATATGTGGCAAGTGACTATTATATGGAGCACTAGATTGGTGGGATTGACAAAGGTACTTATGTACGTATGTTGACAAGTGACCATCATGAACTCATTTTCAGTTTATCCAGGAAGTGTATACGGAGTGCAGTACATTGGTGAGATTGACAAGTGACAACAATGAACAAGATAATAGTTGCGTGCAACTCATCAATTTTATTTTCTTTTTTGGTATATCAATGGAGGAGGGGCACTGAACTGAGACTTCACCCAACGTTTTGTTAAAGATAATATGTTACACTGAACTAATTGACTTGCGCAACTATAATTGAATGGATTTCTTATTTTTTTACAAAGAGAAGTTATAGTCAGACATAACATTAACCTATAATGTCACATTTCGGTATTGTGATTACAATTAAAGCATTTTTAATGGTTTAATTGCAGATTGATAAGAAATGTTTCAAATTCATAAAACTTGTCTAGAGTGCTTCATTATTCAAACACTTCAATTCAAGGGGTCTGTCTCTGTATGTTCTTAATTATATATAAAGGCCATAGTCAAAATATATTTGCCCAGTTTCAAGGATTTAAAGTGAAACTATGGAGGTTGGGCATGCTAATTCACGGTTGGAAATGGGCTCTGTGGTTTTTAGTTTAAGGGTAAATGTGGATCAACTGAAATGAAGAGGGGTAAATTGACAAAAACAATTGTCCACTAATAAAGAGGATGTAAATTGATAAAAACAAGGGAAGTGAAATCTACTTTACATTTTACAATCCATACTTCATGTTTTTTTTTTTTTTAATATGTTAACATTACGTTTTTACAGACCACACTACAAACATATAAAACTTAAGAATCTAAAAAAGAAAACATGGAGTGTAGATTTGTAAAATGGAGTGTGAATTTCACTCCCTAAAAACAATTGTATGCTAATGAAGAGGATGTAAATTGACAAAAACAATGTTCTTCTTCTACTATTGTTCAGGTTATTTTTGGTTGGGTGAACAAGTTTTGTGTATAAAACATTTTCGATATTTTAAACAATTGTTTTCAGGAATGTCATGCTATTATGATGGTATAGCATTGTTTTCTGTATAAGATTCCTGCTGCTGTTCAGTTCATTCTCTACGAGTACAATTGTAATATTCAAATGTAACAGGCACGGAGTTTAGGTTTTTTATTTTCTGCATATGAATCTCCTAACTTGATTGGGATTCAAATCTGATTTCTTTTGTTCCTTTTTTTAATTTCTTACAAAACGCCAACCCCTCCGAAAATTTTATTAAGAAGCTAATACTTGTTGAAGATCAGTGCCTTGTAAACAAAACAATTCTCTTCTCAAATTTTTCTCGTGAAAGGCGGGCGAAGATCAATGTTAACGGAGTTTACGGGGACTGACTTTAGGGAGGTGTATTTTGGTAACGGGGTAGGATGTGGAGTGCATAGAGAACATAGTAGTGCAAAATTGGAACATATATGACAAAAAAAAAAAAAGAGTAGTGTTTCTGGTGAAGAAACTTGGTGTGCTAGATGGCTGTAAATAGCCACACCATAACGTTACTCATAGGTACTTACCACATTGATTGGCCATGGTTGAGAATTAATATACGTTAATCATGATTACTTGTAGGTCTCTCCATCATTGGAAAGGTTTAAGTATCAGTGTATCACAGTAAGTACGTTCGTTGGGTTTTCTTAAAAGTTAGATGTGTGTCAAAATATATACATCAAATCCATATATAAAACCAAGCTTCATATAAGGTTTTAATGCAAGTACTAAAACAAAAAATACACTCTGTGTTGAGAACGAGTAGAAAGGAGATATTCAAGAGCTGAAGACTAGCTTTATCTTTCTAGTTTAGCACTGTTGGAAAACTTCTCTCCGCGGATGCACCTACACCTGTCTTCTCAACTCTCTTGCTCCCCTCTACTTAAAACCCCACCCCACTCCACCATTTCACACAAACTCATTAGAGTAACCCTGAGAGAAGAAAGCAACAATCAAAAATGGGAAACAGAGTGATGGTGAGCCTCCTGGTTCTTGTGCTTGTGCTTTCCTATGGAGTTATGGCAATGGCTATGAGCTTTAATCATGAAGATGAAGAGTGGGGAAGTGATCAGAGAGAAGAAGAGTGGGAAGGGCACAGAGGGCATCGCCATCTTTTCCTTTTGCAACAATCAAGGCTCCTGGTGAAAACTGAAGCTGGGCAAATGAGGGTGGTGAGAAGTGTAGGTCAGAGAATGGTAGATAGGCATATAAATGTTGGCTATCTCACCTTGGAACCTAACTCCCTCTTCATCCCCCAGTACCTCGACTCCAGCTTGATCCTCTTTGTCCAAAGAGGTATTCATTTTTTTCTTTTTTTTCGGTTTGACGTATACTTTTGATCTGTTGATCTTTTGTATATGTCCAAACCGAGATCATTTTTGGAATCCAAAAGTTGACCTCAGACGCTTATTTTACTTCTATGTTGGGGTTTCATACCAGAAACACTTATGTTGGGGTTTCATAATTCATACCACTTGTCCATCTGGAGTGGCAAGATAACCCACTTAAGATGTACATTTTCTTAATAAATTTTCTTATTAAGCATAAACGAAAATGACTTGCATAGTTTTCTTCATGCACAAGTAACAATATGAAAGATATTGCCTTTTGTCACCATGTAGGAGAAAATTGCTAACAGGAGGTTCTCAAAATTGACATTGATGAGTTGCTTATCAGTAGTGTGAATGTGTGATGGAACCTTTATTTGTTTGCAAGGCAAGCAAATGTGGGACTGGTACACCGACATGAACTGGGAGAGAGACAATTGAAGGCTGGGGATGTGTACAGAATCCCAGTAGGTTCCACATTTTACTTGCAGAATGTTAGGGAGAACCGGAGACTTCAGATCATTATCAGCATTGACACATCTGACAGTTTGAGAATGGGTACTTTGGAGGTACACTAATCATTTCTAAATCATTCCAAGTCTTCTTAATTAACTAGATTTATAGTCCTCTATTATAGAGCTCATTTGGTTTTTACAAATGCAGAATTTCTTCATTGGTGGAGGAACCTACCCAAAATCTGTACTTTCTGGGTTCGATTCTGAGATACTCACAAATGCATTTAACGTAAGTATTGCAAGGACTTCAAATTTGAATCCACTCCTTGTCTTGACAATCCTAGATTTCTAATCCGAAAAATCGTTAAAATTTTCCAATCTTATCCAAGATTTCAAGTACAGGAACCGAAGTACCTTGTAACCCATAAACTTGAATATGAAATAGACAAACCATTTGACCAGCATGCATGACAATGAGGATAAATTTATTTAAAATGACTGACACACTTTGTGTCCATTTCAGGTCTCATCTTCAGAAATAAGGCAGGTTTTGACAAGGCACCAAGAGGGTCCAATTATATATCTAAATAATTCTCAATCATCATCAAACCTTTGGACCAAATTCATAGGGCATGAAAGAGCAGGACAGACTACAACAATTGAGGAAAATGGTGGACTTCCCAGAAGAACCAGAGCAACCCTAACTTGGTCATGGAGGAAACTGTTGAACTCCGTGTTCGGAACACTTGAAAATGAGGAGAGGAAGCAACATCATCATGAGCACTCCCAGAAATCCTACAACCTCTATGATAGAAAGCCAGATTTCAAGAACAACCATGGATGGACCCTCTCAGTTGATGAGTCTGATTACTCTCCCCTAAAGGACTCTGGCATTGGCGTGTACCTTGTTAGTCTTAATGCCGGGTCAATGTTGGCACCACATGTGAACCCAACGGCAACAGAATACGGCGTCGTTCTGAGAGGCTCAGGATCACTACAGATTGTGTTTCCAAACGGCACCTTGGCAATGAAGGCGAAACTAAAGCCAGGAAGAGTGTTTTGGGTGCCAAGGTATTTCCCATTTGTCCAAGTGGCATCTAACAACGAGCAACTTCAGATTTTTGGATTCACTACCTCAGCGCAGCCGAACCGGCCACAGTTTTTGGCCGGTTCTAGCTCGGTGCTGCAAGCTTTAAGAGGTCAAGAACTTGCCGCTGCTTTTGGGGTGAGTGAGGGAAGGTTGAATCGTTTTGTTAATGCTCAGCGCGAAGCTGTCATTTTGCCGTACGATGCGGAGAGGAATCAAAAGGCAGATGGGATGGCAGACCGGTGAGCTTTGGGAATGACATGGTCATGGCCGGCTTTAATTTGGTTGAGGACTTGGTCTGGCGAATAAGATGAATAATTTTCTTGTGTTTCAGGCTAATGAGTTATAGGGTGCTGCAGTTTAGGCTCCCTATTTGAGCATTTTTGTTTCATGCATTTTGTTTGTAAATAAGTTTTAATTAAAAAAAAAAAAAGATTCTTTGGTCCATCATCTTTCACTTCCTCTTTTTGAGTAACTCACAAGTTCATCGTCTCATTCACTTCCTATTTGAGCATTTTTGTTTCATGCATTTTGTTTGTAAACTGAATATGCAGCTTATGGATGTGGCTATTGTGTATCTCTATGAGGATCTAGATACAGAGATTTATATGAAGGTTCCGGATGGACGTAAATTACCCAAGTCAAGTGGTTCTAAACCACGGAGCGAGTTAGCTAGCCATTAAATTGCGATGCTCACTATATGGATTAAAACAATCTGAACGGACGTGGTATAACCGTCTAAGTGACTACTTGATTGGAAGGAGAGATGTCAGCAATGAATTATGCCCATGCGTGTTCATTAAGAATATAAGTTCTAGATTTGCAATTGTAGTGGTCTATGTCAATGACATGAATATTATTTGAACTCTTGATGAGTTGAAAGAAACCGTTGAATACTTGAAATCCGAATTCAAGATGAAAGATCTTGGGAAAACACGATTTTGCCTTGGATTGAAACTTGAGCACCGTGATAGTGGGATCCTTATTCATCAATCAATTTATACTCAAAATATGCATAGGCATTTTAATATGGATAAAGTCCACCCTGCTAGCACTCTCATGATTGGTCACAGCCTAGACCCAAGGAATGATCACTTTCGTCCTAAGGATGATGACGAAGACGTTTTAGAGGCTGAGGTTCCTTACCTAAGTGCAATAGGCTCATTATTGTACTTAGCACAGTGCACAAGACTCGATATCTCCTTTGCTGTGAACTTGTTAGCTAGATATAGCTCCGCACCCACGCAACGCTATTGGATTGACAAAGAATATCTTTCGATACTCAAAATATACGATTGATATGGACTTATTCTATCCCCATAGAGAGGTAAGAAAACATGGAAAGATAGGTTTGGACCCCATCCCTGCCATAGTCACCGGCCATAAAACCGTCGTCGCCACCCCCAAAATCCTTGTGATGTTTTGGTTGGTTTTGCTGATGCTGAGTATCTCTCTAACCCATACAAAAGTCGTTTTCAAACTGGTTATATCTTTACCATGAGAAACACCATGATATCTTAGAGGTCTACAAAGACTCTTGCCACTACTTCTTCGAATTAGGCAGAGATTATTGCTCTTTATGAATCTGTTCGTGAATGTATATGGTTAAGGTCCATAGTTAGGCATATTCTAAGTACATGTGGTTAAGGTCTACCACAGATGAACCTACGTGCATTTATGAGGATATTGCCGTTTGCATTGAACAAATGAAGCAAGGTTTCGTTAAGAGTGACAACACCAAGCATATTTCACCTAAGTTCTTTTATAAGCAGCAACAATTAATAGACGCTCCTCAAGATTAGAGTGAATCAAGTTAGATCTGAGGATAATGTGGCAAATTTATTTTCTAAGTCTTTGCCTAATCCACATTTGAGAAGCATGTAAAGAGCATTGGTTTGTTAAGTTATCTGAGATCCGATCATTGTAGGAATCAGGAGGAGAAGCAGACATCAGGGGGAGTCTGACATCCACTTGCTATTTTCCAAAATGTGAAGGGTGTGTTATACTATTTTCCTTCGACCAAAGTTATTTTTGTTCCACTAGATTTTTGTTACTTGATAAGTTTTTAATGAGGCAACGAGAGGAGCATAACTTAATGTTGACGGCACAAGGAGCAATGTTCAAGGAAACTCTGTTTATGTGTGCCTAGTCAAACTAGGATAATCATACCTGGTATAGAATAAGGAAAGTGAATCCTATTAGATTATGGTATTCAATTTGAAACAGGAATCCTGATACCTACATATTATATCATGTAATCCTCTATTTATAGATATAGAAGTCCCTATTCATTCAATGAAATAAAACTATTCTCTCTACTTTCTTCCTACATTCGTTTCTCTAAAACACAAATTTATTTTTTATCATGTCTATTGAGATTTATATCAAATTATAATTATGGAATTTAAATTTAGGTGGATATGAAATATATTTTTTTAACATATCTATTGAGAATTATAATAAATTATAATTACGGAGTTTATAAATTTTGCTGGATACGACTTTCATATATAACTTTTTCTTTAACACAATTGTTACCCCCATCCCATGTTAGTGAGATTTGAATTGGCGACGTCTATGGTATCGGTTATTTGAAATAACTAACAGCAGTCACAACTCATCTACGTACAAATTCATAACTTTGTAAAAGTATACATTTATTATTTTTTATTTTTAACATCACATAAGTGCCTTGTTTGCAGCCTTCTGAGATGTCACCAGTGAGTGTAAGGTGACACGCAAACTGAAAGACTCACAAAACATTTGTGGGGGTGGTTAACAAATTCGGACCCATAATCATGACAATTAACCACGCCATGAATACAAGAATGATTTCAATTATGAATCCGGTGATAATCACTATCGTAAATGCAGCAATGATGACAGCCATAAAACGCGGTAATGATTACAGCAATAAGTGCGGTAACCATTTAGCCATAAAGCACGGCAATGATGACGATCATAAAGCTCGATAGTAATTACAGGAATAAAGAAGGTAATACTCACGACTTATGACCCATGTCCTCCCACACCTATAAATAGGGGGGCAACAACGAGGTAAGACATCTCGTTCCTACTTGTTTTACTACACTTGAATGACTTGATTAAGAAACGTACTGACTTAGGCATCGGAGGGTTTTCTGCAAGTACGCCATCTCCTCTTCCAGCCAAGGGTCAAACTCTAAGTCAACACTCAAATGAATATTCTAGATCATTCTTGGTCAGCTCCCACTCCAGTCTGCATTCATTGGTGAGTCCAAATCCTCTATGGATTTTTTCATCACTAACAACATCAATTTAAATAAGATAAGAATATGAATAGTTACACAATAGACCGATTATGAGTCTTGTGCACCATCATTGAATCAAGGATTATAACCCCAATTTTGAAAATAACAATCGGAATATCATAGGAGATCCACGAGATGCTGGAGATTGGCAATGAGATAGTTTCTCTTATGCGAATTTACTCAACTGACCTCCTAACTTTTTACAGCTCTTATCAAATTTTCAAATACTAAAATTACTCATTCAAGTTCTTCAACCTCACTCATATAATGTTCAAACAAACTAATATCTTTAAAATAAAAAATTTAACCACATAAATGATTTAATTATTCTAAATCTTAATTCTCTCTTTACATGTCTATTCCATAATTAGACAACATAAATCTCATATCCAATAAAAAAATTCTCTATTTTCTGCACCTTATGATTAACTATTTCAACAGTTATTTAGTTTTTTTTTTTTTTCTGGGTCATTTATTTTGCAAATATAATTGATAGACTTAGATTTAAGTATACAATTACAAAAAACCAATAAAATTGGGCCTTGGGGGAAGAGATCCAAAACTTAGCAAGCCCTAGCGGTCGCCATGGTCTGGGGCCTCATCAATGGTGTACGGCGCCAACACCAAGCAGGGTTTCGCTCTTGGACGATGAGAGGCATCTGGAGGCAAAAAACCAACGTCGATCATGTTAGACAAAACTTCAACCGAGATCCCTCTTTGTAGAGGCTTTAGAGTCGTCCCTTGACCAAGGCAAGGCAGTGGCCTTGGGCCTCAGTTTAGGGGAAGGCCTCCACTCAATATATATATATATATATATATATATGTGTTAAAAAAAATAGTAAAAGAAAAAAGACGTCGAACTACAATCTATGGAAGATGACACCAAGACCAATGAAATCAAATCCGTACTCCGTGAAGCCTCAAGATTTCCTTATTTTGTTTTGTATTTGTAAGTTAAACACCCCAAGCTTTCGTCTTTCTCCATTACTTTAGGATTAGAAAAGAAGATAACCAAAAGTTTTGCTCTCACTTTCACCAATTTGGGCAAAAATGAAATGTTGGCTGCTGAAACCAGAATTTTGATTCCCCTATGTTTCTTTCAAAGACAAACGGTAACATTTCTTTGTTTTATGTCTATTAAGCTATAGTCAGACTCTCATAGACGCACAGAAGCAATCTTTCTCTTCCTCTTACTCAATTCTGAATTTGATCCTCTATTCTAATTTCGTAATCAGAATTTTGATAGTCCATACAATTGTACTAAACCGTCAAGGCTTGAAGTCCACAATTTTGTAGTTAAAAAATCAGGTTCTATTGTTCTTTATCAGCATTGTTACTTTTTATTTTGTTTATATAATCTGCTATGTTTTAGTTTGAACTTTGCTTTGCTGACATATTTTGTTTCCAATGGAAAAAAATTATTAGGAAGATCTTTCTAAATTTTGCCTTAGGCCTCACTTTGTCACGGGACGGCCCTGAGAGGCTATACCGAACATTCTCTTCCACAGCGGTATATACCGGACATTCTCTTCTATTGCATTAAAGACGGAAGGGATGGTGGTTTTACTGTCGCTGAGCTTTCATGCAGGCCAACTCACAAAGATGTAGGTCAGATTCGACTACGACGCGCCTTAATCGGCTCCTGGAAGGCGAGAAAGGGACTTGTGGGTATGGGTTTCCAGTGATCAAAGCAGAGCACTTCATGCTACAGTTGTGGCAACATGGAATATTGAATTCCGATATAAGGATACGATGACGGGTTCTACACTTCAAGAAAAAAGTGCGGCAATGGTTATGGATCTTCCGGTAGCTCCAACAATCATGGTTGATTCGAAGTCCAACTATGGTGGGGTGCCCAGATCATTCTAAAAGCCCAAGTCAATTGGGTGGCCCAAATCAGTTTGATTAACTGAAATCAAATGGGCCGGTGAGTCTCCTGAAGGACCGAGCTAATGGTACAGGCTGTGCTCAGTTGTTCACAAACGTTGGCAACAAAGGTAGAATGGTGCCTCTGGTTGGATGCCCAGATAATTAATTTGGGGGGCCATATTGGATGAGGAACTAAGAACAGTTTTGGGTCCTGGACTGTTTTGGGTGTCCATACTGACGGGCTCGAGCTCAGGCTGTCTAAGACCAACTCCAATGGAGAGGTCAAAAATTTTGAGGTAAGTTTGAAATTTGACAACGGACAAGGAATTGTCAATTTTGACAATTTTTCACTCCAACCCATATGTTAAAATAAATAAATATTTTATTATTATTACAATGTATTTAATTAAAACACAATTTCACTATTGCTTTCTTTCTCTCCATCTTCTTCTCTTATGTTTCTCTTCGTCTTCTTCTAGCTTTTCTGGGTAATTAGAAAAGCCATCATAGTAACAAATTTGAACAGATCCAAGCAACCACAAGTAGCCCAGATTCCAACATCGCAAACACAATCGCGACTTCAACACTGTGATCGACCATGGCGACACTCAGATGTGATCGGAGTTGCTTGAACCCAATTCTTCAGTTTTTCTTTCTAACTCCAAACTCTAATTCTCTTCCTCTCTTCCTATCTTTTTCCCGAAATCTGAATGAAAATTTAATTTTTGGTTTGATATCAATGATTTTTGAAGGTTTGGGTATGAAGATTTAGGTATTGTAGGAAGAAACAAAAAGATGAGAAAGATCATGAATGACTTTGATCTGGTAGCATGAAATTGAGGAGAACGATAGAGGAGAAGGGGAGAAAGAATAAAAAATAAAAAGACAGATGACCTGAGCCTATCAAATTTGATAGATGAAATCAAGAATTATCATCCACGATGAATTTGAAGGATGGATTGAACCGTTGAAGAGGAAGAAATCTGCCTTTTGTATCCTTTGGAGCTCCACAGTGGATTTTGACACCACCGTTAGAGATGCTCTAAGGCATCGGGTTTGGGATCCAGTAGACTCATATATTCAACAGAGCCATCATAGAGCGATTGAACAAATTAAGATTCCAAAACCAAAATATTAATTCCATGCCGTTGGAAAATTTGATATTAGTTTTCTTTGATTTTGAGCGGAAATAAACAAGCCCGATAATGAAAAGTTGTCTTTATATGCATACTGCACAAGTTTTCTAATGAAAATAATATATGAAATGGTACACATATATAGAGACTAGTGAACTAGTAGTGAAAACTTGTAATTTGAAAAAAAAAATTAGATGCCTATAACCAGAAGGTGTATAGATTGATCTGAAATCTGATTCAAATCCAATATAGCACCAATGGGTACATAACAAATGTATTGAATCAATTATTTTCAATTAATATATTTGATTCCGCAACTTCGAATATGGAATTCAATGGGATAAATAGAAAATGATACTCCGAATCGTAGAACTATAATAAAATATAGGGCAAATTACTGATCACACTCTATACTTTGGGTGCGTCGACAGTTCAGTCCTTAACATTCTAATTTTAACAAATAACACTCTAGACATTCAAATTTCACACAATCCCCCCCCCCCCCCTCTCTCCCCAACTCGCCTGATCATTCAATCTAACTCTTGACTACTAAATTCCTTAATCCTTCATATACAGAGAATTTCTTCCTGATCTCCTTCATTCATTTTGTAATCCTCATTTCGTTGCAGTTGCACAAAATGCTTACACTCTCATTACAAGGGCTTATAACAACATTTCAAACCCAATACGCCTATTGTTTACAACAATCTAAAATTCCAACTAAAACTTTACACACGAAACTGAACTTCATCAACATTGAATTCCAAAGACCATAACAAATATATATTTCGGCTAGAGTTTGGCAAAGTTACCTGAATATATCATTCCCCATCAAGCATAAACACACCAGCTTGTGCAGGATCAACCTCATTATCAACCTATCTCCCTCCACCTACCATCACTATTCTGATTCGTCAATTCCATCACCACCATGTTCCGTAATATTTGTCCACCGGCACCACCTCAGATATAGTCTTGGCCTAGCCGTACCCGCCCATCACCCAAAACTCCCTCTCCTCCACATCTCCAGCAAAGAACCCTACACACCAGGCCTGAAGGCTCGGCAGCCCTTTCATGGCCACCCACTCGTCTCTACATATATCATACCTCTCCACCGAGGTCATCTTGCTCCCGGCGACGCTGAACATGGTGTGAGGGAACTGCCTCCGGCGACGATGATCTGGTCGGAATCCGGAACCTTCGCACATACGAAGCTCCCGCATTGGGTTAGCATCAGATCGCGGTACTCCCAAGCAGCGGTGGTCAAGTCAAAACAGAACACTACCGACTATAGTGTGGGGCGATCGATCGGGAAGGAGTGCGTGTCCAAGAGAGAGCCGTCGAGGTGGGGCCCGATCGCGACGAAGGTAAAGTTGCAACTGTCGTAGACGTGGGGGTTATAGGGCATGGGGGAGGGGGCACCAGGCAAGGTGGCGAGGGTTGAAGATGTAGGATCCGGCAAGGGGGGGTCCTAAGGGAAGATGCAGATGAGGTGGGAGAGACTGCGGTGGGTTTGGTGGGAAGCGAATAGGGGTTTGGAGGAGAGGAAGAGGCCCAGGATCGGGTGGCGACTTCACTAGGATATACTGGTTTTTAGATCAGGTTGGTTTTCGCTCTGAGCTGGGAGAGAGAGTGTGTGTGAGAGAGAGAGAGAGAGAGAGAGAGAGAGAGAGAGAGAGAGAGAGAGAGAGAGAGAGAGGAAAAAAAAGTGAGGGATAAAATGATTATTTTAGACTAAATTGTGTGAAATTTGAATGTTTGAGGAGTTATTTGTTAAAATTAGAATGTTAGGGACTGAACTGTTGACGTACTCAAAGTATAGGGTGTGAATATTAATTTGCCCTAATATCAACCAACATTTATTAAATTTGAAAAAGAATTACTGAACTAATTAGTCGATTTAACTTTTTTACCGACAGTTAAGGATTGTTTATTTTCTCTAATATAATGAACACATTTAAAAACAACCTTTGCGATCTGATGAAAATTATTCGAGACATTACTTGCATTTATTTGGTATTTTGATGTCATTTGAAGATCCACTAATTAATCAGTAGTGAGGATTAGTTTAGGTTAGACTTAGTTTTTGCAGTAATATCGGTAATAGACAAGCCCTTCTTCCTGAAGACTATTTCTCTTTAGATCAGCGTTAGAACATTTCTCTGCACACTGGATTCACGACACTTGTCTCACTTTAACTTTCTTGCACCCTCTATTTAAGCCCCCACACCCCACGCCACCACTTCACACAAGCTCATCAGAGTATTACTGAGAAGAACTCAACAAGTCAAATACAATGGGAAAGAAAGTGATCGTAAGCGTCCTTGTTCTTGCACTTGTGATGTGCTTTGGAGTCATGGCAATGGCTATGAGCTTCGATCACGAAGACAAGGACTGGGGATGGGATCAGAGAGAAGAAGAGTGGGAAGGGCATAGAGCGCATCGCCATTGGTTCCTTTTGCATCGATCTAGACTACTGCTGAGAACTGAAGCTGGGGAAATGAGGGTGGTGAGGAGTGTAGGTCGAAGAATGGTCAATAGACATATAAATGTTGGGTTTCTCTCCATGGAACCCAACTCACTTTTCATCCCTCAGTATCTTGACTCCAGCGTGGTCCTCTTTGTCCACACAGGTATCCGTACTGATCTCATCATCTTCTGATTTCGGTGTTGTTTCTGTGCTTATTTTTACAAGTATGCGTAGATTATCCTATAGTTTATTAACAATTAGGATTGTAATGGAATGTTTTTGATAATATTGTTCCAGGGCAAGCAAATGTGGGACTAGTGCACCGACATGAACTCGGAGAGAGGCAATTAAAAGCTGGGGATTTGTACAGAATCCCAGCTGGTTCAACATTTTACTTGCAGAATTTTGCGGAGGGGCAGAGACTTGAGCTCATTCTCAGCATTGACACATCTGACAGTTTGAGAATGGGTACTTTGGAGGTATACTAATCATTTCTTAATCTTAATAAATCCTAACCTTAATTAATTAAGTCTATCCTAGTTGTCAATCGTACGTAGTACCTTTTGTAACATAGACCCATGAGTCTCTAACTAACCTAGCTTCATTGGTTCTTACCTATGCAGAATTTCTTCATTGGTGGAGGAAACTACCCGAAATCTATCCTTGCTGGGTTTGACTCTGAAATACTCAGAAGTGCATTTAACGTAAGCTTGTCTTCACAATCCCAGATTTCTAATCCTAATGATCATTAGAAATCCAAGGGTTCTCATGTAATATAATTAGATCTCAGAAATACGGACACTAATACTTAATAGACAGACCATTTAAATGATGAGAAATAATTTGTGTCCATTGCAGGTCTCATCTTCAGAACTAAGGCAGGTTTTGACAAGGCAACAAGAGGGTCCAATTATATCTTTGAATAATTCTCAATCATCATCAAACCTTTGGACAAAATTCCTAAGCATGAAAGAGCAGGACAGACTACAAGAACTAAAGAAAATGGTCGACTTCCCACAAGAACAGGAGCAAACCCAAACATGGTCATGGAGGAAACTCTTGAACTCTATGTTCGGAACAATTGAAAATGAGAAGAGAAAGCAAAATCATCATGAACACTCCCAGGAGGCTTACAACCTCTATGAGAGGAGGCCAGATTTCAAGAACAACTATGGATCAAGCCTGGCAGTTGATGGGTCTGATTACTCACCGCTACAAAACTCCGGCATTGGCGTTTACCTTGTCAATCTAAACGCAGGATCGATGTTGGCACCACATGTGAACCCAACAGCAACGGAATACGGCGTCGTTCTAAGAGGCTCGGGATCACTCCAGATTGTGTTTCCAAATGGAACCTTGGCGATGAAGGCGAAACTAAAACCAGGGAGTGTGTTCTGGGTGCCTAGGTACTTCCCATTTGTCCAAGTGGCATCTAACAATGAAAAACTTGAGATATTTGGATTCACTACCTCGGCACAGCCGAACCGACCACAGTTTTTGGCCGGTTCTAGCTCGGTGCTTGAAGCTCTAAGAGGTCCCGAACTTGCAGCTGCTTTTGGTGTGAGTGAGGAAAGGTTGAATCGTTTTGTTAATGCTCAGCGCGAAGCTGTAATCTTGCCTTACAATGCGGAGAGGCATCGTGAGACACATGGGATCCCCATGGCGGACTAGTGATCGAGCTTTGGGAATGACATGATCAAGACTTTTGATGAAGGACTTGGTCTGGCGAATAAGATCAATAGCCTATTGTTTTTCAGGCCAAGAAGCTCTGGGTGCTGCTGCACCTCTTTGAGCAATTTTGTTAAGTAGCCTCACTTTTCTTTGTTAATTTTCTTTTTACATAAAAGTTGTCGTCGAATCGATCCATCTCTCGGTCACTCAATATTTTGCAATTAATTTAACTGTTTTTTCCTTAACAAGCGAGAAATTTCTTAATTAATAAAAAAAAATACAACAGAAGAACTATAATTTCTCAAGTAATTATTGAAAAAGAGCAAATAAATGTTGTATTGAAACAAAAAAAGAGCAAAATGAATGAGCATCAAAGGAACAAAGTTTTAGCAAGTGGGAGTGATTTCTATATACTTTCTAAGATGTTTCTGTTAAAAAAACTAATGCGCATTGGAATTTTCTAGATCTATCTCTAGCTATCTAGATCATATGTCTAGAGAATGTCTTAGTCTAGAATAATCTTTTTAGTTAATCATGTGTAGTGTGTTCTAGAATTGTCTATTAATGAATGGTTAGTAATTAACCACATATTTCAAGTTGGTGGACTTGGTCTCTATATATATATATGTATCAATTAAGCCTTGTGTGAATGTAATGAATTATCCACCTTCACCACAGCTCCCTGTTTTACAACCATCTCCTCTGTTTCTAAACTCAAAACATCTCCTCTGTTTCAAACTTCCAAGTTCTTACCTTAACACCCTTGTCCTAACAAATCTTACACACATTGTTCTAAGATCTAACCTGCTTTATCTTCTAAAAACCTTCAGTTTCTAGTTGATATGTGTACACAATTGAGTGCTCGTAGATTAGACTAGATGAATTGATTTTGTCATAGGAAGTGAGATTACTTTTACTTAATTTGTTGACTTGTTGTCTCAGCGAGCGACCATTTTACCTTTACTGAGTTTAGGTGTGACTTAGATAGGACGCCTGGTTTAATTCCGAATCTTCTTATGTAAGTTCTGTTAAACTCTGACCTGTTTGTTCATGACTTTGATATCTAATAAAATCAAATCCTTTGGAGGTTGCTTTCCAAGCCCGACTCACTTGTAGCCCAAGTATTTAAAGCAGTTTATATTCTTATGGCTCCTTTCTTACGGCGGACAGGGGTGAGCGTCCCTCCTACTCGGGGAGGAGTTTATTGGAGGCTAGGCATGTGTTACAGGCATGACTTGTTTGGAGGATTGGAGATGGGCAGTCCATGGATATTTGGAATAATGAGTGGATTCCCAATGTCTCCCATCCTTCCATTTTTTGACCGGACAATACCATCTTTGAGCGTGTTTCTGATCTAATGCATAGGGATTCATTGACTTGGGATCATGCAGTTGTGCATGCTTATTTCGAGCCTCATGTGGCTGCTCAAGTGCTTTCCATCCCTTTAAGTTCTCGTTTCGGTCATGATAGGATGTCTTGGAAGTTTGAGAAACAAGGTCACTTCTCTGTCAAGAGTGCTTATAGAATAGCTTGTGACTTCTCTGTTGGTAATATCTTCGCTTCATCTTCTTCTGGAGATCCTTATGGTCCTATCTAGAAAGCCCTATGGAGGGCTATGGTCCCTAGTAAAGTGGCAATCTTCGGATGGAGAGCAGTGCATAACCTTTTATCCAGTCGTGCAGCCTTAACGTCCAAAGGGTACACATGTCCAATGCAGTGTGTTATCTGCTCTAGAGATGTGGAAACTTTAGAACATTCATTCTGTGATTGTTCTTTTGCCAGGGAGATTGTGGGAGCTCCTCTGTTTTCCATTCCTAGGGATACGCTCTGGTGGAAAGATTGGATGTTGGCTTGGGCTACCTCTTTGGTCCCTGACTCTGTTGATCAGCTACCTGTTCTTCTTTGGAGCATATGGAAGCATCAGAATGATATTCTATGGAGAGATCGCACTCGAACTAGTGCTCAGCTTGTCGCTACGGCCATGGCATGGTATGATGAATACTTACAGGCACACCATTCTACTACCAACTCCCTGCTGGACCAATCGCGACCCCTAAAGAAGTGGTCGCGATTGGATAAATGTATCTTTTACCCTTCTACTAGTATGCATAACATCTGCCTTTATAAATTTAACATTTCAGAGATATTTAACATCATGTGGCCCAAGCAAGACATTATAACCTGCATCCACAGCATTTGGAACTGAAAATAAATTTTTCTTCATGCCAGGAACATAGAAAACATTATTTAAGGTGATAGAATCGTTACCTCCATCATTAATGACTGCAGTGCCTTCATTCCCAACCTTGTGAATTGTATTATCTATTGTCATCATAGCTTCATTGCCATTGTGTGGTTGTAACTTGGAGAACTTTGATTCATCACCTGTTAAATGATGGCCACAGCCGGAGTCCACAATCCAATCATTCTGGAAATTAATAGAAGTCATGGCATTGAGAGTTGATGATTCTGCCATAAAACATTTTCCCCCAACTATCTTCATCTTCAGCACGACTTAAGTCATGAGAGCCACCATTTTTCCTAACATAATTTCCTGAATTGAGCTTCACAATGCAGAACCTTTTGATGTGACCAGGCCTACCACCCACTTGAACTTTTTCTTGTAATGAGAGGAAGATTCACCAGATCCATCATTAACATGCCTTTGAACTCCTTCTCAAATATGAAATTCTTCTTTCCATGAGTAGAGAGTGCCTCCCCTATGTTGTTGGAGTTGCTTGATATTGAAATTCTAGCCATTTGTCGTGCTGAAGATTCTTGAGAAGACAAGAGATTCTCAAATTCTTCCAAAGAAGGTTGCCGATCCCATCCTTGAATTGAAGTAACAAAAGGAGTGTACTCCTTTCTTAGCCCACAAATAATATGTCTTCTCACACGAGCTTCAAAGATAGGCTTATCTAGATCTAAAATTGAAATCTCCAAACACAATTTTTTAATCTTCAAGAAAAATTAAGAGATTGAAAGATCACATTGGCTTGAATTTGCCGATTCGTTCTCCAACATTTGTAGACGACCGATATCTTTCTTGTTGAATAGTCTATTGAAAGTCTCCCAAATATCATTTGTTGAGGTGCACTTCATAATATGATCAAACAACACAAGAGAAATGGATTTCTTTAGCACGAACTCTACCTTTGCATTCACAATCGTCCACTTCTTCAAATCTTTAGCGTTTTCTGCATTATCCTCTGGCTGAATTGTATTTGCTCCACCAACAACAGCCCACAATTCTTCACCAACTAAATAAGACTGCATACAAGATCTCCACATCTTATAATTTGATTGGTTGGGCATCTCTATGCCAAGTCCAACACTTCGACTTGAAGACTCCATCTCTTGCAACAACACTGGTTGATCTTCTTCACCAAGGGATTGACAAGGCACCTACCCCCCTTGGGGTTCTGATACCATAAAGAAAACAACAAAGAAAACTTGCTCTTGCCCAAGATCAAAAACCAACAAAAGAGGAGGAACAAACCAAAAAAACAGATACACAAAGAGATGGCTGAATGAAAACTTCACTGCCCAAACACATAATTGTATAAAGAAAAGCTACACAACCTGGACTGTTGGTCCACTCCAACCAAACTAAAACACTCTTAAATAATGACTAAATAGGGTTCTAGACACATTAATATTCTAGAGTCCTCTAGCAAATTTACATTGGAAATAACTGAAAAGTAAAAGCATGCTGCAATACAAAACGTTTCAGTTTTGCAAAAAGAACTTTAAACTTAACAATGCCTTGAGAAGGTAGTGTATGTTTCTTCACAGTTCGATACTGTTGAAGTTTTGTGTTCAAGTCGACTGTTTCATTGATGAGTTGATGTACCGTTGAAGTTTGTGTGTTCAAGTGTTTTGTTTTCTTTATTTTATTGGTTTTCACTTCGTAAACGATGGGATTCGATGGCTTGACAGGTAGGTATAATAACAACTTGGTTTTGTTTTCTTCTATTGAAGTTTTCTTATCTTTTTGTAATTAGATTCATGGCATCTATTCGTGGGTTCATATTAGTCCCAATGTTTGTCAACTTTGCTAACAATTTCATGATGACTGCTCCAAGACACTTTATGTAGAACTGACTAATTTTGGGTGGAACAGCCAAGGGATGATGATGATGGGAGTTCTTGTTGACGGTTGGCAACGGTTGAGGATGGTTTTTCAGCGATTTACTTGAATGACTGTTGGCAGTGGTTGAGGATGGTTTTTCAGTGGTTTTCTTGAATGCAACTATTGTTGCACATTTTTTATCTAATCAACGACACTTATACAGGCCTGCTTTTTTGTAGCAGTTACAGATTCCCTTCAAAAAATAATATGGAAGTTCCACACTTCGTTTTAGACCATAGCAGAGGGCTTTGATCATATGCAGTTCATGCCAAGGAGTCGTTTTGCAATTTATTCCCAGTGGTCGAATTCTTGTTGCCAATCCTTATCGGTTTCTTTACCATGATGAGACAATTTCAGGTGGTTTATTTTCAACATACGGAGCAACATCCATGTTGATATCGGAAGATGTCCTACATTGCAGTCACTTCTCTCGATTTGATTTCATCATCTTTACCAAGCAAGCTATGTCTCAATCTACGACAGTGGTCAACTATAGTCTTGGTTTTGGTATTTGGCGGTACTCTTTCCTCGGTGTAGAGTTTTGTCCCAATGGATTTTGTCTGAACAAGGTTTTGATAAGGCCACCTTTAGAATAGGTTTGAGAAGAAGTGAAGATATTTTCCACTTCTTCCAAGTGGTTTATAAGTTTACTTTTGCGATTGTTATAGGCAGCTGACCTAGTTAGTAGGTAACTACTTATGTCCTGGCTTTCGCCCTAAGTTGTGTGTACTTATATTCCTCCGTAGTATCTCTTGAACTTAATATATGTTTTCCAATTCTCAAAAAAAAAAAATGTCTTTATGACATAAAGACCAGATAGAACCGAAGAGGTTTTTAATCGAGAGTCTTGATAATTTTTAACATATTTTGGCAATGCCATTGTATTTCATGATGCCTCCATGATACCTCTCAATGTATTAAGCCATAAAAAACCCTATTTATATTCAAATTTTCATGTTTCTTAACTCGATCATGATTGGTAATCATGATCTTTAAAATGTGTTTCGATTGACATAAATTCCAAAATCTAGTTTTACGATTTTTCAAACTGGAAAGCAAAAAAATTCATACTGAAAAAAAATCATTTCAAGATGAATTTCAGTGTTGCACAAGTTCAGCCAAGTTCTAAAAGTCATGTCTTACTAGGGGTGGATTTGGAAGAAAACCGAAAATAAATCGCGTCAACCGTGAACCGACTGATGTTGGCCAGTTTCCCAAATCCTCAACTAAAACTGAGCCACCGCCGAGGTTACCGACAAATCAATATGCTGAATTTCAGTTCAAATTCAAAGAATAGGCAAATCACAGTCTCAATCACATTGTCCTCTATCTGCAAGCTCTAACGGAGCTCTTCCTCCAAGACACCTCAATCTCTTCCTCCAGAACACCTCAATCTCCTGTTATCATTCTGGGTCTGATTGGGAAGGGATATTGCAAATCGGGTCAGAGGGAATTGAGTTGGGTTTTGGGGGTTGGATTGAAAATTAGGGTTATTGATCGATTTGAAGAAGAAGTTGAATCGTGAAATTGGGGGTTTTAGGGTTGAATTGAATTGAGGGCTTGTGGCAGATGATTTATATACTAAAAAAGAAGAAGTAGATGATGGAACTGGAAATAAGAAGATGAGGAAAGAAAGTGAAAGAAAAAACGATGAATGAGGGCTAATCCAGCTGAACTTGTTTTGTTTTAGTTCTATGGTGTATGAAGGAATAAATATAAACTTTGTACATAATACAATGACAGCAGCTCATGCTTTAGTGGCTAAAAGGCAGAGATCTTGTGCAAGAGGTAAGGGGTTCGACTCCTATCTCTTACCAAGTTTTAAACATTTTGTATATTATTCGGTAGTATACATATATACGGTCGGTAGTACATCGACGGTATGAGGATTTGCATACCGTATCTGAGCCGAAGCTAACTTTCAGTACGGCTCTAGCTTAGTCGAGCTAAAAAGTCTGTAATCTGCTTGACTCGATCCGAAATCGACCCGGCTCGGCCCATTCGGCCCAAATGGCCAGCCCTATGTCTTACAAATACTAAGCTTATGGAATAGGGTAATTTCAAAGAAAAATGGTAGGTGAACAACTTTTTTGTGTGCCACGTAAAACTCACCTCATGTGGCAGCTATTTCGGCATTACCGCATCATTTAGTGATAGATTTTCATGTCCAATTATTTAGATGATTACGCCATATCAGTTGCCACATATAATGGGCTCTAGGTGGTTCACCTATAATTACTCAATATCAAATGACACATGGAATTCAAAAGGTGACATGGTCCATCACACATCCAAACATGTCAATCCATATTTTTATTCAAAATATTCTTTCAGGCCATGAATTCACTGCTAGTAAAGCATCATGTTCAAAATGGTATTCCAATTGACAAAACTCAAAAATATCGACCCGTTTTTTCATGATTTTTCTAATTTTACATAATTGGAAATTGTAAAAATAAAAAAATGGATTTATATTAATGTTCATGCAAACATTCTCGAATTTTTATCAGGTAATGTTTTCTTAAATATACAATCATGACTACGTAGATAATATGATGTTTCCCATGTTAAGTAACGATTTCAAATATATGCAATACATGCGAGAACCATCTGTACGTAAGCTATAAAGATCCTCAAATTTTTATCAATACATAATGATTTAAATGCCTATAATCAAAAGGTATATATATTAATCCAAAATCTAATTCAAATCCGATATAGCACCTATCAGTACATAGAGATATATTGAATCAATACTTTTTAATGAATAGATCCAATTGCAACTTCAAATATGGAATTCAAAGGGGTCAAATAGGAAATGATACTCTAAATCATAGAACTATAATAAAATATTTTTTTTGAATAGAAGTTGATTGTTATTCAATAACCAACATCCAATAGGCCATAACTTACAAAACTTACATAAGACTTCGGGTTAGAAAATCCAGGAAAACATATCCAAGCTAAAGCAAACTAATTAACATCATTAGGAAGCTCAAAATTAAGCAAGCCTAATAACTACAAAAATTATATAAGAGTTCGGGCAAGAAAATCCAGGAAAACCTATCCAAGCTAAAGCAAACTAATTAACATCATTAGGAAGCTCACAATTAAGCAAGTCTAAGAATGACAAAGCTTCGCCTCCTACTGAAAGAAATCATTCAACTAACCCTCCCTTGCCAATCACGCAATTGTGGTACAAAAGAGAAGCCAGAAACGTCATAGAAGACTCATAGAAACTTACTCACCCTCGCACAGGCTTAAACCCTAAATAGAACAACTAAGAAATAAACAGCTCCTTCCCATTCTAGTTGGAGCTTAAATCCACACCTGCATTTTTACTTTCCGCTTTCTAAATCTGGTGACCAGACGAATGACCTCTCTTCTTCTTTGGAGCTGACCCCATCGAAATTGGAACCTCCACTAACTCACCAGGCTGGAATTCCTGCAATATAATTAACTAGGCTTGAATCTTCTTTCACATCCAAATCCAATATTGGGCCTCTTTTAGCTGCAAGCCCAGTAGAAGACCCAGCAGAGCCTACAGCCACAGTAGAATTGTCGCCTAGCCCAAAGGTGTGCAGCGTAGTCAAACCTATGGTCAACCCTAATTTAAAATTAGGGTTTCCCGTTGGTTTTTCCGGAGCAACCATAGCTGCACTTGCTGCAGCGCCCGGCGCCGGTCCATCCACCGCCACCATATCTCCAATAATCTCCGACATCAAGCCCAGCTCCGCGCTGGCCCCTTAGGGAGCATCTCAGGCCCTGCTACCGCCGCTATAGAAGCCTGCAGACTAGGCGCCAACTCAAGCCCGATTCCAGGCCATCTCGGTCTGACACCACTACCAGAGCCTCTATCATCCCTTCAAGACCTTTGTCACAGCCCTTCTACCAATGGACGAAGAATCCACACCTCTTGCAGATCCCATGGCACTTTTTTACCTAAACTCCAGAGCCGCCACCACCTCCGGCAAACCCATATTTGACGTCGTACATCATAGATCACCCGGATCCTTTGAATCGGATCCTTCCTCACCATTGTTGCTTGATCGAACCGTACAAACCACCCCAAATTATTTCCAAGAAGGGCTACCCATCACCGCCACTCAAACCTCAAGGTAGCGTAGTGTTACCTCCTCCACAACACGAAGTGGCGGAACCGTGGAACACTGCTGGGGCGAGAGTAGGCCATGGCCTCCCACCCCTACAAAAACTGGTTTTTTTTTTTTAATTACAACAATGCTAATGTATCTATGTGTTATTGGAAAATGACTACGAGTTAATCACACAATTTGGCCCCCTCAAATTAATCTATTTTATATGATAGCTTAATAAATGTGCAATGCAAGTGGAAAGGAACAGTAGATGCATTAACTTACTCTTAAATTCTTGATAAAGTTATTAGAATGTCTAATAAACTTTCTCTTGCTGTATGTAATTGCCTAGAATATGTGTGTTAAAAAATAGAAAAGAAAAACTCTTCTATTGCTTTAGTCTTTTCTTTTTTTAATTAAAAAAACAAAAGCCATTCTTTAAATTATTAGATAACACTTATGTTTTATTAATTTATAATATATATAATATTTTTGTATTGTAAAATTTTGTTCAGCCCCCTCAATAACAACTCTTTGGTTCCGCCACTGACAAGTGACAACACGAACACCATCGTAATTCTGCACCAGCAACATTGAATTATTATAAAACCAAGGGCCGTCATTGAGGACATAGGTCTTCACCTCCTGTTCCTTGAACTGGAAAACGAAAATACCTCCATCCTCCTGCCGGATCAAAACACGTTCTTTCAGTCTCCAAACACAAGAGACCGTGGCCGAGAATGACGATAACACCAAATGTTTTGGAGAAGCAGACATCCACAGAGATAAAGAAAGAATCATGGATCGCTTCACCAACCCCAAATAGATTCACCACAGCCACCTCAGTCTGTGCAGGATTAGCCACCGTGTTAGGGGCCGCACTTGTAATGCCGCAAGCAATCTTGTCCAGGGTCATTAGTTAAGCATTTGGTTGGTTGCTTGTGTGCTTGGGATGTTTTGGTAATTTACAAATTATGTAATTTATTTTATTTAGCAGTTATTCTCCTCGACCAAGTGCATGTTTCCCACTGCCTTGATCATTTAAGTCTAATATGCTCTATAGGGAGGGGTTCCTAGTTAGCATAATTTGGACTACGAAACTAGTATAGGTAAGCACATATTTATTTGCCTCCCTTACAATCTTACCATCAACAAAAGAGGAATTATTCAATCATCTGTGTCCTATGAGACTGTCCCTTGATCTTTCCTTTCGATTATTAATTTGTTCTTCGTGATTGCCGACGTTTATATAGTTGTGTTCTTGCCTGTTGCTGGCACTATTTTAATATCATGTGGCTTTCATTGTTCCTTGCAAGGTATTCACTTGCTTGCTAGCAAGTACCGCACGGTCCACTTTGCACATTGCAAAGTTCGACCCGTGACAGTTGGTATCAGAGCAAAGTTCGGCCCGCAGACTGATGGACAAACTGAATGGTTCAACGGGATGTTGGAGGAGTACTTGCGCCATTTTGCTCATGCCAATCAACACAATTGGGCACAGTTACTAGACGTTGCACAATTTTATTTCAACTCGAAGAAAAGCTCATCCACCTACAAGAGTGCTTTCAAAGTTGTCATTGGTCAACAGCCTCTCTTGCCTCATACTGTACAAGAAGTTTACAAAGGGAAAAATCAGTGTGCTTTTAACTTCACAAAAGAGTGGAAGGCCAATCGGAGATTGCGCAAGCCTATCTGGACAAAGCGACAGGGCGAATGAAGAAGTGGGCGGATCAAGGCCGCAAGCCCAGAGAGTTTAAAGCAGGAGACATCGTCCTTGTCAAGTTGCTCCCAGAACAGCTCAGGTTCCTACGCTCCAAGGACAAGTGACTATTCAGGAAGTATGAAGGACCACTCCCTGTCATCTTTAAAGTGGGGAAATATTCCTACAAAGTCTGCATTCCAGCTTGGATGAAAGTTCACCCCGTCTTCTATGTCAGCAACCTCAAGCCGCACCACCCAGACCTTGAAGATCAAGCACGCAACCAGCCTATTCTAGAGCACGTTGACATCAGTCCACCCAAGTAGAAAGAAGTGGAAGAGATCCTAGTAGAAAGAGTGATCTGAGTGTCAGAGCGCTCGCGCCAGTAGTTTCTTGTCAAGTGGAAGGTTCTTGGAGACAAAGAAACAAGTTGGGAGAATGCTGAAGACCTGAAAAAGAAGTTCAAGCAGAAGATTGAAGACTTTAAGACCAAGGCCGTCATTAAGAGTGTCGACAGCTTAAGTGGGAGAGGATATTAGGGGCCACACTTGTAATGCCGCGAGCAACCTTGTCCAGGGTCATTAGTTAAGCCTTTGGTTGGTTGCTTGTGTACTTGAGGTGTTTTGGTAATTTACAAATTATGTAATTTATTTTATTTAGCAGTTATTCTCCTCAGCCAAGTGCATGTTTCCCACTGCCTTGGTCATTTAAGTCCGATATACTTTATAGGGAGGGGTTCCTAGTCGGCGTATTTTGGACTACGGAACTAGTATAGATAAGCACATGTACTTTTGCCACCCTTACCTTCTTACCATCAATAAAAGAGGAATTATTCAATCATTTGTGTCCCATGAGATTGTCCCTTGATCTTTCCTTTCAATTATTCATTTGTTCTTCGTGATTGCCCAACGTGTATATAGTTGTGTTCTTGCTGGTTGCTAGCACTATTTTAATATTGTGTGGCTTTCATTGTTCCTTGCAAGGTACTCACTTGACTGACTTGCTTGCTAGCAAGTGCCGCATTGTCGCTTTGCACATTGCAAAGTTCGGCCCGTGACACACCGCTTCCCCCGCCGTCATCGCAACCCAAACTAATCAATTTCTCCACTAGAGGGAAACCCTAGCAGAGAGAAAAGCTGACTTGTATATGCAAAATAAGTTGCGTATACAATGGAGTATAATAAAATATATTTACAATTAGCCAACATTTATCAAATTTGAAAAATAATTACTGAATTAGCTGCATTATTTTATACCGATCGATAACCAAGAATTGTTTTCCCCTAATATAGTGAACAACTGAACACATATAGAAACACCCTTTGCAATTTGTTGAAAACTATTTGGGACATTATTTGCATTTATTTGGTATTTTGATGTCATTTGAAGATGAACTAATTAATTAGTAGTGTAATTGTGCAATAAGGATTAGTTTAGGTTAGAATTGGTTTTTGCAGTAATATCGGTAATAGACAGGTCCTTCTTCCTGAAGAGTATTTCTCTCTAGATCGGTGTTGGAACATTTCTGTGCACACATGGATGCACGACACTTGTCTCACTTTAACTCTTGCTCCCTCCTATTTAAACCCCACACCTCATGCCACCACTTCACACAAACTCTATCATCAGAGTATTACTGAGAAGAACTCAACAAATCAATTCAAAATGGGAAAGAGAGTGATGGTGAGCGTCCTGGTTCTTGCACTTGTGATGTGCTTTGGAGTCATGGCAATGGCTGAGTTTCGATCACAAAGACGAGGACTGAGGAAGGGATCATAGAGAAGAAGAGTGGGAAGGGCATAGAGCGCATCGCCATTGATTCCTTTTGCATCGATCTAGACTACTGCTGAGAACTGAAGCTGGGGAAATGAGGGTGGTGAGGAGTGTAGGTCGAAGAATGGTCAATAGACATATAAATATTGGGTTTCTCTCAATGGAACCCAACTCTCTTTTCACCCCTCAGTACCTTGACTCCAGCGTGGTCCTCTTTGTCCCCACAGGTATACATACTGCTCTTTTTGTCTCCTCAATCTCATCATCTTGTGATTTTAGTGTTGTTCGTGTGCTTATGTTTACAAGTTATGCATAGAAAATCTTATACTTCATTAACTACTAGGATTTTAATGGTACATTTATTATGATATATTGTTCCAGGGCAAGCAAATGTGGGATTGGTACGACAACATGAACTCGGAGAGAGGCATTTGAAGGCTGGGGATTTGTACAGAATCCCAGCTAGTTTTACTTCGAAAATAAATCTTGTACTTGTCTTGGAAATCCTTGATTTCTAATCCTGATGAGTGATGATCATTAGAAATCCAACGGTTATCATGTTATCTAATTAGGTCTGAGACATACGTACATCAATAATCAATAGAAAAACCATCTAAAGATCGAGGATTAATTTGTGTCCATTGCAGGTCTCATCTTCAGAACTAAGGCACATTTTGACCAAGGCAACAAGAGGGTCCAATTGTATCTCTGAATAATTCTCAATCATCATCAAACCTTTGGACAAAATTCCTAAGCATGAAAGAGCAGGACAGACTACAAGAACTAAAGTAAATGGTCGATGTAATTACAGAATGGGTACTTGTTCCACTATTTAAAGTGATAAGAAATCTGGCTAACAACTTTAACTTATGGTTTAGGATTCCAGAGTGGTTTCAGTCCAAAATTAGGATTGCAGAATAACTTCGATCCTAATCGAAACCACTAAGCAAATCACAACAAGGTTATGACATTCTCAATTTACCAAACCATCAACAGAAGCTAAAAGCATCACACACAAACACCAAAACTGTTGACGCAGTAAAACCCTTAGAGAAGGGAAACAACTGCGGGCACTATGCCGGTGGCAAATCCACTATAAGAAATCAATACATAAAAACTTACAGACGCTCAATCTACCTAGACCCAATCTAGAAGGCAGCTCTGTTTTTGCTTTGCTACTGACTTCACCAGCTGAACTTGTAACTCCTTTGTAAAATCTTCAGATGGCACAACTCCCACAACGTCGTCAATCATCTCAAGGCACAAAGACATGTATGCAACACACAAGAAGACATACACAGATGGTGTTTTAAAGATATGGTTTTCTGGGTTTGACAATACTTTGGAAGCTAGACATGGAACAGCTTACCAAGATGTTATCAAAGAAAATTTTGGCTCAGTGCATTCTAGAGGGATCTGAGGATAAGAGAAAAACGATAAGGAACAGTGCTCTCTAGATGCAAGTGTGTGGCTAGCTGAGTGTAAGAACCTATTTATATGGAAAGACTCAAGCTAGGGCTGACTGGATATGTGTAATAAATGTAACTCACTTGATTAAGGTCAAACACATTAAATAAATCAACCTTAAAACAAAACGCCAGCTCAGCTCAGACACATAGGATTGAAATGCAAGTCTCATCCTAATCTAGGATAGATACGAACCTTCAATCCTAAAGACAACAAGCAATATGAATGCATTTTACCTGATGATGTTGAGGAGGGAAGATCTATAGAACTTGAAGCATACCATTCTTCTGAAGATCAAAGAGATTGAGGCTAAAACTAGATACAAGAGAGTCTTAGATAATGAGCTAGGAAATGCCAATTACAAAACATTTTTTGCACTAACATTCTCCCCTTTTGGCATTTCCTAGGCAAAAACTATGATCAGGAGAACATAAGCCTATTCTTTCATAAACACAACTGAAAAAATCAAGTTCTGTGAAACTGCACACAATGAAAACAGAACACCAGTGAAGAAACGAGAGACATAATAATAAGATTAGGCCGATAACTAATAAACCATGTTAGGAATTGTCAACAGATCCTACTTCAAGAAACTGATAATTTTCTCCCCCTTTTTGCCTGGAAAGGACAAAGTATAAGCAAAATAATCTCTCCCCCTAAACACATGCAAGAGAAATAACCAAAAAAGATGAGGGTGAAGCGGCTTCACAGCTGGTGACGGGCAGCAGGACGATCAGCAAAGCACTTGGAGCGACGCTCACTGTAGACACTATTTGAAGCTGGGGCAGATGTAGTTGCTTCACTATCTGAGGCAACAATGGTTAAAAGAGCAGCAGCAGAAAGGACATTGAGAATGGCCTACTCATGAGCATCAATGAGATGAGAAAAAGGAGCCAGGGTCTCTTTGAGGGATGACTGAAACGCAGCAAACGATCCTTCAAAACTAGAAAAACGCTGATCCAACAGCGTGTACCAAGCTTCATCATTGATGGAGGGGCATGGAAGAGAGCTTTGCCCATCACTGCGAGACAGAGAATGCAGATTATACAAGGGGGCCTCAGCCCAATCATCATCACGAGAGGTGGGAACATTGCTTGCATTGCAGATTTGAGTGATCATGCATGGAAAAATAAGGAAGGCTGAGGTACTGGTTCCCTTGGTTAAAGCAACTTCCTTCACTCTATCAAAGACATATTGATGAAGAGGAATGGAGGAAAACTTTTGAGTCTTAATAGCAACAGCTAAAGCACCCGATCCGATGGAGAGTTAAGAAGACTGAGATGACGGCCACAAGTAACTGGTCACAAAATGATATACAAGCTTAGTGAGCTGAGACAAATGACCAAGAGTAGCATAGGTGTCAGATGGATTGACTACCTCCTTATTCCAATACAACTCATACATGAGTCGTTTTTTGTTGAATCCTTCAATATAGTTTCTGACAGAATCAATCGAGACATCAGAGTTTAGCTCAGAGAGATGAAGCGCGGAATGAATGTGAGATGGATTGAAATCAACCCACTTGCCACGAACAAAGACTTGATACGGATGAGCATTGAAATCCGGTGCAGAAGAAGTAGCAACAGAATCAATATTGGATGGAAAATTAGCATAAAATTCTCGGACAGCAGAAAGGTTTGCACCAGATAACCCATAAATCAATTCCAACCAACCATAATAAGCCAAAATCTCGAAGAATGCAGGACCAAGAGTAGTAAGATCAAATTTCTTCTCAAAAAGAACCGGTCTATGAGAAGAGAAGGAATAAAACCTGAATTGAGAGTCAGCAGATGCAAATCGAAAGGAGTCCAAAGTGGGAGATGGGGCATCTGGAGAAGACTCTTGAACTCTTTTGGACTTCTTGGAGGGGTTCTTACTGGAGGCCGCAGCTTTGGAAGAAGATGGCGCAGCCAAAGAAGCATCTTGAGAGCAAGCATTAGAACCAACTGGATTCTCTTCCGAGAGTGCAGAGTAGGCTTAGTGGGAGGCATGACGATAGAATAAGCCAAAGACAAACCCAGAGACGCAAAGAAAAGAAGCAAACTAAAGGAAAAAAGAAAAGAAGAGATGCGACTAATATATATGTAAAAACCCCCTTTTTTCTTTTGTTTAACGTTGTTTTATTTTTATTTTTTTCTTGAAAAGAAAAAATAAATAAAAAATAAAACTAAAACCTAAAACAACTAGGACTGAAAGACCAAAACAATCCTAAAGTAGGAGTCAACAGACAACGCACTCCTAAAACCAAATACCTTTTGAACAATGAGAAAGAAACCATAGAGAAGAGATCAAGTCTTGAGCTAATCACCATGATAACTTGCAGCAGGTAAATATGGAAAAAAATCAATCACACATCATGAATATATGAGACAGACCAACACCAACTCAAGGAGAAACAAACAGGCAAAGCTTTTCCAAGATAACATCAACAAGAGCACTACCTCAAGAGCATCCACCAGCAGTTTTGAAAGAAGCAAGTCACAGTAATTCAACACTATTTATTTCAAAACCAAATTGAGACAGGGAATAAAAAGGTGCTATGCTGAGAAGTGAACTAAGAGCATCTGAGGCTTTAGACAGAGTATCGCCCAACAAGTTTAGAGGGCACAATAAACATATAATTTTTTTTTGTTAAATAGAAATAAATGGAGACAAGATCTTTGAAGGCTCTTTGAGCTCAAGACAACTGATATACAAATTTTTTTTTTTTGCCTTTTTTTTTTTTAAGATCATAAGTCAAACCATCCCCGTTTCGACCTGGAACACACTAGCTTTACAAGGCAGGTGTCCCACCTACATTTGGAGATAGCCTGACTTGCCTAGCCCACCACCGTTTTGACCTGGAACACACTAGCTTTACAAGGCAGGTGTCCCACCTACATTTGGAGATAGCCTGACTTGCCTAGACCACCACCGTTTTGACCTGGAAAACACTAGCTTTACAAGGCAGGTGTCCCACCTACATTTGGTGGTAGACTGGATGTCTCCTTAAGAACTAATTATGCCATTACAGGAATGAAAAACTCTGACTGCATACCTCACTCAACATCTTAGTGTGAAAGTGCAAGAGGCAAAGCAAAGATTCAGTCTCTGTAAACACAATAAAGGAGTGAAAAGAATAGGGATTAATTCTGGACCTATAAACACTCAAAATGCGAGAACAGATCACTCAAAGAAAAGGCCAAGTGATGATATCTAAATCTCAGATCATGAATTACTCCTCGAGTTGATGAAGAAGAACCAATGCACATATTAGGACTGAACATGACATTTGATCCTAGAATAGCACAGAAAGACAAAACGTATCCTAAAAATGATAACACTAATGCATGTAAACAGACCTATGCGGGAGAGTAAAGAACAACCTATTCTGCATGATCACACATGGGATGCTACAAGATCAAGGTGAAAAGATTGCCTAACTTAAATCACAAACTCCAATGGATCTTCTAATATGTTCAAAACGTACTTGATCTAGAGGCTTAGTGAGTAAATCTACGAGCTGGTGTTCAATGGGAATAAATTCAAGTGCAAGAATTTTATCCTCAACTAAATCACGAATAAAGTGATGACGAATGTCAATGTGCTTTGTGCGTGAGTGTTGAACTGGATTTTTAGAAATATTGATGGCACTCATGTTGTCACAAAACACAGTCAATATTCCCTGTTTGAGACCATAGTCACTTAACATCTGTTTCATCCAGAGTAACTGTGTGCAACAACTACCAGCTGCAATATATTCAGCTTCAGCAGTAGACAAGGAAACACTGTTCTGTTTCTTGCTATGCCAAGCAATCAAATTATTTCCGATATAAAAACACCCATCAGATGTGCTTTTTCTATCATCAACATTACCTGCCCAGTCAGCGTCCGAATAGCCTACAATCTCAGAATTGGAGTCAAATGAGTAGTGTAAACCAAAAGTTGCAGTACTGGAAACATATTTGATGATTCTCTTGACAGCTTTAAGATGAGATTCCTTAGGATCAGCTTGACATCTTGCACATACACCTACACTGAAGGAGATATCTAGTCTACTCGCTGTGAGATATAGAAGGCTCCTAATCATGCTTCTATATAAAGTTTGATCCACACTCTTTCCCACGATGTCCTTAGAGAGTTTTTCACGTGAAGCCATTAGAGTGATTGCTGAGCTAGAAGTTTCCAACCCAAACTTCTTTACCAACTCCTTTGCATACTTTGCTTGAGATACAAAAATGCCATCTGACATTTGTTTCACTTTTAGCCCAAGGAAGAAGGTCAGTTCACCGTATAAGCTCATTTCAAACTCTTGCTTCATTACATCACTGAACTCTTTGACAAGTTTCTCCGAAGTTGAGTCAAAGACAATATCATCAACATAGACCTGAGCAATCACCACATCCTTGTTAATTTTCTTAACAAATATGGTCTTCTCTGCAGTACCTCTTGTACACCCTTTTGCAAGAAGATGGGATGATAGTCTGTCATACCAAGCTCGAGGAGCTTGCTTCAGCCCGTAGAGAGCCTTTTTTAGACGATACACATGATCAGGATGTGGGGGTCTTTGAATCCTACAGGTTGTTCCACATAAACTTCTTCTTGTAGAACACCATTAAGGAACGCACTCTTAACATCCATTTGATAGAGTTTGAATTTTAGATGATATGCCACAGTAAGAAGAAGCCTCACTAATTCCAATCTAGCCACGGGAGCAAAGGTTTCACCGAAATCCAACCTTTCCACTTGTGAGTAGCCCTGAGCCACAAGTCTTGCCTTATTTCTAGTTATGAGTCCGGTCTCATCAGATTTGTTCTTGAACACCCACTTTGTTCCAATAACATTTGCATTATTTGGACCAGGAACCATATACCAAACGTCATTTCTTTCAAACTGACTGAGCTCTTCTTGCATCCAGAGCTTATTTTGCATTCTTGGGTTCAATTTGCGAGACATAGCACAAATAGGAGACTTTAGAAGCAATTTGATTTCTGGTTTTCCTTGGAGCATTCACATCCCCAATTACATCAGAAAATGTGTGGTCTTTCTGAACTTGCCTTAAACCTGTTCTCTGAGGAGGTGATGACGGGAAATCACAACCTTCATCATCTAGAAAATCTGTCTCAGGTTCAGTTTGTGAAGCCTGAGATGAGCTGGAAGCTTCTTCATCATAAACAGGTTGAATAGTACTTAAACTATTAGAATCATCAACAACAACATTGATAGATTCCATCACTGGTTCAGTTCTTTTGTTGAAGACACGATATGCCTTGCTAGTGGTGGAATAGCCTAGAAAAACTCCCAAATCACTTCTCGAGTCAAATTTAGCAAGTTTTTCTCTATCCCTATAGATATAGCATGGACTTCCAAACACTCTCAGATGGTGAACATTAGGCTTCTTACCTTTCCATAGCTCATATGGAGTGGCATTTGTGCCTGGTCTGAAATAAGTTCTATTGCTAGTATAGCATGCTGTGCTCACAGATTCTGCCCAAAAATATCTTGCAATCCTTGCTGCTTTCAGCATCACTCTTGCCATATGGAGCTGAAAACTCGTGCCTTATACCTCTTTCATTGCAGAATTCAGCAAATTTTTCATTCTCAAACTCAGTTCCATGATCAGTTCTCAATCTTCCAATTTCTGTAACAAAAGACTGAACCACCTTTTCAGTCCTAACATATGAGGGGTTCTCAGTTTGAATCCTAAGATACAAGATTCTGAATTGCATAAAAGTTTCAGTCTTTTCACGAAGAAAGGCGACCCATGTAAATCTGGAAAAATCATCAACAACAACTAACACATACTTTTTACCACCCAAGCTTTCAGTCTGAATAGGCCCTACTAAATCCATGTGCAATAGCTCAAGAGGCTGAGAGGTTGAAATGAGTTTCTTGGGTTTATGAGGACTCCTTGTCTGCTTTCCAAGTTGACATCCCTCACAAACTCCTTCAATTTTTCCACTCAATTTAGGGAGACCTCTTACTGCTTCAGGCTTGGAAACTTTGACAAGATCACGAAAATTAATATGACCCAGTCTCTTATGCCACAGTGAAAGAGTATCATCTGTTGCCTTATTGCAAACAGTAGAAGTTGGAATATCTGTTTGAATACAGCAGCAGTTATCCTTAGACCTATTACCACAAAAGACTTCTTTGCCAAGCAAATCTTTCACATTGCACTCGGTTTTGTCAACCAAACATTACCAATGTCATCACATAATTGACTAATACTTATAAGATTCGCCTTTAGATCCTCAACCAACATGACATTTTTCAAACAAGGTATTCCTGGAGCAAATACAGTCCCTCTTCCTAATATTCTGACCTTTTTACCATCACCAAATGTGACAGTACCACTAGATGTATCATTGGAAAAAGAGGTAAACCAACTCTTGTCCCCAGTCATGTGTCTTAAGCAACCACTATCAAGATACCACATGTCGGAATTTCTTGCAGATAGAGCTGTCAAAGAAACTAGACACTTTAGATCTGTGTCCTTGTTAGAATCATCAGTAAACTGACAGCGAGCAAAGAGACACATGAGATTGTCTTTCCTTTGCCAAATCTGCTTGGTGGTAGGTCTTGAGTTTGGTCTTGAAATCAACTTTGAGATTCTATCAACCTCCTTCATGTGTTCATCAAGTTTCTCCCTGAGAGATTTGCTATATGTGCTTGTGGAACTCCTTCCAAAATGAGCTCTTCTCATACGAAGTTTATTGCATCTAGGTCTGATATGTCCTAAAATGCCACAAAAATGACACCGAGGAACAAATCTCTTCAAGCTTGGTTTGGAATTGACAAGCACAGGTTGAGGAACTTTAATGCTAGAACGAGCAGCAGCTTTTACAAACTTAGTTGTGTGGTCAGTCTTAAATGAACTTGCCAAACTGTATCCCAGACCACTTTTGTGACCAAATTTCTTACCCATAGACAAAATGTCATTGAGTTTTTCTTCACTCCTGTAACATTCAGCAACTTAGATTCAGCTTGCTCAAGTAAGAGAGTTAGACGACCTTTATCATCTTAGAGTTCAACAATTTTATCAGATTTTTCTTGACAGCTTAGTTGGAGAGATTTAACCTGTTCAACAAGAGATTTTCGGATTTCGTCACCAGCCTCAAGTTGGGATTGAAAATCAGTTTCAGTCCTACTTATTTCCAGCTTCAACCCTTCTAATTGCTCTACCAAAAAATGGTTCCTTTGCTTCAAATCTTTTGAGGCCTCAGATAGTACAATATATTGATGCAATACTTCTTCTATATATGGTTCATCATCCGACTCATCTATTGTTATTCACCAAGCCAATAAGTGCAATAGCTCCAGTTTTGTTGTCAACTGTAATGTCGTCTTCTGAATCACTATCACTCCAGGATGCATTCATGGTCTTGTTTTGGCCTGTCTTCACCTTCTTAAGAGTATTTGCACACTCAGAAGCTATGTGACCATTTCCATCACAGGCAAAACACCTCGGACCATTTTTCACCCTTTTCTCAATTGATCTTTGAAACTTTGTCGATTTATCACCTGAAAAATCTTGATTCTTTGTGAACCTGGAACTAGAATCACTCTTGTAATCATTTCCTCTAGCTTTCTTGCTCCTAAGGAATTTTCTGAATTGTCTTGTCAAAGGGCTGTTTCATCTACATCATCCTCATCATTCAAGACATCATCTTCAACATTTTTCACAGCTTTAAAAGCCATGCTCTTCATTTTCTTCTCACCAGGAATCTCCATTTCGTATGTGTTCAAATTACCAATCAACTCTTGAAGCTTGTACATATTTAGATCTTTTGATTCCTCAATGGCAGTCTTCTTGGAGTGAAATCTCATGGGAAGAGACCTTAGAATCTTCTTGACTATCCTATGTTGAGGAATAGGATCACCAAGATTGAAACATCCATTTACAACGATATTCAACTGATTGTAAAAATCGTCAAACTTCTCATCATCTCCCATCTTCATGTTTTCAAATTGTTGCATAAACTATTGAAGTTTGGACTCTCTAACTGTCGAGGTTCCTTCATGAGTGACTTCAAGAACCTCCCAAATTTGCTTCGCTGAGGTACAATGAGATATCAACTGAAATTTTTCTGGGGACAAAGCAGTGTAAAATGCATGTATAGCCCTCTGATTATTTGTACCCTTAATGTTTTCATCTGAAGTCCATTCACTCATAGGCTTCTGCACTCTACCACCTGTAGCTGAGGCATCCTCACTAGATTTCGCTACTTTGTCTGCTTTTGTTGGATATTCCCAACCACTCTCAACAATAGCCCATACACTAACATCCACTGCCCACAAGAGTGCCTTCATCTTGGCCTTCCATGCTGCATGGTTGACTTTTTCATCAAGATAAGGAGGATGACTTGTTGAACCAACTGCACGATCAGTTATGCTACCCCTTCTGATAGTCCCAACGGAGCTCACTGAAACTTCCAGTGACCCGCTCTGATACCAAATGTAATTACAGAATGGGTACTTGTTCCACTATTTAAAGTGATAAGAAATCTGGCTAACAACTTTAACTTATGGTTTAGGATTCCAGAGTGGTTTCAGTCCTAAATTAGGATTGCAGAATAACTTTGATCCTAATCGAAACCACTAAGCAAATCGCAACAAGGTTATGACTTTCTCAATTTACCAAACCATCAACAAAAGCTAAAAGCATCACACACAAACACCAAAACTGTTGATGCAGTAAAACCCTTAGAGAAGGGAAACAACTGCGGGCACTATGTCGGTAGCAAATCCACTATAAGAAATCAGTACATAAAAACTTACAGACGCTCAATCTACCTAGACCCAATCTAGAAGGCAACTCTGTTTTTGCTTTGCTACTGACTTCACCAGCTGAACGTGTAACTCCTTTGTAAAATCTTCAGATGGCACAACTCCCACAACGTCGTCAATCATCTCAAGGCACAAAGACATGTATGCAACACACAAGAAGACATACACAGATGGTGTTTTAAAGATATGGTTTTCTGGGTTTGACAATACTTTGGAAGCTAGACATGGAACAGCTTACCAAGATGTTATCAAAGAAGATTTTGGCTCAGTGCATTCTAGAGGGATCTGAGGATAAGAGAAAAGGAACAGTGCTCTCTAGATGCAAGTGTGTGGCTAGCTGAGTGTAAGAACCTATTTATATGGAAAGACTCAAGCTAGGGCTGACTGGATATGTGTAATAAATGTAACTCACTTGATTAAGGTCAGACACATTAAATAAAGCAACCTTAAAACAAAACGCCAGCTCAGCTCAGACACATAGGATTGAAATGCAAGTCTCATCCTAATCTAGGATAGATACGAACCTTCAATCCTAAAGACAACAAGCAATATGAATGCATTTTACCTGATGATGTTGAGGAGGGAAGATCCATAGAACTTGAAGCATACCATTCTTCTGAAGATCAAAGAGATTGAGGCTAAAACTAGATACAAGAGAGTCTTAGATAATGAGCTAGGAAATGCCAATTACAAAACATTTTTTGCACTAACAGTCAACTTCCCACAAGAACAAGAGCAAACCCAGACATGGTCATGGAGGAAACTCTTGAACTCTATGTTCGGAACAATCGAAAACGAGAAGAGGAAGCAAAATCATCATGAGCACTCCCAGAAGGCTTACAACCTCTATGCGAGGAGGCCGGATTTCAATAACAACTATGGATCGAGCTTGTCAGTTGATGTGTCTGATTACTCACCTCTACAAAACTCCGGCATTGGCGTTTACCTTGTCAATCTTAACGCAGGATCGATGTTGGCACCACATGTGAACCCAGCTGCAACAGAATACGGCGTCGTTCTAAGAGGCTCAGGATCACTCCAGATTGTGTTTCCAAACGGAACCTTGGCAATGAAGGCGAAACTAAAACCAGGGAGTGTGTTCTGGGTGCCGAGGTACTTCCCATTTGTCCAAGTGGCATCTAACAACAAGCAACTTCAGATTTTCGGGTTCACTACCTCAGAGCAGCCGAACCACCCACAATTTCTGGCCGGTTCTAGCTCGGTGCTTGAAGCTCTAAGAGGTCCGGAACTTGCAGCTGCTTTTGGTGTGAGTGAGGGAAGGAAGGTTGAATCGTTTTGTTAATGCTCAGCGCGAAGCTTTAATCTTGCCTTGCAATACGGAGAGGCATCATGAGACACATGGGATCCCCATGGCGGACTGGTGAGCTTTGGGAATGACATGATCATGGCTTTTGATGAAGGACTTGGTCCGGCGAATAAGATAAATAGCGTTTTGTTTTTCAGGCTAAGAAGCTCTAGGGTGCTGCTACTTTGGGCACCCTCCTAAGAGCAATTTTGTTTAATTAGCCTCACTTTTCTTAGTAAATTTTCTTTTTACATAAAAGTTGTCTCTAGTTCACTCAATTTATTCTGCAATTAAACTGTTTTGTGCTGAGGAAATTTATTGATTAAGAAAAAAAAACACAAGAGGGGGACATAAGAACCAAAAAACTCGGTAAATATTGTAAGTGAGCAAAATAAATGAGCATTAAATTCTTAAAAGAAACTAATCAAAAAGCTTCAATGTGCAGGTCCTATTCCTAAAAAGATAGCAACCCTACAGAGCTAACTTATTGAAATGGTTTAATTAGTCTGAACAGTTTCCAGCCTCTTTGATTTCTTCTTCCGTGCCTTGGGGCAGAACTTACTAAACTTATCATCATTACTCAAGACTTCATTATCCTTTTCTATATAAGTACAGCCAAACTCAATATCACGCTCCGTTTCGAGACTTTTTTGTATGCATGCTATGGGTTTTTTGAAAGGTATTCATCGTCAACCATATTATGCTAAGATTTCCGAGGAAATAAACTTTCATCAATCACACTTGTGCCAACAGCGGAAGGATAAATGGACAAAGCACTCAAAGGCTCAACTCCAGCGTCACGTAATGCATTAGCCACAACTTCATCAATAAGAGCAATAAGTGCAGTAGGAACTGTAGGATTAGGAGGAGTAATATGTGCAATACGATTAGCATGAGCAACAGGAGAGTAGAATCAGTAGAACCTTACGAATGATCAAATAGAGCGAAATATATTATCGCCAATACAAAATATTATACTATTATAAAAGTCAGCATTTGTCATAGATCGGAAGAGGCACAAATTTGACGAGAGCAAAGCACAAAGGTATTTTCTCGCTTATAGAAGGAAATATTGTAGCAATCATACTACACATCAAAAATGTTAGAGAAGAAACAACTCGCAATTGAGGCATTGCTCAGACCTGAAAATTTTAAGGTGTGTAAACTGCAAACTACACTCGACTCATTGGTGATGCGTGCTAAACATAAGGCAATATTAAACCTGAAATAAACCTCCAAAGGACAAAGAACGTACGCCATGAACAAGTACCCAGTACCCACCATAGCTTGTTGCAAATGCTAACTCGACACTACACCAATTTTTCAATCAAACGACGGTAACTGTCGTCTGAATATAGAGTCTGCTGTTGTCTATCTCAATGTCATCTGATACATGAATCAGACAATACCAGAAAACTGTCGTCTGATAAAGTTTACTACAATAACGACTACTATACTGTCTGTTGTCTAAATACCACGAAGAATAACAGCAATTGCTACCTTAACTCTTGTGCAAAGTAATTTCTTGACAAAGCCTGAAAGAATGTTGACGTGTAACGAACATTTAGAGAACATTGATTTGTAAAAAAAAATGTTGTCTGAAGGAAGCTTGTAGATCAGCAAAGTAATTGAATACTATTGACTGACTTTGAACAAGACAACAGCAAAACTATTAAAGCCATTGTGTGTCATCGCTTCAGACAACAGTTTTTTCTTTCTGTTTTCTTTATGTTCATTTGTTAGACATAGTTTTTGATTGGTATTGAATTGTCTGAGATAGGAGAGAAGACATACATTCTGTACAATTAAACAACACGTCATTGATTCCAAAAACCATTTCATTCCATCAGCAGTATTCATCCCAACATTTACACAGCAATTAACCTTGCCCAAGTGCCTATATCTATTTCATCAGCTTAACATGCCTTCAAGTTTCATGAGCTTTACATGATAATAAAAAAGAATACAATTTGCCCCCATCTCCCAAGATGGTTGTAAGCAAAATCACTGCAAACATGAAGCCCATTCCTTTGGTACTGTACCACTAAGATAGTTGTAAGCAAAATCACTGCAAGGAAAGAAAAGTGGATGCAATTAATAAACTATCAGTGTATTGAGAGCATCGTGATCAAATACTAAAGATCTTATAAAAAGTAGATTGACACAAGTCAATCAAATAGTTTAAGTACACTCGGGACTGATAAACTGGGGAAATCATATAAAAAAAAAACCCTTACGTAAAATGCTTATCAGTTTGTGCTAGCTGCCTGGTCATTTTGATAATCACTTCCTGGCCAGGTGCAAGCTTTGATACAGAAGGGATAACACCAGAACTGCTTGAACAGAATGGGCAAAAAGGGCAGTGCTTTTACACGTTAGGAAACATAAGAAACATGAAAAGAAGCAAGTGGTGGTGTGGATTTCATCTTCTGAGGAAAAATTATTGAGATGCACCGACATTCACATAAGTTGACAGCAACAAACTGAAAAGGGAAATATTGGGAAAAGAAGAGTCTACATAAAGGATTAAAACCAATAACCAACCTTTGGAAGATAATTATCAATTATACGGTGGAGGAAAACACTATGCCAGCACAGAAAACAGATCCAAAGCATGACAGAAACAAACAATTGCATACAAGGTTCTATTACTTGTCAAAAGTTGCAAGGACTGCAGCAGCCGGCAACTTGAATAGATTTGAGCTACCAGAGCTTCCAGTTTGAAACAATGGGGCAACACCTTCAGAATAACTAACAACTCCTACATCTCCTGGCACCAACAAATCTCCACAACCCTTAATGGTATTTTCTGGTGCACATAAAAGAAGTATATAATCACCAAACATTAAAAGCCTGAAAATTTTCAACTTGTTATTGCAAATCAGGCAGTGCATCCAAAATAAAACTCTAGTGCTCCAAAAGAGAATGAATAACTATACCTTGCAGATAGGGGAAGGCCTCTTCGGGCAAATATAACAGATCCGGACAAGATAGCTAGTGCTTCTTTAGCTGCATTTGAATCTGAGAATGCATTGCCACATAAAACAAGTCCAATAATGTCTGGACTGCATGATCATATCAGACATGCAAATTGGCTTAGGAAAATGTAGGTAGCAACAGTAATAAATTTCACAAAAGAAAGGGATCTTGTAAAGGTTGGCAATTCGACCACTTAATATATATATATATATATATATATATATATATATATATTGTGAGGGATCTTGTAAAGGTTGCATTTCGATCACTTAATATATAAGTGTATATATATATATATGTATATATATCCTAGGTGTCATAAAACTATATGTCAGCAGTTGTGGCTATCATATCATGTACATAAAAATGAGAGAATGAAAACACACCTAGAAGTAGCCACATAAACTGTTAAAGGACGAGAATCTTGAGAGACTGCACTAACAAGTACCCAGTAATGCGAAGGCTACTCCTTTCGGTCCTTTGCATTCTCTAAGAATGAGATAGCCATATTTACTATGAGGACCATTACGTACCCAACAATCACCCAAAAGGCCAACTACGGTTGAAGAATAGTATGCATAATACGATAACAAGATAAGCTTCAAGTATCTACGGTATAATTTTCGAATTTTAGCCGACATTTGAGAAACTCGTTATTTTTTAAATCTATCCCTCCATCCAATACTTAAAAAGGGATTCATAATTGAGTTCTTTACTAGCATCTTATAACATAAAAGTCTTATCCATTACACCATAGTAATCGCCTTCCAAACCACAATCCCAACTTTCATTGCTTCTAAAAAAAATCATCCATATATTCTCAAAAAAAAAAAAAAATCATCCATATGTCTACGTGACAACAAAGCATGCAGGTAACACAAGGTAAAATGGCAACCCGACCACGAAAAGAAAACGATGGAAAAAAAACTCTGGTGGAGAAGGGACACATGGAAAGTTGGACTCGTTCACTCCGACATGACTGTCACAGTTTGCTGCTGCTACTTCTTTCTATCTCCCATGTCTGTCTAAACCAAAACCCGCCACCAGACCTACCAGTTCTGCATGAATCCCACGTGTTTCCGTCACGTCCACCTACAAAATCCCACAGCCACTTCACCCACCTCATTCAGAAATCTCAAGACCCCGGACATTCATAGATCAAGAACACAGAAGCAGGAAAAAACATAGCAAAATGGGAAACAGAGTCATTAGCCTCCTGGTCATTGCGCTCGTTATGTGCAATGGATTGTCAACGGCCGTTGGATTTTATCGAGATGAAGACTGGGGGAAGCAGAGAGAAGACCCGGATCAAGAGCAGGAAGAGCAAGAGCAAGAAGCGATGATGGGAGACGAGGATTGGTTCTTGTTGCAGAACTCAAAGCAAGTGGTGAAAACTCGAGCTGGTGAAATGAGAGTGGTGAAAAGCGTAGGTGGGAGGATTGTTGATAAGCCAATGCATATTGGGTTTATTACAATGGAGCCCAAGTCCCTCTTTGTACCTCAGTACATGGACTCCAGCTTGATCCTCTTCGTCCATTCTGGTATGCCAAAAACATTTACTCAATCGCCCTTTTAAGGGTTGCTTCTGAATTGTATTGTATTTTGGTTTTCTTCACATCAGTCCCGAGAGAAATATTTAATGTTGCATGTTGTCTAAGTAGTAGATCCAAGATGGGGATTAAAACGCCATTAAAATTGCTTGCAGGGGAAGCAAAGGTAGGGCTGATATACAAAGATGAACTGGGAGAGAGGAGATTGAGGGCTGGGGATGTGTACAGAATACCAGCTGGTTCGCCGTTTTATCTGGTGAATACAGGGGAGGGTCAGAGACTTCACATTATCTGTAGTGTTGATACATCTGAGAGTTTGGGAATGGGTACTTTGCAGGTACATAATGTCTCATTTCATGATACTCATCATAAATTAATTTTCTTTATTAGGAGGTATTTTAGTCACCATTTTCGATCTTTATTAAGATTTATTACCGATAAATCCTTGTCCTCATTTTGGTATTTTACAAATCCAGTCTTTCTACATTGGTGGAGGATATAACCCAGCATCTGTACTTGCGGGATTTGACCAGGAAATACTTGAAAGTGCATTCAATGTAAGGCTTCATTTTGTACCACATTATGTTGATTGTAATGAATCTAGTTAATAGTCGATTTGTTATAGTGCATAGTTGGGTTCTTAAGCAAAGTTAATAGTTGATTTGTTATTCAGCGTAGTCACTCTAAATATTGTTAGAGAAATTATAGCAACCTTCCCTCATCTACCTTTCTTTTCAACATTCCTCACTTATTGTCTGCTAAGTGTCTTTTAACTTCACTCAATTATATAAATTAAATGTTGTGAAAATCATTTTTTGTTTCTTTCAAATTTGCCCATAATTAATGCAATATTTCGATTATAATTAATGAAAAGATCTTAACCTTTACATTATTCTTTTCCATTCATTTCTCTTCTTCTTTTCATCTTATTTTCTTGCTCTAACCTTTAAATAACGAAGCATATATATAATCTCTCCCAAAATTGGAGCTAAATTCTTTACATTGTTTTTCTGGAATGGAAAAAAGTTCTCTAGGTTCCTCTTCTAATACTCTTTATTTGTTTAAACCCAATTTATGAGAAATCTTATAGATCAAATCATTGCTATATATAAATTCAAATTATTAGCCAAACCCAATTCTATCATCCTATGCATCTCAATTGAAGTGAATGCTAGTCTGCCGTATAGATTCCCAAACCCAATTCTATCATCCTATTGAGTTGAACTAGTTTCACCAACGTACCGGCGTAAAATGGAGGATGGTTAGGAGATCAATGACACAATGTGTTGCCATTACAGGTTACATCATCAGAACTAAGTGACTTCTTGTCAAGGCAACAAGATGGTCCGATTGTATATGTGACTGATTCACCTCATCCACCAAGCCTTTGGTCAAGATTCCTAGAGCTGAAAGAGCATGACAGACTCCAAAATATGAAGAGAATGGTGGGCTTCACAAAAGAACCTGATCACCAAGAAGAAGACCAATCATTAGCATGGTCATGGAGGAAGCTTCTCAACTCTGTGTTCGGATCAAATGACAAGAGAAGAGACGATCCCGATGCTTACAAGGGAAAAGGAAAATCTCACGATGCTTACAACCTCTTCAAGAGATCTGCAGATTTCAAAAACGACTATGGCTGGAGCAAGGCACTTGACGAATCTGATTACTCACCACTAAAAGACTCTGGCGTTGGTGTCTTCCTTGTCAACCTTTCTGCAGGGTCGATGATGGCACCACATGTGAACCCAATAGCAACAGAGTATGGGATTGTATTGAGAGGCTCTGGCACAATACAGATTGTATTTCCAAATGGAACCTCGGCAATGAATACTAAAGTTCAAGAAGGAGATGTGTTTTGGGTCCCAAGGTACTTCCCATTCTGTCAGATTGCATCAAGAACTGGTCCTCTTGAGTTCTTTGGATTCACCACCTCGGCACGCAAGAACAGGCCACAGTTCTTGGTTGGTGCTAGCTCTGTTCTTAGGGAGCTCCAAGGACCTGAGCTTGCAGCTGCTTTTGGTGTGAATGAGGACCGGTTGAGTCGCATTGTTCATGCTCAGCGTGAGTCTGTGATCTTGCCTTCGGTGCAAGCAGCTCCTCCTTACAAGGGGGAGGAGAGAGAGCCAACCCCGGAGGAGGAGGCAGGGAAGCAAACCCCATACAAGGAGGACGAGAGGAGGCAGGAAGACAAGAGGAGGAGGGAAGACGAGAGGGAGCAATCAGCTGAGGAAGATGAGAGAAGGCAACCCCCATACAAGGAAGATGAGAGGCAGCAGTCATCACAGGAGAAGCAGAGGAGGCAACCTCCATACGGGGAAGGGGATGTGATGTTTCAGAGGCTCCCAAAGGTGATCAAGAGTTTCGGGAATGAGATGGTTATGGGTTTTGATTGAGAGTGGTGGTGATGGTGGTGAATAAGATGATGCACAGGGTTTTGTGGGTTTTTTAATGCTGTTAGGGGTTTATCTTATGCGTGCAGTTAGCTTTTGTTTTTGGTTCATTCTATGGTACGTTCTGTTGTGGGTATGTGCATGAGAGTTTCTTGTGAATAAAGACAAATTCTGTTTTAATATCCCTGGTGATCATGAGAATTAAAAGAGCGCTTTGTAACATCTAACCTTGAGTGGGTTGGTTAAATGTTTTCTTTCCTTTCCTTAACTTCCCTTTACCGCACTTGCTTAACTTTCCTAATGCACGGAGAAGGCCTAATGCTAAAAGGTATAATCGATTAGAGAACTATATAGGTTGGATACTATCCCCAGAGTTGGAACCACTACTCCCAAGATAAATTGTATTGTCTCAAGTCTAAACCGAGAAAAACTGAGAATCGACAATGGAAGCTACAATTGGGAGAAAGAGGAAGAAGCGAATGCATACATTAGAAGCGGCCGAAGAAAACTGTATGCAAAAAAAGAAGACGCAAACAACATTGGGGAGAAAGAGGAAAGAGAGAACACATACATTAGAAGAAGAAAAAGAGAATTGCAGGCAAACGAAAAAAGAGCAAAGCAAAATAGACGTGAGTTTCTCCAAGAGGCGTAAAGGGTTGTTTGGTAAGGCTGCTCGTTTGTGCAAGGATTTCAATGACACACGAATTGCGGTTCTTGTGGTTTCGAAAGCAAGTAGACCTTACGCTTTTGGACACTCTTCGGTGGATGAAGTTCTCAATGATCTCTACCACATTCAACCAACAACTACTACATCTGTCGATGGGCTCAATCTGATGAGGCACCAACACGAGCAAAAAATGTTGATGGTCGTGAAGGAAGAGATTGAGAACGAATTGAGGGCCTGTCAAACTGTTGAGGGACTTGCATCGTTGAGAGAAAAATATTTGAAGCTGGATGAAGATATCAAAATGAGGTTGAGAAGTTGTTCCTTTGAGGAAACCAGTTTTGAGGGTGGTGTGATTGATCAAAGGTACAATATCGACATCATTAATGTTGGTGATGAGGGATGTTCTTTGGGGTCAAGGCATGAAAGTAATTATGATAATTTTTTAAGGGCTGGCGGTCTAAGATTAGATGGAGACACTGGTGGTGAGGGGTGTTGTTTTGGGTTAGGGCATAAGGATTCAACTACTGGAATTAGTGGTAATTGTTTGTTGGCTTCAACTGAAAGTAATTATGGTATTCATGATGGTGGTTTAACGATAAATGGAGACATTGATGGTGATGGATGTTCTTTAGGGTTATGGCATGATGTTGGTGATAATTCTTTGAGGGATTCAGCTACTAGCATTAGTGGTAATTCTTTGCTAGCTTCAACTAACTATTCTGTTAATGATGGTGGGTTAGGGTTAGAGTTAGGGTTAGGGCATGAAGTTAGTGGTGCTTCTTTGAGGGATTTAACTACTGGCATTAGTGGTAATTCTTTGTGTTCAACTATAAGTAATTATGGTGTTGACGGGGGTTTAAGGTTAAATGGAGATATTAATGGAGATGGGTGTTCTTTAGGGTTGTGGAATGAAGTAAGTGATAATTCTTTGAGGGATTCAACTACTGACATTAGTGGTAACGTTTTGTTGGCTTCAACTACAAGTAACTATGGTGTTAATGGGGATTTAAGATTAAATGGAGACATCAATGCCGAGGAATGTTCTTTACGGTTATGGCATGAAGTCAGTGACAATCCTTTGAGGGATTCAACTACTGACATTCGAGGTAATGTTTTGTTGGCTTCAACTACAAGTAATAATGGTGTTGATGGGGATTTAAGATTAAATGGAGACATCGATGCCGTGGGATGTTCTTTACGGTTATGGCATGAAGTCAGTGACAATCCTTTGAAGGATTCAACTACTGACATTAGAGGTAATGTTTTGTTGGCTTCAACTCCAAGTGATAATGGTGTTGATGGGGATTTAAGATTAAATGGAGACATCAATGCCGAGGGATGTTCTTTAGGGTTATGGTATGAAGTTAGTGATAATCCTTTGGGGGATTCAACTACTGATACTATTGGTAATGTTTTGTTGGCTTCAACTACAAGTAATGATGGTGTTGATGGTGGTTTAAGATTGAATGGAGACACTGATGCTGATGAGGGATTCTCTTTAGGGTTAGGACATAAAGTTTATGGTAATTCTTTGGGGGATTTTAAAATTTCTGGTGACTTTGATGATTCACCTCCAGCTTGGGTTTGTTCTTCGTCCAATGGTGCCTTGGAGATGGTAGAGTCATCATCAGATTTTGTGCAATCCAATACCAACAAAGGATATTACAGCTACTTGATGGAAGGAGACATAGACAGTGGTTCTTATAGTTACCAGGACTCATGTAACTTTTCATTCTAATTATCATGATCTCTTTCCTTCTAGCATGATTTCTATTTCCCTTTGGCTTGTTATTAGATTTTTTATGCTGAAGCCATTGGTTTTATTGTTTTCTTTTTATTTTGAAGGTCATGATTCATATCCAAAAGTCATTTATTAAATTAACAAATTTGTATAAAAGCTCTTGAATATTAAAAAATCTATCGATAGATTGTGAGTTTTTCTTTATCGGTTCACGCGATATAATACTAGCATAGTTTCAATTAGTTATTTGAACCAAAAACCCTAATAGAGCTCTTGCTCTCTCCCTCACAATCTCACCGCCTTGTGAGGCCCCCTTCTAATTCCTCTTTTAAATCTAGTCCAGAGACAAAGTGGTCGGTTTCAATTTTTAACAAATTGTGGATCGCTCTTACACTGTCTCTCCCAATTTTGATTTTGCTAACTTAGGAATTCGATAAAATTACGGCTCTTACACTCATTTCTAAACAGTTCTTCAGTACAGCCGTCATGTCACGTGTATGATGCGTCAGGCCAATAAAAGAATGAGAGATTGATAATTTCAAATTTTCGCTCAAGGACAATTTAAGTATAAAATTTGGAATGAAGAATCACAATCGGCAGGCGCACCACCGTGCCACGGCCAGCCACACCAAAAGCTATGTCCTCATTCCCGATTTTGACTTTTAGCAAATTGTGGGCCTCCCACAGTCATCTACGGCCTCAGGCCCAATTTTGGTTTTGCCCAATTCTGGTGTAAAACTCAGCATCAGGCCCTTCAATCTCTCTGGCTCCGGCCACCCCGTCAACAATCCAATAGACTTTGACCCAAAGTTATAATTTTTATTATAAACACAGACTACGTCACGTGCAAGGCACGTGGTTATAATCTAAACAAAACTTGGTTAGGTATTTGGCCATCTGGGCGGAGTTGTGAAATTGGTCCGTCGTAAACTAATCCAATTTTCCCCTGAAATTTGTTATCTTTGGTAGAAGCGATGAAAACCCAGTTAGCAGCTTCTCTAATTTTCATGTCCCTTCTTCTTCTTCTTCTCCTCCCAAGTTTAACGATCCATACCAAAGCTGAGGTTATAACCCTAACCGCTGACACCTTCTCCGACAAGGTATACCTTTCAAATTTGTCACTTATTTGAATCCCAAATCGCAGATCCATTCTACTTTTGTAGCCCCAGATTTGTTTCAGTATTTACAACTATCTGGGTTTGATAAAGATTATATTTTAATGGGGGGTTTTACCCCTAACCCAGATCCCATATTATCCCTAGTGTTCTTGTTAATATTAGGTTTTTGCTTTCAGTTTAATTAGTGATCAAGTATTTGAATCAATGGAATGACAACTGTATAGAAAAAAATTGGACTAGAAGTCTAAAAATTTATGATTATATGGAAGAACAAGGAGTTGTTTTGAGTAGGATTTAAGATAGTCTTGCTCATTGTTTATGTGCATATGTGTTTTTTCCAGGTGAAGGAGAAAGACACTGCATGGTTTGTCAAGTTCTGTGTACCATGGTGTAAACATTGGTAAGTTTTTCTGTCTTTGCCAAGTCTAGGATTGAGTTTGGACTTATTAAGTTGTTGTCGGTACTAAGTGCTTGCAACTGATATATATATAATTGCTTTTCAGTAAGAACTTGGGGTCATTGTGGGAGGATTTTGGGAAGGCGGTGGAAAGCGAAGATGAAATAGAGGTTGGGGAAGTTGATTGCAGTACGAGTAAACCAGTGTGCTCGAAAGTTGATATTCATTCTTATCCTACATTTAAGCTATTCTTTGATGGAGAAGAAGTTGCAAAATATCAAGGTATGATTCTGATTCTGCTACATGATCATGTCCTACTTGATCTGAATCTTAAACTTAGCCTTATACTACTATGAGTCAATGCTGCTTTATTATAAGTTTGTCATACTGTGCCCTGCAAGTGTCTATTCATTTCTTCTCAATGGGTTTATCATATGGCATAGGCCAGTCCTTACAATTTGCAAGTCTTGCGTGATCCACTTTCCTCTGAAGGGCATGTTTACTTATGTCTTCGGAGAAGCATGCTAGTTGATCTCATATATATTTATTTATCATCCCGTACATTTATTTGTTGATTCAGATTCATTTGGGGAATCATTATAATGTCTTCTGGACAACTTGAATGATCAGGTTGTCAGTTATTCTGTAGTTTCATATAATATTACTCTCTTGATAGTTGCAAAATCCTGAGAATATTGTACATCAGTAAGATTGAACTCATTATTAATAAGAAGAATAAGTATACTCATATGGTTAGCTCTAGGTTCTGAAAGAGGCAATACATAATGTGCAATTAGTTGCTATTGTAGGAAAAGTATACATCTTTGTAGTTTTTAATGTTTTGGGTCTCTTTTCATGTTCGGTTGGAGAGGGGAAGTTGAGTAAACGTTTGAAGTGGTCTAAATGCAGACAATTTCAGTCAGTACCTTCAAAAGACTTGATGCCTCGTTTAGTATGTTTCTGGTGAAATCATTTATAGAAACTGTTTGCTTGTTCGCATTGGTAAACAAAACACAATGGTTGTCATCTTCACATGATGTATAAAAATGTCTATGAAGGGAAATAATTTTTGTAGGTGTCTTGTGATAGTCGATGTTTATACCTCAGATTATAGTCAACTAGTCCTGGTAATATCCAAATCTAGTTGAGAAAAATCATCACTTTTGTATGACCAATGAGGTGTTAGTAGGAATGGTCAGGCTCATGATTTGCTCCCATGAGGTCTGGGTTTCGAACCCCCCCACAGTACCTACCTCTCTATTTTCTGAAGTTTTGTACCTCCTAAAGATTTTAGGGTTCAGCAGGGACTCAGGTGTCCAGCCTGGGTCTGTGATGCGGGGTTGGGGGATCACCGGGTATAATAAATCATTTTGTATGTGGATAAATTATTATTTTGATGATTTGATCTTTTGTGTCATCATTGCAATGTATGTGTGTGCCAATCAAACCATTCTCCCATTGAGATTCGAGTTAGTTATGGAACAAACAGTTTTGTATGCTCTGCATTGGTTGATTAAATCAATTGCAGGCAGTTAGGTCAACTTGTTTGAATATCTTTGTCTAGTCTACTATCTCACGTAGTTATTGTTTCTTATGCAAATGATCAGGGCCGAGGGATGTTGAATCACTTAAGAATTTTGTCTTAGACCAGGCTGAAGAAGCAGCAAGAAAGGCACATCTTGGCAGTGATAAAGAGTTGTGATAACCTGAGGTAGATACCAAATTTCTCTTCATAGAGCTTTCTCAGTTGTAGCACACTATAAGGTCCTTGGAACCCCTTGTAAAGGTGGATTATGAAATCTACTTTCAAGAAAATTCTATTCATTCACTTTATACCCTGCCAATAATACTTGGGAGTACACTAATCGATAATTATCCATAACATGGTGTATATATTTTTATGGCTGCTTGGTTATCCATTTGTATGTAATAACTGGATGTATTTATCTGCTGCAGATGTGGGACTTGTGTCAGAACACATTGACTGGATGCTGGTATATGCTTCTATGGACGTGCTGGTTCCCAGTTTCTCACTAGCTGGCAGAACAGTCTTCCGGTGTGTGAAAACTTATTACAACTGATGGATGGAGCAGCAGCTTGTATTCATGAATGGATTTCCACATACAGATATTGTATTTGTCATTACTCATTAGGTTAGCATAGGTGTTCGACCCAAATTTTAATTATTGTAGAATTCAAGGTTGAAAAACAATTGTGAACCAATTATTAGAGGTTCCCCATTTCCAAACGTCAATTCATCATCGTACGTGAGACATCTTGCTTCTGAAATTAAATGACCTATTTTTCGCATATGCATAATAACCTTGCCTACTGCAAAATGTGAGATGGAGAATAACCTCAGCCACTAAAGTGCCCAACCATCTAAATCGGCACTGAAACACATATATTCATTACGAAACCCAGTATGGTTCATTTAAGGCAATTAGCAAGAAAAACTCCATTGATTGTTTTTACCGAACTAGCCTTGAAGAAGTTTCCAAGACTCAACAAAAAGAGGAGCAAATGGAATCAACCTTCCTAGAGATTGGGGCAATAGAAAAAACGAACTTCTCTTTTGTTCTTGAACATAGAGATTCAACAAAAAGCTAAAATAAGAAGATCAGCAGAACACGAGATTTTAAAATGAAAGTCATAGATATAAAAGTTACAACATTAAGAAGCTGTTCATCAAGCAACTACACAACTCATCTCAATGTATAACCGAAAAACACTGAAATTTAAAATAAAGATAACAACACAGCTCGCCAAGCATCCAGAACTACATCCAGATGCTCAACTCCTCCAACCAAGGCTAGAGGACTGCGATGCAAGGTTTCATATGTGTCCACAAAACTTCCAGAATAACACAAAAATATTGAAACGGAAAGTGCATTAAACAAAACTAGCCTAGCTAAGGGTAGGACAGACTTCATTGGCACATCTCACTTCTTCTTAGCAGCAGACTTGGTCACCTTGGCACCAGATGGATCCTTCTTCTCAACACTCTTGATGACTCCAACAGCAACTGTCTGACGCATGTCCCTCACAGCAAAACGACCAAGAGGTGGGTACTCAGAGAAGGTCTCAACAACCATGGGCTTGGTGGGAAGCATCTTAACCATACCAGCATCACCATTCTTCAAGAATTTGGGCTCCTTCTCAATCTCCTTACCAGATCGCCTGTCAATCTTGGTCAAAATCTCACCAAACTTAACAGCAATGTGGGAGGTGTGGCAGTCAAGAACTGGAGCATATCCATTTCCAATCTGGCCAGGGTGGTTCATGATGATGACCTGTGAAGTGAAGTTAGCAGCCTCCTTGGCAGGGTCATCCTTGGAGTTGGATGCAACAAAGCCACGCTTGAGATCCTTGACAGCAACATTCTTCACATTGAACCCAACATTGTCACCAGGAAGAGCCTCTTGGAGAGCTTCATGGTGCATCTCCACAGACTTAACTTCAGTGGTTAGTCCAGTGGGGCCAAAAGTCACAACCATACCAGGCTTGATGATACCAGTCTCAACACGTCCCACAGGCACAGTTCCAATGCCACCAATCTTGTACACATCCTGAAGTGGGAGACGGAGGGGCTTGTCTGAGGGCCTCTTGGGCTCATTGATTTGGTCAAGTGCCTCAAGGAGGGTAGGACCCTTGTACCAGTCGAGGTTGGTGGACCTCTCAATCATGTTGTCACCCTCGAATCCAGAGATGGGAACAAAGGCAATTTTGTCTGGGTTGTATCCAACCTTCTTCAGGTAGGAAGAGACTTCCTTCACGATTTCATCATACCTTGCCTTTGAGTACTTAGGAGTGGTGGCATCCATCTACAAACATTTGAAAGACTGAATTTAGGGCTACTTATAAATTATGACAACCACAATGACTGATACTAAACAATTGGCTTACAAAGGCTCACCTTGTTACAGCAGCAAATCATCTGCTTGACACCAAGAGTGAAAGCAAGCAGAGCGTGCTCACGGGTCTGACCATCCTTGGAGATACCAGCTTCAAAACCACCAGTGGTGGAGTCGATGATAAGGACGGCACAATCAGCCTGGGAGGTACCAGTAATCATGTTCTTGATGAAATCACGATGTCCGGGAGCATCGATGACAGTGCAGTAGTACTTGGTGGTCTCAAACTTCCACAAGGCAATATCAATGGTGATACCACGCTCACGCTCGGCCTTGAGCTTGTCCAACACCCAGGCATACTTGAATGACCTTTTGTTCATCTCAGCAGCCTCCTTCTCGAACCTCTCGATCACACGCTTGTCAATACCACCAAGCTTGTAGATCAAGTGACCTGTGGTGGTCGACTTGCCAGAGTCAACGTGGCCAATGACCACAATGTTGATATGGAACTTTTCCTTACCCATGATGAATTGTTAGTAAAAACTGCAGAAGAAACCAAAACTTATCAGCATTTATTTCAAATAATACACTAACGAAACCATTGCTTTTCAGCAAAAAAAAAAACACAGGATTACAATGCAGATAAACAAGACATACTACTGTAGAACTCAGTCCCTTAGATGTTCAAAAAGATGTGCGATCATGTTCGCATATCATTACAGGTCTGTAGAACTCATCATTGTTGCTACTTATACAAAACATATAATAAAATACATTGCATAGACCAAAAGAAAACCCAAAACAAAATACAGCAGTACTGCAGAACTCAGTCCCTTAGATGTTCAAAAAGATGCGATCATATTCGCAAATCATTACAGGTCTGTAAGAACTCATCATTGTTGCTGCAGTACAACAAAAGACTGCAGAAAAACAACACATATCACAGAAAGAAATAACGAAAACTACTGCAAACTCAGTCCCTTAGATGTTCAAAAAGATATACGATCATTTTCGCAAATCATTACAGGTCTGTAGAACTCATCATCGTTGCTACTAACACCTAAAACAACTAACTACAACCCTCAGATATTCAAACATCATCAGTCAAAAGATTTTCAAAATCTCAGAAAATATAGCTGCTTCATCGTTACTCAAATAGACAACAAAACCACTCGAGATAATTATAATCAACAAAGCAACACCTATTAATTTGGCTTCAAGGGAACGAGTCACATGGAACTAATCAAATCCACAAACCAGATAATGAAGCACAATCCAACAAAATCCATCTAAATTTCGAAAATCAAAACCAAAATTCCGTTTCGAAAACACAGCTCAAAACAGATCTTCCTGCATCATCCACATAAATCTATACAACTTTCCTCATCAGGGAACTCAAACTGTAAATCTCAAAAAAAGTAAAATCAAGCTGACCTAGCAGCAAATCAACTAAAACGAACTAACAATCTTTACAAAAACCACAGATCTAAACAACCTTACAGCAAAAACAAGTTCATCAATTTTCTTCAGTGAAAACCACAGCAAATCACATAGCTCAACATCACAAACAGATGCACAATCATACGCAGCATATAATCAAGAGCAATAAACGAAAGCTACAAGAGAAAAAGGAAAGAGATCTGGACCTGAGGTTGAAGAAACTAGAGGGGGTACTCTCTGGCCGACTTGAGGTGAGAGCGAGATGGATAGGAAGAGAGGAAGAAAAATGTGAGAGGTTTCGGACTTTAAAGAGGAGCGAGTCCTACTTCAGTCGACTAGGGTTTCTTTCTCCACCGTTGGATCTTGGTGCGATTTACTTCAACGGCTGTTAACTTCTGTCGCCCCTGCGGCTGCCCTAATCCTTACACACTCTAAGGCGTTGTTCTCGCTTGGAATATGCCTTAGCCTTTTTCTTCGCTTCAATGTCCTTATTGCCCTTCCTTCTTTTTTATCTTTCTCGTTATGTTTATTTATTTGGACCAGGAAGTTCATCTTCTCCTATAATTGTGTTACCATAATTGTTTTAGTAATAAGTTGTCTTCGTATGGTAAGAAGTGTATGAACAATGATCCTCGTCTTCATGTTCAAAGAGAAAAATGATAACTAATTTGTAAGAAGTGTAATAGGATGAGAGATATGCGAGTTATTTCCATTTTTATGTGTTATGTGGTAGAAATTGAGTAATAAATATCTAATTTTAATCATAACATGATTCATATAATGCATAGAAATTGAATTTTCAGAAAAGTTGTGGCTAGCATTGAAATAATGTTGACTAAAAAAGAAATGTATGTGCACATCATGTGTTCATGTACATTAAGAAGCAATACTAATACCAATTGCTGACACTTAGATTACCAAATCCAAAACTCATGGTAGTACTAAAGAAATGTATGTCAACATTATGTGTTCAGTAATAAATTGTCTTTTTATATATGGTAAAAGTGTAAAACCAATGATTATGATATTCAAAGAGAAAAATGATAAGTACTCACTAAATTTACTAGAGAAGTATAATAACTCATGTGTTAAAAGATAAATGCAAGCTATTTCCATTTTTATGCTTGAGTTATGCTAATGAGTAATAAATATTTAATTTTTAGTCAAAACATAAATCACATAACGCGTATATATTGAATTTTCGAAAGAGTAGGATGAATAGGTGACTATCATTCCTCTTGAATGATTGTAGACTAAAAGGAAATGTGTGTACGTACCAAGCTATATGTTCATGTTCATGGATTACCAGATTCAAAACTAATGTTACTATTTTATGAAGACTAAATATTTATGCATGTATACATTTTTAGCTCATATACCAAAAACCTCTAATATTGGTATGGGTTATTCATTAGCTCAAGTCTAAACATCGCTTCAATAATCATAATAACAAAAGCTAATAATCAAGCTTGATTATTTTTGAAATTCTTGATCAACCATATCTAAATTTTGAAAGACCATGTTGGCATTTTCCATATTCAATTCAACAATAAATTAGATAAATTAAATTACAAGCTCCTTTTCGAGAGCCACAAATTTCCTGCTCAAAAGTATAAAGAGCCACAATTTATTATTCTATTTTCACTGTGATGTTTTGATTTAATGATTATAACAAATATAATTTTAAATCAATAATGTTTAATTACTGCACTTGGGCCTTAGCGAAATGCTAGTTTTAGTGACGAGGTATGGAGCATGGTTGGAGCATATTAACTCCTCATTAAAAGAGGCCTTAGACCACCTCAAACGGAAAGGTCTTTTGCCAGATGGACAAGGCAATGGTAGGAAATGACATAGCAACTCAACTCTAACAAATTTGTCAAATCCTACGTGGATTTGACATATCAAACCAATCTGTCAAATTTGACAGTTCTCCCAACTGTCAAATTTTTCTTTTCTCCCTCTTTCATTATGTTCTCATCTCTCTCTCTCTCTTCTTACCCATAACAAATCCACTCATGACCAACCTTCATGAATCATTCTCCGATTCTCGTCTCTCTATTTCTTCCTACCATACCATAAACAACTATGGCAAATATTCGCAAAGTCCAATTTAGATATGAGATTTGGGGTTGGTGATTTAATGGAGATAAGCAAATTCTAAGCAAAATCAAAGTAAAATCATGAACATCTTACACCAAAAGCATATCAAAATGAATCCCAATAATTCGATCTCTTTCTACTTCTTATGTTAATTGGGCTTTGCTTGTGTCCAATTGCAAAGTCAAGCTAAGCGCTTTCCTGATCAAGACTCAAAGTTTGATCTTTCTTTCTCTGTTTTGATGTTTTTTGCAGATCTTGGGTCTGAGCATAAAAAGGGAGAAATTTTGCTTTTTGTTTGTGGTTATTCTCCACCCCTAAAATCCTACATGGAATAGTTAGGGAGGGAGGGAGAGAGAGAGGAGAAGAAGAAGAATGAGACAGAGAGTTTATGCACCTGACTGAATAGGGGGTTGAGTTGGGTTGGATTTGGCAAATGGGTTGGAGGTGAAGTCCCCAAAATGTTATTTGCCACATCATCTGTCAAATTCAAATTTGACCAAAAACTTTTGGCATCTCTGCTAGAGATGCTCTTAGCGAAATGCGTAGTTGGTTGTGTGTTTAGCAGCTATGATGACTCTTATCAAGTTTATGTCTTTATTTGGTTATACTAAAATAGGACTGGGTACCAGTGTTGTACTAATTTTATTTGAAAAAGTATTTTACTACTCGTCGTGGCAATTTTTAATTTTTTTTTGACTAAATTTAGTTTATTACCATCAATTTTACACCAAAAATCATGTCAATTTCTAATATTTTAATTGCACAAGCAAGACTAATATGTTTATCAATTTGATCAGTCTAATCCAATTCGTCAATTTTGATCGTTAAGTGTGACGTGGCTCAAATAAGATCTACATTTCTTGATGACATGGCGATGACTTGGAATTGAATAATGACAACTAGATCCCAAAACAAAGTCAAAACCCCATATTTCTCTCTGCCAATTGGATCCAAATTGGGCATTCCAAGTTATAGCCATATAATCCAAAAAGGTGGTCATATTTAAGCCGCGTTAGCACTTATTGGTCAAAATTGATGAATTGAACTTAACTTATCAAATCGGTAAATATTAGCATGTTGTTGATGAAATTAAAAACATAAAGGTCTCATATCTTCAATGTAAAGTTCATGGCAGTAAACTAAATGTAATCCTTTAATGTTTTCATGTCTAACTAAGGTAGAGCCCTACTAGGTAATGAGGACAAAACTGACCCCTACAACTATATACAAGTATTGTGCACGAAAACAATATAGTTGGAAGAATACTGAGTGTGGCTTACTGAATTGATAATTCGAATGATGTAATTGTTAGACTTTGAATTGTTTGGCAACTCCAAAAGTTTGGTTTGTTAAAGCCTCTCGTTGATGTTACTGATTTCTCTCATTGTTTAGTATGTTGATTGAAAATCCTACTTGGTTTGTTAGCCTTGTTATTGGTGTGTTGAGATTTGACATGAGTTCTTAGTTACTTAATTTAAACTTTAATTACATATTATTTTTGTTCTCCATCGAATTTGTTTTTGAATGAATGTTTAACAAATAATATATAATTACCTCACTTAAAATTAACACTTTCACATTAATTCTAAATTCGTCTTTACAATATTTATCATGTTATTTTTATAAATTTGAATAATTTAAATTACACATCTTTAAGGCATGCACTAAGATTACTTGACTCATACTCTAACGATTGGGAGAATTGTAGGGTGGTTGATTTGATGAGATGCAAATTAAGACAATTTATTAGCCCCAATTGCCGATATTATCAGATTTTATTTTGGAATGCTTATTATACAATATATGAAAGGTGAGTTCACTGTTACTACTGTTCATCAAGGGGTAGAGAAGACGTTTGCATCCCTACTTTTCTGTTATATTGCAAGAGTGAGTACTGCTTGAGATGATGTCATCTGGGCATATGAGTCTTTTTACAATTAATTGACGCTTTTGCCCTTGGGTTGTTATTATAACTTCAGGTTTGTACTGTTGGTGCATATAGAACTTTGCCAAAAGTACTAATTTACATATTAAAATTTTTTGTTTTTGGGTGTATGCATTTTAATTAGTGCTTGGAAATTGGAAGCACAAATGTCTCTCACTCTGTTGCAAGGCAATAGACTGTGTTGCATTCTTTCTGAAATATTAATTATAGGTGGCTTTTTTTTTTCTAATTAGAAACTTCATTGAACAAACAGAACAACAACAACAAAAGCAAAGGAAACAACCAGAAAAACAGAAGAGGACTAGCCCAAAACAATAGGCTGGAGCACAAATTAATGAGGAAGTGCAACTGCATCAAAGAGGTGAATGCGCATGAGGGAGGGGAGGATTGGAAAACCAATATTTCGGGCACACCCTGTGCGAAGCCAAAGTCGCCACCAATCTTCCAACCGCAGCCCTAATACTATCAGTTCCTCAGTTGGATTAAGCGATGTTGTGGTTTGGTGTTGAAGCATCTTTAAGTCATACAGGAACAAAGGTATGTTGATGCTCTATTAAAGGCTATTTGTCTCTCTCTTTTTAAATGTACTAATGCATAATATGACTTCCATATGTTGATGAAAAAAGTTGGTGTTAGATGGAGTGAAGTCTACGAAAATAAACAAAGAAGCTGTAGCTAGAGATAAAGAAGCTGTAGCAGCCAAGGTTGATGATAATAAAAAGAATAGAATTATAAACTCATCTAAGAGGTTGTAACTACATTTCAACAGCTTCAATACCATTCATTCCTTTTCTATTTTGCTTATGTACTAGCTGTCCTTTCAAATACTAAAATTCTAGAAACCTGATCGCTTGAATATATGAATGATTTTATTGTCTACTTCTAATTGCGCAGGGTAACAAAAACATCTTAAATGTTTCCTTACATGACATTATATTGTAGATCCTGTGCAGATTTAGTCTCTATGAGCAATGCGTCCTGGTTTTTGTCGTTTATGTTCTCTGCCCTTTTTCAGTTTAGTTCTATACTAATTGAAGATGATGAACAAGAGGAAGTAGGAAAAGGCACTATGGAGTAAATAGAACTCTTTAGTGCAGAGTGCAGAGTGCAGACAAAGTTGCCTAAATTATATTTCATGGTTGCAATTCACATCCCCGCAGCAAAGCGCGGGCACTATTGCTAGTACTTTTGATAATTGAGTGGTAATTGAAGGCATGTTTCTTCCCAAGGTTATGTTAGCTAGGCTTTCTGGCCTAGTCTATATAATAATAGTCTCTCATAAAGTTCAACCCAATTTTTTCCAACTTACTTTGGGACATATGAGTAGCCTAAAATGTAGTTCTCTAGGGTTTAGACAGAAAATCAGCCCTTGAATCTCCCATGACAAGGCAATTTCCATCACTTTTAGAAAAGAGGATGGCTAGAGCACTAGTCATCTCCCACTTGGATCTAGGAAAGTTCCAACCAAGAGAACAAGGTCCCTTTATACATTTCACCTGTCCACATATGTAACATACTTAATGATCCACTCGCAAACACTTTAAGCTTGACCTTAGTTTCAAAGTGAGTGTCCAAATCAATCTTCTGGTCTGTGTAAACATTTTGTAAATCGGGGAAGATAAATAACAAAAGGGCCAAAAATTGGGTCGGGCTGGGTACGGATCTAGCAGCGCTCGAGTCACTAGAATTGGGCCTGCTGGGTCATCTTGGCACTAAAACCCTAAACGGTGATGAAAAAGCCGACGACGCTGGCTGGGGCATCAGTTTTGGGCAGCAGCCGGTGGTGGAAGTAGGGACTCAAACCAGAGAAAAGGGTAAGATAAACCTCCTCCTACTCCTTCTCGTTTGTCTCAGAGTTACAGTTGAAGTAAATGTGAGACCCATGAGCAACAGAGGAAGGAGGAGACGCCATAACGCTGGTGACAAAACAATGGCAATTGTAGGATGACAAAGAAGAAGAAGATTGTTCAAGTAGAGGAGAAACAAACAACAGTCAGATGGTAGTAAGTTCAAGATTCAAGATTGTCTTGGTGGACACTAGTTTCATCCTCAAAATTCAAGATTGGCTTACTAGTCTACAACTTGCTTTGTTTCTCCTCTGCTTGGAGACTCTTCTTCTTGTTTGTCATCTTACTCAAGATTCAAGATGGGCTTGGCTTCAACTAAGATTAACTTTGATCTCGAACTGATTGCAGAGCCTTTCACTCATACTTAGCTTGAAGATCTCAAGTCCCTGCTTGCGTCCAATTCATCTCTCCTCGGTTTTTCAGGTCAATTGCTTTGCTCCCTTCACTTTTGTTCTGGATGTTTCATTGGTTTCTTTGATTTCTGAGCTGGATTGACAAAGACTGGGGATTGATTGGTTTGATTAGGTTTTTGGGTGTCCACTATTTGATTTGAAAGTTTGGTTCTTCTGAGGAATCTGTATTTGCTACTTCTATCTTTCTCCGCCTCGAAGGTAAGTTGTTTATTTGAGAGGTTTGGATGATACCTGCATTTCCTTCCTTGCGTTTCTTTTTGGGTTTGGAGCTTATTGTGAAATTGTCTGATTGATAATCTTAGCACACCCATTTCGATTAGCTTCGCGCTTCTCAATTTGAGGGAGAAAAACTGTGGGGTGGGGAGAGAGAGCAAAGATGTGTTGTGTGTGACTTTGGTCAGCTCCATGCTTATTTTCTCATTAATATTATAATAATAACATTCGATGGTCAAGAGCTACGCTATGAGAAGGCTACTGTTTTTCAAACCATTCAAATATTTGACGGACTTGAGAGATTCTTCAATACTTCTGATCCGGGCATTATTCGTACGCAAATTAATCAAGAAGATCAGTGTTAAGAGGTATTTGGTTGTATATCACCATCAACATATGTCGCCTAATGAGAGATAGATACAGAGGACCCTCTTTGATAGTTGGTCTATAGGCAATTTTAGGTGACACCGATTGACAATTTAAACAAGTATTTCTCATTTGCAGAGGAATAGGTAAAATGGAATCTTGATTATGGGTTTTGATTTAATTCCAATAATATGTAGTAGAGGAATGGAAAAGAAATTTATTTGATCTTTTTGTGTTTGGGTTTGTAAATTCCATGGTCTTCCAATTTTGTGCAGCCAATTTGGATTTGAGTTTCGAATCTCAAAACTCTTGCTTGCTTCTCAGACCATCATCGCCATTGTTGAAGATCCACCTCCCAGGTCCACTTCCCGTCCCTCTAACTCTCATGTCTTCCCTCTAACTCATATGTGTGTGTGTGTGTAAATATAGCTTCAGTTTTGTTTATATTGAATCGTTCTTCGTCAATGGTGTGTTTGATTTGTTTGGAAAAGCTAAGAAACTATACGAATTTCGTTCGAGTCTTTTGAGTTTTGGGTTCTACAGAGAAAACCCAAAAGTGGGTTCTGCATGGTTAGTCAATCAAGTTGAATTTTTTGATCCTCTGAGAAGAATTAGTAATAAAAGAATGGACCCTTTTTTTTCTTTGGTTTAATTTTGAACGTGGTGTATATTAGGGTTTCAGTTCTGTACAGGAGTGAATTTCTGATGTTGAGATTAAGTGTTGACTAGGGTTAAGTAGAAAATTAGAGGCAGGAAACAGTAGAAAAGAAGCGGGCTGAGTCTAATTAAGCTTTAGGGTTTAAGTATGGATAGTGAGATTAAGGTTGTTTACTTTCATTGCTGTTTTGTTTGGCCTCTTCAAATCTTGCCAAAAAATAAAACAAAAAAGCTTCTTTTTTCAGAAACTATTCCTATGGTTTTCTTGCTTTGATTTTCAGAAACTATAGAATCTGTCCATTTTTTTCTTTTCTTTTTTTCATTATGACTCTATGGACCATTTTGCATAGATTGTTTTACATCTATCACAAATCAGTTAATTATCATGGTCTAACAAGTATAAATGGTTTTTTAAATGCAGAGTGCTCACTTCAAAATTTCCAATCTCGGGGTATATTTTTAAACTTGATTTTTATTTATTCACTCTTTCTCATTCATAGTAGATCAATGTTTGATTCATGTCAAAAATCCTAGGGCTTTATATAAAATGGTAGAGAATCTTTTTCTGCAAATATGTTTGGTTAAACATTCTGAGCATTTCTAAAACGTTGCAAATGCATGATTCCAACTCCTCTTAAGTTGAACATTGAAACATTGGAATTTATTTGTCTTAATTGATCAAGGAACTTGGTTCCTAATCTGTCAATATTCATTTGAAGGCATTTGGAGATGGGAAAAAAAAACTGTATTGTATCTTTGCCGTGTTAGTTTATCAAGTGAATGGTTTGTTTGATGATCCGCTATTAAGAAATGATGCTTTTGGTGGTTTTTGATAGCTCATACTTTTTCAGCTTTGAATTTGTGTTCAGTTTGGAATTCTTTTGCATCACAGCATACGAATTGGAATTCCTCAGTCTCTGTCTGCCAAATGGGACTTGGTCTCCATTTTGTCTTTGTTTCTTCTAATCCATTAAACATGATTGAATTTTCTACCAAGATGTTGGGTTTTTATAAGAGATTTGAGTTTGAAAATAGAGGTCCAATTTTTCTTTATGAATTTGGGTGTTGTGCGGCTACTAGAGCATGTGTAATTGGATGAAGGGACGCTCGAATTGACAGTTTATCTTCTCTGAACCGTGCTAATGCTTTTGGCTGGGCTTATGTTAATAACTGGCACAATACTTGGCAGCTCCTCTTTGTTTATTAGGTTGGTCCTTTAATTGGAATAGTTATGGCTGCTAGAGTCTTCAATATTTTGTTACCTCCACCAGAAACAAAGGAGAAGAAAGTCTGAAAGGAGTTTGAATATGTAATTCAATAACAGATATATGAATCTTTAATTTCTGTATGTGAGTGCTATCTTCTATCAAATCTGCAGTTTTGATCTTTAATTAATTGTGATTAAATGAATGCTTTGTCAATTTGTTTTGAAAATATATGTTAAAGTGTTAACTGTTTGACAATTTTGTCAAAATTACTATTCCAATTTATGTAATATATGATATTTTATCAGTTTGATTAATAAGAAAGTCATTTCAATTATATCTTTAATTATTATAAATTATTACAAACAGCAAATCCCGCAGCAAAGCGCGGGTACCATTGCTAGTCTATAACACTGGCTGTTCTCGGTTGTTTTTTTCAGGCATTGTTTTTGGGTACTCTTCAAATCCCAACAGCACCACTCAGCAGTAGCAGGCACGCCTCTCCCTCCCTCTTAATGAGTTTTGCTTTGCTTACATGGTTGACTGAATTTTAATGCCATAAGCTTCTTTTATATTTTGGGAATAGCTGTTCTGCTTTGTTGGTTGAGTTAATCTACAACTTTTTACTACCATATGCATGGTTTTGTGTGTTTCAGTAGGATTGAGTAAGAACACTAGAATCAGATAATGGCCCCATATACAATCACAACTAGTCAGTGACAGATTGATGACTGACTTATTCAATCTGGTTCATGTAACGAAAAGTTACTCTTACTTGACTGTAGTGTGAAATCACAACAAAATAACAGAATTTAGTAAATGTCTCTCAATTAGATGTTAGGTCACTTATGTTCTTTCATTTTCATGTTTGATTACTGTGTGAACCTTTTTTATTTATTTACAAGATTTAGACATCAACATTTGATGTTGGCTTGTCAGGATGGAACTTTAATTTTTTTTTATCTTAAATCCCTGTTCTCATTTAGGACATCCCTGTCATTATTATCAGGGTTCATCTGATTATTTGCAGGCTTTTTTTTTTTTTTTTTGTCTCCGCCTCATTTCCTTTGAAGATTTTATTTTTGAGTGCCTCTTGTGTTTGTCTTTGATTTTGTAGTATCCGTTCTGGATATAAATGCTCTTCTCTCCTTTTGTATTATTGTTGTTACATGTTTTTTTTTGGTGAGAATTATTTCATCTTGCTTTCATTGTCACAGGAAGGTTCATATGAATGGCAAGTTCACAGTTCCATTGTCTGCAATCGGTCAGAGTTTCTTCCCTGTCTCGGAAAGTATCTACTTCATTTTATCATGGTAGAGTGAATTTCAAAAGAAAGAGCAATTGTCTTGTTTATGCTTCCACCAACAACTTCAACAGGGACCTTCATCTTCAATCAAAGGTGCCTATTTATGTAGTAATCCCATATTGATTGTCATTCTTGTCAGGTGTATGCCTTCTTCACTGTAATATGGTAGGGACTGGTACATGTCTAAAACTAAAAACCTGTGAATGATATTAAAGGGATGGTTTTCTTTTACTCAGCAGATCCTGAACCTGTCAACCATGACATGAAACAACATAAATCTCTATCACAAATGATTATTTCTTCTTCTAGTTCAATGAGACCCCCACACTTTAACTAGTGATAGTGCCTAATGTATCGTGTCTACCAAAGCCTGATGTGGTAGGGATGTTACATGTCTGAAAAACATTTGATACAGAAGCAAATGCTATGGAGTTCCTCATTATATAACAAAATTTTCTCTTCAAAGTATCCATTATTGCCCTTTAGTTGATGTATAGCATATTGAGCTACCTCTGGCCTTTTCATACCAACCCCTTTTCCTTAACTGTACGTGTTATTTACAAACTATATACTTGTGAGTCTCCTTTTCCTTGGCTAACCAGGTATTGTCGCAAATGTAGTTAGGTAATTGCCATGTCAGAATCTAAACTTACTTTTCAGACTTCTTTCTCTGAGTGCACTTTTAAATCATATAATTAGCAGTACCATCAGACATGTCACTACAGTGTCTGCCATATATTGATTAGGGCGTAGTTAGAAACATTACAAAGTTTGGCAAAAGAAAGAACAAAATTTTCTATAGTGAAGTCTTAGTTACCATGTATTTGTCTTAGGGTGTTCATCATTCAGCACTCTTGTTTATCTGATGACACTCAACTAGTTTCAATTTTGTAATCCATGAGTTTATACTTGTTCCTCTTTTTTTCTTTTTTCCCCATTCATCATGCTTATATGGATCCTGTTTGTCCATATTTATTTTCTTAGTCTTGGAAGAACCTCATCTGTGTAATTTACCACTATCCCCTATTCAATATGTGTGAATTACCGCAGATGCAATTGATTAGTTTTCACTGATTTTAGTTTATCATTTTCCTTTTTCCTTTCGATGAACCACTCATAAAGATTTGTCAGTTTCTTGTTTTCATATTAACATACAGCTTATTTTTCCACCTTTGTTTGAATAAGCTGTTTAGTCTCTGCCAAACTCATAGACATTGGCTTGTGTTTTGTCAGCCATGACTACTCCTATGCAAATGAGTTATGCGGTGACTCATTTGTTAGTCATCTTTTGTCCTCTTTTTCCTGTTTCTTCATAGAAACTTTGGACATGCTTTCAGGTTGAAACAGTGTTAGACAGTGTAAAGTGGGATGACAAAGGTTTAGCAGTTGCAATAGCTCAAAATGTTGACACAGGAGCCATTTTGATGCAAGGGTTTGCAAACAGGGAAGCAGTGGCTACAACAATCTCCTCTCGGAAGGCCACATTCTACAGTCGGTCGCGATCAGCACTGTGGACAAAGGGAGAGACATCCAATAATTTCATTAATGTCCATGACATCTTCCTTGATTGTGATCGAGACTCTGTATGTTGTTGGTCTAGTCTAGTTGAAACATATTTGCTAATATTTTCTTTTCGTGCTCATATATTACCTTGAAATGGTACTTTTTCTCAGATAATATACCTAGGGAAGCCTGATGGCCCTACTTGCCACACAGGAGCAGAGACTTGCTATTACACCTCGGTGATTGATTTGTTAGAAGATCAGCAGGTGTCAGCCTTAATAAAATTACTATGTCTTCTATTATTTTTCATTACGCAGGTCAAATTACAGTATGTTTTGTAAGTGATTCAGATAATCTGTGACAGAGCGGAGGAGATAAATTCCCGTTGACCACTCTGAACTCTTTAGAATCTACAATTGCAAAGCGAAAAGGAGAACTAGAAGTCCCACAATCTGGAAAGCCCTCATGGACGAGACGACTACTACTTGATGAGAAATTGTTGTGTTCGAAAATCAGGTACGATGTTATGCGAGTTGTAATGATTGCATACTCTTTCTACTTTCTGAAGATAGTACTCAAAATTTATTCAAGAAATCAACAAATTATTAAGGGAATTAGAGAAGTAATATATATACTGGCAATGTATGTGTATATACTTGGAACACTATGCTAATACATAATCTATCTTCTGTATTTTCATGGGCTGATGGTTTTCTTTTCTCACTCTAGAGAAGAGGCAGATGAGCTATGTCGAACATTAGAGGAGAATGAGGATAAGTCACGTACTGCCTCAGAGATGGGAGATGTGCTCTATCATTCCATGGTTCTGCTGGCCCTTAAAGAGGGAAAAATGGAAGATGTTCTAGAAATTCTAAGACATAGATTTTCTCAGTCGGGTATCGAGGAAAAGAGAAGTCGCAAGACACAAGGCTAGACACGGACTGTATTCTGTCAAGTTTTGAGACATGCAATGCCATTCAAAGTTTAGATTGTTTGTTATGATTAAATATTCTTCACAGCCGTAGGTGGTATTTTTGCACCTTGTTTGCTTCAAGTTGGTAGTTTTGGACTGATGCTAGTACTTTGATACTGTTTGGATTGAAAATCATCAATTTCTAAAGTATTATGATAAACGTGTCTTCAGATTTGCCCAGAATGAAGGATCACTTGAGAAGAGAATATTTTTCAGAGCCCAAAATTTATATTCTTCACCACATTTTGCAAATTACGATCTTTTGCGATTATGAATACTGGATGGGAGTTTTTATTCATACTTCTAATATTGGTATTTGGACTTTTTTTTTAGATATAGTTGACTTTAGCAACTCTCAAATTATCAATAAAGACATAAGGGAAGAAAAATGAAGTTTTTTTTTTTTTTTTTTTAAAACCTCGCCCCACCTCTTTCATAATGCCGGTTGGATTTGACTACAAACAGTACATTTTAATGCGGCAATTCGCAAAATTCTAAGTTGTGCATCTCTTAGGATGTTCCTTGCGCTTTTTTTTTTTCAACTCGAAAACAATTAGTTAGTTTGTGTCTCTCTCTAAGCTAAGGAGCATTAGTTGGACGAGCTTTGGAACACCATGACCACTTTTAGTGGGCACTTAATGTTTCTTTTGCCTGTATGTCATGAAAAAATTTGTATCCAAAAACTTAATTAATTAAAGATTTTGAGATTAGAAGTAATATCTAAACATCTCAAATAGCAGTATACCAACCTGCTTCTATATTCAATTGATTTAATGAAAAACTATGATGACAGAGAGAGGGGGGAAGGGGGGTGGAGAGAGAGAGAGAGAGGAGACTACCAACTAGAATTTCTTCTTCTTCTTCTTTTGCTGTGTAGCTTAATTGTATTAAGGGTGAAATAGAATTGTGAAATCTTCAAAAATTAAAAGAGGTTCAACTATCAATTTTGAAGGTATAAATTGAACATAACAAAAAAAAAAAACAAAGCTTTTATTGATTTTATTGGAAGAAGGGCGTTGTCGGAAAATTAGGGAGGTCTAGATAGCAAATTGGTTATTTGCAAAAGTAAGTTGGAGGTCCATTAAGTTGGGAGGTCCATATACTAATTTTAGAGGTATGAATAGTAGCTCCCATACTGGATTCCATGGCTGGTACAAAAAAGTTACTAAATCAGAGACGAGTAAAATCGTTAGGGCTCTCGGCTCCCTACTAAATTGAAAAAGAATGGCTCCCTTATGCTGACAGATTTTATTAAATTAGGTTTGTGAGTTTGTAATATACATGTCTTCAGAAATAGTAGTGTCCAAAAGTGATCTGATCAGTAATTTGCTTATATTTATTGAATATTGAATGTGGATTGTTGAACATCAACAACTTCCCATAACCATACGAATGATTGAAACTGAAGATGAAAATATTAACTCAAGTTAGATGTCACGCAGGAAATTGAAGCGTAAATAATGTTCTTATGGTATTGTTTTCTCTCCTAGAAACCCTTTATATCATGAATATGCAGATTTGCTTTTATTGCTATTGTTGATAAAATTATTAGGAAAATTACACAAACGTCACTAATCTGAAACCTTGTTCATGACACCCCCAAATTTCCTTTCAAACTAAGAATACGCCTATCGCACTTAAAAGCAACAGGAGTGCATTTTTTTTCATTACATTGGGGGGATCAAACGAGTTTGGGTCTAGGTGATAATTGATACAAGGTAAATAATCCCCAAGCATTATAAATCCAGATAGGAAAGATGAATAATTACAATTATTCTCAAATCTTTTTCTGAACCGTCAGAAAGAACTCTTTCCCAAATCTGATCTCTTCAGCTCCATTTTTATTTCTTGATGATTTATAGTTGAAACTTTAATAGACTAGACCAAGACATCTGTAAAAAGAAATAAAGCAGGTAAAAGTACATGGTAAAGATTCCTTCTCAGTTTTGTATATAAGCTTTTTTGCAGTTTAATTAACACCTGGAGCTCCTAAAACACCTGAATGCTTTGTGTAGTTAAGAACATAGTCAGAAGCATGTAACAGAAATGCCTCAGAAAAGGAGCAACTTCCCAAATCAAAACTGTGCTACTTAGAACAGGGCCAAGGGTAAAATTAGGATTAATTTTATGAAAAAAGTTGTCCAGTCACTAACGAAATTGCAGGGCTATAAAGTAGAACTATTACCGGTGCAAACAGACTTGAGTACAAAACAATTTTTTTCTGCTTTTGTTGTTTTGTCGGCTTATAATTTACATATAGACTAATGGTGAATGATGAGGAACGAAGAACTTGTTCAATGCAATATATACTGAGAGGTATTTAACATGTGGAAAATAATTACTCCTCTACTAAATGTAAATGTTTGATCATGTCAGAGAATGCATAAGGAAAAAAAAAAAAAACCATCATGTCGTTACCAAACAAATGTATTTTCTGCAAAAAGTGATTTATCAGTTTTATGTTTGATAGCATGCACCACTTTCCCACACATACCAGCACAGTATGTTCCTCCTGAACACGCATTAATTGCTGCCTAGATTCTTCTTCGCATTCTTCAAGCTTTTCTCACATTCTACCTCCCTTTCTCAAACAAGTTTTTCTGCATGAAGTTTTAATTTAACGAAGTCAATTCAAGAACATGATTTATCTCTTAACGTATTCCAGGAGATAATGAGCAAACCTTTTGCTTTTCCATGTCTACTATCTCCAGCTTCTCCACCTCATATTCCTTCCGGATGTCATTAATTGCCCAAGTAAATGTGTCTTAATGTCAATTCAAAAGTAGTTTAACAACTGTATGGTGTCCAGATGCTTAGATCATACGAGGTCACCCCTGATCATTCCTCTGAGATGTGGGCGACTGATAACCACTTATCAGTCTGCTTGATGAAGCGCGAAATGGTGGCAGCCAATGCTTGGATTTCAAGCTCAATTCGCTTCTCGTTTATAAACAACTCCTTCACCCCACCATTCATTGCTTCAACCAGAAGCTCCACATGCCACCTTCTTCATTGCATCATTTTCCCCTTCTCTGCCATGATCACTCAGAGTGTAGTAATTACTCATCTCAACATTAAAGATTTTCACAACATAAAATAAAGGGTTAAATACTGTTTACTCATTGTACTTTTGCTCGAAAAACACTTCAGTCCCTGACATTCTAATTTAACATGTTTAGTCCCTGTACTTCAAAATTTCAGACCAATAGGTCCTTGCCATCTAAAAGTCACGGTGAAATATCTATTATGCCCTCAGTTTTTTTTAATTAATTAATTATTTTTTTTTTTGGAAAAGGAATTTTTTTCCCTTTCTTTCTTTCTGTTTTTTTTTTTAATTTTTTTATGTTTTTTTTTTCTTTCTTTCTTTCTGTTTGAAAAAAAAAGAATAAATAAAATAAAGAAAAAAGAATTAAAAAAAAAGAGAAAGGAATAAATTTATTATATAAAAAAAAAGAACTGAGGGCATAATAGATATTTCACCGCGACTTTTAGACGGCAAAGACCTATTGGTTTGAAATTTTGAAGTACGGGGACTAAACGTGTGAAATTAGAAGGTCAAGGACTGAAGTGTTTTATGGTCAAAAACTCAAGGACTAAACAGTATTTAACCCTAAAATAAATACCCCAGATTGAATGTTGGGTACACTGACCCGTGAGTCCATGGAGTCGAACAGAGGTCTGGTGGTGCTCCTAAAACACCTGGATTTGTCTTGGATGAGGATGATGATGCCACACGAGCATGTGCCAGTGGAAGAGGGGTGGCTGAATGCATGCTTGGCAGCAAGAGCTGTGCTGATTTGTTAACAGCATTGTGTTTTGGTGGGCTAAGCTTGTATTATTGCCTAAGAATGATTTTCAACCAGATCGCAACCCTTTCTGTGATCATCAAACTATATCTAATGATGCATTGGCTAACTTCAGCTATAAAAAAGTGTGTAATCTTTAGACACTGTTTATCTGCAAAACAACAAAGGAGCCACTGAATCAGACTTTGTTTAAACCAACTAAGCAAATCAAATAAGATGCAAACTAATAACTAGAGATCACTCCAAGGTAGCAGGCTTCCCATACAATGTCCTGTACAATCCTTAACAAGAAACGTTCAAACAGGTAGCAGAGTATCAACCTGTTCTAACAGACAAATGTTTATTCGGTAAGTGAGAAAGTTTCATTCACAGACTTTGTTTATCAATTTTATCGTCAACTAGGCTACAAGTGGTGATAAGATAGTAATGGCTTATAAATTATAATCCAAGAACTGCATACCAGTACAGGTAAATAAGAAACAACAAAATTCATACTATTATCCTAACCAAATTGGCAATATTATTGACACAAACCAAAGAAGAAATTTTAACTGAAAACCAGTTTCTAACCACATATACTCCTTGAGCCAGTACCCCAGACTAAAGATACTGGTAGTCCAGAAGATATATAAATGTCAAAGTAAATTGAAGATGTGTTCATATATGATCAATAAGACTACCTCAATAGAGTATGGGAAACAGAATCTCCATAGTCATCTTCAAGCACATATTGGAGCTTCCTGTAAGCATGCCCACTCAGAATGTCTCTCTCTTGAAATTCTTTTAGCAACTTCATTGCTTGTCCAACCCGTCCTTGTCTGCACATTTCATCAAGTACCGTCTTATAAGTAATGAATTCAGTTGACCTTCGCTTCTCAATCATCTCCCACAAATACTTCACTGCCTCCTCAATCTCTCCACTAAGAGCCAAAGCATTCACAAGCGAGTTGTAGGATTTACTACTCGGAATAAACCCTTTAGTCTTCATTTCGTTGCACAACTGCTTAGCATTGTCTGTTCGGCCTTGAGCACATAATCCATGGATGAGATAATCATAGGAAAATGTGTTTGGCAGGCAGTTATAGACCACACCCATCTGATGGAATACTCTGAGTGCATCATTCACATGAAGGGAAAGAACATACCCCTTGATCATTGAATTCAAAGTATAAATATCGGGTTCAATCCCATCATTCACCATCTGCCTAAACAGACATCTTATGGTTTCCATATACATGTGATTTATGTAGGTATTACATCCCCTACTCAAAAAGGCAGTAAACAGAATATTGTATGTCCTAACTGAAGGCCTACAGTCCATGTTTCTACTATTCTTCATGTGTTTAAATATATTGACAGCTCTAGTCAACTTCCGAGCTTCTGTGAAAAAGTAGATAATGGAATTGAAAAGCGCCTCAGAACCCATATGAGAGATAGCAAGCACTTGGTTGACAATGTCATCCATCTCTTCGTACATCTTAGCTACACCAAGTTTCTTTATTGTAATGTGATAGCTGTTAACATCATGTTTGAACCGCGACTGTTGCGATGCCCAATTGAATAACTCTAAACACACAAGAGGATCATCTTGCTTAGTTATAACATCGCACAGTTCTTCAGGTGTAAATCTAGGCAACAACTGGGATACAGACCTTTGAAATTGGGCTTCATTAAGGGTTGGTTTTCTACTGGATTCTAATCTTTTATTTTCTCTCCTTCTAAAAGATCGAGATGGGGATGAGAAAAACTTATGCAATGAAAATCGCTCGTATATACCAAGAAATCCATTGGAAGCAACTTTGGGTACTATGTCAAAGTGGGGTTGAGTCAAATAGTGAATTGGCCTCAGAGTACTATTAATGGGATTCAAACTATATGAATGAGCATCCATGCTCTTCCGGTTGGACAAGTATTGATGAAAACGGTTTCCAGAAAAGTGCTTGCTATTGAGGTTTTTGAGCGTGCAACTATTTCTGCAGCAATGTCCACGAAGAGAAATCATATTACCGATGACTAAGCAATTACCAAAAGGTGAGAAACACCGAATTCTGTACTACTGAACTTGCTAATCTGGTAGGCGTCCGTATACCATATGGCTTTTCAGCAAGAAAACTGAAGTGACAAACAGAACAAAAAAAGGAAATTAAAGCTCAGTTAGATAAATGACTCTAATATAATGAAATTTTATAAAACAAGAGAATCCTTTCTCAAATCATCCAAATGTCAAGTTTCATCATCTAACAGATCAACACACAGCATAGACATATCAAATGCTAATGAAGAAACAAAACGGAAAGAAATTATTTTAGGGAGAGTAACTGGGAGAAGCACTACAGATATGGAACTGAGCGATGCTCTCCGAAATGTATGGTAATACCTGCAAATCATTACAGGTCTGCAGGCTCAACACTGTTTCTCTTAAATGACCCCAATTACACAACATTACAAAACTAAAACACAGAAAGGAATCGTTTTGGTCATTTCAACAAATTACATAAAGGTTGATCTTCTCCCAAATCAACAACCACATAGCATAAATAACCATTCAAATTAGACCCTTCTGTAACCACACAAAGTTAATTGCATTTGATCAACAAACAATAAACAGGATCCTCTCTTTTATTAGGTATAACTCATTGTGGATATGCACATGGAGATAAGAAGGAATTCCGGATTACCCAGAATCCAAAATATGAAAAGAAATCTAAACCCACAAGCGGTTTACAGTTTACACCAAAACCCATATCAAAACACAGATACCCCACTTGAAACAAAAGCAGCAGATGAACAATTCACTAAGCTTTGAGAAATAGACATAGACAACACGCCTAGAGCTGAATCAAACAAGAAGAATGTGACATGTAACTGGAAAAGGAACAAGCTATACGAACCTTTGGAGGTCTCCGGCCTACTACAGAACTGCTTCTGCTTCTGCTTCTGCTTGTATGTATCAATAATTCCATATCAAGTCATAAACTACCTGAAAGGATTATCGGGAAAAGGTATGAAGGATGAGAGGATCGGAGCAACTGATTCAGGAGGAGGAGATGTAGCGGCGGGAGGTGGTCGATAAAAGAGTACTTTTCTTGTAGTACACAGTCAGTTCAGTGCGTGCGAGGAAGAGCGAGACGGAGGAGAAGGCCGCAAAGGTGAAAAGCAAGGCACGTGAGATATTATAAAACAGCGTGGTTTTACCACTAGATTTTATTTTGTTATAAAATGTACAGTACAAACTTGTTTTTACCGAAGAAACTCAACTAATATCTGGGTCTAACGGTAATTACCAGGTGACACAGAGCTCGCAGGCCTAAGGTTTTCCATCTTCAAAGCCTGCAGGCATGCGGCAAGCGGTTCTCGTGATAATCCATACTCTCTCATGAAGCTAACACATTTAGCAGCGTCATATGAATCCCGTAAGATCCAGGCCGACTTGCGAATGTTGGGGCTCTAAGTTGAGTAGAAGTTCCGCTCAAGCATGTGTATTGTCATCTCTGTCAACCCTCATCGACCCCTCCTACTTGTGTTAGAGTTGACTTTTTTATACCGAGCAAACCTAAATCAGCCGAAAACCGGTTAAATCGAGCTGGTTCATAGCGAAATTGAAGTTAAATTGAATCTTCGGCTTAGCACAATCGAACCAAATGACTCGACTTGTTATAGTTCTGATTTATGCTAAATATAAATTCGGCTACAACCGAACCGATCGAACTAAGGTTATTTCGTTCAAAATAAATTAAAAGGCTAGAAGCCTACATGATCTTTCTTTATTTTTATTTTTTTTCTTCTTCAACCTCTATTCTCTTTTTCTTTTTTCATTATGTTCTCTTTCCTCTTCTACATTTTTCCCCTTCCTCCTCATACTATAATCATCATTTTCTTCACTTGACTTATAAATATGAGGTTTATGAACCTTCAGAAGCTTATAAACCTCTAGATACAAAATATACATACTTCATGGCTGAATTATCGCCGATTTTTTTGCCTACAATCGTTTTCACCTCCAAATATAGGCAATTGGAGTTTTCAAATATCAAAACCGTCATTTAACTCGATAAACCAGACTTTCAGTATTTGAAAAGTCTGGTACAGATATGGTAACAAATTTGGCAAACTGAACACTTTTGGTTTGATTTCGGCTGACGTTAAGAAGCTCGGTTACTAAGCCGAAGCCAGCATGACTTGTGCCCCAATTCTCAATCTTACTCTTTCACCTTTAGGCAATAAAATCCACCTAATTCATACTTGTATGAATTTCATAGTAGTGAAGATGATAATAGATATAACTATATATATAGATTCTAAATGAAAGTATTGAAAATATGTGAGAGAGGATGATTCTTAGTTTCACATCTTAGATGAACGAGCCCATTTACCCTATTGTGTTTAACATACTTTTATAGTTTTATGTATAAAATAAATGGATGGTTCTGGCGATAATTACTACATGGGATTCAGGTCGTTTTCAAGTTCGGTTAGGATTTTCTTGTTCTGAGGAAGCCCCTTTGCGTAACGTGGTCCTAGAAGTTTAAGAATAAATTAGGATTTGAACTTGACCATCTCGGTTCATTAGGGGTGTAAATGAGCCGAGTCAGAGCGAATACTAAGGAGATCATGTTCGGCTCATTTGTTTTTTTATCAAGCTCGAGCAGGGCTAAAGCTTGAATTTTTTTTTCCCTGCTCAAGCTCTGCTAAGCTTGAATATTTTTCTTAAGATCGAGCTAGGCTCGGCTCAAGCCAATTTATTGGACGAGCTTGAGTTTGAACAGGCTTGTCTTGGCTCATTTGACTTTAAATTAAAAAAAAGAAGTAAATTAAAATAATAATCAAAATTTGATGACTAACCATCACACAAATCCCTTTTGAATTTTTTTTTTGAATTAAGCCCGCGGGGCGAAATAGGATATTCATCACAAGCTAGAATAAGCTGTTACATACCCTACCGTTGTCATTTAAGGACATAGACAGACAAGGAGGTAGTGGCAGTACCCACAATGGTACGTAGAAATAGACCCACTCATTATACATTTCAGACCGTAGAGATAGCGGAGATCCTCATTTGGTACTACGTCGGAGGCACTAGTGAGCTAGGTGCTTAATATAAGGAAATTATTGTAAATAGACTAAAAAGCCATAAACATATAGTTGGGCCAAGGGCCAAAGCCCTAGCCCGATTAAAGGCTCAGTAGGGTAGCCGAAAAGGAGAAACCCAACAACACAAGGCCCAGCATGATTTGGAACCGGCCCAAACTTCACCTTCTCACGCGTCCATGCAGCGCCGTCTGCTTCAACCACCTGTCCGCCGTACCTTGCCGTTCCGACCATGTTCAACCAAGCCGCGTCGGCCCGGCCCAGCATACCACTGTCACCGCTCGACCTCTCTGCGCACTCCACCATAACACAAGCCACCTGGGTCCTCTAGTTCCTCACCGCCGCACAGTTCCTCAGAACCACGCCGCCGCTCAACCTATCAGAAATGGTGCTGTCGCTTGATTTTACAAAGCCCACGCTGAAGTCGATCCCATCACTGCACAACACGACGCGAACACCCCGAGAGACTTCGTCTGGAAACCATCATTCCCCGTCCAACACCTTGAGCCCGACTCCTCTCTTCTAAACTTCCCGAGCAAATAGGGTTCAACACCCGTCTGGCAACGACCCAATAGTGGCAAGGCAAACCTGCACCAACCTCGAGGGCCGCCGGATGAGCAAAATTTCTCAAAACCCCGAAACTAGGGCACTCCGGGTTTCTTGGAGCTCTTCAGAGAGAAAATATTGATTTAAGAAATTTTGTTCTCTCATATGTAAAATCCCTTTTGACTTTATTGTAATATGTTATACTTAAATGCTCAGATTCTTTTTTTTTAGTTGAAGAAATACATTCATCACAAGCCAGAATAGGCTGTTAAATACCCTTCGGCTATCATTTAAGGACATAGACAGACAAGAAGTTAGTGGTAGTACCCACAAGTGGTACGTTCATATAGTCATACTTATTATACATTCAAATACGTAGATCTAGCGGATATCCTCATTTGGTACTATTCCAGAGACGCTAGAGAGACAATGGGTGCACATCAGTGCTAAGGTTCCTAGATACAAGGAATTTATTGTAAAAGACAAGGTAAAACATATTAAAGGCCTAGGGCAAAAACCCTAGCCCAAAATAGTCAGTCCAAGAGCATCCAAAGAGTGGTCCACCACCAGAGCCCATCAAGCCCGCCTGGTCTTAGCCCATCCACCCCAGACGACATGTCGTACACACAAGCCCAGAGGCTCCGCCCAACTCGCTCTGCTCCTCCCGACCAGTGCTGCCCTGATCTACGACTTTACGACCACCTGCCACTTCGACACAAAGTCACCGCAACACACACCGACTTGAATCACGCCGGTCCACCATTGAAGCAGAACCTATGCAGTTGGCCTTGCACAGCACAATCACGTCACCGGGAGAGATGCGATCGAAAAACCCAAGTCAAGGCTTTCTACAACTACAACGAGTGCAACCATCCAGGAAACCCCCGAACCATATTAGATTGAATACCCGTCCAGTAGCAGACCCTAAGACGTTTGTGAGGCAGGAGGCCAGCACCCGTAGGGAGCCGCCGGACGAGGTTAAATTCTCAAGGAAGAAAACCAGGTTTTGTGTTTTTTAGGGTTACTCTCTAAATGCTCAGATTCTTTTCCAATTGAAAAGGAAGATAACAAAAAGAAATTAAAGATTGGAGATTAGAAAATTATACTTTTATTTATATTATAATTTTTCATGAGTCGAATTTTAATACACGTTGAGTTTTAACAAACTCGAGCTACTCACGAGTTAGACGAGCCGAATATATTATTATTCAAGCTCGGCTCGTTATTTTATCGAGTTTATTGTTGAGCTCAGACTCGGCTCATTTATCTTACGAACATGAGCCAAACGAGCTAAAATCGAGCCTAATACGAGTCGAACACGAGCTGTATCGAGCTTATTTACAGCCTTACGACTCATTCCTTAGTAGTGTCAGGTTACCTGATTATTTGTATTACATCGCTATTCAAGGCATCTTTACTTGGGGTTTCTAGGTTTTTCAGGGTCTCTAGGTAGTAACTCATTTCTGATGGGCTCTTCTTATGGTGGATTATTTGTTTGCCTCTCACTACTTTTAATGGATTGACACCCCTTTTGATTTAAGGAAAAAAAAAAAAAGGCTAATGAGACTGAATTAATAAGATAGTTCTGTTACCTCAAATAGTTTATAACAAATTACACTTTGAAGATCACTCATGCAAAAAAATCAGTCAAATAAAAATCATTCAACAATCTAATTGTATAAAATAAATGGATGGTTCTGGCAATAGTTACTACAATTATGATAAATCATCTATTTATTTCATATAGATATCTGGTCGATAGTGTAGTGAGATAGTATTTTTATTGTCTTGTAGCTTTGTGTGAATGATATTTCTCTTTTATGCCATCATATGGTGTACTCTTTCGTTAGGAATTCCTTGCTAGTGCGGGGATTTGGTTATGTGCCATTCTCTTTACTTCTTCTAATGCGTAATTTTCACCTGCATAGTTGGAGTGGAGGTATTGCTTTGGAAGTTTTCTTTTGTTTGAAGTTGTAGTTTAACGTTCTTTTGTGTAAGCAAGAAAAAAGAAAGAAAATTTTCTCGTCACTGCTCCTATTATTTGTGTTGTGTGATTTTGCTATTTATAAGAGTGGTTTTGGTCTAGTCACCCGCTCTTCTCCCTTGTATACTTTTGTTTTAATAAAGGACCTAATGAGGGATGAGTGGGGTTTCCAGTTGTATTGCATCCGAGTTGTGTTGGTGTTCTGTCACTCCTTTTTGATTGATACAAATGAACTAATATTGCTTAATTTTGTTAGTTTATAAATATGAAAAATAAAAACTAAAAAAAGTAAGACTTATTGTTCCAATTTAATTGGGTACATATTTACATTTCTTTGCTGTTTTATGAACTTTTTTTTTATTTGGGCTCGATACCTTTTATGTGACTTTATTTGTATTTTTTGTATTTCACCGAGCCTAAAAAACCTAATATATCAAAGATAGACAGAAATAATTAAAAATATTTATTGAAAAAGAGACGGCTTTGAAGCAAATTCCTAACATATTCTTGACTCCGTTTTACATGGTAACGCTCTTTTTTTTTTGAGAGAAACACGGTAACGCTCTTGGGATCAAACTCTACGCCACAAAATGGGCCAAAAAAATCTGCCATCTAGAATATACTATAGGCCCATATTTGTCATTTCATTATCTCACACTCGCAAATTAGGTCATCACAGCCGCAGTGAAATGTAATTATCTCAACCGTCCGTTCCTGATCAATGGCTGAAAAATAAACCCTAGTTAACCCAAGAAGTCACTGCTCCTCTTTAAATTCACGTCTCTCTCACTCAGTTCTCACACTCCTCTCTCTCTCTCTCTCTTACGCTCGCACAATCTCCAAGGCCGGCGACGTTTCGAGAGCCTCATTCTCCTTCAGTCTCATTTTTCAGGTTCGATTTCGTTCGCCGATTCCGTGTTATTTTAACGATGAAATCGTTTATGAATCTGTTTGTTTGATTATATATGCACCATTGCTGATTTGACTGTTATAATTTTTCCTCCGTTTGAATTGGTTCTTTTTTGTTAAAATGAGATGAATCTATTCATGATTTTTTGATCTGTGTATTTGTCGTTCTATTAGATCTGGATCGATTATTGTTTTAGGTGTATATATCGTTTTTTACTGTTGTTCGATCTCATGCAGGCATGCAAATATTTTATTAATAAAATAATAAAATAATAAAATATTTAGATTTTGCTTAATTAGTTTTGGATGTTGTGATTGTTCTGCTTCATTATCTGGTTTATGGATTTGATCGATCGGTTTTATGTGATTCATTTTCTTGAAGCAATATCGGTGCTCAAATGATTTTCTGCTTTTGATTTAAAAAAAAATACGCTGGGAAATATATTGCAGAATTTATGATATTTATTTTGAGTTCTGTTAGGTTTTTGAATTTATTTATTTGCAAGGAACAGTGATGAGTCATACAGACCTGTAATGATTTGCGGATATGATCGCAGATTGTTATGAACATCTAAGGGACTGAGTTCTTTGTTTGTACTTTTTTGTTTGTTTTCTTCGATGAATTCTTTGTTTGTAATTGTCTTTAGGTGAATTGTGGTCTTATTTGTTAAGAAGAGGGTTCTGTTATGTGTCCTCAGTTTAAATAATTTGACTGATTTCAGTTTTCTGTGTTTGTGATTACAGCAAGAATCATGGGTAAGGAAAAGTCCCACATCAACATTGTGGTCATTGGCCACGTCGACTCTGGCAAGTCGACCACCACAGGTCACCTGATCTACAAGCTTGGTGGTATTGACAAGCGTGTCATCGAGAGGTTCGAGAAAGAGGCTGCTGAGATGAACAAGAGGTCATTCAAGTATGCCTGGGTGTTGGACAAGCTCAAGGCTGAGCGTGAGCGTGGTATCACCATTGATATTGCCTTGTGGAAGTTTGAGACCACCAAGTACTACTGCACTGTCATCGATGCTCCCGGACATCGTGATTTCATCAAGAACATGATTACTGGTACCTCCCAGGCTGATTGTGCCGTCCTCATCATTGACTCCACCACTGGTGGTTTTGAAGCTGGTATTTCCAAGGATGGTCAGACCCGTGAGCACGCTCTGCTTGCTTTCACTCTTGGTGTCAAGCAGATGATCTGTTGCTGTAACAAGGTGAGCCTCAGTTGTTATGGTATCTGAGATTATGGTTTTAATTATCGATAAATATGTCTAACTTTTGTCTTATATATGTATGCAGATGGATGCCACCACTCCCAAGTATGCCAAGGCAAGGTACGATGAAATCGTGAAGGAAGTCTCTTCCTACCTGAAGAAGGTTGGATACAACCCAGAGAAAATTGCATTTGTTCCCATCTCTGGATTTGAGGGTGATAACATGATTGAGAGGTCCACCAACCTCGACTGGTACAAGGGTCCTACCCTTCTTGAGGCGCTCGACCAGATCAACGAGCCAAAGAGGCCCTCAGACAAGGCCCTCCGTCTCCCACTTCAGGACGTGTACAAGATTGGTGGCATTGGAACTGTGCCTGTGGGACGTGTTGAGACTGGCATCATCAAGCCTGGTATGGTGGTGACCTTTGGTCCCAGTGGGCTGACTACTGAAGTTAAGTCTGTTGAGATGCACCATGAATCTCTCCCGGAGGCTCTTCCTGGTGACAACGTCGGGTTCAATGTTAAGAATGTCTCTGTCAAGGATCTCAAGCGTGGTTATGTTGCTTCCAACTCAAAGGAAGATCCCGCAAAGGAAGCTGCGAACTTTACCTCTCAGGTCATCATCATGAACCATCCTGGTCAGATTGGCAATGGTTATGCTCCCGTTCTCGACTGTCACACCTCCCACATTGCTGTCAAGTTCGCCGAGCTTTTGACAAAGATTGACAGGCGGTCTGGCAAGGAGCTTGAGAAGGAGCCCAAGTTCTTGAAGAATGGTGATGCTGGTATGGTTAAGATGCTTCCCACCAAGCCCATGGTTGTCGAGACCTTCTCTGAGTACCCACCTCTAGGTCGTTTTGCAGTGAGGGACATGCGCCAGACAGTTGCTGTTGGAGTCATCAAGAATGTTGAGAAGAAGGAGCCAACTGGTGCCAAGGTGACCAAGTCTGCTGCTAAGAAGAAGTGAACCGTCATGGACTACCCAAAGATATCCACAGGCGAAATCTTTCTAAATAAAAAATTAAATCTTGAAAACTTTATTATTATTTCTTTTGCTAGTTTGTTGAGTCGGTCTATAGGTTTTAGTTTGTTGCTATCGTTGTTAGGTGTCCATTCCCAGAATTGGGTGCTTGACCGGCGGTGGCGCAGGAGTCTAGGTGCTTTTGGTTTTGCCAAAGGTGGCTAAGAATTTTTGTTCTTCTTTTTTATCTGGATTTATGAACTAAGTTTCAATTGGTCTATTTCAGATTATCTTATGCTTTCTCATACTTCTTATTACTGGTTTATGGTTATTGCTGTAATATCAGCATCCTCTGAAAAGCCTAACAGGCTATAAGGAAATGCTGTTATAAAGTTTAATTGAACACATGTTTTTGTTACGGCAATGGTATTTGCCAACGTTAGGGCGAAGGCATTTTTTTGCTGTGCTCTGAATGTCAAAATGAAAAAATCTTGGGGATACATACCATGAACTGCACTCTTATCACGCCCCGAATTTTAGAATAAAAATTCAAAATCCGAAACATGAAATTACTACAAACTCAAAATAATCATCCTGAAAATTTCTTTTCTTAACATCCTCACCACACGAAATAAATCAAAACCGAATTTAGTCTCGGTTAATTATTACAACTCAAATCCAAAATGAACTGTAAATCTCTAAATGAGCATACACCCCTCACAACTAAATGAAATAACAAAACTGCTGTAACACCTAAGCAGCTCAGTCACCTCCCTGATTATCCTGACCTGCACGAATATCCGCTACACCATTTGAATAGTGTACTGGGATTGCAACAACACAAAACCCGGTAAGCTTATGAAAGCTCGTATGAGTAAAAGGAAAGAACTATTGTTTAATTTAATTCATAATTATTCCCACACACAACAACACCCAACAATTTCCACATTCGTAAGTACTAACAATCTCAATCAAACACCAATACAATATATCAAGACAAACCCAAACTCACATCTTTCTTCACAACCCCCAACATCGTATTTATAAAAATACGGTACTTGATAGATTAGAGCTCTAACTGAATCGTAGCCCGTCACCTGGCCTAGGTTATGGCATCCGATATATTTATCATTATCGTATTTCATCAATATGTATACTTATATACATATTTAGAACGTCCGATAATTCCACATACTCAACCAATCGTATCCCATCATCCACCCAGGATTAGAGCGTCCGATTACCCCATACCGGTCACTACGTCGACCCTAAACCCATAAATGAGCACAACATATAATATCACATACTGAAATCAACCCAACCAAGATACACCATATTATTATGGAATTACACAATTGAAATATAATCAATTCATCAATTCAACTCAATCATATCATCACTCAACAATCCACTCATCAATATATATTTTCCACGTAAAAATATATATATATATATATATATACGTAATCATCCACTCAGGAATGACCACTAATACTATCTATAGTTCACACAAGAAAATCGTGAAATTCATTTGTATAATTAAAAATTCATTTTACTTACCTATGGACCGTGGGGATTCAAGTCCATGAAATTTTAAAACAAATATTTCATCCGCAAATATTTTTCACACAATTACCAAAAATAATTAAATTTAAAACGCTCGGTTCGTAATATGAACCACGTGAGTTTTACTCACCTCGAAATTCCCGCTGCGTCTTCAATACAAATATAATTAACGCCGAAATAGCCCACTCAAATAAAATCCGTCAATCACCTAATCAAATGTGATTTGAATTTAGCCAATAATTCCAACACATAAATGAACTACTATTTAACGGCCGGATTCTAATTTACATTAAAATTTGACAAGCGGATTCTCACGAATCGCTCCCCCAATTTCCGTTTTGCACATATACGAAGATCCAACAGTCGGATCTTTACCCATGACCACACAAAGCCTCTGGGACAGTCATATGATCATCATATCAAATTTACAAGTTCATCGGACGGTCCTAATTTCACAGATCAAAAATCTAACGATCGAAATCGATCGAAATCACAAAATTCATAACTAATTCATACGATATCCGAAAAATACGTATAATACGCCGAAATAATCGTATTGAAACATAGAATCATAAAATGGACAAAAACCAAATTTTAGACCTCCGGAGGTGGCCGGAAAGGGCCGCCGGAATTAGGGACAGAGCCGCCACCGACCACCACAAATGGTGTCGGGACCGAGCTTGTTCCCTTCATTTCATCATTCTGAGCAACTTTCATAACTAGCACAAGACCAAAAAATGACAGGAATGGATCGAAAAGTACCAATTACAGTCGGCGGCCGGAAAATTTCCAGAAACCGGCGAGCTTGAAAACCGACGTGAAAACTGTAACCTCACGCCTTGATCCCTTCTGGAAACTTGTTCAGAACTTCCTTGCGAACTCAACAAGCCAAGGATCACAAGAAACGATCGTGTATAGCTTGAGATATTTGGATCGAAAGTTGGTTGTTTCCATCCTTACAGGGTAGAGCTCCGACGAACGTGAAAACGTTCGACCCAGTTTCGGTCCTTCTTGGTGCTTGTAGAGGAAGTTGAGGCGAGCTCAATGAGCCAAGAATTAAGTGAAATGGTGGTCTGTAGCTCAAGACATCGAAATCGAACCGAAAACGAACCTTTTCGGTTTCGGGCCTTGGCGCCGCAGCTGCAGGCCGCGCCGCCTTGTAAAACTGCTTCTGGAGCTTCAGGAGGTTGAATCGATGTATAGGAACGAGTTTCACCTGGTTTGGTGGTCGGAAATGCACGGGCTTGTTTTGGTTTCTTTTCGGGTCCGACTGTTTCGGACGGTTTCGCCGGCGCTGTTGTAAAGCAGCTCGAGATGAACGCCTGGGACTTGGTTTGAGGTCGAGAGGTGGTCTGTGGAGGGAGAACGATTATGGTGAACTTTGCTCTCTCTCTCTCTCTCTCTCTCTCTCTCTCTCTCGGTCGCTTTCGGTCAAGGAATGGAGGAAGGTGACGATGAACAGTACCTTCCGAAAATGGAAGGAGGCCGGACCAAAATGGAAGACTTCTGAAAATAGCTAGGGTTTTTTCCTATTTATACCAAAATAGAAATAATTTCTAAATTCTATAACTAATTCAAAAAAAAATCCGGGCAACGTGTTCCGCATACGCACGGACTCGTATTGACGAGCTCTACAACTTTTACGAAGGAAGTTTCCCCAAATTTTGCACGTAGAAAAAGTCGATTTCTCAAACCGAGCATTTCGAGCTTTTCGTTAAAAATAATCGTTTTGAAACTTCGATAATTCTAAAAGTGAATTATTATCGACTAATATTCGTGGAATCGTATAATAGTCGTTCAACACAATTACACGAATGTAAAATGAAAATTGCGGGTATTACAATCTACCCCCCTTAAAGGAATTTCGTCCCGAAATTGAAGTACCCATTTCTCCAAAAAGTTGTGGATATCTCGCTCTCATGTCAGATTCTAACTCCCATGATGCATCACCATCGTCATGATGACTCCACAACACCTTCACAAGATCAACCTCTTTCCTACGAAGTTTCTTTGTAGACCTATCCAAGATACGAATAGACTCAACTACAAATGTCACATCTGTGTTCACTTCGATCGCACCATGATCAATCACGTGCGACTCATCTTGAACATACTTCCTGAGCATAGACACATGGAAGACATTGTGTACACTCGACATGCTAACAGGTAAAGCAAGACGATATGCCAAGTTACCAACCTTTTCCAGAATCTCAAAGGGTCCAACATACCTCGGTGCGAGTTTCCCTTTCTTGCCAAATCTCACCACACCTTTCATAGGTGAGACTTTCAAGAACACATGATCGCCTGTCTCAAACTCCAAAGGTCTCCTCTTCAAGTCAGCATAACTCTTCTGTCTACTCTGAGCGGTTCGGATTCTGTCCCGAATTGTAGTGACCATCTCTGTAGTCTCCTGTACAATCTCAGGACCGATGAGCCCTTTATCCCCTGCTTCCACCCAACAGATAGGAGTTCTACATGGCCTACCATAAAGAGCCTCATATGGAGCCATACTGATACTAGAGTGATAGCTGTTGTTGTAGGCAAACTTTACCAATGACAGATGATCCGCCCAACTACCCTTAAAATCCAGAACACAAGCTCTGAGCATGTCCTCCATCACCTGATTCACTCTCTTGGTCTGTCCATCTGTTTGTGGGTGAAATGCAATGCTCATAGCAAGAGACGTACCAAATGCCTTATGGAACCTACGCCAGAATTCTGAAGTGAAACGAGCATCACGATCAGAGACAATCGTCACAAGCACTCCATGAAGCCTCACTATCTCGTTCACGTACAACTTACACAACACATCCCCTGAGTACGTTTTTGCAATTGGAAGGAAGTGTGCTGATTTAGTCAACTGGTCAACAATCACCCAAATCGAGTCATAACTTTGCCTGGACCTAGGCAATCCAGTCACAAAGTCCATAGAGATATCTTCCCATTTCCAAACAGGAATCGATAAGGGGTTCAGCATTCCTGCTGGTCTCTGATGCTCTGTCTTCACCTGTTGACAGGTAAGACACTTCGACACATGTTCTGCCACATCCCTCTTCATACCATACCACCAAAACTGCCTTTGTAGATCCATATACATTTTAGTACCTTCTGGATGTATAGTATATCGAGACCTATGTGCTTCCCGCATGATCTCTTCTCTGAGGTTATCAACACTCGGTACATACAATCTGCCTCGAAATCTCAACCCTCCATCAGCCCCAATCATCCACTCGGAAAGACCCTCCATATTCTGGTCAACAGTCATCTCAGCAATCCTCGCATGAGCAAACTCATCAAGTGTCTGACCCTGAATGATCCTGGAGATCAAGGTGGGCTGTAAGGTGATACTACCGAGAAAGATTCCCTGTCCTGCTCATGCGGGCATAAGATCAAACTCAGATGCAGCTTCTAACATGCGCCACTCTCGCACCATAATTGATGCCATGATTACCCGAGGTTTCCTACTCAAAGCATCCGCCACCACATTCGCCTTTTCGGGATGATACTCCAAGGTGAAATCATAGTCCTTAATGAGCTCCATCCATCTTTTCTGCCTCATGTTCAATTCCTTCTGGGAGAATAGATACTTCAAACTCTTATGATCAGAAAAGAGTTCAAATTTCTCACCATAAAGATAGTACCTCCAAATCTTCAAGGCAAACACCACTGCTGCTAGCTCTAGATCATGAGTGGGGTAATTCCGCTCATGTACCTTCAACTGTCTAGAACCATAAACAACGACACTACCATTCTGCATCAACACACACCCCAAACCCTGATGAGATGCATCGCTGTAAATGACTAATCCACCACCACTAGTAGGAATAGTCAACACCGGAGCTGTAGTCAATCTAGTCTTCAGCTCATTGAAAGCCTTCTCACACTCATCCGACGATACGAACTGAGTGTCCTTCCTGGTCAATTTGGTCAAAGCCGAAGCAATACCAGAAAACCCTTCAATGAAGCGCTTGTAATACCCAGCGAGTCCAACGAAGCTACGGATTTCTGTAACCGTAGTAGGGCGACTCCAACTCATCACTGCTTCAACCTTCGAAGGATCCACAGAAACTCCATTCTTCGAGACCACATGACCAAGGAACTTGACCTCACTCTACCAGAAATTGCACTTCTCGAATTTGGCAAAAAGTTTCTGCTCCCTCAACATCTGTAATACGATTTGCAGATGCTCCTCATGCTCACCTGACGAACTTGAATAAATCAAGATGTCGTCAACGAACACTACCACAAATTGATCCAAGTAAGGACTGAACGTACGGTTCATCAAGTCCATAAATGCTGCAGGGGCATTCATGAGACCAAAAGGCATGACAAGAAACTCAAAATGTCCATACCTGGTCCTGAACGCCGTCTTTGGGATATCTTCCTCCTTCACCCTCAACTGGTGATATCCAGACCTTAAGTCAATCTTCGAGAACACAGTAGCTTCTCTAAGCTGATCGAACAAGTCATCAATCCTATGTAAAGGGTACCTATTCTTGATGGTCACCTTGTTCAACTGTCGATAATCCACACATAACCGAAGTGAATTATCATTCTTCTTCACAAACAACACTGGTGCGCCCCAAGGAGACACACTTGCCTGAATGAACCCTTGAGCAAGTAAGCCCTCAATCTGAACCTTCAACTCCTGAAGTTCAGCTGGAGCCATTCGATAGGGTGCTTTCGACACAGGTGAAGTACCTGGTATCACATCAATGGAGAAGTCCATTACCCTTTTCGGAGGTAGCCGAGGGTTCTCCTGAAACACGTCTACATACTCTGAAACTACAGGAATCCCTGTAATCTTTGAAGTACTACTCCCTGATTCAATATGGGCCAAAATCCCTGTCCTCATGGCGATGTCAGACTTCAAACAACGGTAATGAAACACTGGTTGTCCCGGAACATGAAAGGACACAATCATCCTAAAGCTCTCAATAACAGCATGGTTCGGGCTCAACCAATCCATACCCAAAATCACATCATACATGTGATCCGGAATCACAATCAAAGATGCAGAGAACTCTCTGCCACCAATCCCAATAGGGCAATCATCACAAAACATGCTAAGCTCAAGAGACACACCGAGAGGTGACGTAACACATAATGATCTAGTCAGAGGCATAGCAATCAAACCCAATACATCCACAACCGAACTAGATATGAAAGAGTGTGAGGCTCCCATATCAAACAGTACTCTAGCAAGAAAGTGATAAACAGATAAGGTACCTTCCACTCCCGTGCCTGCCTGACCGATGGCAAAGACTCTAGCATGTGCAGGTGGTAGCTGTTTCTGCTGGTTACCCCGCACTCTACCCTGATTTCGGGGACACTCCCTAGCCTGATGCCCTGCCTGTCCATAGCTGTAGCATATCCTACCCTGAGGTTTCGTGCACGCACGAGAGATGTGGCCCTGCTCGCCACAGTTAAAGCACTTCACCGGAGCTGCTGGTGTTATCTGCCTAATAGGCATAGCCTGAACAGGAGGAGCTACTGCTGCCCTAGCTGGAGCCTGATGCTGGAACTGAGTTCTCTGTCTCTTCCAGAACCCACCCCTGAAGTCTTTAGCTCTACTGCTTCATGCTATAGCCTTTCCCTTGCCCTGGAAGTCCCTCTCAGCAGACTCCTTCTCTCTACGAATCAGGTTCTGCTGCTTAGTGATCTGTGCCTTAGCCAAGATCTCTCTTTTGGTCTCCAGCTCCAAGATGGCCACATCACGCTCAATCGAAGGACTCAACCCTCTCTAAAACTTCTTGGCCAAGTCTTCATCTTCCATCTGTCTCACATACTTGTACAGTCTGGAGAACTCCGCATCATACTCGATTACGGTCATCTTCCCCTGTACTAGTACAAGGAACTCTCATTCCAACCTCTCCTTCACTGCTGGTGGAAAGTATTTCTCCCTGAACAGCCTCTCAAAGCCGTCCCATGTCAAGGTAGACACCTCAATGCTCCTCTGTGTGACGTTCCACCACACCCTAGCCTCATTCTTCAGCATGAAAGCGGCTAGCTTCCTCTTGTCAGACTCAGTGCAATCAAGCAGATCGAAATAGGTCTGCAAATCCTCTATCCATCGATCCGCCACCATGTAATCAGTGCCTCCTCCAAACTTGGTTGCTCCCAAGCGAGTAATTTCCCTTGCTAGCATCAGTAAACGAGCAGGACTATCAACCACGGCCACGGGAGGAATAGGTTGATCTTCATAAGGTGCCACTACCTCCGTCTCGGATGCTTCTTCGAACAGAGGGGCCCTACCCCTTCCTCGGCCTCTACCCCTGCCACGAGGTCTACCTCTACCTCGACCTCGACCTCTGGCTTCGTTTCCCTCAATCTCCATTACCTAATAAGCATGATATACTTGATTAATACACGCATAACACTTAAACAAAGTATAAGTCAAATGCAAGTCCATATTAACCAAGTACTAAGCATACATGACGATGCCTAAATTTCTTAAGACGTGCTAACGTTCCTAGCCAACCTAACGCTCTCACATACCCAATGACATTGTCAATACCGAAGAGCACACGATGGGGATCCGCTGCATACGGGCCATCACTCGGTAAGTATTGACATATCACCAAATATGCAACCTTACGCTCTGATACCAAACTATCACTCCCCGAATTTTAGAATAAAAATTCAAAATCCGAAACATGAAATTACTACAAACTCAAAATAATCATCCTGAAAATTTCTTTTCTTAACATCCTCACCACACGAAATAAATCAAAACCGAATTTAGTCTCGGTTAATTATTACAACTCAAATCCAAAATGAATTGTAAATCTCTAAATGAGCATACACCCCTCACAACTAAATGAAATAACAAAACTGCTGTAACACCTAAGCAGCTCGGTCACCTCCCTGATTATCCTGACCTGCAGGAATATCCGCTACACTATTTGAATAGTGTATCGGGATTGCAACAACACAAAACCCGGTAAGCTTATGAAAGCTCGTATGAGTAAAAGGAAAGAACTATTGTTTAATTTAATTCATAATTATTCCCACACACAACAACACCCAACAATTTCCACATTCGTAAGTACTAACAATCTCAATCAAACACCAATACAATATATCAAGACAAACCCAAACTCACATCTTTCTTTACAACCCCCAACATCGTATTTATAAAAATACGATACTTAACAGACTAGAGCTCTAACTGAATCGTAGCCCGTCACCTGGCCTAAGTTATGGCATCCGACATATTTATCATTATCGTATTTCATCAATATGTATACCTATATATATATTTAGAACGTCCGATAATTCCACATACTCAACCAATCGTATCCCATCATCAATTCATCAATTCAACTCAATCATATCATCACTCAACAATCCACTCATCAATATATATTTTCCACGTAAATATATATATACGTAATCATCCACTCAGGAATGACCACTAATACCATCTAAAGTTCACACAAGAAAATCGTGAAATTCATTTGTATAATTAAAAATTCATTTTACTTACCTATGGACCGTGGTTATTCAAGTCCACGACATTTTAAAACAAATATTTAATCCGCAAATATTTTTCACACAATTACCAAAATAATTAAATTTAAAACATTCGGTTCGTAATATGAACCACGTGAGTTTTACTCACCTCGAAATTCCCGCTGCGTCTTCAATACAAATATAATTAACGCTGAAATAGCCCACTCAAATAAAATCCGTCAATCACCTAATCAAATGTGATTTGAATTTAGCCAATAATTCCAACACATAAATGAACTACCATTTAACGGCCGGATTCTAATTTACATTAAAATCCGACGAGCGGATTCTCACGAATCGCTCCCCTAATTTCCGTTTTGCACATATACGAAGATCCAACAGTCGGATCTTTGCCCATGACCACACAAAGCCTCTGGGATAGTCATATGATCATCATATCAAATTTACAAGTTCATCGGACGGTCCTAATTTCACAGATCAAAAATCTAACGATCGAAATCGATCGAAATCACAAAATTCATAACTAATTCATACGATATCCAAAAAATGCGTATAATACGCCAAAATGATCGTATTGAAACATAGAATCAAAAAATGGATAGAAACCAAATTTTAGACCTCCGGAGGTGGCCGGAAAGGGCCACTGGAGTTAGGGACAGAGCCGCCACCGACCACCACCAATGGTGTCGAGGCCAAGCTTTTTCCATTCGTCTCATCATTCTGAGCAACTTTCATAACTAGCACAAGACCAAAAAATGACGGGAAGGGATCGAAAAGTACCAATTACAGTCAGCGGCCGGAAAATTTCCAGAAACCGGCGAGCTTGAAAACTGACGTGAAAACTGCAACCTCACGCCTCGATCCCTTCTGGAAACTTGTTCAGACTTCCTTGCGAACTCAACAAGCCAAGAATCACAAGAAACGATCGTGTATAGCTCGAGATATTTGGATCGAAAGTTGGTTGTTTCGATCCGTACGGGGTCGAGCTCCGACGAACGTGAAAATGTTCGACCCAGTTCCGGTCCTTCTTGGTGCTTGTAGAGGAAGTTGAGGCGAGCTCAATGAGCTAAGAATCAAGTGAAATGGTGGTCTGTAGCTCGAGATATCGAGATCGAACCGAAAACGAACCTTTCGGTTTCGGGCCGTGCCGCCGCAACTGCAGGCCGCGCCGCCTTGTAAAACTGCTTCTGGAAGCTTCAGAAGGTTAAGTCGATGTAGAGGAACGAGTTTCACCTGGTTTGGTGGTCGGAAACGCACGGGCTTGTTTTGGTTTCTTTTTGGGTCCGACTGTTTCGGACGGTTTCGCCGGCGCTGGAGGCCTTGCCGGTGGAAGCGACGCCGTCCAGGTGGTAGAGCAGCTCGAGACGAACGCCTGAGACTTGGTTTGAGGTCGAGAGGTGGTCTGTCGAGGGAGAACGATTATGGTGAACTTTGCTCTCTCTCGGTCGCTTTCGGTCGAGGAATGGAGGAAGGTGACGATGAACAGTACCTTCCGAAAATGGAAGGAGGCCGGACCAAAATGGAAGGCTTCTGAAAATAGCTAGGGTTTTTTTCCTATTTATACCAAAATAGAAATAATTTCTAAATTCTATAACTAATTCATAAAAAATCCGGACAACGTGTTCCGCATTCGCACGGACTCGTATCGACGAGCTCTACAACTTTTACGAAGGAAGTTTCCCCAAATTTTGCACGTAGAAAAAGTCAATTTCTCAAACCGAGCATTTCGAGCTTTTCGTTAAAAATAATCGTTTCGAAACTTCGATAATTCTAAAAGTGAATTATTATAGACTAATATTCGTGAAATCGCATAATAGTCGTTCAACACAATTACACGAATGTAAAATGAAAATTGCGGGTATTACAACTCCAGTATGACAAAAACTCTTCTTCCTCATAACCCCATCACCGGAGCTTACTCCGGCCCTCCTTTCAAACTTACAATATCTGGATGTGTGGTTTTTGATGGGAAGGAATTGTACGTCCCCGAAGGGGCAAAAAGCGGTTGATGAAGTCTACAAGGTGCCAGCAGTTCTATTATGTTGGTTTGGTGGATGCTTTTCGGTGAATTGGTGGCTTTTCTAACACAAGAATAGTAGAGAACTCGAGGAGTTTCGGGCTAATGACTCGAGGTATGCACTGATTCGGTCCTAGATCCCTTTCATAGTCTGCGACATGTAAAATTAAGTTGATTTATTGATGCGAATCGTATGCATGTAACTAATGAATCGTACTGTCTAAGGAGTTCTAAACTGGAATCTGGTAGGCATTTGGATGAATGTCCCGTTGTTGATCTTCCATCTGGAGTAAGTCCTAGCTTTATGCATAAAAAAGATACATAAATTTGGCATCCAAAATGACACGGCCGGTTAGATTAATTCTAAGAGCATCACCCACCGTAAAGTCATATATAGCTTGCCATATGACTTTTGTTGTTTAATGAAAAAAGTCATTATTTAATCTTGTACTTTTCATAATTTCTTATATTTTATGAAAAGATGATTTTATTATTATGTATTAAAATAATTTAGTACAAATATATTCATTAGGCTCAAATGAAGGATCTTGCTGTGATTTTTGTAATGATATAATTTTTATTATTAATAAATTTATAGGCATAAAATTTGAAGAGAAAAAATATAATAACTAAAAATAATAAAAGATACAAATGAAATAAAATAAAATGAGTTGAATGGAGAGGGGCAAAAGACGAATAAAAAATATCAAATAATAAAAAATAGACTCAAGTTAGCTTACCAATTTGCATTTTCTCAAGCTAAATTCGGCTAAACCTCTACCTATTTGACATAATTTTTGTTTTTTTTTGAGTTCCATGAAATGGTTTACAGTCAAGGTGCTTGATACCCTATATTTGGAGATATGGCTTATGGCTTACGGTGGAAGATGGTCTAAGAGAAAGAACAAGTAGGGTTTAAGAATGTAACTGATAGGTGATTTTGTAAGGACTAAATTTTGTTTACTACCCTATACTTTCAAGGGTTCATCAGTTCAGTCCCTGCATTTCTAAATTAATCAGAAAAGTCCTTACGCTCTCCAATTTCATCAAATCGATAAAATCCGTCACCACTCTTTCAATTTTCAGGGAAAATTTCCAAACTATCCATCTGCATTCACAACATTGACGCATCGGTAGGCTGCCTAACGATGGGTAGTTTGAGAATTTTCCCTGTGAGAAGGTCCCACGTCAGCATTTTAGCAACGAAAATTGATGGAATAGTGATAGATTTGATCAATTTGATGAAATTAGAGAGTGCAAGGACTTTTTTGATTATATTAGAAGTGCAGGGACTGAACTGATGAACCCTTGACAATACAAGGTAGTAAACATAATTTAATCCATTTTGTAATGAATTTGTGATCGCCTCTTAACCATATTTTGGTTACTATTTCATGAACATGGCGCCATGGGATGAACTTGTTGTGGTTGCAATACAAACTCATGAGGAAGATTGGAAAAGCTTCCTCCTTCTCTTTCATTTCTTTTTTAAACTCTCGCCCCACATCGATAGGTCTCTTCCGCATGGTGATAGTTTTACGATTCATGAGACTTTAAACTCTAACATGCCGCTAGGTTTTTCAGAAAAAGTTTTTAGCCTTCGATGGCACATCCATGAACTTTGTCGTCGAACGGGATTGGTCTTTGGGTGAACGTGGTTCTTTCAATCGGGATGCTCTTCATTTATGGGAACAGTGGCTGCTGGTAGGTGGGATCGAAGGTGATGGGAGGTTGTGGCTCAATTCTTGCAGGTTGGTTGTGGCAGCTGTCATTGGTTTGAGGGTAGAGGAGGAAGGGTTTGTGGTGGCGGGTTGAAATCAGGGTGGATGGAGGGTTGATACTAGGTTGGTGGCGGTTCGTACTCAGGTTCGAAATCCATGGCGGCTGTTCAAAGCTTGGGTCGACATCCATGGCGGTGGTTCTTAATCAGATGGTCAGATTAGGTTGGTGGAAGGCTAGAGGCGGCTGCCCGAAGTAGGTGGTGGTGCAGTAAGACAGTAGGCAGATGGTGGGATATGCTGGAATTGGGCTAGGCGTTAAATGGCTGTGATCTCCTTGCTAGGGTTTGGGGTTGGGCTCAATATTTGAGCCCTGTGATGGTATTTTATTTCTAGTTTTTGTTTATTGCACTTTTTGCGAGTAATAAGTCCCTACACTTACTGTGTAGGGCTAGTCGGGCTTTGTGTTTGTGTGTGCACTTAAAGTGCCTTGTCTGCTCTAGGTAGGTGGCTAGTTCATTGTTTCATCAAATGGTCACTACCACCTAGTGGCAGGGTGAAGCTATGTAGTCGGATTTATCCTCCGATGGCAACATAGTAGGAAATCTATGCATTTGGTAATTACGCTATGTTGTAATCGAGTTACATATTGAGTTATCTTTTCATTATGTTACCGCTATGTCAAAGCAAATGGAGTAGCTTTTAGAGTACTCTTTGCTAGTTGGTACCTAGTTGATCGATACTTGCATTTGGTTAAAACTCCCGATGTCATTTCAGGACGTTCTCAATATGCTTATTGTAACAAGGGGTTTAGGCTTAATGTCCCTCCTTGTATTCGACGATTTTATTAATCAAGCCTTGAGGCCAGTCACACCAGCTTTTTATTCAAAAAAAAAAAAAAAAAATCTAACATGCCTAAAAACTTGAATATTAATCAATATTTTAGCATTATTGTTAGAATAAAGTCAATAATTATAGAAATTGCAAGTCATCACCGTAAAATAAAAACCTCTGTTTGAATTACCCACCATAAAAAATAGGGTGGTGCTATTCACACACTAATTTTCTATACTCGCACACCCTCTCTATTTTCTTATTACTTTAATTCAATTTGTTTCTACAAATTACCCTAACTACCCTCCCTTGTAATTATGTCTCTTTTTCTTTTTTCTTTTTTGTATTTGGCCAAGTCAATCATGAATCAAATATCATTATACAGTAAATCAATTTTAAGAGTTTCATACCATTGATTATGCGTCTGTCTGCATTTGTCTAGCTCCTCAGGTAAGTCTTGTCCAAATTTGCAGACTGCGTTTGAAAATGGCTTATTGCCAAATCTATAAGAGACAAGAAACTCGAATAAGCTAGGTGCAATATTGGAACCCGAGGCAATAAAGGAGTAAAGCATGCTTCTTACCCCTCCTACTTGTATGAGGACAAACTTTGCAATTTAGATTGATGAACGTAATTATCTGGAAAACATATTACGTACCTAAAAATGCAGGTCATTCCACTTAATGAACGTAATATTTTTCCTTCATTTATATAGGTAAAAAAAAATTGATTTATTATATAATAATATGTGATTCATGATTGACTTGCCAAATAGAAAAAAAGAAAAAAGAAAAAGAAACATAATTACAAAGGAATGTAGTTAGGGTAATTTGTAGAAACAAATTGAATTAAAGTACGTAATAGAAAAATAGAGGGGGTGTGTGAATAGCATCAAAAATGGGTGTGTGAATAGCATCACCTAAAAAATAACGAGTTATTAATTAATACCCTACTAAGTTACAAACCTCCATTACGAGGCTCGACAATACTAAGAGCTATTATAAGCGATAGCCATAGTAAATCTCAAAGCAGCTATATTCCATTATATTTCGACTATACATACAATATCGACTTTGCCAATTTACATATCTCAAAATTCTTTCGTTGCACCGGATTAATACATCTCAAGAACATATAATTATTGTTTTTGTATTTCATGGAATGAGAAATTTCAAACTTGAGATTTCATTCAAAATTGTTAGAAAATATAACTAAATTAATACTTCGTTGTCAATGTTATATATATATACACATATATGTATGTATATATATATATATATATTATGTTTCCTCTCAACAGTGATATGACACTTGTGAATAGAGCTTGTCACCAAAACAAAGGGCGTCTATATTGCCTCCACAATCACTTTCTCAATAACTGAACAAGTTGGTACAACTACAATCCCTTTAGCAGAAGCCATTGCTCTACGTGACGGACTCATCTGTGCTTTAGAACGAGGACACAACATAACAGAATTGAAGTTGAAGGCGACTCCAAACTCATCATTGATGCTGTCAGTAAAGTTATACACCCACCCTGGCGCTTAGTCAAAATTGTTCAAGATATCCAAGCCATTGCTACAAGTTTTAACTCAATTTCCTTTCGACATATCTTCAGGGCAGCAAACTTTGTAGCAGATGACTTAGCTAATTTAGGCCACAGTTATACTAGTGGAAATGTGTGGACAAATAGAGTCCCTATTGAGGCTTCAAGAGCCTTAATATTTGACATTGTAAACTCAAGATGCGAAAGAGACTTCCATCTTTAATTTATAATCTTTTCGTATAAAAAAAAAAAGTTTCTCTTGTGCTCTACTTATGTCTTAATCGGTGGAGAAACTGTTACAATGTGATGCTTCGGTGGTGGATTCACAGTACTCGACGACTTAAAGTATTGCGACAAAATTTCTTTGAACATAGAGGGACTGCTAGTTAGTGTAGGGTTTCTACTTTTTAGCTCTGGGCTTCCACATTGCATGCGGACCAAGCTCACTACGGGTTTTCTTTTGTTTTTGCTAGACATTTGTGCCTCTGTGCTTCTTATATGTATCTCTTGTATTTGGATCATTTGGGTCATCAACTACAAGTGTTGGACAAAAAAAAAATTTCATCTTATTCATTGCTTTCAGCTTAAACTTCCTTTGAATTTAAAGGAAGGAATATGAGTCTGCTGGCCAAAAAGAAGAAAAAGGAATACGAGTCCATTGCTTTAAGCCTAAACTTCTGCTGTATTTATAGGAAACGGTTATAATTTGTATTATATGAATTATATCAAAATGACCAATGTGGTTCATATGATCAAAATTTCATCAAATTAGCCATGTGAGGTAATTGGCATTTGGCAATCTCAATAGTTCATGTTAGTACTTTGCCTCTTTGGTACTAAAACCAAAAACAAAAGTAGAAAAGAGTAGCTAACAACAAGACATAAGGTCTAGTAATCGGATTAACCCCACATACTGCCCCAACCGGTAAATGGCTAAATATCTGGTCCCGACTGTAAACACTTGGATTTCTGGTTCAGTTTTTGGATGAATTTCCCAGAAATTTCATCAATTTGTCTTCAACAAGAATTGAAGCTCAAAACATGGCCTCTCTGTGATCATTTCTCAAGTAATGTTACAATATGTGCAAAGAAACAGAGCAAAATTCCAAACCAAAACCAACAAACACGAAGAATAGCATCAAAATCACTACAAAATACATATAAAACATAATTTATACCAAATTTAATTTCAACGAAACCCACATAGAAATTGAATTAAAGCAGGTCCGAACACACAAATGCTAACTAGATCCAGATTTAAGGTCCTAAACACTAAGCTTTTAGCTAGCTAAGCAGCTTTAGCAATACAATTAGCCAAATAACAAAGGGGCAGATCATGCAGTAGAGCAGCTAGATCACCATCCGTGATCTCTTCCGCCACTCTTTCTCTGATCCTATCAATACCCATTTCCTGATTCGCATTCAGCTCCTCTCTGGCTTTCGATCTCTGCCTTTTCATGGCCTCTCTTCTCCGATCATGATCCGCCATCCTAAAAATAAAAAACCACCCAACAAAAGAGAATGAAAGCCCAGATCACATATTCAAGAATGGACTCGAGTGAAAGTGAACATACTCGTGGGTGAGATGAGGAGGATGATGAGTTATCCCCGAAACGCATAGAGGAAGGCCAAAGGTGCCATGGAGGTTGAGCATGGACTGCATTTTGGGTGTGAATAGAAATTAATGTTTGGGAGATCAGTTTGGTTTGGGAATTTATGTTGGGGGTCTAGGGATGAGAGAGAGATATGGGTATGCTTCTGATCGAGTGTTTGAGAGGGTAATAAAAGCGAAAGGGTAGTGATCTAATTGGAAACAGTACGCTGCAGTCTTAGGCTTTTGTCCGTTATATAAAATTGTTGGGGGCGTGCACTGTAAAAGAGTACAAATGGTCCTCACATTTTATAAATTTCTGATCTAGGACTTTTTTTATAGTTTTTTTTGTAGTTTTTTTTTGGCTATGAAAATATTATTTATTATGCAATAAGATTGTTAGAAAAGTCATTAAAAAAAAAAAACCATTACATTGCAGTAAAACAAGACTCAAAACAAAGAAAATTAGAATCCTTAAATAAAACGAAACTTGTGTTGTCTTTGCGACCTCCTTCTCTGAGAAAAACAAAGAAGAAAATAGTCCTATTATCTGTCTTTATAGACAGACGACCGTTCAAAATAACCTCATTATCTTTTCCGTTTCTATCAAAAGAGTGGTTAAATGTTGAGAAAATTATGGTAAAGGTAATTTTTATGGTGCATTTTTTTTCTTTTTACTATGGTGTTAAAAATAAAGTGGCGGAAAAGTAATTTATGTCCGTGAGACCAACTATTTTCTCATGGTAGTGAGTTGATTAGCATTGCCTTATCGTCTCACTAAGAAAAAGTTATTGCTTGGAAGTTAGATAAAAATTTCATAGTGTGACGATTAGAGTTAGATGTGAGAAATATATTGTAATTTATATTTTGTTATCCAACATAAAATCAAATGCCTACTTCAAACAAAACAATATACTTGTATTTTAAAAAAGGACTAAATACTAATTACTACCCTATAGTTTGGGTCCAAAATCAATTTAGTCTCTCAACTTATAATTTCATCAAAAACACCACTGCACTTTCAATTTTGATCTAATAGATCTAATTTGTTAGTTTTCTGATAATTGAGTTATTTAACTTGTTAACGTGGCTCATATATAGCCTATGTTTTATGATGTGGTGTCGAGATGGCCTACATAGTCAATTTAGGAGTGAGTTCTATTATTACAAATAAATAGTTTTTCAACAAATAATCCAACTATAACTTGAACCCATAACAAAATATTAACGAATTTGGCCTACTAGATCAAAATCGAAAGTGCAGGGGTGTTTTTGATGAAATTAGAAGTCCAGGGACTGAATTGATTTTGGACCTAAACCACAGGATAGTAACCAGTATATAGCCCTTAAAAAATAAACATGCAAAATGGAATGTTAATTGAAACATGGTAAAAAGTCCTATGTCTGCCCCACCTAGGTACCGCCCAGCTTACTAATCCGCTTAGGTAGCCACTTAATCCCCTATCTGATTTTTTTTGTGGTTTTCGATTAATCGAGATGGCTATTCACCGTCTAGGAGATTTTTAAACATTGGAAAAACAAAAGTAAACCAAAAGATAACTAGCTCCTTCCTTATTGTTATAATGTTTAATTTTGGGTAAAAAAAATAAAAATAAAAGCTCTCTCTAAGAAAAAAGAATGCGCTACTCACACACTTGAGCCTTCTCCTCTGGGCATCCATTCCGTCCAACGACGCGTCCTCGGACGGGCAATCAAAGTATGCCGTTAATCGATGTGTTTTGTTGGGTCTATGATGGAATTCCAGGCTCAGTGTTCCTAGCAAGGATGGTGGGGGAGTGACTTGGATACACATTTACGCAAGCGTACGTATCTTTGTCAAAATAGGGGAAGTATTTAGCCCAAAATTATCGTACCATGGGAATTAGTTGCTAACACACAATCCTTAAGTAATCGGGACTAAAGCCACTAAGCAAATAAAGGAATATAAAACAAATAAAAAAGGCTAATTTAAGAACCAAACCTTAGCAATGCTTGGTTTTGGTTTGCACCAAAGGCCTAATCAAAACCAAGAGCCTAATGATGGCTATTTACAATGAGATGGAAATTGTCATTCAAAATTGTGATTTTAATTTTCTAAAAGATTAAGTCGAAAACTAAATGAACAACAACAATTAAAAATGAAGAAAAATAAAAGAGAGAGAGAGAGAAAGAGAGAGAGAGAGAGAGAGGGATTTGGGTAATAGGGATCACTTTCTAGCAATTTCAATGCAAAGAACACATTTTAAGCAAACAAACTTATCTTGATGAGAACCAAATCTCGTACTTAATGCCAGTCAAGGGCAGTACGTCGAATTTCCTTAAGTGTATTCGCATTTTTTATTAGGATAAATATGAACTCTATATTAATCTCTAATATTCAGCAGCAGCTAAATCTTGTTTAACGCTGGTCCAAGCTTGGACCACTGCTGAGGAGGATTGCAGCGCTTCCGCTACCTGTTAAGTAAAATACAAAGGGCGTTAGAGGCAGACCGCGGTTGGCGGTCTTCTCTACTCTGATGTCTAAGTTAATCAATGTATTTATGTTGACAGAATATGGTTAGGTAAATAGTAAATGTGTAGTTAATAAGGACAGAAGAATGAACCTTTTATACGTGAGGAAGCGATCGATCTCTTCCTTGTTTTCGATGCGGAACTGATGTGCTTCTATTCCCAGCTTCTGATGCTTCAACGAGCTGATCTTGGCACGGTGCGTCAGCGGTGATCTTAGGCTGAGCTAAAGCTCAGGCAATAGCCTTTCTGGCGGTGTTTCCGTGGGTCACACATCTGATGGTTGTTGGTACTACTGGCAGTAGCATGAGCGTGGCTCATTATAGCTAATTATGGTTAGGTAAATGTTTATGTAAGTAAGTACAAGTCCCCTAATCCCCAGTGAAGGAGAGTTATCTTGGTTGAGGAGTTGCCTAGTGGTTTGAAGCATTACTTCTATTAGTCTTGCCAAAACATAATTAGCGTAAGTGGGTTGTCAACCATCGACTTGTTCTGAGAAAACTCTTTATATCCTTTCGGGTGGGTCCCTACTAGGCCTCCAGGGAGTCCCCCACTCCTCGGCTAAGATAGGCCTCCATTTGACCGGTTGATTGTTTAATAAGGGGCGTTATATAGAGCAGTAGGTGTTAGGTAGCGAGCCTAATCTTTGATACCTAAGCGTTGGGGGTCAATTGCCTGATTAGGGCCGTCGTAGACGTTGTTGACTTGTCCCTTTACTCTTTCCCAGAAGAGAAAAACTTGACTATAATGCCGCGTAGCGGTAATTGACGTTATGAGACGTTGCCCTGAGAGATGCAGTTGGTAGAGAGTGTTTCTCCGTTGAAAGTTGAGAGTGAGAAGTTCTGCTAGCGGCATTTCGCTTAGCGGAGACTTTCTCCTTGAGAATTGAGAGTGAGAAGTTCCGCTAGCGGCCTTTCGCTTAGCGGAGACTTTCTCCCTTGAAAATTGAGAGTGAGAAGTTCCGCTAATGGCCTTTCGCTTAGCAGAGACTTTCTCCCATGACAATTGAGGGTGAGAAGTTCCGCTAGCAGCGCTTCGCTTAGCGGAGACTTTCTTCCTTGAGAATTGAAAGTGAGAAGTTCCACTAGCGGCCTTCCACTTAGCAGAGACTTTCTTTGAGACTGAGAAATTCTGCTAGCGGCGTTTCGCATAGCAGAGACTTTCTCCCATGGGCAGTTCAAATCTCTGACGATTGGAGTGGATAAGCGTTACCTCTAACATCTCTCAACACGTGTCTGCCATTTACTGGGCTGGCGTGTAATTGCACGTCCCCTTAGCAGGCCCGTCTCTTCTCAATAAATACGAGTAAATGCTAATTTTGTAATCGAGGCGATACCTTGGTTAACCCTGGTAGTGGGTGTGGGGCACGTGTAGGCATCTTGTACGATCTCTTATTTTGATGGACGGCTCAGATGTATCTGATGTTGACATAAAAGAGGGGGAAACAAGAGAGGTTAACACTTTGCTTCGCACTTCAAACTTTAGTCTTCATCTTCAACCTTGTTTGCTTGTGAGAGACTGTAGCAGGGAGATTTAGAGTTTTGGAGCGAAAGCATCGAGTTAGGAGAAAAGGGACCGAGCTAGAGATTAAACCAGGCATCTGCAAGCACACGGGGAATCTGTGCTTCACATATCCCAGGTTAGTGACCTATGTCCCTTGCTTCGTGTTCCCGTGTGCTCTGTGTTATGGTTCTGTGTTTATTTTGATTTTTGGAATTTACAAATGATGTTGTTGAAATGTGTTTGAGGGTCTAGAGTGGTTTGGGGATTGGTTTTGGTGATTGAAATAGAGGATTCTTGGTGGGTACTTTTCTAGATGGTTGAATCTGGGTTTGAGGTTTTGTCTTGTTGGTTTCTGGGTTTTGTCGTGCTTTCGTTCTTGGTGTTCTTGGGTAAAATATAACATAGGGGTAGTTTAGATCCGTTTGGAACTAATAATTTGGTTTTAGGGTGTTTGTGATGGCTAACATCATAAATATCTCAAGCAGTGAGGATTCCAGGCCTGACGTGCCGCTTAACGCTTCTGATAGGATATTTATTGACTCGTTGTGTCCGTCTGGCCCTACAGGAACCTCACTGTCTGATTTGCTAGAAATCGATCCGCTACAAACTATATGCCCTACTATAGGCATGCAACGTGGTGGTCGCGCGGAAACTTCGGCCGCGAGGGAGGATACCACCGCCAGTTGTCAGCGGAGAGAAATATTAGCTAGCAATTGCGCCACTAGCGGTTTTGAGGGTGGTGATGATAACCCCGCCGACGAGGAAAATGTGGAGTCGTCGTGGGCGCTGTGTGATGGTACCCCCGTCGACGAGCCATAAGGGTCGATGACGCAGGTGGCGATCAACAGATGAAGTGGGTGTATCACCTTCTTGGAAGTTTTGAGCAGGAGCGGGTGTTTTGACCAAACTTGTCTATTGATTTACTTTTTTACAGCTTTCAGAAAAAAATTGGCGGTGAGTTGTGACCTGTTAGTATATTATAATTTCATTTTTGATATGATGAGTTATCGCTAAAACAACCAACATAATTTAAGAAGCAGCATATATAACAACTGATATAATTTAAGAAGCAAAATTTGTATAACAATTTACTGATATATGATAAACAGATAAAGTTCTAAATTAAAATTTAAGATTACTTATGATACTCATCTATATAATACCATGTTTACTGACTTTTTTATTTCTATTTAAAAAAGCAACTTGAATAAAGACTTATGTTATTTCACATTTGACAAACCTAAACCATATATTAAGACGGATCAAAAATCTCTATAATAATAGTAAACTAAAACCATGGATTCAAGAACATATAAATTTCAAGGTCATAATCATCTGCTGTTATTTGCAATATTTGTAGTTTTTTTTTTTTTTTTTTTTTTAATAAAAAAGAAGGACAAAAGGGTCAAGGCAAAGAAAACTTGAGGGCAAATGGGGAATTTCACTATTCATTGAACATATTAATTAGAAACAAAAATATCTTTATCCAAGTAGAAGGGAGAGGATCCTTTCCTGAGCACATAAAACACCTGAGCTACCTGAGCTTTCAACCACGTAATGAAACGTGTAAAAACAACATTTAACGGTTTACATAATGACACGTAGTGATTGACTCTCCTAACTCCTCTCTCTAACCCATAGAACCACCGCCATCAGAACCCATAGAAAGAGACCCGTACCTGAGGAACCTAAATCGAGTGATCAGTGAGGGTCAGGTGGGGAGATCTGTACCTGAGGAACCTCAGGTCAGGGTTTTCGAGACACTGGAGCTTGGATTTGACGTCTTCGGTGAGGCGAACGTAGACCACGGCGGTCGACGGAAGAGGCCTCAACAGTGGGATTGAGAATGAAGGTGCGACGACGGGTGAGGTGGAGTTGATCGGACGGCTTGGGTCAGCGCCGGTGAGGCCTTGCCCGACCGATGGTGGGCCAGCGGTGTGAGAAGGTGCTTCATCGCCATGGTTGTAGCTCAGAGAAGAGCCTTACCGTTTGGTGATACAACCCTGTTTCACAGAGAATATTCTCTCTTTGTGTTAAGTTTTTTGACCCGTCCTTATGAATTTTGGTGGTCGCTAAATTTTCTTCTGGGATTGGTTGCAATTAAATTGATAGGACGAAATTGCTTGGGATGCAATTGATAGGTTCAATTTCTGGGGCTGGGTGTTCAAATGATGGGTTTCTTCCCTGTAAAATTTCATCAATGTAGATTAAGTTTGCTTATTTGAATTGTTTTTTATTTTCACTTTGTATTGTATGATTTGTATCTAGTTACAGGTTTGTTGTAAGTTCAATATATGCATGTTCTTGGATTTACAATATTCAATTGTTAATTTAGATCTACATTCTCATTGGTTTAGCGACCTATGTATAATGAGTCTGTCTCTTGATCTTTGCGGTTTTACAGCTATGTTGTAACCAGCTGAATGGGAGTGTACCTACACAGATGGGGTCTTTGAAGAGGTTACGTGTTCTTGCTTTGAAGTATAACAGAATAACTAGTCAGATTCCTGCAAGCTTGGGGAACTTGGAAGAGTGAGCTTTTTGGGATTGATTCATGCTTAATGATGTCATAAGTACTACTCAGGCTCATACTTGCAATGCGTTTTCTTCTCTAATTTTGAAGCTCAGTTTGATGATTTCCTTCAGTCATTCCAAACTGAAGGTAAAATGGTTTGTGAAAGGACCACAAAGCATTGTGTTGAAATTCTGTTTTTCAAATAAGCTATTTTGGATTGGTGGACTCAAAAACAGTTTGTATTGAACAGCAGGGTTAGATATAAGTGCTGCAGTTCTGAAGAATTTGAAAGCATCACAAGTTGCTGGTAGAGCCAAGGAAGTACGCAAAGAAGCCAGCCAAGTTTGCGAGTCCAAAATGCAGCCCCCGCTTCATCCAGCAGCCTCGTTGAATTAGCTTACCTCTTATTAGTTTAGCCAATGGCAAAACCAAAGTACTTGTCATGTACAGTTCCTTGGTAGGGTAAAGGAGATGTTAGCAGTAATCTTTTCATGGCTGGTACTTAGAATTTTCTTTGTTTTTGTTCGTTTATAAAGGATAATTGACAAACCTTACTTTCATGTAATTAATCATGTTGAAGATAAATAAATTTTCTTTTTACCATTCTCAGTTCATTTAATCTTGTTTATAGTCAGCTTGTCTTCAATATGAACTAAAGCAATGAAAAGAGTGCCAAATTAGACATAAACCAGTTTGGAACCCAGAAATTGGCATTCTATATCTGTAACCCAGAAATTGGTTCTAGTTTGGAAGTCAACAAGTACAAGGCTGCACATTTGCCCTCTCTTAAAGAAACAAAACAGTAAGTTGCAGAATTGCCTTCTCCATTTCCTACAAAAACTATATAGAAGCTGCAGAATTGCCTTCTCCATTTCCTAGAAAAATGATACAGAAGCCTGCACTGCACAATTGCCTTCTCCATTCTTTATAAAAACTGTACAAAAGCCTGCACTGCACAATTGCCCTTTCCATTTCTTATAAAAACAAAACAAAAGCCTGCAACTCTTCTCTTACAAAAACGAAACAGAATGATGCACAACCTACTTGAAAAAAAAAAAACCAATTTCATATAAATTACAGAGACAATATTTGAAAGACCAATATATGACAGAACAGTATATGAAGACAAACCTTTCATATCCAGAGGCCATGAAAAAATGCATTTCATTAGGTATCGTTGTTTAAATCAAACTCCTAGGATATATATAGTGAAACACATAATGGTTAGTGATATTGAAATCAAATACCACAACTCTTAAGACCAACTAAATAAATATTGATATACCTGACTACAAGCAAGAAATCTAAGTGAAGATGCAGATATATCTTGTTCCAGAAATTGGTCTGCATTACCTGTTAGATCAGCAGCAATATTCTCTTCATCACATAGTGGATCAATAGTCACCTTGTATACATTATTCATTGCATCAGGAGTTACCTGAATTATAATAATTCAAGAATGATATCTGTAGTAAATTTAAACAAACTAATAAGAGATTAGTTTTATAGAAACAAGAATACCTTAATAGCTTTTTTACTAGATTGTTTCTGTCTTTTTTTCTTTCCATGCTTATTTCCAATTGGCTCTTGATTCGCCGTTTTCTTCCTCTAGAAGATTCCTTTTTCTTCAGTCCCTTTGCATTTACCACATTACCATATGCATTGAGTTGTTCAATAGGAGTAGATTGAGTTGTATGTTCATTCTCATCCCTATTAGCATTCATTTCAGACCGTAGCAAGTCTTCAATTTCTTTTGCTAATTTCTCTGCATGTATCATTGCTAATTTGTATGCCTTTTCATTTTCAGAAGCCCTGCTTGATATCCTAATGTAGGTGGAACATATGGATCTATTCCAAGAGGCTTGCTGCAACTTAGGGTCTGGTTGAATTTCACGCCCATACATGTCTTGAAAACTTTCAGCTCTAGCTTTTTTGGTCCATCTTTTTAAGATATAATGCTTAGGAATTTCTTTGATTTGCATCACTTCTCTAAGGACCTTGATAATGTGCCTACATACAACCCCTTTCATCTCAAACAATCTTCAACTACAAGAGACTATATCATCACTATCTCTCTTCACTTGGCGTTCTCTAGAGTAACCATCTCTAATAACTGTATATATCTTTCCACCATCAATATCAACACAATTTGTTATAGAAGCTTCAAGGGATGATTCAAATTGATCCTGACAATCTTCAAATATCAGCTTAGTGTAAACTCTTCTTGCTTCATATAGCATTTTCACAAGCATTTTTAGAATAGGAAACTTGAAGCACATATCATATTCTGCTTCTAACTCCTTGTACCTTCTATCAGCAACCATCCTCTCAAAGTGTATAAAAAACTCTAACAGATTATGGTCAGAGTCTAAATATTTTTTCAAGGCCGAGTTAAAACTTTCACTCAGTTGAGTGCTTCTTATTCCAGCTGACCTTGCTCGCTTAACATACGGAAGCCCTATTTTTCTCTTAAATCATATATGCTACTTAACCAAGTATTGTCACGAGCACCATATTTATCAAGCATAGCATCCCAAGCAAATATAAACTCATCTTCCTCCTCAATATTTTCCATGAACCTTGACAAAACACTTGTGATCCCACCTTCTTCTATCAAAAAACTATGTCCATGCTTTATGGCATTTTGCATCATATGCCATTTGCAAAGCCTATGATATGCATCAGGCATAACATGTCGAAGAGCCTCTGCCATTGCAACATCTTGATTTGTAAATATCTTTGGAGCCTTTCCAGACATTGGCCTAAAAAATGTCTCAAACAACCATATAAATGAATCGGCTGTTTCATCATACATTAGAGCCACCCCAAATATAATAGTCTCGAGGTGATGATTGAATTCGACAAACATAGCAAGAGGTCGATTAGATTTGTTAACCTTGTATGTTGTATCAAAACTAACAACATCCCCAAATTGGCCATAATCAATGGTCATTTTAGCATCTGCCCAAAATAAGTTTGTTATTTGCTCCTCACTATCTAATTGCATAACATGCTAGAATGAAGGGTTTTCCAATGTTTGATTTGAAAATTATTTCATAATATATCCAGCTTCTCCATACTCTAAGCTTCTCTGTCTCCTTGATCGAATGTAGTTTTTTACATCATGTTTTGTATACCCAACAACATCTCTTCCACTTGCTTGCTTACCCATCAATTCATATAGAGAAGTCACACCAATTCCAGAATTGTGTGCTAAGTCTATGTCAATGCCTTGAGAGTCTTGTACTTTCCGTAAAGAAGGTAGCATGTGGGAACATTCTTTCCCCACAAGAGGATGATTGTGCTCTTCAACAAAATGGGTAACAAAGAACTTATTATTCCTCCTATTCAATTTAATACAAAGTTCAGCACCTCAACATGTTCTTGTCTCTGCTCTGGGTTTTCTGATCATGTAATCCCTCTTATCTTTGGATCGAATACCTTCCTTACCGGCAAACAAATAATCTTGAAGTGAGTTCTTTTGTTCTTTTGTTCTTTTATTCTTACCATGAGTCTCCCTTCTAATACTAAACCCCTTTTTTCCTCCATATCTATTGTAGAAGTCATAAGCTGCTTGTTCAGAATCAAACTCCATTCCTTCTCTAGGTTTCCAATCCAACTCCAAATCAGAATTCTCAATATCAATGTCTGTAGCACCCAATGAATTATCCATCTGCAACCAATTTCTTATATAGTAATTATAACAATCTGCAATTGACACTTACTAAACTAAAAAAGCACAACCGATACAACAAACCAATGCAGCTACATATCAATAATCAGACCCAAAAAAAAAAATGTATATACAAAAATTACATTGCCTTGATGCGTTCGTATGGTTTGATATCAATAATGAAGCACTGAATCCTACTTGGTCAATATCAAATACAAGACTCCTACACTCTAAGACACACAATATGAAGAGAGAACTTGAAAAAAAAAAAAAAAAAACCCAAAATAATGGAGTATTACACTTACCTCTCACAATGGAATGTAGGAGAAAGTGAGAAGACTCAAAGCTAAGTCTTGAACTTTTGATTAGATCTCCCTTCACATAGCCATTGAATTTAAAGACTGAAGACTTGTGTTTTTTTTTGTTTCATGGCAGAAGCGGCCAAGAACAAGAGGAAGAGAGCGGGGAAATGAAACCAAGAGCACGGCAACATAGGTGAGTTTGCTAGTACATATATATATATGTGTGTGTGTGTGTGTCCTACATATGTGCAATTATTCATCTGGGGAGCTCCTTTTAAAGCCTGTAGTTACTCCTTTGGTATAGGGTAAAATCATTTGGAAAAAATACATTCCTCCCCGTATTTCTTTTTTGGTTTGGAAAGTACTAAGGGGGCGTGTCATATCAGAAGATTTTTTGTAGAAAAAAAGGGGTTTCTCTAGCTTCATTATGTGTGCTCTGTCGCTGCCATGGGGAGTCAGTTGAACATGTTTTTCTTCATTGCAACTTTGCGGCTGCTATATGGTCCATTATGTTGGGAAAGTTTGAGTTTCATGGTGTCCCAATCTCTATTCTTGCTCTTCTGAATATGGGATTGTTAGTGGGGCGTAGTCCTCAATTGCACGATCTTTGGATTGCTTGTTTTTCATCGACTCTTTGGTGCATATGGCATTATAGAAACCGAGCTCGCTATGAGGGTATTGAAATTAGTGTGTCACAAGCTTGCCGTTTAATTTCTAGTAATGTTGCAGCCTCAAGTCGGTTGTCTTTAGGTTGCACGTTCAGCAATGTACAAGAGCTTTATGTCATTAAAAGAATGGGCTATATGCAAACCACGTCGGGCACCTCAAATTATTGAAGTAAACTGGTTAACCCCACCTTTTGGTTGGATCAAAGTTAATACTGATGGTGCATGGAAAATGGATTCCAATCAGGCTGGCTATGATGGTGTTTATAGAGACTACAGAGGCTTGGTTCTAGGTACTTTCTCTTCTACTCTTGATATCCCTAATTCGGTGACTGCAGAGGTCATGGCGGTCATTAAGGCTATTGAACTAGCTTGGGTTAGAGATTGGAAGTATGTATGGTTGGAGGTGGATTCTTCCCTTATACTTATTTTTCTCTATTTTCCTAATCTGGTGCCCTGGAGGCTTCGTGTGCAGTGGAGCAATTGTTTGTATCGTATCTCTCAAATGCATTTTAAATCTACGCATATCTTTCGTGAAGGCAATCAAGCTGCTGACGCCCTTGCTAACTATGGTACTTCTTCTAATGGCTTTACTTGGTGGGATTCACCCCCAGACTTTATGGTTAGTCATTGTAATATGGATCGTTTAGGTCTTCCTAACTTTCGGTTTCGTTAATTTGTGTGTTTTTATTAGGAGCTTAGCTGCGTTTCTTACGCTTGTTCTATCTCCTTACACTTTGTAACTTTTTTTTATTTATTTAATTTTCGCTCCCTTGGTAGAGTTTTCAAAAAAAAAAAAAATAATAAATAAATAAAATATGTGCAATTATTGACCCAAAAAAAAAATACATATGTGCAATTAACCTTGCACATGCAGCTCACATGGTCTTCCACAAAGAGAAACCAACTTGGGCCAAGCCCATCAATAAAGCCGACAAACAACTAAGAATACCCAAAATATAATATCGAGATTAGTTCATTTACACAAGAAGCAACAGATCGATCTATAGGGAGACTTCAAAATTCGGGTAGAGAGAGTTCTCCGTTTCTTTCGGTGTTTCTTCTCTACTTGTATGTTTTCTCCTTTTCTATTTGGGTAGAGAGAGTTCCCCTTTTCTTTCGGTGTTTCTTCTCTACTTGTATCTTTTCTCCTTTTCTATTTGGGTAGAGAGAGTTCCCCTTTTCTTTCTGTGTTTCTTCTCTACTTGTATCTTTTGACAACTGAGAAGTCTGAGATGCGATTGAACATTGCAGAATTGTTTCCATAAATTCTTCCATATTTTCAGGGAATACAATTTGATACCCACAACTATGCACCGTTATGTTCTTGCTGTTACTATAAAACTCCGCTTTGATGGTGGAAGTGCAATCAGATGACATAAGATATGAAAGTGACCCACGTGATGCATAAAACATACCCATGAAACCACGAACCTTCAAACTAGTAAGGGATTCAGTGATGTGTCCAACGATAACCCGACCGCCAGTTTTCAAATAAAAGCCTATGTCAGGCTTTTCAGAATCCAAATTGTCAAGGACTGTGAAAACGGCACATACAGCTATTCCTTTCCACCCATTCATAGGATTTAGCGGGAAGGCTGCCGAGGAACTATTCACACTGCAGAACCATTCTGGAATTCCATATTGAGGAAAAGTTCCTCTATAAAACACCGAGTGCTGACCAGAATATTTCTATTCAATAAAAAGAAATTGGAATTAGATTTGTAACCATGACCATGACCCCGTGTGTGTGTGTGTGTGTGTGTTTGAGAGAGAGAGAGAGAGAGAGAGAGACCTGAAGGATTTCTCCTAACAGAGATGAGGTCTGGGGATGAACGACTTTGCCTTCAATAACGTAGTAATTTCTTCCCGCATAGGCGTGGCCCTGAATAAGGAAAATATGATGCGTGACAAAAATGATCAAGAATAAGGAAGATATGATGTGCGACAAAAATGATCAAGAAGAGATAAGTGAGTAGGTCATAATGGTTGGGTAAATAATGAAGCATTTCAAGTTGAAAGAAAATATATATGATAAAGAAAGACCTCATAGCATTCTAAATCTGAAGACAGCGAGCTAAGATGTTCTTTCAACAAAATGCTCGAGTCAATTTTGCAGCTACCATCCTCAGCCAACAGACTTCCAGAGAAACTGTTATTCTGCCTAATTCTTGAATGCCGAGTCATCCTTTTTATTGCTTGGATAAACTTAATAAAATCTGTTCTTTTGTAGAGTAGACGGGCACCACTCATTTTTAACCTCCACACATGGGCTATCAATTGTAGTGTTAGCCTCGATGCTACTGCACTGATTGAAGGCATTCAACCTTGCTGAAAACCACAGATGCGGCATTATTATCCAATATCCAAGTGACCCAGTCAAATGGACACCTTTAGCATTTACCTCGTGGTATAGAGTTTGTGTGTCACCAGGACCTTCCATGGTATCAAAACAACAATCAAACTTGTGCCTGACTTTGAAATATGAACTGCTATCAAAATTCTCATCAACTTCCAAACCGACATAGAAAGCACATCCCATCCATAGCCTACTCTTCTTAGTTAAGTCCTCTGAAAGCGGGATTGTTATAGAAAAGTTGCTGCTTCTATTGTTGAACCAATATGGAATATTTCCAGGAGTTCTAAGTGATGAACCATATGCAGTTCTCACCGGTAAACTTATCTCGACCTGTACCTGCTTGTTGGTGGGGGGAGGAGAGAACAGCAACTTATTTTAAGATTGGCCAGTTTAAAGGACTTAGAAGAGAAATATTTAAAGAGGAGGGTATACCTCATTAACCTCATGATATCTGTTCAGCCATGCTGCAAATTGTGAATCCAAAATGTTAACGGAACATATGGTTGATGTTATGCGCTTATAAATCCGAACACGGTTTTCATGAATTGAACGATATACTTCATACTGATCAGAGTCGCTTTTTAGTGACATACAACCATATGCAGAAACCACTTTTATACTCGATGGAAGCTCTGGCAATGACTGCAACAGGATACATCTATTCAACTCAAGTGTTACAAGCTTAGAAAGTCGGCAAATACTTTCAGGTATGCTTGTAAAATTGTTTCCCCGTAAATTTAACTCCATCAATGATGACATGTGGTCCAGATAATTAGGGAGAGCTCCATCAAGCAGATTGCAGTAACTTAAATCCAATGACATTAAACAGCTAAAAGCAGAGAACGAAGCAGGTAATTAACAACAAGTTCGGTCCAGCGCATACTTCTGGGAGACAAGGAAAAAGCAGTGATGCAGAAACTGGACCACTGCACCCGGAGCAGGATAACTCTTTGAGGTTTTTGAGATACACGATGGATGATGGCATTTGCCTTATAGCAGTTCCGCTTATATCCAACTCTTCAAGACATTCCACATTCCCAATGTTCTCGGGAATTTCAATAAGATTAGAGCAGCCTGATAGAATGATTGTTTTAAGCCTCGTCAAACTTGAAATGACACTAGGAATTCTCAAAATATTTTTGCAGTGAGCCATATCTAGCAATGTAAGACCAGTCAGACGCTCAATTGACAGTGGTAGTTCCTCTGTAGCACTCCCATCTAAATAAATTTTAGACAAGCATTTCATATCTCCCACAATCTCTAGAAATCTCTTCAGTCGTGCACAGCCCGAAAGATTGAAAATTTCGAGAGATTCCAAACTGATGTCCCATGAAGTGATCTGAAGGCTTTCACAGTTTTTCATATTCAATAATCTAAGGTGTTTGAGATTGCAAATGGACGGGTGAACCTTATATAATTTTGTGCAACCTTCAAGAATCAGCCTCTCAAGATTTGGGACACCCGTGAAGTCTGGTGTCTCAATCAAACTTTCAGAGTCCTTCAAATCATTTGATTTTAACTTATCTAAACACTGTGTAAAGGGAAAAACAAATGGAAAAACTATAAGCTCTTATCAAGTCTATTTACTAAAACCCATAAATGCATGAAAAAATTGTTACCTTGAATCCTTTCCATAGATGTTTGATATGGCTGCCAAACAGGTTGAGGTGAACAAGCTTCTCAGATGGAAAAGCTCTTGGCAACAACTTTGAAGGATATCCATGCCATTCGAGAGCTCTTAACTCAGTAGATAGATAATCGAGGCCAAGAGGAAGGAGCACATTAGATACTTTGAGAAATCTCAATTTTTTCAAGTTTGACAAGGCGTCACTTTTCAATTCTTCCTTTCGTTCTTGAGGCAAAACAAGGACCATCCCTTGAACCGCATCTGATCCCTATATACCCACAATATAAGCACAGAAGGTATATAAAAATGTTAGCTAGCGAGGACAGGAAAAAAAGAAGAAACAGATATAAAACTGGTAAGCCTGGTGAACCAATTTGGATTATTTAATTTCTAACGAAGATATAAGAATGGAGTTTCTTCAGATTTAAAAGTACCTTTTTATTCTTCATTACATCAAGCACGTCAGCGGATTGCCAGATTCTACTACAGTTCCCAGGCTCATTGAGACATTCCGCACGAACAAGTTCCCAACCCATTTCCTGAAGCAAATCATGCATCCACAATTTATTCCCCACTAAAGTGATCAGAGATTTTCTGATGAGAGATCTTATACCAATGATCGGGTGAAAACCAAAACTCTCTAATATAACAGTCACTTGATCTCTGTCCTGCCCTTTGAAGAAACATGCAATATCCAAAAATATTTGCTTCTCCTTCTCATGCAGTCCATCGAAGCTTATTCTAAGGGCAGACATAATATCATAGTCAAGATTTTCTTGTATCCTACTAAAGGCACTTTTCCATTCTTGAGGACTTTGACCACACAAGAAAGCACCCAAAACTTTGATAGCTACAGGAAGGCCCTTACAGTAATTTACAAAGTTATGGGATAACTCCAAATAATCTTCTCGGGGATGCGCACTCCTGAAGGCTTTCCGACTAAATAGGTCCAGTGCATCATCACTTTTCAATTCCTTGACCTTGTAACTTCTATCCACATGATGAGCTATCAACAATTGTTCGTCCCTGGTTGTTATAATGATCCTACTCCCTCGACCAAACCAATTGTTGCTTCCAGCTAATGCTTGCAATTGTTCCAACTTATCTACATCATCCAGAATGATGAGAACCTTTTTACGACGAAATCTATGCCTTATCTCACTATCATACACATCCATCCTTTTTAAGACAATGCAAAGGAGATCTTTTGTTAATGCAACAATACCGTCTCGTCTAGAAATCTCTCTAACATTTTTCAGAAAGCATTTATCTCGAAATTGATCAGAGATTTTATCATAAAAAGCTTGTGCAAGAGTTGTCTTGCCAACCCCACCCATTCCCCATATACCTACAAAGACAAGAGTTGTCCTTTCCTTCAGCAGCAGAGTTCAGCCCCACGTTTCCCACAAGCCTCTACTAACCGCCCTCGTCCTCAATGTTCTTATTGCACTGATCTTGGGCATGTTCGGGAGACTTGTTAGAAGTTGCATCCACACCTTAAACCTAAAAATCAAGGTTTTCGTCACAAAGGGAAAGCAGCTACGGTTCAATTGGTCCAAGAACCAGATTTCTATGGAGTGACTGGCCAAGATCATCATACGGCTGGTGGAGCTACTCCTACAGCCTCTATAGCTGGTCGATGTAAAATTGGCATGGCTTTAAAGGTTTCTAACTTTGTTGGTTCTGATACATGGATTATTGATTCTGGTGGCTCTGATCGTATGACTTATGACAAATCGTATTTTACTGAATTGTCTTCCCCACCCGTGTCCTATGTAACCAATGCCAATGGTGAGGCCTTTCCTGTGTTAGGGTCAGGGTCAGTTCGTATTACTCCCACCTTAGAACTTCATAATGTGTTATATGTGCCTGACTTGTCTCACCATTTGATATCTGTTCCCCAGTTGAATACTGAGTCTAAATGCTCTGTAACCTTTTATCCTATGTATGTGATTTTTCAGGATCTTCTCACCATGGAGATAATCGGTCGGGGGTATCTGAGGGGCAGGTTGTTCCATCTGGATCAGACATACGCAGGAGAGAAACCAGGAGCACAGTCTCGCACCGCTTTGACTTCGAGTTCTGATAAGCTAAGTGAAATTTGGTTGTGGCATCGCCGTTTAGGGCATCCCTCTTTTAGTCTTATGAGAAAAACCATGCCTACTTTGTTTATTGGTGTGGATGAGTCTATTTTACATTGTGAAACATGTGTTTTGGCAAAGAGTCATCGTGCTACTTATTCTCCTAGTATTTCTAATAAAAGTGTTACTCCTTTTGAGTTGATTCATTCTGATGTTTGGGGACCTTCTAGAGAACCCACGGTATTGGGTATGAGATACTTTGTGTTGTTTATTGATGATTGTACGAGATTGTCATGGGTTGCTCTTCTTAAAACCAAAGATGAAGTATTTCCAGCTTTTCAAACCTTTCGCACTCTTGTTCAAACACAATATCATAGCACCATTAAAGTCCTTCGTTCTGACAATGGGGGAGAGTATGTTAATTATGTTTTCCAAGAGTTTTTCAAAACCCATGGGATTGTTCACCAAACTACATGTCCACAAACACCAGAACAAAATGGTGTGTCTGAAAGGAAAAACCGTCATTTACTTGATATGGCTTGTGCCCTCTCTTTAGTGCTCATATGCCTAAGTATCTTTGGGGCGATGCCGTCCATGCTTCCTCTCATCTTATCAATCGTCTTCCATCCAGTGTCCTTCAGGGAAAAATTCCATTTGAGGTTCTTGCATCTCATGTCTCCTTACCTTCATTTCATAATCTTCCAGCTCGTGTCTTTGGTTGTGTTGCTTTTGTCCATGTCCCTAAAAACCAAAGGTCTAAGTTGGATGCCCGGGCACTTAAGTGTGTGTTTGTTGGTTACGGAGGCTATCAGAAAGAGTACAAATGTTATCATCCACCTACCAGAAGGTACTATGTCACTATGGATGTTACTTTCTTTGAGGACATGAGTTATTTTTCCTCTTCGGATACAGCTCTTCAGGGGGAAAATTTATATTTTGAAGAGCTGTATTATGGAGAGGGGGAGGAATCAGAAGGAGGAGTGGAAGTCACACAAGCAGGAGGTATTTTGACGGATCCAGTTGAAAGCATCAGCTCATCATCTCCAGAAGCAAAAGCTCCAGACATCCAGACACCAGTTTCAATCATTGAGAATGCAGTTGAAGACACAACTGCCCCTCCTACCATCACTTCTACCCCTGACCCACAACTTCCTGATCCTGAAGATCACTCATTTGAGGTATGTCCATCCACTGGTACCAGTAATAGTGAGTCTAATGTTGAGCAATATGTGTTACCAAATAGGACCACTCGCGGTTAATCAGCCAAAAGATATGAACCTACTCTTACAGCCAAATCAAAATACCCCGTAGCCAATTATATGTCCACTAGGAGGTTGTCTAAGTCATATGAATCATTTGTGAATCAAATATCTGCTGTATCAGTACCTAACAGAGTGCAGGATGCGTTGGGGGATCCAAAGTGGAGGAAGGCAATGGAGGAAGAGATGGAGGCGTTGCAGAAGAACATTACTTGGCAACTTGTGTCTCCACCACAAGGCAAGAAGGTTGTAGGTTGTCGTTGGGTGTTTACTGTGAAACATAATGCAGATGGATCAGTGAATCGGTACAAAGCACGCCTTGTAGCAAAGGGATTTACTCAGACATATGGTATAGACTACGATGAAACATTTGCTCATGTGGCCAAGATGAACACTATTCGGGTTCTGCTCTCATTTGCCGCTAGTTTAAACTGACCACTCCGACAGTTTGATGTCAAGAATGCATTTCTTCATGGAGAGTTAGCTGAGGAAGTGTACATGAGCCTTCCACTTGGGTATGTCGTTGCTTCTCCTGGTGATTTTGTATGCAAATTGAGAAAGTCACTGTATGGTCTCAAATAGTCGCCTCGTGCTTGGTTTGGAATATTTTCACAATTCATGCGGAATGTTGGTTACAAACAGAGCAACTCAGATCGTACCTTATTCCTCAAGCACCAACAACGGAAGGTAACAGCTCTAATTATTTATGTGGATGATATGGTAATCACTGGCAATGATACTGTTGAGATGGATAGACTGCAGAGACAGCTAGCCTCTGAGTTTGAGATGAAGGACTTGGGTGAACTTAAGTACTTCTTAGGAATTGAGGTAGCCAGGGGGAGAGAAAGGATCTACCTATGCCAGAGGAAGTACGTTCTTGACTTGCTGACAGAGACAGGTTTGTTGGATTGCAGACCTATTGATACTCCTATTGAGCAGAATCATTGTTTAGCTGAGTATCCAGATCAGGTACCTACTGATCGAGCTCGCTATCAGAGGTTAGTTGGGCGCTTAATTTATCTAGCTCATACTAGACCAGATGTTGCATATGCAGTGAGTGTGGTGAGTCAGTTCATGCATAACCCGAGTGAGAGTCACATGGATGCTGTTATGAGAATTTTAAAGTACCTGAAGTCAGCTCCAGGAAGGGGAGTGTTGTTTTCTAAACACAACAACATCCTTGAGGTTTGTGGCTTTACAGATGCAGATTGGGCTGGAAATATTACAGACAGGAAGTCAACATCAGGTTACTTTACATTTGTGGGAGGTAATTTGGTTACATGGAAGCGTAAGAAACAGAAAGTTGTGGCACGATCTAGTGCTGAGGCTGAGTATATGAATTGTTGTGGCTGAGAAATCTGTTACGTGATCTGAGTTTCAAACTCAAAAGTACTATGCAGTTGTATTGTGACAACAAGGCAGCCATTGACATATCACAGAATCCAGTACAACATGATCGTACTAAGCATGTGGAAGTTGATCGTCACTTTATAAAGGAGAAGCTAGATGCCAAAATTATTAGCTTTCCTTTTGTCCATCTGAAGAGCAACTTGCAGATATACTTACCAAAGGAGTTTCCAGGAAGGTATTTTATGACTCACTAAGCAAGTTGGGTATGATTGATGTGTATGCGCCAACTTGAGGGGGAGTGTTAGCGTGAGTCATAGTTTAACGTTAGGAGTAGAATATATTGTAATATATTGTAATTATTTCGTAGTTAGTACTTACTTGTTATATCCCTGTAAACTTCTTTATATACCTCCGCTGTGAGATGAATAATATCATCAGAAAATTCATTCTCTATATCTCGTTTATTTGACTGACAACATCATTCCCTTGATCTGTAGCCGAACATAACTTCATTATTTCCTCAACACCAAAGTCAATTCCCACAAGTCCAAGATCATCCGAATGAGGCTGTTGGATTGTACCGCTCAACTCATTTACTATCTTTCCCAGAATCTCTTGGATAAACTTTGACTCATACCTGCGGGCAAAAAAGGGGGAGGCATTGGCTTGTAACTAACTATCATCGGGTTTCTTATTATCTAGTCATTATCAATTAGTAAATGCTACGTACCTATCGCGTAAATGAAATCCGGAGAGATTGGCCACTCGAGTCAAAGCAGCTCTCCACTTTTGCACCTTGTCTTTCTCCAAGTCATCCTTGAAGCGCTCTTCATGTAAAACAAAGGCTTCTCCAAACCATCCGGTCTGTTTCCTTACCTCGCATGGATCTACATCATAGAAAATTGGAAACACTCTCTGCCCCCTGTCCTCCATGCACTCAACAATCATAGTGAGTTCATCCAAACACCAGGTCGAACAAGCATAGTTACTCGAGATAACAAGAAGTGCGATTCTTGAAACTTGTATGGCTTCCAGGAGATTTGATGAAATGGGTTGTCCTCTATCAAGCTCTTCATCATCCCTAAAGGTGAAAATACCTTCTCGGTCTAGAGCAGCATATAGATGATCTGTAAAGCTCTTGCGAGTATCCTCACCTCGGAAACTGAGAAAAAAGTCATATGTCCATTGTGTGTTTGAAGAAGAGGCAAATGAGGAGGAGGGTAATTCAGTCCCCATCAATTCATATATGTCTATTGAGCTCCCCGTTAATTTCCCAAGTAGAGGACGAAACAGGAACACACTGAAAATGAAGCAGCTATATAAAGTTCAATTCTCTACTCAAAGTTTCAAAGAAAAACAAAATTTACTGATCAATTAGAAAGGAAATATATACATCTGCTTAGAAGCATATAGCAGAAATTTTGATCATACCTATCGTATTATCCTGTACAGATGATCGAACAAAGGCCAGCCGGAACCCTCTCAACAGAAACAAACCACAAACTAAGTAAGCTTGATCAGAGCAAAACCTCTCATCATCTTCCAACAAAGTGAAATTACAATCCCCGGCCTGACATCAATTGTGATGGTTAGGCGTTAGTTAACAGATATAACAATTGTCACATAATAGTGATCAGTTAATACTTAATAATGTGTTCTGAAAAAGTAAAATTAAGGAACCACCTCTACTGCAACTCTTAAACCCAGACTATATATAGTATGAGATCGGGTTGAATCTTTAACCATAGCTGTTTGAATAGGTTACAATAACCATTTTGGGTGTCCTACAGTTGATTGTTTCATTGGTAGTTATTGAGTATACATTGGAAGGATAAAAATATATATATATATATATATTGAAAGCAAAGAACAGAACAGTAGTGTTGATCAGAGAAAGAGAAATGCATGGAGATGAGTAGTAGAGAGGAATATATGGTGTTGAATCTTGATCTTTCCTAGTAATCGGAGTCAAAACGAAACAGCTTCTACATAGTTCAGTTCTTTATTCAAAGTGAAACAAAAATTACTTATGATTACAAAGAGATTAAGCAAATACATATAGTTAATTCGAAGCATACATGAGAAATTACATACCTATCATATCATATCATCCTGGAGAAACGATCGAAGAAAGGCAACCTCTTTAATTGATGGAGATGGTGTTGTGCGGAAACGGCAAATGAGTCCCACACACACAGATCCAATAATGCCGATACTCCCCCCAATTTAGCCATCCACTGGAGAATAGGTATGGGGTTTTAATACAAAAGGCCTCGGCATTAGTGTGTGTGGTACTATTCCTTATAACCCAAGGATGACTCTTCACCTTTCTGATGTGGGATTCCAAATGACTCTAATCTAAGCCACACTTTTCTAACAGATGGATCAATACGAAGAGAATCTGATATTTAAGTCTTCGGTTGGTGTTTTAGTCAGAAATGGAGAAAAAAGAGTATAAAGAAAAAAAACAGTGTAAACGCCCTCCGTCAAATAGATAAAGAAATCGACCATTCCCATTCCCACACACAAAATGAAAGACTTGCATTCTTCTTGGAAGTAGAGAGGAAGATGCAGGGAAATTACACTCGCTCTTTCTTAATTTCTTTCTCCTTGCCTTTCGTTGAAGTTATCCATTTTACCATTTATACATTTTCTCCCGCTGAATGAAGACCACATAATCATGGGTGTTGTTGTTTTTTTTTTTTTTTCCTTGGACAAATTCTCTCTCTTTCGTTGCTTCTTGAGTAATAGCTTTATGCTTTACCCGTAACATTGTACCCTTTTTCTTCCTGAATCATGTTCTCAACCTCCAGTACACTATTCCAAGCCATGTGTGTCATGTTGTCGAATTGGACTTGTCTGGACATGACTGTCCATCTGCAATTTAATTTAGCCAATCTAGTACTTCAATTACTAACTGGTCAGAATACTTGATATCAAAATGGCATAGGCAAATAAGCAAAGCTTTTGTGGAGTTTTAGGCTATGTTTGGTATGACTGTTTTTTGAGAAAAAACTGGCTTCTGCTTATTTCTGAGAATAAATGGCTGAAAAGCAAAGCAGCTGAGTGTTTGGTAAACTGGCTTTTTATAAGTGTTGTCAGTGGCAAAAGCAGTGGTAAAGTGTTTGGTAAACTCAAAACTAGTTTGTGCTTTTTGTTTGTAGAATGACCAATTTGGACATGAAATCATTTTTTGCCCAAATTATTTAGTAATATAAAATAGTTAAAGTTCTATTTTTATGGTTAGTTTAATATTTTTATGTACATATAGATTATTCTTAACCATCAATTTTTATAAATTATGGTGACCATATAATTAATACTGGATAATTTTTTAAAAATTTTGAAGTAATTAGACTATGCTCATTTGGTTATGAGGGAGCATGTTCCATCCTAAAAAGCATATATTAAACTCAATAGCATTTTGCAAAAACCTTCCTAAAGTCAACAAAATATTATGTCCTGTTGATCAAAAAATAGAATCCAATCATCATGTTCCATCTCAACATTTCATGAATTTCTACATAAAGATTAGAATGAAACTAACGAAATTCCTTGTATTCATAAGAAATCCTAGGGGCAGCTTGACATACATTACTGCACAATAGTCTCCCCGTCCATACATTACTGCACAATAGTCTGCCCTCCTACCACCCCTATAAATTAGAGTGCTTGTTTTGAACAAAAAAGGAAGGCAACATTCACAAGACATAACTTTCACACCGGTAAAATTTATGCCAATCTTTATCTTGGAACAGAAACTGGTCGATCATGATCACCATTGTCTTCTTCCTCAGCTTCATGATAAACAAAAGCTTTGACATGACCACAAATTAGGTATAAAAACATAACAAAAAAAAGGCTCTCTTCCTTGTGAGTTTCGTCTGCATTCATGAACAACATCATAATTTGACATGTAAGTATCACATCATTACCATGAGCATGTCGAGCTCACCTCCCACTCCAACTTCACTGAAGCAACAGATCATGATAACCAAATACAACTAAAATGCTCATAACTCTGTTTATGTTAGCATCCCAGTAGAAAAAAAGATGTAGCAGTCATTACCAATCTATCAAAAACTGCACTAAAAACTTCAATGAAAGACAACAAAAACTATTATACAATTACGAATTTGAGATGTACATGTCTAATAAATCATAATGACTTCACAAATGAAACCTGAATCAAAATTTAAGAATATATCACATGTAACATGAGAAGGAATAGGAAATGGGGATTTCATATCAGTTTCGAGCTATCATTGGACATGTCGATCAACATGACAATGTGTGCGCGGTTTCTGGGCACAAATAAGTGCAGGGCGAGTCAATCAATGGATCTGTAAACATGATTTAAGCTTGAAGTGGTGTATAATAATATTAGTAATCTGCCGACTTTGGATTGTCACCTATGTAGTTGTAGTGGTAGCGGGATCAATGTTCGTTCAACTGCATGTCTGCATGTGCAAATGATGGTGATGCTATTTCTATCTTTCTAAAAGACTAGCTAGAAGCTTTATTTTAGTTTTGGAGCTTTCTTTTACTACCCTGCCAGCATCTATGAAAATGAAGAGAACTCACACTCTTCCATAACTTGGATGCTTCACTGCAAGCACAAATGCCCTCCTCATAATCCTCTATAGACACTTCTGTGACCCTAGCAATTTCCTAACATCCCAATGCACAACACATTAAAAAAAAAAAAAAACATTCATCTCTGGGTTTGTTTGGTTCAATTCAAATCTTACTTTTCTCACAAAAAGATCAAAACTTTAATACATATCAAAGGACCCTCACAACAATCCATACAAACCTGATTGTCTGCGAGATTGAAAGTAGAGATAACTAGGCCAGTTGCCTTCCACTTGCCATTTATGAACCCACCAGGATTTTCCGTAGCCAAGACGATCTTCCCTGTAAATTCAATCTTTTTCTGTGCCGAAACTCATCTCTGCATATTAAGATTCACACAACAAAAACAAAACAAGCAAAACCGATACAAACAACAACAAGATAGAGCAAAACATAGAGAATCCATGATTATATCGATCCTTATATAATCATGGAATCCCAAATTTTTCCGATTATGCAGTTTATCTATGCTATGATTTACCCCAAATTTTGAAGACAGAGAGAGATGGTTACCTCCGAATTGAAGCGAGAAGACAAAGAGAAGAATTGGAGCGTCTGTGCGTGGGGAAAATTGAATCGTCTCTGCATTCCAATTGAAGCTTCGAAGGTTGTTTTGCGTCTGTGAGTGGAGAGAGGCTTCTCCAGTGTGGTTCCATGGCTGTGCGTAAATTGCTCAAGAAAGAGAGGGCAATCGCTGGTATTATCAAGAGTCATTAATCTACAGTGAAGAGCGCTACAGTTGCAACAAGCGGCTTATGGCTTCCGAAAGCCGGGGTCTCCAGGCTTCTGCTTTTCGGTGGAAAAAGCCCTGGCTTCTATTAGAAGCCGGCTGAAGGAGGAGTTACCAAACGCTAAAGGGTGTAGTGCTTATAAGCGGGGGAGTAAAAAAGCCCCCCCAAACACAACCTTACTAGGGGAAAGTACTTGCTCTACGCCTAAAAGTCAGAGTTCGAAGTTCGAGTACCTCATCATTTTTGTGTGACCTCTTTGTACCGTAGTATCTTTGGTCATGTTTGTGTTTGGCTTTTTTCCTTGAGGGTGTGTGGATAATACGTTGCTTTTTTCGTGGACTGGCTAGAGGATAAATAGCAAGAAATGTTATAAGGCCTTATGTTCAACGAATTGTCCGAAGAAGCTAATATAATGGTAATCGGGGAATCAAGCAAGTTGACTTTTGAGTTTCTTTTAGCCTACGTGATTTTATATTCGCATACATCAATAATCGTCAATCCTATGCGTTAGAAATAACTAGCATTATGGTCAGTGGTTGACGCATAAATTTACGAACGTGAGGGTAAAAAAAAAGCTTACCAAACAAATATAAAAAACTATGATGAATAAAATTTCTCAATCTTTTGATATTGATAACATTTTCAACGGATACATATCCTAACAAATAAAATGAATTTTTTTTTATTAGATAAACAACTCGAATGCTATAACTAATTTTTCTTGAGTCGAACTCACAACCTTCCACTTACGAAGGTGAGACTATGCTACTAGACCAAATGGTAATAGGCTCAAATAAAAGGACTTTGAATCAATATATTTCTCGTTACATATTTTATTTCTATCTATTTAGTATTAAGTACACTCATCATGACGTTTCCTATTTACTAGTTGGTGCCTAATTGAATACATTTTTTCAGCAGAGACTCTTTATATCATTTCAGGACGTTCTCTAAATGCTTATTGTAATAAGGGTTTTAGGCTCAATGACCCTCGTTGTATTTGACAGATTCATTAATCAAAATTTGATGACAGCCACACCTAGCTCTTTATTTAAAAATAATAAAAAATAAAAATTACACTCAATATATTTCCTAACAAAACAAAAAACTAAAAATAAAAACTCAGCATGCATTAAAAAGTAAACCCACCAGGCACTAGCAATCAAATCTTGTATAAAGACTAAGCAATATACAAGATGATTAAAACCCTATTACGTACAATTCACTGTTAGTAATCATCACGTAGTACTTAAAAAAAAAAAGCATTATTGATCGATCAGTTATGAAATCATGAACCTAGTATGTGAAACTCCTATAAATTAGAATTATACAATTGAGAAGAGAAAGATAAAGCTAACTGACTTGTAGATAATCTAAATGCTTGCATAATAGGTGTTGAATGGTCATAGGTCTAAGTTTGGGCCTCTCAGGGCAAAAACAAATGAACGGATGCTATATATATATATATATATATATATATATATATAAATATATACTAGTCTGCAATCACATGTTCTGCATGTGTATGAAAAACCTTCGTTGTTAAAAAAAAAAAAGTAGTTATTGCAGAAGAAATAGATTCAGTGGTAATTATTGCAAAGAGAAAATAGTGGGAGAGAAAAGTGAGGGTTGTGGAATCATTTCTTTTTAATTTTCTTAATAAAAATCTATTTTATAATTGTTCTATTTATCCTTATGATTTAATTTATTTTCAAAGTTTTTTAATCTTTCAAGGTTAAATCTGTCAAAATTTTCAGTTTTAGCTAACAAAGCCTCTTCTCTTAATAATAGTATAGATATACTAGTCTGCAATCACATGCTCTGCATGTGTACAAAAAATTTTGGTTGTTAAAAAAAAAATAAAAGGTAGTTATTGCAGAAGAAATAAATTCAGTGGTAATTATTGCAAAGAGAAAATAGTGGAAGAGAAAAGTAGGGGTTGTGGAATCATTTCTTTTTAATTTTCTTAATAAAAATCTATTTTATAATTGTCCTATTTATCCTTGTAATTTAATTAATTCTCAAAGTTTTTTAATCTTTCAGAGTTAAATCTGTCAAAATTTTCAGTTTTAGCTAACAAAGTCTCTTCTCTTAATAATAGTATAGATAAAAAAAAAAAAAAATCATTGAGCTGCGCCACTGTCCCTGCTCGTCCTCACCAAGGTCCGCCAGTGATTATGGCTCTAGTACGTAAACAAGGACAATGAAATTGAAAGGAAGAAACCCTCCTAGCCATGGGTTCAAGTTATTGCTTTATTTTGCGTGGTATGAGTTGCAGCAGACAGATTACAGAGCTTTCGTTCTGTATATATATTTGCCAGCTACACGTCATGAATCATGATGCATGACGTAGCAGAAGTGACCTCATAATTAAATAGACTTCTAGTGACATAATTTGATCTCTTAATTCCTCCAGCCACACAAAATCAAGGAAGAAATTAAAAAAATATATTAAAAAAATCAAGGAAGAAATTCTCACAATTCCGCATGTAAGGCAAGACAATTCTGACTACAATTGAAACTTATGCATTAGTACGTTATTATGAGAATGATTTTGTATTTTTCCTAATGACGGTCATTCATGTTCGCGTGGACAACTAATAACTTTTTATTATTGTAAATTGTACGTAATTTAGTTACTCACTTATAATCAGATATCATTAAGAAAATGAATATGTGCAAGTGGATATGATTAAGACAGATTATGTGCATCTGGTTCGCTAGCTAGATAGCTAGGGCTGATATGCATGCTTGTGGCTGGAAGAAATATTAAAACATAGAATTGACCTGACTTATAATCAACCACCAGATACAGCCTATAATACATACACGGCTGGAGCCAGTCTGAAATATATAAACTAGAATATTATTCAGACAATCCAAGCCATTAACTTTGAGTTCGTACGGAAGCTCCCTCTATATATGTAAGACCATCTTTACATGTTCTGTGGGGAGAAGCAGCTGGGCAACACCTCGCACGAGGAGGAGAAGAAATGTAAAGCATCCAAAGGTTTGCTATGCAGGAGAGATGGCGCCGTCGCCCATGTCCCTATTGTGGCTGGGGCGCCTGCTTCATGTCTCTTGCATGGGAAACCTTGCGTGTGCACTGAAACCAGTACTCCTATGGCAACCAGAGAACTTGAAGAAAAACGGAATTCGCTTCTCTTCTTTTAGTCAAATAATATGAACTCACACTTGGTACACTACAAATGAGTATTGTACCATCACATTTTTGTTCTTCCTTATAAGCAACTGAATTAGTGTTTACTGTTCATATATTCTGGCTTGATTTGTGTTTCGTAGGTGGACATATATCGACAAAGAATTGAAGGACGATCAATGCTAAAGCTTTCTGGCAATGGCTACACGTATTCCATGTCACCCGTATACGGTGTTCGATCGCTTGTTTGATATCTTAGCCCACCATTATTTAGTCTTGGATTGGACGCTCTTTTATTTTCAACTTGCAATTACTGCAAATTTTCCCATGTCACCCATTAATTTCTAGTTTCTACTGCATAATGGAACAAATTTGTTTGAATACCCTCCCCTGTATCTCAAGTTTTCCCTTCATAAAAAAAGGATTCTCCGGTCTAATTTTATATTTGACAAGCATGATCAGTTAGTGTTAGAATGACTTCTTGACTTCTCAGATAAATAAATTTATTACTCTGATCAAAGGAAGGAGATTTACTTCATTTACTAGGACCGAAGGTTAAAGAGGGATTTATAGATCATGCCTCCTTGGAGAATTTGAGTTCTCATTAGAGACATCATCAACCTCTCAAGGCAGTTTGAAGACATTTCTTTTAAGCATGTATGGAGGGAAGCAAATTTCCTTGCTGATTCCATTGCCCATCTTGGTCATTCACTTCCCATTGCAAGCTGGAATAATTCTCTACCTTCTACATCTGCTCAAGCTTTTCATTTTGACATTACTCAATTAGGTTTTATTAGGGGTGCTATTTGACGACAAGCATAAATTAACAAAGAGAGGGAGAGAGTAATGTGTGTTTTTTCTTCTCTCAATTGAGGGTTTATATAGGAGTGCAAAGCTACTGTGAATGCTCTAAGAGAAAATCAATTTATTAACTATGATCATCATCAAACAACTCCACATGGTTGTCTTCAATCATGAAAATTGTCATGCTTGTTGCCTCTTGGTATAAAGCATGTCACACAAGTCTTTATACCTACATTATACATTTATACTACAAGACTCCCCCTTGGATATTTCATGTCAATAGTATTGTCTAAGTCGTGCGCTTCTAGGTTGCCTCGTTAAAAAACCTTGCCAAGTAATAAAAACTCTGTGGGAAAAACAATCTTGGTCGAAGGAGAAAAAGAGTGTAACGTGCGTTGAGAGTAGAGTATGTTTCTGGATACTCCCCCTAATTTTGACTTCCCCTTGTGTTGTCTAAACGTGGTGCTTCTCTCGTTACCACATTAAAAACTTTGCCGAGTAACAAAAACCCAATGGGATAAAAATAACCTCGGTCGAAAGGGAAACAGAGCACAACACACCTTTCACGTTTCGAGACCATATATGTAGACACCTCCCCCTGATTTTGATCTTTTGAGGAGAGTCTTGTTATTGCTGATTATGTTTGGTGTTGTCGCTTTTGATGTAGCCTTGCTTCATTTGTTCAAAACAAGCAGTATTATCCTAAATGCTTGTAGGCTCATCTGTGGTAGACTTCAAACCACAACTGTTCGAACATGCGTAACTATGGATCCAATCTATATACATTCACGAACTACTTCGTGAAGAGCAATAATCTTTGCATTGTTCGAAGATATAGCGACTAAGGTCTATCATGTAGACCTCCAAGATATCACGGTCTTTACCCATGGTGAACACTTAACCAGTCTGGGAAGACCTTTGTACGGGTCAAAGAGATACCCAACATCAGCAAAACCTTCCAAAAACACTTATGTCATTTTGGGGTGGGGATAGAAAACGCAGGCCAGCGTTAGCGGCATTTTTGGTGTGTGATGGGTCCTAATCGATCATCTCTACGTAGAGATAGAACAAGTCCGTATCAATCGTACATCTCAAGTATCGAAAAATATCTTTTACACCAATCCAATGGCGTCGCATTGGCGCAGAGCTATACCTTAACTAACAAGTTCATGGGCAAATGAGATGTCCAGTCTTGTGCATTTTGAGCTAAGTACAATAATGCACATATTGTACTTGAGTAAGGCACTTCTGCCTTTAGCACATTTTCGTCATCATCCTTCAGACGAAGAGGATACTTTTCAGGATCAAGACTACGAATGATCATGGGGTGCTTGAAGGCTTTGACCTTGTCAAAATGCCTAAGCATCTATGATCATGGTGCTCAAGTTCTAAACCGAGGCATAATCGTGTTCCCCCAAAAATTCTTCATCTCAAACTCGGATTTCAAGTGTTCAGCGGTTTCCCTTAACTTTTTAAGGGCTTCTAATGAAGATCATGTCCAACATGAACAGCGATAGAATCTGAAACTTATTATGGAAACGCATGGGCATATCCCTTCCCAATCAAGTAGTCACTTTAGTGAGCATTTCAACTTTATTGCAAACGTGCTCCGTAATCTAGAGCCACTTGACTTGGGTAAATAAAGTTCACCGTGAACTTTCATGTATATTCCATATCTAGATCCCCATAGAGATACGTAGTGACCACATTTATAAATTGTATGTTCAGTTATTCGGAAACTACCAAACTAATAGAGTAGTGGAATGCAATAACATCCATTACGAGAGAATATGTCTCATCGTAGTCAATTCCATGGCGTTTTATGAGAAGTCTTGCGCCATAAGGCGAGATTACCATCTCTTTTTCTCAACACGCTTTCTAACGAAGACCCATTAGTCAATAGGTTTAATGTAAGGAGATGTTGGCATCACTGACTCAAAAACCTTCCTCTTCGTTAGAGAATCCAACTTAACCTGGATTGCTTCTTTCCATTTAGGCCAAATTTTTCTACGTTGGTATTCATGCTTCAACGGAGTATGGTTCGATATCATCGGACTTAACAAACTCATGCGCAACGAAATGCGCAACGAAATGCGCAACTACATCATCAATTATGATGGAGTTTATATCCCACGTCTCATGTACACTAGTGTAATTTTCATAGAGCTCTATATTCTCAGGAATAGGTTCTGACGTTGAGGCGTCTCCCAACGATAACCATAATCCGGAAGATACTCATAAGATAGATTTTGAGTGTCGATGATCCAAGGATTGGTTTGTGTCAAAGTATCCTTCGAATCCACGAGCTTTCCACGCATCCTAGCTGGGTCATGGCCTGTAACGCCAAAGTGTCACTTTCTATGGTGTTAGCACCCTACCTACCTCCGTGTAGAGTGGCGCTACGTCCTCTTGTAGGGACGTCCTTCCTTGTAGGCATATTTGCAGCAAATGTGTGTGATCTCGTCACTTTAATAGGAATCGAGATGAGGCATAGTGGGGACAGACCACGACAATTCATGTCGTTCCTGCTGAACATTCGTCTTCTTATCTCCCCCTAACGTTGGGAAGACTGTCTCATCAAAGTGACATCCGCAAATCTAACGGTAAGGAGATCTCCTTGTAAGGGCATTTAAGTGGTGGACGATTGTTGGAGTCTCAAATCCAACTGAGTTGCTCACTCGTTTGTAAGGACCTATCATAGTGCGTTATGGCGGCGCAATTGGCACATAAATGGCTCACTCGAGTGTGCGTAAGTACAAAATACTTATACCCAGTCACTAGTTGTAACGCAGAGATACATTGAGTGGCGGTATGTCGTAGATGAATTAGCATAGTTGTATGCGATATTGCATCACCCCAAACGGATATAAGGAGATTGGTGCGCATCATCAATATCTGAGCTACCATCGTAGTCATTTTGGCGAGACTATTTAGGTGTGTATATGGAAATGTGATGTCTAACATCAGTCCCATTGCAATAATCATCGAAAGTCTTCGATGTAAACTCTCTAGCATAGTCAAACCCAATTGACTAAATATGATGATCTGGGGAGTGAGCCCATTGTCATATGATATGTGCTAGGAGTATAGCATAAGCAGCTTTTACAGATGGACAATGGCACAACACATGACCAGCGTGTTTGCGTGTCAACCAACATCATGAGATATTTAAACGTCCGCAAATTGGTTGAATAGGTCCACAAATATCACCTTGGATTCTTTGCAAGAATGGTATATTTTCTTTAGTGTCCTTTGCATAGGATGGTCTCGATCCTACCTTTGCTAAAGAGCAGGCTTTGCAAAACGAATGATAAGGTTTAGAAGTAACTCCTTGAACCAATCTTTGGTTCGTACTTCTTTTCGTTTTGAAGAATAGATGTCCGTGTGAAGTCTTTAATATACGGATAACCATATCACGACCTGGATGTCTCATAAATTATCTTTCATAACATGGTTGGATTAAATGACTCTAATAGTGGTTGCATACAATCCACTAGAGTGACACATAAGTTTCTCTAATACTTGTTTATTTCCACAGTCATTAGAGGTGATGCAAAGGTACTTCTGTCCATTCTCACAATGTTTTACCACATGAAAACCATTAGCTCTTATAGCTTTAAATTTCAATAGGGTTCTTCCAGCCCTTGGAATAAAGTTCGGATTTTAACACATATCCATGACATTGAATAATAATGCGACACTTTATTGATAAGGAAAATAGCCAATGATTACATCAAAGTTTCCAAAGTCTATTCCAGAATAAAATCAAACTTAGACAAATTGTAGTTTACTCAATCCGTTTGGTAACTCTAATGAAATACGACCAGGAAAGTAGAGAGAGATGTTGGGGGAGCGAGGCTCGCTTAAATACCACGATCTCAATTACTTTCCTAGACATCATACTTCATTCGATGCGCCACATGAGAAAGAGTTAATACAATTGTTATTTATTGATTAAGGCACATTTTCCATTCTTGGAAAATATAAAAGGACTATTCTAATCAAAGTCTGCGACATCCTCGTGCACTTCAGTTTCAGCTTTGAAGTCCTCTACGGTGAGATTGACATCTTCACCATCTTCATCTTCGGCAAGGTTGGCTTCTTGCTCCCATGCTTCTCTGTACTTCTTGTAGCGTGCAGCTAGTTGGGTACTTGCATGGCATTGCTTAAACCAATGCTCGATTGATCCACATCGATGACACATGTCATTTTGGTTACCTCCCTTCATTTGAGGTGTAGGTGGTGCACTTTGTGGATATTCCCTAGGAGGGTTGCTGCTACCACCACTGCACATGGTGCGACCTCCACTGCCGGTGTTGTCATATCCACCTCTCCCACGTGTGGAGTTTTCATCACTTGTGTCCACTCTAAAGTTGCGGTTTTCTTCCTTATTGGGACGGTTATATGGACTCATTCGTCCTTCATGTCCCCTGTTATTATGGTACGGCTCCTTGCGCCCTCTTTTGGGTGCATTATAATTCGTCACGAACGCTCTTGGTTCCAACGGGCCTTGAATTATAATTCCGTATGAGGATGTTGTCGTGCTTTTCAGCTACCGACATAACATTGATGAGCTCATTAAACCTCGCAATTCGTCCAGCATTGACTTCAGTGCGATATTACTTTGATAGTAAAATTGCTGCGACGGGGAAGGTGGAGAGAGTCTTCTCAATTAGCTCTTCTTCTATGAGAGGTTTTTCACAGAACCTCAACATGGCTTTGAGGCGAAGAGCTTCTGAATTGTATTCAGCAACAGACTTGAAGTTGGAGAAGCGTATATTGTTCCACTGAATCTTTAAGTCAGGGAGGAGGGAATCTTGGATATTGACAAAGCGCTCTTCTAGTGCTCCTCATAGGTCCCTTGCATCTTTAATGGACATGTACTCTAATTTGAGTGCTTTGTCCATATGGCGTCGCATCAAGATAATTGCATGTGCATGCTTTATGAGTGTTCGTTGGAACACAAGGCCCGCTTTTAGTGCCTGGATTATGGGCAATATCCCTTTCGATGTGAGATGGTTCTCAACGGGTTTTCCATCTATGGTAATCTGAGTCTGTTCAGTCAAGGATTTGAAAGTCGAGTCTAGGTTCATTAGACATCCTGAAGATAAGAAGAAAAGATATATTAGTTTCGGAGTTTGAACTTCCACGAAGACTAAAATAATAAGATTTCCGAACTATGCTACTAAGAAATCAATTTCCAAGAATATTTAGATTAGACCGAAACAATGATGTTTAATATGATCATAAATTGATGCTTGCGGACGCTCTTAGTCCGAATATTATGAATACTCTTAGTTAATTGATTATGAACGCTCTTAGTTCGTTTAGCGTGAATTTCTATAATTCCGCTTTTTGATTGCAAGTTCCAGAAAAAAAAAAAGAGCAGAAAAATGAATAAAAACTCAAAAAATGGGAACTTTAAGTAAAAAATACCTCAAAATAGTGTTGCCAGAAAATTAGGCCGAAAAAAGTTGTCGGAGGTGACCGGAAGGACCGCTGGAAAAAGTCGAGAAAATCGTCCGAAAAGTGGCTGGAAAAGTCGCAGGAAAAGTCGTCGAAAACTTGCCCTGCAGATCTGTCGACAGATCTGTCGGCAGGCTGTCTGCAGCTGCTAGGCAGGTGTCTCGGCAAATGCTCGGCAGGCCCTCGGCAAGTGCTTGGCAGGAGCTCGGCAAATCCTCTGAGCAGGTGTCGGCAGCTCTCGGCAGGTGCTGTCGGGAGGTCCTCTCGGCAGCTCTCGGTAGAACAGCTCGGCAGCTTCTCGACAACTGCTCGACAGCGGTCCGGTAGCGGTTTAGATATTCCGGCAGTCGGTTCAGGCGGTTCTGAGGCCGGTTCTGGGCTTCTAGGATCAAGGGCATTGATATGTTGTAGGGTTTGGAGGTTTTTTTGTAAGTTTAGAAAAATGACTTTAATTGGATGATGAACTTCCTCTTCTCTTGTCGATTTGATTTGAATCCTAAAGCAATTTCGTGCTCATAACGTGTTTGAGGACAAGCATAAATTAATAGAGAGAGGGAGAGAGTAATACGTGTTTTTCCTTTTCTCAATGGAGGGTTTATATAGGGGTACAAAGCTAGTGTAAATGCTCTAAGAGAAAATCAATTTGGTAACTATGATCATCATCAAACAACTCCACATGGCTGTCTTCAATCATGAAAATTGTCATGCTTGTTGCCTCTTGGTATAAAGCATGTCACACAAATCTTTATATCTACATTATACACTCAAATACCTATTACATGATATAGATATTTATATTATAATACATTTATACTATACAGGTGCTACTTTGTAGCCTTTGTCTTGTATTTTTCATCGGGAAAAAAAATAGAGAGAGGGGGGAGGGAGAGAGAGTCATAGAAAGTTTGGGTGAAACATGACTTACCGATGGATGTTACCGATGGCAGAAGAAGCCTATTTGACTACAGACAAATCTTTTGCGTGAAATCGCAGAGAAACTACAGTTACCACAGATGGAGAGCAGATAAACTGCAGCTCATGAAATAGTAGGCTGAGACTGAGAGATTGTTAACACCTCGAGTGTTCTGGCAATTATTTTAGCGATGATCAGATTGGAGTATGTTGAAAGATTTCTGTATGGTAAGTGCAAGGTTTCTGATGTATGCATCTTTTCTAGGATAGTTCATCAAATGTTTCAGCAGGATGCACGGAAATGAATTTACATTTCTGTCTACAAGAGTAATCGATTATTTCGTCAACTTCATTAGCCTTTTTGGTCAGGTGATTCAGAATGCAAAGTTAGTTGGAGACTCTCATTTTTCCAGCAATGTTTCTACTTCTGGTCCTAGTACAGTAGCAGTTGCATCATCCCAAAAAACAGCAAAACACAATTCCCCTAATCCCTTGCGGAAAGTTAGATGGCAGTGGGTTTAAAAACGTGAAGCCTTTATTTTTCGGTCATCTGTCTTAACCTTAATGCAAGTGAATTCCAAGAACTACTATATCAAGCTGTCTCATGAAAATGTTTTCTTTTGTTGATGACTCATTATGCAGATGTATACACAAATGGACTTGCTATATACAACCATGGCCTTCTAGCAGATAGACATATAGACAAGCATCCTACATTGCTTTAATAATGGATTAACCGCATTGACCAAATAGCCAAGTAGAAAAGCATACACATCATACTTCAAATGTGACCAGAAGAAGTTCATGCTTAATGGATGCTGCAACAACAAAATAAATAGATAAAAGACAACAGGGAGTCTCACCGAAATGATCCTCAAAAGCTGACCGGTCACAAGAAATGTGTTCAAAACCAACATATATTCGAATAAAATAGTTTTACAAATTCCAACATGTAAAAGTTTAACTTAGCACTCCTAGTTGGCTGTTTCTTGTTCAGAAGGTATGGTACTATCCAGTTACCATGATCCTTCAGCACCGGCAGTTGGATTTTGGAAAGCAGAGAATCCCCAGAAAGTCTTCAAAGAGTAGGGTTAAGAGATTGTTACACCTTCTCCAGTGATCTTAGCTATCTGCAATTTCAAAATGTAAAATGTCATCTTACAGGGAAGTTGCAAACCATGTGCACACTACATACTATTTTGTCATTCGAGTTGTCCGAGTTAAAAAGTCAATAAGAGAAAATATCACTTTTCTAATAGAACCACAGAAATTAATCAAATTATCATTTTACTTGGAAGTTCACAATCCTTTGCTTTGTGCCCAATGTTGGGTTACATAAGATGAACACAAATGTTTATGAAAAGGTACACTATCCAGGACCAGGTTTCGAATATAGAAACATGTGGCAGTATAATTCGACAGAATCTACAACAAAAAAGAAACTACTGGTGTGCATGGTGCGGAATCTCCTGATAAAACTCTTAAAAGAGAAAGCAATTATTCACTTCCTACACTCACTCGACAACACTTCCTACACTTAGAGGAAAATAAGTAGAAAAAGTAGCTAGCATTTAGTACCAGCTAAACTAAAGGAAGCATTATTCAGTAGATTGTCTCACTTTAGCACCTCGTCAGAGAAGAGGTGAAATTATAAACCATGACATCCTTGAGCAGCGGCTAAGTGGAGCAACTAAAGGAACCATGCATAGAGATTTCATATTCTAAAGGAACCATCATCAACTAAATCCTTCCTTCTATAAACTAGATCAATTGAAATATTGCTTAAACATTAACAATTCCAAGCAATTATGTGATTATAGCTGTATGAATTTAAAGAATTTGAATGTCCATTTCAAAAGCTTGATGTCAGGATAATCAAGGGGATAACACAATAACTTTTTTATTTCCTGTTCTCTGTCTACTTTCTAGACTTTCTGGAACGTCCAGTTTATGGACCGGAAGAGTAAGCGGTCCTTTATTAGTGCAAAGGAACTATACTTCAGAGACTGTGTAACAAACTAGAAAACATAACCTTTTTTTGTCACATAAGAAAATATGACATTGTGAAAATGAAAACTGACAAATCTTTTGTAATATGAGAGAGAGAGAGAGAGATTTCAATCTATTAAGACGGAAGGTTCATAAATGCTGAAGAAGACAGATGACAATTTGAATCACCATAAGTTTCTCACATTCAAAACCATTAAAAATCCTAACATCTGACATATTTTATATATATATTTTTTTTAATTATCTTCATTGTCAGTTTGAGAAATTTGACAAATTGTTAATTACGTTTCCACAACCAACTCAATTCAAAATAGGGTCCCCATAAAATATTATGTAAAATTAAATCACATGCACATTCACCTTTACGTTTATTTTTTTTTCTTTCCCTTACCTAAAGTGATGGGGGGCGGGGGGCCATATATATTATGTAAACTAGTAATCACATGCACTTTCACCTTTACGTTTATCTTTTTTTCTTTCCCTTACCTAAAGTGATGGGGGGCGGGGGGCCATATATATTATGTAAACTAGTAATCACATGCACTTTCACCTTTACGTTTATCTTTTTTTCTCTTACCTAAAGTGATGGAAGTGAAGGTGTGGGGGGGTAGGAATAAAATGATTTTTAAAAGCACGATAGTTGTCAAAATCTTTGTTTTTTTGTGTGTGTGTGGGGGGCCTGTCCGACCTAATTCAAGACTTCAAGATAAGTTATTGCTTTATTGGCATGAGTTGCAGACCTGCGGCAGAAAGACTACACAGTTTTCATTCTATAATATATATATATATATATATATATGTGCCAGCAACGCGTCATGAATTATGATGCATGACGTAGCAGAAGTGACCACATAATTAAATAGCCTTCGAGTGACATGATTTGATCTCTTAATTCCTCCAGCCACACAAAATCAAGGAAGAAATAAGAAAAATATAGGAAAAAATCAAGGAAGAATTCTCACAAATTCTTGTACAAGGCTAAACAATTCTGACTCCAATTGCAACTTATGCATCAGTATGTTATCATGAGAATGATTTTATATTTTTATTACTGTCAGTTCATGTGAATATAGATAATTAATAACTTTTTATTATTGTGAATTGTACGTAATTTAATTACTCACTTATAATCGGATCTCCTTAAGAAAATGAATATGTGCAAGTGGATGATTAAGAGAGATTATGTGCATCTGGTTAGCTAGATAGCTAGGGCTGGTATGCATGCTTGTGGCTGGAAGAAATATTAAAACAGAGAATTGACTTGACTTATAATCAAGCACCAGATACAGCCTATAATACATACACGGCTGGAGCCAGTCTGGAATATATAAACTAGAATATTATTCAGACAATCCAAGCCATTAACTTTGAGTTCGTACGGAAGCTCCCTCTATATATGTAAGACAATCTTTACATTTTCTGTGGGGAGAAGCAGCTGGGCAACACCTCGCACGAGGAGGAGAAGAAATGTAAAGCATCCAAAGGTTTGCTATGCAGGAGAGATGGCGCCGTCGCCCATGTCCCTATTGTGGCTGGGGCGCCTGCTTCATGTCTCTTGCATAGGAAACCTTGCGTGTGCACTGAAACCAGTACTCCTATGGCAACCAGAGAACTTGAAGAAAAACGGAATTCGCTTCTCTTCTTTTAGTCAAATAATATGAACTCACACTTGGTACACTACAACTGAGTATTGTATCATCACAATTTTATTCTTCCTTATAACTAACTGAATTATTGTTTACTGTTCATATATTCTGGCTTGATTTGTGTTTCGTAGGTAGACATATATCGACAAAGAATTGAAGGACGATAAATGCTAAAGCTTTCTGGCAATGGCTACACGTATTCCATGGTGTTCGATCGCTTGTTTGATATCTTGGCCCATTATTTAGTCTTCGATTGGCTGCTCTATTATTTTCAACTTGCAATTACTGCAAATTTTCCCATGTCACCCATTTCTAGTTTCTACTGTATAATGGAACAAATTTGTTTGAATACCCTCCCCTGTATCTCAAGTTTTCCCTTCATAAAAAAGGATTCTCCAGTCTATAATTCTATATTTGATAAGCGTGATCAGTTAGTGTTAGAATGACTTCTTGACTTCTCAGATAAATAAATTTATTACTCTAAGGAGATTTACTTCATTTGCTAGGACCGAAGGTTAAAGAGGGATTTATAGATCATGCCTCCTTGGAGAATTTGAGTTCTCATTAGAGACATCATCAACCTCTCAATGCAGTTTGAAGACATTTCTTTTAAGCATGTATGGAGGGAAGCAAATTTCCTTGCTGATTCCATTGCCCCATCTTTGTCATTCACTTCCCATTGCAAGCTGGAATAACTCTCTACCTTCTACAGCTGCTCACATTTTGACATTACTTTGTAGCCTTTGTCTTGTATTTTTCATCGGAAAAAAAAAAAAAAAGAAGCCTATTTGACTACAGACAAATCTTTTGCGTGAAATCGTAGAGAAACTACAGTTACCACTGATGGATTTTGGAGAGCAGATAAACTGCAGCTCATGAAATAGTAGGCTGAGAGATTGTTAACACCTCGAGTCTTCTGGAAATTATTTTAGTGCTGATCAGATTGGAGTTTGTTGAAAGATTTCTGTATGATAGAGTGCAATGTTTCTGACGTATACATCTTTTCTAGGATAGTTTATCAAATGTTTCAGCAGGATGTACGGAAATGAATTTACATTTCTGTCTACAAGAGTAATCGATTATTTCGTGAATTTACATTTCTGTCTACAGGAGTAATGGATTATTTCGTCAACTTTATTAGTCTGTTTGGTCAGATGATTCAACCGGGAACGCAAAGTTAGTTGGAGACTCATTTTCCCAGCAACGGAAGAATGTTTGGTCCCCCCCCAAAACAGCAAAACACAATTCCCCTAATCCCTTGCGGAACTATAGATGGCAGTGGGTTTGAGAACGTGAAGCCTTTATTTCTCGGTCGTCTGTCTTAATCTTAATGCAAGTGAGATTCCAAGAACTACTACATCAAGCTGTCTCATGAAAATGATTTCTTTTGTTTACAACTCATTAAGCAGATATATACACAAATGGGCTTGCTATATACAACCATGGCCTTCTAGCTTAAACCCACGAAATCAAACATACTCAACCAAACATAGACAAGCATCCTACATTGCTTTAATAACGGATTAACTGCATTGCCCAAATAGCCAAGTAGAAAAGCATTCACATCATACTTCAAATGTGACCAGAAGAAGTTCATGCTTAATGGATGCTGCAACAACAAAATAAATAGATAAAAGACGACATGGAGTCTCACCAAAATGATCCTCAAAAGCTGACCAGTCGCAAGAAATGTGTTCAAAACCAACATATATTCGAATAAAATAGTTTTACAAATTCCAACATGTAAAAGTTTAACTTAGCACTCCTAGTTGGCTGTTTCTTGTTCAGATGGTATGGTACTATCCAGTTACCATGATCCTTCAGCACCGGCAGTTGGATTTTGGAAAGCAGAGAATCCCCAGAAAGTCTTCAAAGAGTAGGGTTGAGAGATTGTTACACCTTCTCCAGTGATCTTAGCTATCTGCAATTTCAAAATGTAAAACGTCATCTTACAGGGGAGTTGCAAACCATGTACACACTACATACTATTTTGTCATTCTAGCTGTCCGATTTAAAAAGTCAATATGAGAAAATATCACTTCTCTAATAGAACCACAGAAATTATCATTTTACTTGGAAATTCACAATCCTTTGCTTTGTGCCAAAGCTGGGTTACATAAGATGAACACAAATGTATATGAAAAGGTGCACCATCCAGGACCAGGTTTCGAATATAAAAATATGTGGCAGTATAATTCGACAGAATCTAGAACAAAAAAGAAACTACTGGTGTGCATGGTGCGGAATCTCCTGATAAAACTCTTAAAAGAGAAAGCAATTATTCACTTCCTACACTCACTCGACAACACTTCCTACACTTTAGCGGAAAATAAGTAGAAAAAATAGCTCGCATTTAGTACCAGCTAAACTAAAGGAAGCATTATTCAGTAGATTCTCACTTTAGCACCTCGTCAGAGAAGAGGTGAAATTATAAACCATGACATCCTTGAGCAGCGGCTAAGTGGAGCAATTCAACATGCATAGAGATTTCATATTCTAAAGGAACCATCATCAACCAAATCCTTCCTTCTATAAACTAGATCAATTGAAATATTGCTTAAATATTAACAATTCCAAGCAATTATGTGATATATCTGTATGAACATAAAGAATTTGAATGTCCGTTTCAAAAGCTTAGCTCAATGTCAGGAGAATCATGGGGATAACACAATAACTTTTTTATTTCCAGTTCTCTGTCTACTTTGTAGACTTTCTGGAGCGTCCAGTTTATGGACCGGAACAGTAAGCGGTCCTTTATTAGCGCAATGGAACTAATACTTCAGACACTTATGCATGACAAACTAGAAAACATGACCTTTTTTGTCACATAAGAAAATATGACATTATGAAAATGAAAACTGACAAATCTTTTGTAATATGAGAGAGAGAGAGAGAGGGAGAGAGAGAGGGAAACAGAGATTTCAATCTATTAAGACGGAAGGTCCATAAATGCTGAAGACGACAAAGATGACAATTTGAATCACCATAAAGCAGTTAAAGAAAATAGGGGGAAAAAACATAGATACAAAAGAAAGCCTTCAGAAGCTGATAGTCAAATGATCAAACTAGTGTTTTGATGGACTAAAAAGTGATGGAAACTAATACAGGAAAAGAAAAGAGATATGAAGTAAAGAATATTGATTAGTTACAATACCTGAAGCTTGTTGACAGCAGACCTATCACGGTACAGAAGGACACGCATGCATTTCTCCAGCAGCTTCACGCCTTCTTCGAAACTCAAGTCCTCACGCCACTCATCACGAAGAATAGGCCTTGCAAGGTGATTCCCAAATCCGGTAGCAACATGGTTGTCCTCAAAATTCACACCTATCATACTAACCTGGATAAGGATAACAAATGTCAGGTAAATAAGTGACCTCGCTCAAAGTTTTTTTCTTTTTTTTTTTTGTCCGAAAATAGATGATATTTTTCGAAAAGCAAAAATCATGCTACAAAGAGCCAATGTTATGGGTTAAAGGGGTACCATTCCAAGGTATTTCTCTCCGTTTTTCACTCCACCAAGGACAAGTGAATTCCACAGTGGATTGAACTTGTTACGGCGATTGTACATCACGCGGGTCAAATAGTTGTGGATCTCTTTAGGTCCCAAAGAGTTCCCATCATCCCACATGTTGTCATATAGGCTGGAAACAAACACAGAATGAAAAATCCTTTAACCAACAGTTGCAAATAATAGAAAGAAGCATAGTATGCCCAGCAACACCACCAAAAAGATAAAGGTAGCAACAATGCTTACACAAGCTCATCAAGATATTTTAACAACTCCTGGAAATCACTTATTTCTCCACTTGCACCAAGAAGAGAATGCTTTCCAATAGGCTTCATTCGTTCCACACTCTTGTACCGCAGGGTAGATCCATATGAACCTACAATAAACAGGTCATTTTGATATTGTTAAGAACCTCAGCATACACACAAAAACATGCATAATGGGAAAACAGTACTAAAACTCTAAATCCGAAAGAGTATATAATAAGTATTACTGGTAAAGAGATGGACCTTATGTTAATTATTGAAAAAAAAAAAAAAAAAAAACAAAAACTAGAGATGAAATGAAACAATAAGATAGAAAAGCCAGTTAGATATTACCAATAAGTCTAATCATTACATTAACTGCACCAAAATTTGCAGTATAACTTAATGACTTAAAACAATGTTAATGCAACTGCAAATAACCAGATATGAGTTGAAAGCTCTGTCAGGACCCAAGTTATCTTCACAAAAGCAGGGGAAGAAGTACAATATCCCATGCAAAACAAACTTAGAAAAACCCTCTGTATTTGTTTAATTGCTCCCTGATTTCTGAGATCATTCACAGAATAGTGAGAAGATAAAATTGAGTTTTGAATTTAATATTTTAATTTTTCAAATATTACCACTTTGGATCTAACTACATTGTATGATGGACTGTGGGATCCAAGATGTCAAAAGAAAAAGATGGTAGGTATCCAAATACTAAAACGCTAGACCGACTGCTACATTTTGGCTTTATCAAGGCTCAAGTCTGAATAATTTATGCAGGAACTCCAATAATTCTATAGCAACATTACAATTTCCACCAAATCAATGAAAAGAAGGCAAAAACAGTCCCACCTTTCAACAAACCCTAGGGCGAAAAATAATCTTGCACAGTATTAACATCAATTCTTAGTTTCTAGTAAATCGAAAACAATTCAATTCAAACAATGAACCAATACACTATACAGAAACAAATAACTGATTCTTATGATACAACATCATGGGATTGAAAGCCAACCTCCCATATCAGCAGCCATCAAAATCCCATCTTTGTACTTGAGAGCAACTACAGAAGTACCAGTGACATATGGGTACCTTCAAAAAATCATAAAAATCAAAACTTTGAATCAAAACCATTAAATGTCGTACAGAAAAAGCTAAATCCCCAAAACCCAGATACCCCAAAACCTATACATAGTCAAAATTAACCATAAAGAAAACGATGGGTGAGACAAAAACCATACAGGGTTCTCTGAGAGCCTTCTGGGCTGCACAGTATGCTGGGATTGGCTTGGTTCGACTCCATTAACTGCTCAGAAAACAAACTTTACAGCGATGAAATTACCGCAATCGAAGGGTAATCGGGCTGCGGAAATCGGAGATATGCTGGGAACTTACGTTAATTTTTGTGTGTCGAGATTTGCAGCGGAGGGAGAGAAAATAGTTCACGATCTAGAGGCTTTTGAAGTACATATAGACTTAAGGTTTTGTGTTTGGTCTGGCATATAGAGACTACCTTTTGCTCAAGAAACTATGATCCGGATCGGAGTAGTTGGTTTGGATAGTCCGAGTTGGATAAGGGCTAGAGTTCTGAGTTAGGCCCAACTATAGTTGGACTAAAGTTCACATTCAACATGGAGTCTAGGTCCAAATAAAGAGTGCCACATTGGCAGAGCAAAGGAAAATAAAGCCTAAAACAGGCTAGGTCCACAGGTTTTTTTTGGCCTTTTCTTTTTGGTTAGAAAGGTCCAAATATAAGTTAAAGGCATATAATTGACAACATCAAATCTTAAAAATCTAGCCAACATCTACTACGAATAGATCACAAAAACTACAGTAGCCACATTCATGTCACTGCTCAAGGAGGAGCAACCACCCAAGCATCTTCTTGCCTCCTTTCAACACCGATTGGGACATAAGAACACTTAAAAAACACCAAATAACCAAAGAAAATGTAATTGATGAAAGTGGTTAGACTCGCTGTTTGGGAACATCAATTAATTCACTAATAGGCTTAAGTTTGTTTAAAACAAGTGGAGAACAAAACAGATTTGTGCGCCAAGGATAAATTTGGACTAGAGAGAATAATTGGTGGTGATGAGAACTCTTCTCATCAATGAAAAACACCAAGTGGGAAGGTGGAGAGGAAGGTAAAGTAAAGGAGAAAGAGGAATGGGAATGTCGGTGCCTAAAGTAGATCGGGGGAAAGTATGAACTATGTGGAAGAGGTGAAGGAGATGGAATGGATGGACAGGTGGAGGAGGCGAAGGAGGTGACGATGGGAGTGGTGGGTGGAGTCTCAAAATAATGGCTACGTTAGAGAAGATTTCTAGGGACTCTCTTGTTTCTAGATGTCATAGTCAATGTGACCATGCAATATTGCAAGTGCTGCACTTAATTAAATAAGTTTGTTCTCCAACACGTCTCTAAATTAGACCAGTTTTCTTTTGTTCTTTTTGTGCATCTGTTTTGATAAAGAATTTTAACGATTTGCTCTGTATGCTAGTTATTATCTCCATTGAGTTAGAGGTTTCTGAAGTTTGTTTTTGTCGTGAATGCGCATGATCTGTAGGGATTGAATACTCGCAGTGTTAAGTAGGGTTGTTTAATTACTATGAATTTTTTTAAGGAAAATTGGTTGTCAAATTATTAATACGTAAAAATGTAGATAACATTATATATGATTCATCCTTAAGGGCTACGTCAGAATCAAACCGTTGTCTAGGAAACTCTTTGGTACTCTAATATGTAACCCTACGGGCTACATGTATGTTTACAGAAGATTGTATACAAACAAAATTCAAGGTAAAGGGGTATAAATAAGTATTTTTCTCCCTGAATATGGTTCTTTCTTTTTAATTTTTAAGCAGTTATTCTATTTAGAATTGGGTAGTCGCGAGAATGTAGAAAGTGGAGGGAGTAAATTGATTAGTGGAACCGAGAAGCAAGGGACTCAAGGGCTTACATGGAAGAAAATGGATCCAACAAAGCCTCCATAATTATTGTCTAATTCGTTTCAAAAACAAAAAAATATTATTGTCTAATTTAATATTAGAGAATCATGAGAACTTGTCGTATGTATGTATGAATGTGGTTGGTCACATGGTGGTGAGTCTCCCCTTGTTACCATTATCTGAAGCAATTCAAAATGGAATGTCTATGGAGCTACTTACATGCGTCATACCCTTTAAGTCGGTTATTGCTTGATTTACTTGTTTTTTTTTTAAACAAAATAAAATTACAACCAAAAAAGAAATCCACGACACACACCCCTCCCAGCTAGTTAATGCAACTGGAACACTGGTACACCGAAAGAGGTAAAGAGAAAAACATTAGCTTCCCAATTTCCTTTTTTTTATTCAAATTATCTTTTAAATGTTAATAGAAACTATGTGTTTTTTATTGTTATTTTTTAATATAAAAATTGAAATTCATTAATCACTAACCTAGATACACGTATGGTTACGGGTGTGCCAATTGACCTTATTTTTCCTTCATTCATTCTATTTTTTGTGAATAAATTTGTTCGATTTATTTTGTTAGTATTTTTGGGTTAGATAAATTCATTGTTTTCCTACCACAACATGTTAAAAAAAAAAAAAAAAAACTAAGACTGAGGTGGCGCGGAAACTCCACCCCTTGTCCGGTGGCACTCCGACCGGCAGCGCTACTGTCATGACAGTGTTGCGGGACAGGTAATTAGTCATATGGCTGGGCCCTTAGGTTGGCTCTGCTCGGAGGCTGGACGCGGTTCCGGCTTAGTTCTGTTTCGTTGCTCTGAGGAGGTGATGGATGGGAGCACTGGTTTTCGGTTCAGTGTCAGGCGCTTGAGGGCAAGGCTGGTTCCAAGCGGCGGTGGGGGTGCAGCGACGTCTACTCGGTTGGCAACGTCAAGGTGGAGCCCTCATTCTGATGGCAGTGATGGGGGTCGAAGGTGATGAATCTGACGGATCTGCACGAAGGGTGAAGCAGGGCTGGGTGTGGCCTGTTGTTGGGCTTCATCGGGCCTCAAGCTGTCCTTTAGGACTTTAGCCAAAATATTTAGACTTTTTTTCCTTTTTTGTTATTTCCTTCTTTAGGAAACCCTATGTTCTTAGGTTTTGTCTAATGACAATAAGTTTCCTTGTATTAAGAACCTAAGCACTTGTGTGCACTTTAATTATCTCTAGCGCCTCCGGCGTAGTACCAATGGAGAATCTATGCTACCTCTACGTATTTGAATGTATAATAAGTATGTCTATTTCTGTGTACTACTGTAGGCACTACCATTGTATTCTTGTTCTGTCTATAAATGGCAGGGAATGATATGTATAGGCCTAACGGCCTATTCTGATTTGTGATGAATATATTATTTTGCTTTGTGGGATTAATTCAAAAAAAAATTGTTAAAAATAGAAAACTAAAAACATCATTTTCATCGTGGTTGAGGGCATTTATGCCCTTGCTCAATCCATTCCTCACACGTTGATCATCCTTTCTTTTATTTTATTTTTTTCAATCCTCATATATTTGTATTTATAATTATACCCTTTATATAAGAATTTTTTTATTAGTAAAGTTTTAATCAACCAAGAGCAGTATCTAAGTTCAAAAAAAATTAACCATAAGCCTTCATTGCTTAAGAAATGTTATCCATTTTTTAGTCAAATTTTAGCCAAAAGAGCTAGAAAATCATTTTGGCCGGCCACTTTTAAAGTATGTTTGTATCAGTTCTCTCTATTTTATAGTTTTAAATTTATGTTATTTATCAAATAAAGAAAAATAGTTTAAATATATTTATAAATTACATAAAATAACTTAAAAGGAACGACTTAAATAAAAAAGTAATAAAGTTTCATCACACTCTCTATATTTATGAGCGAGATAGCTAAAAGTTAATATGAAGAGCTACTTAGGAGTTTGGTGTGGCTATTAAAAAGTTAAACATGCTCTCCAAAATAGCTAAGAAACCAATATAGAGAGTCTGCTAAAGACGTTCTTTTTACATCAATAATAAAAGGAGAAATATCAATGAAGTATTCATCACAAACATAGGGTAACAATACGTGCTGTCATATTGTATGGTCTACATAAATGCTTGAATTGAGCATAATTTGCTTCCTCGTAAATATAAGTTACCCAATAGAAGAGTAGTCATCCTTGGTTGTTGAAACAAGCTAAACATCAACTAGGCGGTTTATTTTAACAATGTGGGGAGTAAAGCCAAGGTCTGCTACCAATGAGATACTAAAACAAAGCTACCAACACTATAACCTGTAAACTGATGAAATTAAATTATGGAGTGATGAATTCTTCTAAAACTTGTTCATTATAAACTTTAAAAAACTACTCCAAAACCAACTTCAAATGAGATTAAGAAAAGGCAGCATCATATTGAGATTGATAAAATTTAAGGCTACTAGTTTCAATTTCAGCAATAAAGGCATGATGCTCAACTTTAGGAACATAAAAAGCTTCATATTCAGCAAACCATAAAACTATCAGTATTTTTATTTGGAGTTTCCATTGACGTATTGTAATACCCGCAATTTCCATTTTAAATTCGAGTGATTGTATCAAATGATTATTATGCGATTTCACGATATATGTTCGATAATCATTCATTTTTACAATTATCGAAGTTTCGAAACGTTTATTTTAACGAAAAGCTCGAAATACTCGGTTTGAGAAATCAACTTTTTCTACGTACGAAATTTGGAGAAACTTCCTTCATGAAAGTTGTAGAGCTCGTCGATACGAGTCCGTACACGTGCGGAACGCAAAGATCGGATTTTTTCTGATTTAGTTATCGAATTACGAAGTTTTCCGAAAACTTGTATATATAGAAAATTTTTGGGAAACCCTAATTTTCCACCGGCCTCCTTCTCTTTCTTTTTCTGGAAATTTCACTGTTCATCATCTCTCTCACCCGTCTCTCTCTCGACCGAAAAGGGGAGAAACTTCTCCTTAATTGTTCTCCCTCCACAGACCACCTCTCGACCTCAAACCAAGTCCCAGGCGTTCGTCTCGAGCTGCTCTAGCTCCCGGAGGCAGTTTCACAAGGCGGCGCAGCCCGTGGCGGCGGCGGCACAGCCCGAACTGAAAACGGCCATTTTCGGTTCGATCTCGATATCTCGAGCTACACTCCATCATTTCACTTGATTCTTGTCTCATTGAGCTCGCCTCAACTTCTCTACATGCACCAAGAAGGACCAGAACTGGGTCGAACGTTTTCACGTTCGTCGGAGCTCGAACCGAACGGATCGAAATACCGAAACTTTCGATCAAGATATCTCGAGCTATTCACGATCGTTTCTCGTGATTCTTGGCTTGTTGAGTTCGCAAAGAAGTTCTGAACAAGTTTCCAGAAGGGATCGGGGCCTGAGGTTGCAGTTTTCATGTCGGTTTTCAAGCTTACCGGTTTCTGCATTTTTTCCGGCCGCCGACTGTAAATCGATAATTTCGATGCCTTCCCGTCATTTTTAAGTCTTGTGCTAGTTATGAAAGTTGCTCAGAATGATGAAACGAATGGGACAAGCTCAGCCCCGACACCATTGGCGGTGGTCGGTGGCGGCTCTGTCCCTAACTCCGGCGGCCTTTTCCGGCTACCTCCGGAGGTCTAAAATTTGGTTTCTGTCCATTTTATGATTCTATGTTTCGATACGATCATTTCGGCGTATTATACGCATTTTTCGGATATCGTATGAATTAGTTATGAATTTTGTGATTTCGATCAATTTCGATCGTTAGATTTGTGATCTGTGAAATTATGACCGTTGGATGAACTTGTAAATTTGTTATGATGATCATATGACTGTCCCAGAGGCTTTGTGTGGTCATGGGCGAAGATTCGACTGTTGGATCTTCGTATATGTGAAAAACGGTAATTAGGAGAGCGATTCGTGAGAAACCGCTCGTCGGATTTTAATGTAAATTAGAATCTGGCCGTTAATTAGTAGTTAAATTATGTGTTGAAATTGTTGGCTAAATTCGAATCACATTTGATTAGGTGATTGATGAATTTTATTTGAGTGGGCTATTCGGCGTTAATTATAAATTATAATTATTGAAGACGCAGCGGGAGTTTCGAGGTGAGTAAAACTCACGTGGTTCATATTACGAACCGAGCATTTTAATTTATTTATTTTGGTAATTGTGTGAAAAATATTTGCGGATTAAATATTTGTTTTTAAAATTTCATGGACTTGAATCACCACGGTCCATAGGTAAGTGAAATGAATTTTAACTATACAAATGAATTTCATAATTTTCTTGTGTGAACTATAGATGGTATTAGTGGTCATTCCTGAGTGGATGATTACGTATATATATATTTACGTGGAAGATATATATTGATGAGTAGATTGTTGTGTGATGATATGATTGAGTAGAATTGATGAGTTGATTATATTACAATTGTGTAATTCCATAATAATATGATGTATCTTGGTTGAGTTGATTTCAGTATGTGATATTATATGTCGTGTTCATTTATGGGTTTAGGGTCGACGTAATGACTGGTGTGGGTAATCGGACGCTCTAATCCTAGTGTGGATGATGGGATACGATTGGTTGAGTATGTGGAATTATTGGACGTTCTAAATATGTATATAGGTATACATATTGATGAAATACAATAATTGATAAATATGTCGGATGCCATAACCTAGGCCAGGTGACGGGCTACGATTCAGTTAGAGCTATAGTCTGTCAAGTACCGTATTTTTATAAATACGATGATGAGAGTTGTGGAGAAAGTTGTGAGTTGGGTTGTCTTGATATATTGAATTGGTGTTGATTGAGATTGTTATTATTTGCACATGTGAAAATTATTGAGTGTTGCTGTGTGTGGGAATAAATGTGATTCAATTAAGTAACAGTTCCTTCTTTTACTCATACAAGCTTTCATAAGCTTACCGGGTTTTGTGTTGTTGCAATCCCGGTACACTATTCAATGGTGTAGCGGATATTCCTGCAGGTCAGGATAACCAGGGAGGTGACCGAGCTGTTTAGGTATTACAGCAGTTTTGTTATTTATTTAGCTGTGAGGTGTGTGTATGCTCATTGAGAGCTTTACATTACATTTTGGATTTGAGTTGTAATAATTAACCGAGACTATATTCGGTTTGATTTTATTTCGTGTGGTGAGTATGTTAAGAAAAGAAATTTTCAGGTTGATTATTTTTGAGTTTGTAGTATTTTCATGTTTCGGATTTTGAATTGTTATTCTAAAATTCGGGGCGTGACACGTATCCTCTCATACTATATCATTTGTGTTATGTTAAACTGCCCACATCAACATAAGCAAAAAACATAATGAAGTCTTAATAAAATTTTCTAATAGATAATTACTTGTAATGAGCCCTAAAAGCTTGGATGAGTGCGAAATACGTTACCTTTATTATATAAGCTTGAGGACAATCATGTACGAACAACATGTGATAGTAGTTTAATCGGCTCATCAATCCATCTTTTACTAAGACAACTTAAGTGAGAAGAATATTTACCAGCGCCTCTCAAATAATAAACAACTACAAATGTGGCTTGTGTCTCAATGTTATACCCCATATCCAAATTTATAGTTTACTAGTCATTTAGATGGTAAACGAATGAAAGTTTCACTTTTTTATCTTAATTTGACATTTTTATGGGTTAAAAGCTGACTTTTTATTCCATTCACTTTTTGGGAAAACTTCCTTCACGAAAGTTGTTGAGCACGTGAAAACGAGTTCGTAGATATGCGGCACGCTAAAATCGGAGTATAACGAATAAGTTATAGAGGTTTCAAGTCAGCGATAGTTTTGTAATTTTTCAGAAAAGCCTGATACTATAAATGACAGTTTCTATTTTCGGAAGCCACCATTTTTGAGAACCTTCCAGAAACGGAAAGCCTTCCCCAAGAACCCAAAATTTTCAGATTATCCGCCTGACCTTCTCGGCCTCGCCGACTACGTTTCCGGCCATCTCAGGCTGTGAGACTGATCCTAATCTCTTCGTCTTAGACCGAGCTTTCCAACCATATATGATTTGCACCCTACATTCACCATACACAAAGAATCGAAGGAATAAAGGTACCTCTCTTTTTCAACATATTTTTCAATTTCCGGCCAACTCTGCCCAAATTAGAAGCTGGGACTAACTAGGCTTTGTTCCTCTTTCCATCCTCTACAAACTCTCCAAGTTTCAAATCTCAATTCGATAGAGGAAGACAAATTTCAGATTTGAGCGATTTCAGCCCCAAATCCTCCCCAAACACTTTCGAGGTAAATTCCGACTTCTACACTTCAAATTGAACTTTGTCTTGATTGAGAAATTTGTTGGGGATGATGAAAGGATCATGATGATGATATTTCATGGCCCAAATTGGGGTTTGGACTGGTAGCGAGTGGGGCCCACGCGCTGCCACTGTCGGCGGCGCATGATGGCACGTGCCAGATGTTCTGACCATCTTTGTTGGCTAGTTAGGTAGAGCTGTGCATCAGGAACTCATTCATGTGATTTTCTTAGCCATTGGAGTACTTTTAGTGAGTGATAAGGAATTTCCGAAACTTCGGGAAGTTCAGATTTTGGTTTGGGAAGATCCGATCGTAGAATCGGCCCCAATGTTTGATAAGTTGTTATAGTTATCAAATCGAAGTGACCTATGCAATTTGGCCCCATTCAGTTATGATTTCGAGCTTTTGACGAATTATCGTTTCTAGGATTTTGATTTTATCATCGTCAATTTAGTTCCGATTCTCGAGGAAAATTATTCATAATATTAACTTATTCAGGACGACGTGTAAAACTAGCTCGAGGAGGAAATTGTTGGGCGGACGTCATAGCGTAATTCTGTGATTGGACCATTACTTTTAAATTAAATTGCATGTAGTATATATATATTTTTGGAGTATTATATTGCCGTATTGAATTTTATGATTATACTTGAGTATGAATATTTTAACGAGATTTTTTTATTGATGATTTACGAGGTTGATTTAGTTGAGATTGAGTTTCACTTTCAGAAAACTTTTATTTAATTATCAAGTTAATTGAATTTCGAGTTATTACAATTTCTTAAAGTTGATGAATTATTGAGATTTTATGATGATTTCTATCAAGCATTTTGAGTATAGAGCTTTGAGAGAGTATTGGAGATTTAAATGTTACGAGTATGGTATTTAAATATTTGAGTATGATCAATTTCTTGAGATTTATTGAGTTTAATATGTTTAATGAGATTGATTTCAGTCATCAGATGAGGTAAATATGTTAGCGTATGCATGCATTACTTGGTCGGCAGTTCTCTCCAAACAATATTATGGTCGGCAGTATCCTTCAGAATATTCCGGTCGGCAGTACTTTCTGATGCGTCATCTGGTCAGCAGTGCCATCCAGATGACATGAGGTAGTTAGTCGCTAGTGCTCTCTAACTATCTATGGTTAGTCGGTAGTACCCTCTAGCTATCACCTCCTCATATGGTCGGTAATACCCCCCGCTAATCGACAGTCCCTCCAGGTGGCATGAGATGACTAGTTGGCAGTTCCTTCTAATCATCGCCTATTTTGAGATTTGAGTATTTATTGAGATTAATTATGAGATTTCAAGAGTATTATGAGATGATTTCACTGATGATTTGAAGTTATTTTACGAGATGATATTTACAGTATGATTTGAGATATCAGTATTTTAAGCTATATTATCATTGAGTATTTTAATGAGAATTCTGAGACTTATAAAGTGATTTGAGATATTTCTTTAAGAAAGGTTTTGAAAGGATTTTTGGATGATTTACAGAGGATTTGAATTCATTTTGAGATTTCAGTATAGAGGAAGATTAAGAGTATTTCACGGACCTTACTGCATGCGTGGTTTTTAAGACAATAAAATGGGAAAGCATTAAATCTTCTTTTATTTCCTTTGAAATCATTTATTTTTCATCTACTCACTCTAACAGTTTTTAGATGCTTTTCCCTGGACTTTTCGGTTTCTCGTGCCCAATCTACAAAGTAGTTGAAGGAGCTTGCATAAGAGTCGAGGCATAGTGACCACCGTTTCCATCTTCTGTGTAGGTTATATGTTAACGTACTTGTACTCTATTTCAGTTCATTTGTCTAGATTGCTCTAATGACCATCTTTCAATTGTGTTAGTAGAAAGATAATTTGATATTCAAATATGAGTTTTCAGAATTATTTTATATTACTTGTTGGGAAGTTGTTTATGAATTGTGGGGAGCATGTAGGCTCCAGAAGTTGAGGATGGATAAGCTTATTGAGGAATGATAGATTGTTTTTACAGGTTTTGAGTAGTCTATTTTAGGGGAATTTCCGCCAAATTTTTTGTAGAATTTCTTCTAAGATTGGCCCTGCATGGCCACTTCGAATTTCTAGGTGAAATCCGGGGCAGGTCCTGTCACTCAATTGAATTTAACTCAAATGATCTTCGTGCATTTGAGAGTAAGCCACTCATTAATAAGAAATACTTTGTCACTATTCAAATGTAATATCTCCACTTTCCAATATGACTCTTCACGTGCATCCTAATTTAGGCATGCATGTGAAACTAATTAACAAATAAATCACACATTAGAGTTTGGGATCCAAATCCCACATCCAAGACTTGTTTCAAGAAACCCTAATTCAGGTTCACGACATGATTGGAGAGAGACATACTATGTTACCATGTGAAACAGTAACTAATGTGGCTTAAAAGGTTTCGGTGCAATTAGGAGTAAGTTTTCTTTCGTTATTTTCATGAGGTGGAATTCCCACTCTCTAGCATGAAATATCATGTTTCACCATTGATCCTCAGGACATTTATCAACTTCCATAACCGTTCAACTCTATCATCATAGGTGTAGTACAGAGAAATAAGTTTCAGGTAGCATGATATATCATTATCACTATATAAAAGACCTTTGTTATCTGCCTTCCAATACCAACAGTTTTGTGCAACATGGGACTTAAAGTGGTGAACTTGTTTTTAGTTTGAATTCTTCTCATCCAATCAAAAATGAAATAGTACAAAGTGCTCCATAAAATACCAAATATGTATAATTTTTACAACGTGCATAGATGTGCGTTGTCAGTATAAAGTTTAAGGCATGTTGCAAATATGTGCTATAAATCTATACCTTTTACAATGTGTTCAAAGATTGCGGTAAATCGCACATGGCCCAAGATCCATAGTTAGTTGCTGTTTCCATTTGGTTGTTTTTCTTTCTTGTTGTTGATACCGGCAAAGTAAAAGACAACTTTTCTTATAGCGATCATTAAAAAGGAACCTTCATTCTTTAATTTCTAACAGCAAGTTTATCCGATTAACCTAATACATTACATGACTAATACCTCTTACAACGTGTTTTAAAAATCGTTGAGAATTGCGCATGGTAAAAGACAACTTTTCTTGTAGTTATCATTAAAAAAGAACCCCGTACTTTAAGTTCTAACTACGAGTCTTTTCGATTAATCTAACAAATTACATGGCTAACATGTGTGTGTTACTACTATATTAGTGCGCCATTAATGGAATGCGCTCGCGAGAATTCAATTAAACAACCATATTCCAATTGCCCGCGGCCAGCAATGAGTTATCTTTGCTCCTATTTTAGCTATATCCAGATTAATTAACAATTAATCTACGATATTCATTGTGATTCCCAAGATAATGCTCTTGCAGATCATATACTCTTGGTCGAGAATAGAATATTCTACACTTTTTTGAGGAGTGGGACTTAACAAAATAGCCTATATCAGAGGCTAGTACGAGGAAAAAAGAGGAAGGTCAATTCATCAACTAATCTCTACGATTACCCAAGCCTCTTCGGAACAAACAACCCTTATTCTCTTACAAATGACCACACTACAGTTCCAGTCTCCACAGGAGCCGACTGTTAGTGCCTCCGAACCCTTTGTCAACGTACATCTGTCCTTGCCTCCTCGGGAGCCTACGGTAGTGCCGCGACCACAACCTTTGCCTCGATCAGATGGGGAAATAGAAGTTCTTGCCCCCTCCTCCTAACCCGGGATATATAAGAAGGGATGAAGTAGAAGCTATGATCAGGGCCGCGAACCAGCGGCTTAATATGGAAGCAGCCTATCAGGGGCCTTTCCCACCACATATTTCGCAGGCGCCTTATCCTAGCGGATACAAGGCCATTACGTTATCTACTTTCTCAGGAGAGGAGGTCGAAAATGCAGCGACCCATCTGGTTAGGTTCCAAGTGCAATGCGGCCAATACCACAATGACGACAACGTGAAATGCAATATCTTCGCTACTTCTTTGTCGGGGTCGGCCTTTACTTGGTTCACTAAGCTGCAACCAGGATCAGTCCTGAGTTGGCCAGCAATGGAAAGCTGTTCAAGGAGACTTTTGGAACTATTGAACCGGAGGTAGATCTGGCCTCACTCACTCAGATGGCCCAACAGCCAGCCGAATCTGCAGTCGCATATCTTCAGCGCTTCCAGATCCAGAAGGGGAAGTTGAATGTGATTCTCCTAGAGAAAGAGTTGGTGAAGTTGGCGATCAAGGGCTTAGAGCCTCGCCAACGTAAGAAGCAACATGGGAGTACGTTTAGTTGCTTGGAAGTTGGGAGCTTTGAGAATTTGCTCTGAGAAATGGACGTCATGAACAATTCCTCAAAAGGAACGTACATTCCGGGGAGACGGAGAACTGTGCAACAATGAACCACTACTTAGGCGCCTATGATCCTTATTATAGGAGCGAGGAGTCCTGCCTAGCAGAGGCGGAGGGAGGATGAAGTAGCAGCGCTAGAGGTCACCGGGAAAAAGGCATCAACGCTGAAACAGCTGAAACTGAGCAAAAAGCCGGTGAAACTTAAGTCAGTGGTGTTCACCAAGCCTGAATTCATATCTTGGGAATCACAATGAATATCGTAGATTAATTGTTAATTAATCTAGATATAGCTAAAATAGGAGCAAAGCTGACTCTTTGCTGGCTGCGGGCAGTTTGGATATTGTTGTTTAATTGAATCCCTGCGAGAGCATTGCATTAATGGCGCACTAATATAGTCATGATGCTATATTCCTGATTCTCTGCAAAAGTGATCAGATCTCATAGCACGTCTAGCATCCATTTTTCACCGCGAGCTAAGCTGTATTGCACTCTCTGACCTCCAAGTGGGTGAAGAATATGATGATTACTCCACGTGGATTCTCAATAGCGGGCTCCACTGGGTCTGCTACTTGTTTCCTATATGGGCCGCTACATTGGCCCACACTATCTGCCACTCTTTTGGCTCAAACAACTACTGAATTCCGGACTCAGGTATCTGCCAATGAACTTATATAGAATATTCCTAACTGACACCAAATGTATGGTTGAGAGAGCTACACATCTAACGAGTCTTTTCGATTAATCTAACGAATTACGTGGCTAACATGTGTGTGTTACTACTGAATTCCCGACTCAGGTATCTGCCAGTGAACTTATAAAGAATATTCCTAATTGATACCAAATTTATGGTTGAGAGAGCTACACATCTATAAGGAGCTCCACACCACTAATTATGATCGCATATTTTTGTAATAAGGTCGGAGTCGCTTACCTCCTAATGTCCTAAGGAGGAGATCCTCACACCATTATTTGCTCTACACATTCTACTCTCCCATCACACTCTAGAGCTTCTAGCTAGTTGTTGACCCTTGTAAGCTGTTTACTTGCATATTAGACTAGGTGAACCATTGTATATACCGTTTTTATGTGATTATGTGAGGTTGTGGCCTCACCGACTCTCCAGAATATGGGTAAGAACGGGTAAATACAATGGACATTTAGTTAGTTGTTCATTAGACCTTAAGTCATCATCTATGCAACCAACAAAGACATAGCTCATTAGAGTTTCAATATTAAAAAAAAAAAAAACACTAAAGATGGATGATTAATTTAGATGAAACAATTGTACGCATGTTAGGTAAGAGCATAAGAAGAAAAAATTGAGAGCATCTATCAGTTAAATATATTATCGAAAGAAATACCAAGAATGTTCTATTCAAACCATTAAAACAAGCGGACAACTTACTTTATAAAAACCAAAGATAGAAAAGAATATATTGTTACCAAACAACTCCATTAATATATTTTATGATTTAATATAAACAAACCAATACAATAAATTGTTTTTAAGCTTATGATATAGTTAGTAATAGCCACCGTGTATACGTTTCATCGTTTGCAGTAATGTTATTGGTCTACATGCAAAGTAGACGCTGTTGATTGTAATCTTTCTCGCTCTATGCATTGAGCTCTATTTATAAAACATCTTGATCACATTATTTCAGACAATCACTCACGTGATAGTTCCGAGCCACCTAATTAATATAGTCATCTAGTGGTATTGAGTATGACTAATTAATAGTGTAATTAGGTTATTGTGTGAAGAAATTAAAATATAATATATATATATATATATATATTTTTTTTTATCATTTTCAATCAAACGTACATAACCCAAAGAGAATCGCAATCCAAGTTGGCAAGTTCTCTTTTATGACTTTTATGTTGCTGTAGGAAAAGTCCAGAACCCAACAGACTTTTCATTTTTTTCGTCCCGCGGGTCCTACCGTACCTCCCATCTTTTTAACGCGGCCCTCGGAGTTTCCCATTTGCCTTATTTTAGTATTTTCCATCTTTATTTTCTTTTGCAGCGCCTTTAATACGTGCAATTTGTTCCGATAAAACTATCCTGTATAACACTCACACCTAAATCCCATACACCCTCTTTTTCCCATTGACAGATACACTGCATCTTTAGCCTGACGAAAAGAATCACTCAATATAAAATTATTATCAACTCCATTCTCACGCGGGACCCACTGATTCATATGTTTGCCACGTGGCGAGATCAGAGCGGGGAGGAAGACTTTGGGGTCGTACCGAGGTGCGGTATGTGATAGGTTCTCGGTGGTGAAAGAAAACAAAAGTGGAAAGTGGGAAGGGAGGGAGGGCGTGGCATGCGGGCTGATACACGTGAGCGCACCGAAACGGAACCCGGACGTGTGCCCGTCAAAAAACCGGATTGGATAATCGGCGATAGGTCCGAATTTTGTAATTGGGGGGATTGGGTTCTGGTTGGGTCCTCGGTCAAAAAGAAACGCAGACGAAGAAGAGAGAACAATTAAACAAGACGAGTAGCGGTGCTCACAACTAGTCGGCGCAGAAGACTGAAAATACTCCCCTTAATTTTTGTTTTTGATTTTTGGTTCTGAGCGGCTCCGTCGTCCCCAATTGGTTCACGTAAGTGAGATTTGAATCCGATTCTAGGGTTTTGGTTTTGATGCATGGATGGATTGTTGCTTTTCAATCGAGGACTTGGATTCTCAGTTGGAATGGAATTTTTATTTTTATTTTTAATTTTTTTCTGATTTTTTGTTTTGTTTTGGTCTTTATTAATTTTTGTTTTGGTTTTTTTTGGTTAGATCGATCCCTGTGGAGGCTATGTGCTGGTTTATTTGGTTAAATTAGCCCCAGAGAAGAATCTGTACTGTCTGGGCAATAGTAATTGGTGCTTAAAAATGGATTTGGTAGCTAGTTGCAAGGTATTTGGTTGGCTTTTTGCAATTCGATTACTTTTTTTTGATGCTTAATTGCTTATTGTTGTAGTTGCTGCTCAAATTTGCTGCGTAAAATGTTCGGTTGGTGGTGAATTGTGGTAAAATATATGATTAGATGGATGCTCATTTTGTAGAGGATGAACTTGAACTACTCGGCATATGGTTGAGCAGCCTGTAGTAGTTTCGGTTTTGTTGATTATGCCTCTAATTAGTTTAGTGAGTTTAGCGACTGGTATGTAAGCAGTGTCGTTGTATGTAAAGTGCACATAAGTTCACTTAAGCTGCTTTAGGTATGACACTGTGTTTTGCTATATTCTTTAGTGTAGTTGGCTGTATCTCAGTTCCAAACACATTGTTTTTGCTTTTGTTAAATTTTCGATTACTGTTGTTTCCGCGACTTGCATAAGGATGGATCAAGATAACTATTTCATATTCTAGAAATGTAATGAAGAAAAGATATGTTGCTTAAAGATGGATGTCATGACTAGTTGCCTACTGATTTTGTTAGGGAATTGCGGTTGAACTGGTTTGCAAGTATTTGCTTGTTTTCCTATGATATTGTAGTATCCCACACAGCTTTTAACCACATGGAATTTGATCTCAGGCAATCTGTTTTCATATCATACTCAGTTATAAGCAGACGTATTTTAGCTTGGATGAATTAGATCGTATTAGATATATGACAAGACCAATGTCAGATTTTATGGAAGGTGTTGGTGAATCTGTTATTTCTTTCAAAATCATAACTGTAGTTCATATAATCCCCACCACTTGTTTGAAAGGTTTTACTTTTCCCTTGAAATAATCTTCTTGTTTCTTCTTGGAATGCAATAAGATTAAATTTGGAGAAAGGAGCAATTCTCAAATTTATCTATATATCAGTTACTGTGTGAAGCTTACAGTTTATTAGGTCCAGTTGGTTGCTCTTACTGTTGTTATGTATTTTGGTTTCCATATTTGAAAGGTAATGGAATGTAAACTCATTGCAATGAATATCAGTTACTGTGTGAAGCGTACAGTTTATTAGGTCCAGTTGGTTGCTCTTACTGTTGTTATGTATTTTGGTTTCCATATTTGAAAGGTAATGGAATGTAAACTCATTGCAATGAGTTTATGGCAATTTCTGTTTATTATTGCAGGAAAAGTTGGCTTATTTTCGGATAAAAGAGCTCAAGGATGTTCTCACTCAATTAGGTCTTTCAAAGCAGGGGAAAAAGCAGGTGAGATGGCAGAAATATTGGTCTTGTACTGACATGCTGGGTACTCCTGGTTTCTGGATATTATGTCACCTTAGCACTGTGCAAAGTGGGTTGTACTGGTTTTGAACTTAAATAAAGTTATGGCTCTGTGGCTATTATTGTGCCTATTAATGCTCTTATTAAACAAGTTAGTTTCTGTTACTATATAACTGTATTCTATGTTTGAATTTAGGCTTAAATTCTTAGGATCAGATTAAAATTATCCTTGATATGTAGTTCATAATGTGCGTATGGGTTATTATTACTGATGAGTATCACTATTGCCATGTTATTTGGGGGTCTATCAGCCTCCCTCCTCTCACCCTGTAAAAATAAATGTTCTTCCATGAATCAAGTTGTGCAGTTGTCAATTCTATTCAAATATTGCACCTTCCAATGGATGGTTTATTTTACCAGTCCTTTGGATGCATTTCCATTATTCCCTTCCATGCCTTGCATTGGAGCACGTAGATCTGTCAAATTAGGTATCTATGTTTATGGCCAGAGTTTGTCTGTGAACATAAGAAATATCATACTTGTAGCAATGGCGTCTTATGAAGCCATTTGTAATAGGTTTTTGAGATGAACTTCGCCTATGATTTTTCTAATCCCCTATACCTATCATGCAGGATCTTGTTGAAAGGATATTGTCCATTCTTTCTGATGAGCAAGGTAAATTGTTCTGCGCCAATTATTATCTTCCTGCTTGGGATGCTTTGATTTTTCCATTCTAGCCCTTATTGATTATGTTTGTGTTTCATCTTTTGAAATATAAATGTAGCTTATGTGGGGAAAAGAGTTGTATGCTATTGATACACACACACATTTATATTTTGTTTATTCTCACAAGGGCTGTAGTAAATTCTTAGATATAGGCTGTTAATGCCAACTTCTTATAAAATTTGGTCTTTATGAGCATGTGACATCTTTTAAGCAGCAAAAATAATCCTTTTTCTGCATAAGGAGTGGCTTTTATTTGCTCCTTTCCTGCATGGTACTGACCTAGAAGTGTGTTGCGCTCTTGTATCCTCATGTCTTAGAATCGTGGACCTAGGAATTCAACTTTTTTTCTTGAAGAACCTTTTCTAGTTCAGGAAACAATTGAATTGAATGCATTTAGTTATATACGCCGTAGGATTTTGTGCCTACTACTGTCTACTTAATAAGTTGCCGTCCAATCCTTTCCTATGAGGATTGTCATCCACAGTCCATTGTTGAACAGACTCGTGATACATGGTTTGTTGATATACAAAATTTTTGAGCCTAATAATTGTTGATGTGGTTGTGCACCATATTGCTGCACCTTCTTTTAGCATCTATGCTTTGAACGACTTTTTACTGGCATCTTGTGTTGGGGTTTTGTTGAATTTTATGATATGTTTGCAATATTTTAATTCTTTTGTAAACTTCTTCTATTGTTGAGTAATTGTCTTTGGCTTCATAGATTCTGTTTTGATTCTTTATTTGGATCTTTTAAGAGAAATGCTACTGTATTAATTGCTAGCTATTTACAGTTTCAAAATTGTGGCCAAAGAAGACTGCTGTTGGAAAGGAACAGGTGGCAGAACTTGTAGATGATACCTATAGGTTTGTCCTCATAATGCATTATCTTTCTTTGTTTTGATTAAAAGGCTGTTGTTCTCTTCCTTCTTTTTTGGGTCTTATTAGACTTCTGGACTTGATCCTTACCCCTTGTATTGTCATGATAGTGTCTGGAGCTCTAGTTTCTGAAAAGACAAAATTAGTATTGTTAATAATGGGGTCAAGTATTGTGCTCCTACTTCTCTTTTATTCTCTGACTTAAATTTTGCTCTTGTTTCTCACAGAAAAATGCAGATATCTGGGGCTACAACTGATTTAGCATCAAAGGGACAATGCATCTCTGATTGTAGTAATGTGAAAGTTAAAGGTGAAATTGATGACCCCTTCCACTCAGATATAAAGGTTCGTTGCCTGTGTGGGAGTTCATTAGAAAGAGAGTCGATGATCAAGGTATGTCTCTACATATATGTTTGCTTCCCTTAATTTGAAACCCATTAGCATGGTTCTATTTGTTTGTAAAAACAGAAACTAGTCTTGGTTAAGAATTAAGAGTCTTCTAGATGTCTCTTTCCATTTGACTACTGTCTGTAAAACATTTTGTCAATCAAACACGTCTAATACACATTATTTGGTTTTTTCTTTTGTCAGTGTGAGGACCTGAGATGTCATGTGTGGCAACACATGGGTTGCGTTATAATTCCAGAGAAACCGATGGAAGGCAATCCACAAATTCCTGAATTATTTTACTGTGAACTCTGTCGACTAAGTCGGGCTGACCCGTATGTTCCACCAGTGTCTATTGTTGCAAAAACTTTATAATGGCTTAATTGTTGATAATGATTTGCATATATTATTTTGCTTTGATTTTTAACTGTTGTTTTTTCTCCCCCCGTACATGTTAAGATACTCTCCCCACCATCTTTCTCATTCTATGATTTGCTGTAACTGGGCGGTCAAATGTTCCATATTGATGTTAATAATGCCTATTTAGGGAACCTAGAATAGTTCTTCTTTTGCTACTTCTTGACATTGGAGAGCTGCTGTTGTCTAGTTTCTTGTTGGTTGCTTGGTTTTTTGACTGTTTGTTTTTTCTTAGCTCAGTGGACTACTAATCCACTGCTCTGCTCTGTACATTCTTTTTTCTTTTAATGAACTCGGTTCCCCATCTTAAAAATGACTTGTCACTGTATTTACCCATTACTGAGTTTTTCGTTGTGTGATCTGTTCTTACAAGTGCCATTATAAGCTTCTTTCCCATTTGATCATCTCAATATTTCTTCCTTCTGAGTTTTTGGTCTCTCCTAGTTGTGAACTCACCATTGTCAGGTTAATGCTTTTCTCCAATGTTATAGTAGTAGAGAAAATTGTGTTTCTTAATTAACTTTAAGGCTCGAAGAATAATCTGAAATGAAAATTGTTTTCAGCATCACTAAAACAATAAGTAAGCTCCAGTGATGAATATTTTGTAGTTGGTGGTTCAAGGAGAAGGCTGGATTGAATTACTTTAGTTGGAGCTAGGTGACAAACAGGGATGGTTTAGGTCTCATGAAAAAAAGAAGTTAGGGTTGGATTTGCACTCGTGTAAGCAATATTTGTCTTACCTATTTATATTCTTGGTAATTTGAAAATAAAGCTTCTGTTGTGTGGTGCTCGTTTTACTGACATTGACTAGAAGTTTGACATTGACAAAAATGTGATGTGAAGTTCTGGTAACATGCCTGTGGTGTAGGGATTATGTTTGATGACAACTTCATTGATCAAAGTTTTGGAAAGTAGATTCATTATATGGTGGTGAAGCTTCTGTTTAGTAAAGGAATGAAGTATGTTGTATTTGATGATATGGAAGAGTTCATGTCACCGGATGCAATACAGTACTTCTGTTCTGGAAACCAAAAGATGATGGGAGGGAAAAGAGTTATTTGTTTACTAGGGTTGGAATGTTTTGGAACTGGAATATTTTAAATTAGTTTGAACAGACCGACTACATCTTCATGGCCCTGTGTCTTACGTCAGATTTTTGATGATTCCGTCTCACGTATGGTGTTCCTTGATGTTGTTCAAGTTAAACCTATTAAAACTTTTAAACTAGTTAAATGCATTATGATGGGTCCAACCAATTGACTAAGGTTTAGGACTGAAGATATTCTAATTGATTGGTTTATGAATGAAGATATTCTATTTGATTGGTACATTGTATTTGATTTGTATAAAGTTTTGTAACTGCATTTGTTTGATGTAATAGCAGCTTTTGCCTGACCTGGCATATATTTTATTTATATGGTGGAATTTTTTTTACCTTTTAAGCAGTGGCACTTGTTTCCTCTGCTTTTTAATTTTAATTTTAATTCTTTGCACTTTCTGGGGCTCTTTGTTTTCAGGTTTTTGGTAACTGTGCTACATCCTTTACATCCCGTGAAGTTGAATGTTACTAATATTCCGACTGATGGGTGAGTAGTTAATTTTTTTGCATATGCTTTTATCTTAGAAGATGTGGAGCTTATAATTATTTTCTTATTTATCATTGAAGCTAATGCATTCATTAATGCCAATAGAGAATTTTTCAAGTTAGACTTACCCTTTTGTAGGCCAAAGGTTTGGAATATGTTTGGTTTAGACATACCTACAAACAAGGAAATGAGATTACTAGGGGCTAGTTGTTTTTCGTTTTTCTAGAACTCAATTGGCAGCATTTTTTCAATGAGTTTGTGATGCACATATGTAGTATGCACGCTGGTAACAAAATTCTTATTTAAAGCAGCAGTGAATTTCCCCACAATGATGATTTACTTTATCTATGGTTGTTTTAAAAAAAATGATATGTAGTGGGACGTAGAGGGTATTTACTTCATGCAGATCATAGGTTCAGTTGGAACTATTACTTAAGAAATATGGTATTTACTTGAGTGTCTTGTGGCCTAAATTTAAGTGTTGTTTTCTTTTAATCTACTTTGAAATTTTATTAGTTTTTTTTTAAATATAGAAAACATTATGAACTATGTACTAAGATATGTTCACTCAGATACAAAAAAGTAAACCTTCTTTCTGACAGTATGTACATTTTTTCATGTTTTTACTCCTGTACTTTACATCTTATATCATCTCATGGCTTCTGTGCAAATTGTCCAGCTCAAACCCTGTACAAAGTGTGGAGAAAACATTTCAACTCACAAGAGCGGACAGGGACTTATATTCTAAACCAGAATATGAAGTTCAGGTTGATTTATGTATTGAATGATGATTCATGAATCATTAGCGTTATACTAAATGTATTGACCTTTGCATTTTGATGTCATTTTGCAGGCTTGGTGCATGCTTTTAAATGACAAAGTTTCTTTCAGGATGCAATGGCCACAATATGCAGATCTACAGGTCAATGGTATGGCAATGGAAACTCTCAGTGATTGATAACCCTTTTTTTTTTTTTGGAATTTCAAGTTAATGATAATTCAGAGGTAGCATTATCAGTCGTGTATCAGGAAACTAAATATATTCACTGAATTTACTTTGTGTATCATTTCAAATGATGGGTAGGTACGCCTGTTCGTGCAATTAATAGACCTGGTTCACAACTTCTTGGAGCTAATGGTCGTGATGATGGTCCAATTGTGAGTTCTCTCCCTGTGCGCTAATAGCTCTTAGTGTCAGTATTCTTGTCTGCTCGACCCATATTTTTTTTTCTTTTCTATTTTTAAATGAGTTTATGTTGGGTCCGACTGCTGGAGATATTCTGATCATTCTGTGAATCAGAAAAGGAGTTATTTGTTTTAGTATCTTAGTTTACTTCATCTTGTTTTGTCAGATCACACCATACACGAGAGACGGAATTAATAAGATTTGCTTAACAGGATGTGATGCCCGTGTTTTCTGCTTAGGGGTTCGTATTGTGAAGAAGCGCACTGTCCAACAGGTAGCTTTGATTTACTGAATATATGTTTTGATACTTCAGTTGCTATCAATGTTGCAGTTAGCCTGAATATCTGTTGAAAGAGTCTTAATATGTTGATGTTCTTTGTTCTTAGACCAAGCATGAATGAAACCTTCATTATGATTGGGAATTGTTGTATGTAAAGCATTGCTTCTTAAACATTACAACAAATCTTCATACCAAAAAAGAAAAAGAAACTGAGCAACAAATCTCTTTATGAATTGACTGTTGTGAGGCAGGAATATACATGGATGTTGTCTTGAACTCAATATTATAATTTTAGTAGACTTGTATGGTTGTGGGAGCTTCTCTGTAGACATTACGGATTTACACATTTATATTCTTCCACCGGTACTTCAATGCTTCTGTGATAGCAGATAATATTTATCTATAATGGAATTGCATTGATATTAATTTGAGGAAAAATTCCTGATTATAATTGTTATCGCTATATTTCCTAGATTCTCAACCTGATTCCCAAGGAGTCTGATGGTGAGCGGTTTGAAGATGCTCTTGCTCGTGTGTGTCGTTGTGTTGGTGGCGGCACTGCAATGGATAATGATGATAGTGACAGTGACTTGGAAGTCGTGGCAGATTCGTTTACCGTCAATCTACGTTGTCCTGTAAGTTGCCTTTTCAACTCGTGTGATATAAAATGCTTTGTTCTGTCGGCACTACCAGAAAATATGACAAAACATATGATGCATTACGTGGAATGAAAAGTCATAAGTTCCCAAATATGGGACTCTAGAATGCTCGAGTGTTGAGCTTTTTCAGATTCTTGCTTATGATTTTGCCTCAAGTTAAAAGGAATTTGTCTTGATACTGGTTAGGCTGTCTTGGAAAGTTCCAGTATTACATCAGTGCACGAAGATGCTACCCTTTCAACATCCCAACTAGTGTTGGGACAATCTTTTGTTAAGCTGAATATGTTGATACTAAATGTTCTAACATGAAAACACAGTTTCATTGTATTTGCTTTATATTTGCTTCTCTATTATAGGAAGTCATGTTGCAGCACACACACACACACACACGTATGCATAAGACTATTTTTTTGATTTAGTATATCGAACCAATTCAGGATAGTGGTTTTCTTATGGAATAATGTCTTATGTTTTCGCTTCTTCGTGTAATTTGTTTCTTGAACTGAATGGGCTATGCTACAGATGAGTGGTTCAAGGATGAAGGTTGCTGGTAGATTCAAACCTTGTCTTCACATGGGCTGTTTTGATCTTGATGTTTTTGTTGAACTAAATCAGCGCTCAAGGAAGGCAAGCTTCTTCACCTTCTGCAAGATTGGCTTTCTTCTTCATTTTATAGATTCTATTTGTCTAAGCATGCTTTGGTTTGTCATTGCAGTGGCAGTGTCCAATTTGTCTAAAGAACTATGCGCTGGAGAATGTTATTATTGATCCTTATTTTAATCGTATCGCTTCCAAGGTAATGCCTTCATATGCGCTGTAGAATAATTATGTGGAATTATATTCCAACTGATTCATCCTTAATTCTTTTTCTTTCCTTTTTTTTTGGGGTGCCGGGGCGTGTGGTGGTTACAGCTGAGGCATTGTGGAGAAGATGTTGCAGAGATTGAGGTGAAGCCTGATGGTTCATGGCGAGCGAAGGTTAAAAGTGAAAGTGAACGCAGGGAACTTGGGGAACTTGGGCGGTGGCACCTTCCTGATAGTACGCTATGCGTTCCAACACATGGAGAAACTATCCCAAAATCTGAAGTGTTGAAGCCGGTCAAACAGGAAGGGGTTTCAGAAGGTCATACTGGTTTGAAACTAGGAATCAGAAAGAACCGGAATGGTGTTTGGGAAGTCAGCAGACCTGAAGAAATGAACACCTCTTCCGGTAATAAATTACAACAGCAGTTTGGAGAACATGAGCTAAAAGTTATCCCCATGAGTAGCAGTGCCACTGGGAGTGGTAGGGATGGTGAAGATGCAAGTGTAAATCAGGAGGGTGGTGGGAATTTTGATTTCTCTACAAACAATGGAATAGAGATGGATTCTCTTTCTCTGAATGTTAATTCAGCATATGGATTTGCAGGACCAAATTCTTCTGCACCAGTAGGAGATGCAGATGTTATTGTACTAAGTGATTCAGACGAAGACATAATGCCTTCTGAAACCATTTACGGGAATAACTTTACTGATGCTGGTGGGATTGGTTTTCCTGTGCCCGCTTCTGGAATTGCTGATTCTTACGGTGAAGATCCCGTGCTTGCTAATGGTGGGAATTCATGCTTGGGTCTTTTTAATGGCAATGATGACGAATATATGTCCAACTGGCAACTGTTACCTCCTGGAACTCAAGCTGGCCCTGGATTCCAATTGTTTAGTTCTGAGGCAGATCTACCAAATCCCCTGTGTCTCCCGCATGATCCTGTAACTTCTGCATCTATGAATGGGTACACTTTGCCTCCAGAAACTGCCATGGGATCTGCTACTCTAGCCCATGAATCATCTGTTGGTCCTTTAGATGCTGACATGAATGATGGCTTAGTTGACAATCCCTTGGCTTTTGCTGGTGATGATCCCTCTCTTCAAATATTTCTCCCCACAAGACCATCAGATGCATCACTTCAATCCAATTTGAGAGATCGGGCTGATGTGTCGAATGTTGTTCATCCAGAGGATTGGATATCTCTTAGGCTAGGGGGTGATGCCAGTGGCATTAAAGGAGAATCTGGAACTCCGAATGGACAGATTTCGAAACGGCATGTGCCATCTAGAGAAGCTACAATGAATTCTTTGGCTGAAGGTTCGTTTTCTTTTGACAATTCATATCCAAGTGTATCTTAGATCTGTTTCTTAATTGGCTTTAAAGGTAGCTTGATGGGTTATCAAACACTTGTTTTATTATATATATCACTGGTTACATATTTAGTCTGAAAACTGATTTTGGAGTTCCAGTTTTGTTCATCTAAATAACTCAGAGGAAGGGTTTATTTCATTGTCTTTATATTGCTAAAATCATCTCTAATTAGGATGCTAGCTTTTCAATTTTCGCAAATCTATTAAGAACAATAATAATATCTATGGTGATAGTTAGTAAGAACAATGATAATATCTATTTAGTTCTTACGCTTGAGAAGCAAAAGCTGATGCATGTGGCATTTTCTCCCAAATCTTCACCTAGTCCCAGTATCAGTAGTGCTTCTGGGCTGTTTAAGTAATAGCATTCTTATTTGTTTTGAAAATCTGATTGAATTACATGGCCAAGCCTCTTATGTATCCATTAACATGAGTGCTTTTTATTTGTATTTTAAAGAGAGAACTCCTAAACCTTAAGTTCTTAAAACTGAAAGATAGGAGACTGCAAAGCATAGCCAAGTTTGGTTATCTTTATTTTTGACCAAGTTCCAGAAAATTGTTAGGTCTCACTTTTGTACCTTCTGCAGCTTCTTTGCTTCTCGGTATGAATAATGACAGTGGCAGACCTGACAAGAGAAGTAGGCCGAGATCAAATAGTCCTTTTTCATTTCCTCGCCAAAAACGTTCTTCAAGAACACGGTTGTATCTTTCTATTGACTCTGACTCTGAATAGAGGATCTTGTAACCTTTTTCATTTTCCTTTTGAGAACAACCACTTGCACTTCTTTAATTTATACCTCCCTCCAATAGAAGGCATTCCCTGGAGTAGTCCTATGGTTGACTAGAGGATCTAGTTCTTTGGTTTAAACCATGAAGGGAGACTTATTTTGGGTAGACTTATTTTGGGTTCCTGTCGAGAGATGGTGTTAATGTGGTACAAGGTGACGGGGGTAGGACAAATTGCAAATATACCGAGTGCTTACAAGCAATTGTGCCCGAACCTGCAAAGTTTGGCCCTGATTCTGCAAGCTGATTGCCTTCCTTCATATTCAAGGTAATTTTCATGCTTCAGGTACCTGAGTTTTTGATACCTATTGGGGTTCAAGTTCTCTCTTTCAATGATGATCTGCAGGTCAGTGCCTGTATTTGTACAGGGGATAGGGTTTTGGATCCAAAAATTTGTGATTGAATCCATCTATTTAAATCGTAGATGTGGTGGGGGAACCCCATCAAAGATATACAAAATAACTTGCCTCGTCTCAGATTTTGTAATCAGAGCAATAGCTTGTAAATATTCACTCAGATCAGTTGTTTATAGCAAGTCATTATTTTTTTGAAATTGATACTTTGTTAGTCTGCCACTGTTGATGCCCATTATATTGCTGCATAATATCTATCAACTTTGACGTCCATAAAGAGTACAGGAAGCATGGCCATTCTGTGTCACTCTGACTCGTCTGTCAACAGCTGAAATTAAGAGTATTGCAGGTGACTGTAAGACTGTTCTAGTTATTTAACTCAAGACTTCAGTTTGTAGACTTGTAAATGGGATGAACTGATCTTGTTGCATGATTAAATCGAGTTTCTTGCGAGTCTATTCAATGACATTTATATATTATATTTATTTTGAGTAGAAACGAGAATTTTATGGGTTTAAGATGATAATATTACAAGGAGCTTGTCACAATGTGGCTCAAAGTAAACAATAGATTCAGTCGACGTCCTTGCCTAAATTAACTATGCTTATCATATCTGTTGAAAAAGCCGTATTCCACTCCGCGTGAACACCAGGGGCTCACAATTATGCCTTCAGTTGCTTGGACGTATAGAACAGGTCAAGCCAGCATGTACAATTGATATTTTGTTATATCAATCTATGGGCGGCCTTTTAACCGAAAATTGGAAAACTGCACTGAATTCCTAGTAAAAATTAACCGAGACGAAATGCGGCTCGTGGTGCGATTTTCAGTTAGTGTTTATGACATATCAACATAAATTGAACCGAACTGATATAAAATAATTCATTATAATTTTATATTATAGGAGATTAGTTCCTATCAAAAAATAACATCTATTATATGCTCTCAAGCACTAAACGTCTAAACCACTGTTACTCTAACTAGACTTTCATTCTTACATGTGTTTAATTTCTTCGAGTTGTAACTCAACTTTAATTGTATTTACTCAATTGTTTTCATATATCTTATAGGTTTAAATTATATAATAATTTTATTGTCTCGTTGGTCTTTTGGTATATGTTAGTTATAATTATATAATAAGGACTACATCATAAAGTCAACATGGTAAAATAATTGAAACCGAATTGAGTCAAACGATACACCGATTAACTGAATTTTTGGTGCGATTTCGGTTAGAATCAAAAATTGACCCGATCGAACTACGTTCACCCGTATATCCATCTCTAAACCATGAACCCTAAACTATTTATGTATCCTTATCTCATGTACAATTTTTAGCAACACATAATATGATAACTCGCTTTGTGGAGGACATAGATGGATGTAATAATTCATTTTTAGAGAGCTTGATCCAGTCAAAAACAAATACTTTTCCTAAATATGCTTGGAAAATACTTGCATCCGAACTAGAGATGGCAAACAAGCAGCTAGGCCCCAACACAACATGGTTAAAATCAGCACGGTAAGGCCCAAGCACAATTAAGGGTGGGCCGCGTTGGGTTGGGTTGAGGCATATTAGCCCATGGGCCAACCCAAGCATGAAAAATTGCAGGCCGACTCATTACAAACATAAAATTTATTTTTATTTTTAAATATAAAAAATTTATAATAATGAAATTTGAACATTAGACATCTCTATTCAAAATTTCTTGACATCCACCATTGTAATTCCATTAATGTTGACAAAGTAGTGAAATAAAACAATATATATGTTTTAGGAAATCAGAAATTTGGAGACAACCAGTTGTTCATTAATAGGAGCCGCTTTATATAGAAGATTACAACAAGAGAATATGTGACAAGACTCGACCCATAATTTCACCCTGAAATTCCAAGTGGCCATGCGGGTCAACTTTTTGAGAAAGTTCAACAGAATTTTTCCCAAAAATGGACAACCCTAACCTGAAAAGAATTAGAACCTCACTTCTAAGCAACCATCCTTATACTCATGGAGCCATCCTGCTCCCTAAATACCAACAACTTCATTTTCACATTAAGCAAAATTCATAGGTTATCAGAGCAATTTTAAAACAAACAAAAAGAGGACAAAGGATCGATAGATCCTACAATGCGGAAGTAGTGCTAGCTATGTCTCAACTCCATGTACGCCTGACCTCAACTAATCTTGCATGCAAACTGGGCATTTGAAAACAAAGGGCACATGGGAAAGTAATTTAAAACACGTTAGAGTGAGTGGACAAAAATAAATAATTAAGATAATTTAAATCATATACGCTTTGATACTTTCTCACAAATAAATTATTTCTAAAATCTCGATGCATGCCACATTTATAAAATATATTTCTCGCCACATGAAAAACTCGTGAAAACATATCAGCCTCGCTGGTTAGAAGAAATCGGGCTAGCCTCGCTAGTCAAACAATAATCTCATCTGGGGAAGAAGTTATCACTATACAACAAAGGAGCCTCCCAAGCTCGGGTCGGAGTGTCCCACACTCTTGAGCCTCCAAAGCTTTATCTCAACTCAGCCGCAAATACAAAGTAAGCGGGGAGGAATAGGCTAGCTAGCAATAATATCATCAAATAATGCAACCCAAGTATGGTGAAGAAAAATCCATAATCCAGTGAAATTCATAAAGCTTTCTCAATTTCTCACGACGTGGCCCAGCACGCCAAAATTATTCTCGAATTCAAAAATAAAAAGGCGAGAAATAATAGATAATTATAATTCCCTCGGGAAATAAATCATAATTAATCTCCGAAAATCAAATCAGAATCCCGAAAACAATTCATAAATTCAAATTCGAGCATAGAAATTTCATAATCTAAATTCATATGACAAATAAATCAATGTCAAAATTATAATTCAAAGTTAAATAATATGCTCGATAAATAATTAAATAAATCAATCATTTCGGGAAAATAATTGCATGCATCATTATTTAAAACAAAAGTCCACTCACAGTATACGGCTAAGCTTGCCGTTTATTCAAAATTTCCCCATGTGGTTCCTCCTCATGTCCTGTATAATATAACGCTCATAAATAAATAATTACAGGATAGAAATTTAAATTTACGATAATTATATCGAATTCCTAAACATCTCCTTTAATCTTAACTCCCTCAATTCTCCTTGATATCCATCCATACTTCACCAATAATTTATATTCATCGATTTACAATTTCTAAAGCAAAATCGAAAGAAATCCGACGGTCGGATTCTTGTAAATCGATAATCGAAATTCTAAATTTTCATAAATTCATAATTGATTCAAAACTTCTTCAATCTTTACCAAAATCACACACATCAACTCTTCATCAATTGTCTGATTTAATGAGCTAAAAACAGAATTGAATTTAAGTCACTGTTCACCCACCGCACTATTCATGACCGCCACTGGTCACGCGGCGTCCAACTCCTCCAATGGTCACCAAATTTTGGCAGGAGCTTTATCTCAACCTCCTAAGAAGTTCTCTTAACTACCACAAAGCCAGAAAATGACTAGAACTATATGATTAATTAAGAAAACCGTAAACCCATATTTATGAATAGTGACCAAGTTTCTCAAACCTTCGTTTCTTCCTCCACACTTCAATTCTCTGGAAAATCACCTACGTCTCGAGGTGCTCCTGCTGGACCAAGTCTGGTCGATTTTGGTGGCCGGAGTTGGAAGAGCCAGCAGTTGACCGGTTTTGCTTCCTTGAAGTTTCACGGCTTCTACCGCCTGATTCTGGCCATGTCATGGTGGTTGACGGGCCACGGCTATGGGGAGGCTGGGTAGGAGGAGAGAAGCGGAGGAGTGTCGGCCTCACGTCCCCAGGTGACCGGAGGAGGGAGTTGCAGAGGGAGGCCGAAGAGAGAGGAAGAGAGAGCACGAGGAAGAAGAGAGAGAAAAAGAAATAAAAATGAAAATTTACCGTAACACAGTAATAATTCAAATTTATACTACTTATCTTTTACAGTAACTTTTGTATTTCGCTTATAACTTTTGCATACGAGCTCCAATTTTTACGAACTAAATATGCACGCGCTTGGTTTAATGTCCTCGATGACTTTCATGAAGAAAGTTTTCTCGAATTTTGATCCAAACAAAATGCTATCTTTTAGGGCTCCTAAACAGTCAAAACGGAGTCGAAAATTAAAATAACTCTCGTTTACCGTCCAAAAGACCCGTAAGTCTATAAATTTAGGTTCGGGTCGTAACAATATGAGACTTACATGGAAACTGAATTATACAATGAATAGGATGTGGCGACCCGGAGGCCGGATTACCACAACGCTGCTTCCCCAAGGAACCCTACATCCGTGACACTTAGGAAGTAAGTGCTTTGGGCCTAGAATTCCTCAAAGAGACAAGGCCTTTAGGTTGGAGAACAAGAAATATATAAGCCCAAAATTCTCAGGCTTGCAGAGTGGGCTTGGCTCGTAACCACAAGGCTACGAGCTACGCAAGGAAGAGAAAATGAAGGTGGTGTTGTGTTGAAATTAGATTTTTAGTTCTTAGCCCAAGTTTACATTAGGTTCATTAAATGGTAATTTATGTGAGTCTACTAGGTCTAGCCCACCTAATCTCAAGTGAAGCTTCTAACTCTAGGGTTCCACTTTGGTGGCAAGCAATCACATATATCATCAACCATACGTATTTTTACAAAAATTTGAAGGGATAAAACAAGTCAAATAAAGAGAAAAATAAACTTTAGATAAAACAATTTTGTGGCCTCTAAGAATAATCCTCCACACCCAAGCTTCGACAACAACAACCTGCAAAGGTTAGGCTCTTATATCCAGCGATTGCCCATGCCCGCTCCCCTATCTAAGTTTAAAAACATAAGTTATGTTTTTGATAAAAGCTAGTACATAAAAACCGGTTTGCAATTCCACGTGATCGTCACTACGTAATTATAATTCCATGACAATTGATCTCCTTCCATAACTTCTATCATAACCGTCAATCTAGTCAATCACTTTCCGAAATTCAATCATGATCACAAGGCTGGAGACAAAGGGGATAATCAATAACAAGGGCCGGTGCACACTGCCCACCACAGGTGGCTAGGGATTTTCAATCCCCAAGGAGGAACAAACCATCTCCTTATATCCTCATCAATTGCCAACACATCATTCCAACCATGCAAACCATTTCAAGTGTAAAAACAAATAATTTCCAAAAACATGCAAAAGGCCTCATATAAAACGTAGTATATGCAAGAAAAGTATAGATAAAGTTAAAGGCATCCCCTACCTGGAACTCGAGCTCTCCCTTACAGTACTTGGCCTCAATGCAACCTTGTAGCAACCACCAACTTCACAAGACCCTACCAAGATGCCTAGCCTAGATCAAATAAGAGACATAAATAACGATAAACAAGGTTAACAATTCACTCTCAAAGCTCTCCGAAGAAAACCCCTCCTCTAATCTAATTTACCAGCCAATAACTAGACCATTTGGGTTCGAAGAAGGAGTTGGTTTTCAGGAAAAAGTGGTAAGAACACCTTTTAAAAGACAAGTTGCTGAAAGCTGAAAACAGAGTTTAAAAGGAACTGCCAAGGGTCACGGAAATTGTTCAAAATACTAGAGGCAAATTCTTGAGAAAATTTTGAAAGGAGGATGGTTTAACAACCAACTAAGTAAGATTGAAATATTTCAAGTGAAGCCATTTAAAGAGTAAAGGGCTTAAAGGCTAAAGTAAAACATTGTGCAGATCCTTTCTAGAAATATCAGCGTATGTACACATTTTTCAAAAATCCATAACTAATTCTTTAAAAAAAATGCTTTTCTAGTAATTCAAATTCTGAAATATTAATTTTTGTGTTTATTATCTTTCTCTAGAAGAAATTGATCCCAAATTCTCAACGGTTCAGCACCAGTGTAGCTGAGTCAGATTGTACTGAAAACTGACAAACGGCAAAAAGGTGTTCTTTTGTTCAAAGCTCTTTTGGTACCCAATATGGCCAGTCAAAGAGAACCCAACACACTTAAGGGACATGTCTAATGCTTCTAAAGACCTAAAGCTCGAGTTACTTTCTAATACTATATGGGCAGGTGTTGTAGCTCAATGATATGATGTATTGAAACATGATGTTTGGACAACTATAAATAACAAATAAATCTTTGAACCAAATACGATTTTAATACTCATGGCATAGCCATGACCTAGAAAAATTTCCTAGACATTAGAATGAATGAGAAATCAAAGTTAAAGCAGCAAGATACCAACAACAATAATGACAAGTTGCAATCTGCAAGGATTCGTAACAACAACCAAATCAAACATGGTGTTAAGGAAAGCATGATACTCACCAAAGACCAACCAAAGAGGTGAGTTTTACTAAGGGCTTCAGTTGGAAAGACAGCTGAGAGAATTTGATTTGATCAAGCCCATTTGCATGCCAAGAAGTTTACTCGATTTTAGACATCACAATGAAACAAAAATTCCTCCATAAGTGGAAAAGTTGTTTAAGTGCATTAAGCCTAAAGATTGAGGAAAGGGATAGGCACTTGATTGTACAGTGACCTTACCAATCATTGGAGTCATTCTTAAACTATCTTTGAGGGATTCGGGTAGAGCAAGAGAAGGATTACAAGCAGAAATTCGGAGCAGATTCGCTTCTAAACAGCTTCCACTTCGATTGATGTACAAGACTCAAAATGACTCAAACAGGGCTGAAATTTGGAGGTCAGATAGAGACAGAGGCGAATAAATTTGATGAAGAAAACATTTTGATTAGAGGTCCTAAACTAGGCTTTTCGAGGCATGCAAGCAGACTGATATGCACAGGAACGAGAGGAAAGGTAAGAGGAGAAGGATGAATGACAACTCTGGCTTGGATACTTCCTTTTGAGGGCCTGGGATGATTTTCTAGGAGAGGTTGCCCTATGTATGGTGGTAACGTGGGATAGAGGAGCTGAACAAGATTCTCCTTTCTCTCTGCCCAATTTTTTGGCGAAAACAAGAAAAGAAGAAGGTTGGGCTTTGCGTGTAAGGTAGAAGCAAACTCAACTTATGGGCAGTAAAAGAGTTTGAATTAACTAAGTCAAGTGATAGGGAAAATAGGTTTTAAACTTAAAATAACAAGGAGATAAAAATATGGTAGGAAAATACAAGAGAAACTTAAAGTTTAAATGTTGACAAGACTAAATAAGAATTTGGTTTTACCAAACTTGTTTTTAAATAGAAAAATGGTGAGGTAAGTTCAATCGAAAATTTGCTAGAGTTTGAAAAATATATTCAGTAAATAAATAGTATTTTTGAAAGACGGAGGGATGGTTGATGAGTAAGTGTCGGGTAAGGTGAAGAGAAATTTCACCAATTGTTAAGAAATAAAGTAAAATAAGAAACTTGTAAATCCACGCATAAGTAGATTTCAAAATTATGCAAGGATGCTATCATGAGCTACAAGAACCTTATTGGGTCAAGGGAGATGTTTGGGTCAAAGGTCAACTACCTTATTGGGCTCGGTTCACTAGCATACCCGTTTGTTGGGTGTCCAAAGTAAATTATGGACTCTAACCTTAAGCTATTTTTGGACCTAAGGCCCAAACCCAAACAACTTTCCAAGGTCTTTAGCCAATCAAAGGCTGCGAAAAAATTATCCTGTCCAAAAGTGATGTTCAGAATTTCACGGGGCTTATATAGGATATCTCCGAGAATATCTGTAAGACTAACCTTATTACAACTTGGAAAAATCACTAGAGTTTAGGCCAGACACATAAATTAAATGTCCTTAAACACTCCCCCTTATGTCGCCTAAATATAGTGCTCATCTAGTTGCCTGGTCAAAAACCTTGCCGACTAACAAAAACCCAATGAGACAAAATAACCTTGGTCGAATGAGAAAAAGAGTACAACACACCCTTCACATTTCGAGACCATATATGTAGACATCTCCCCTTGATGTTTGCATATCCCCTCAATGAGTACGATCATGGGAGTTCGGACAACTTCCATAAACCGATGCTTGCAACATGTTTCTCGAAAGTGGATTTAGGCAATGACTTAGTGAAAAAGTTTGCCACATTGTCCTCAGATGTAACCTAATTCACTTTGATCTTAAGGAGAGTCTGTTGTTGCTGATTATGCTTGGTGTCGTCGCCTTTGATGTAGCCTTGCTTCATTTGTTCAAAGCATGTAGCATTATCCTTATAAATGCTCGTAGGCTCATCTATGGTAGACTTCAAACCACAATTGTTTCGAACATACGTAATTATGGATCCAATCCATATACATTCACTAACTACTTCATGAAGAACAATAATCTTTGTAAGGTTCGAAGATATAGTGACTAAGGTATGTTCTGTAGACCTCCAAGATATCGCCGTCATACTTATGGTGAATACATACCCAGTTTGGGAATGACTTTTGTGTGGGTCAGAGAGGTACCTAGCATCAGCAAAACCTTCTAAAACACTAATGTCATTTTGGGATGGGGATTGAGGATACATGCCAGTATTAGCTGCGTTCCTAGTGTGTCATGAGTCTGAATCCATCATATCTTTGTAGGGATAGAACAAACCCATATCAATTATACATATCAAGTATCGAAAGATATCTTTTACACCAATCTAATGATATCGCGTTGGTGCAGAGTTATATCTAGCTAACAGGTTCACTACAAATGAGGTGTCCGGTCTTGTGCATTGAGCTAAGTACAATAATGCGCCTATTTCACTCACGTTGGAAACTTCTGCCTCTGGCACATCTTCATCATCATCATTTGGACAAAGAGGATCCTTTTTAGGATCAAGACTACGGACGATCATAAACGTGCTTTAAGATTTGACATTGTCAAAATGTCTAAGCATCCATCAACACGGTGCTTAAGTTCCAAAAACCGAGACAAATTGTGTTCTCCCAAGATCCTTCATCTCAAACTCAGATTTCAAGTATTCAACAGTTTCCCCTAACTCCTTTAAGGGTTTTCAATGAAGATCATGTCATCAACATGAACCGTGATAGAATACGAAACTTGTCATGGAAACGCTCGGGCATATCCCTTCCCAATTAAGTAGTCACTTAGTGAGCATTTCAACCTTATTCTAAACAGGCTCCGTGATCTAGAACCACTTGACTTGGGTGAATGAAGTTCACTAGGAACTTTCATGTATATTCCGTATCTAGATCTCCATGAAGATACATAGTGACCACATTTATAAGCTACATATTTAGTTATTCGGAAACTATCAAACTAACAAGGTAGTGGAGTGCAATGACATCCTTTACGAGAGAATATGTCTCCTTGAAGTAGATTCCAGGGCATTTTATGAGAGGCCTTGCACTATAAGGCGAGATTACCATATCTTCTTCTCATTATGCTTTCTAACAAAGACCTATTAGTCAATAGGTTTTATGTTAGGAGGTGTTGACATCACTGACTCGAAAAACCTTCCTCTTTGTTAGAGAATCCAACTTAATCTAGATCGCATGTTTCCATTTTTCGTTAATTTTCTCTACGTTGGCATTCATTCATCAACAGAGCATGATTCGATATCATCGGACTTAACAAACTCATGCGTGACGAAATGCGTGTCAATAATAATGATGGAGTTTCTATCCCACGCCTCATGTACACTAGTGTAATTTTCAGAGAGCTCTATATTCTCAGGAATAAGTTTTGACGTTGAGGCATCCTCCAATGATAACCATAATTTGGAACATTCTCATGAGACGAATTTTGAGTGTCGATGATTAAAGGATTAAATTGTGCCAAAGTATCATTCGAACCCACGGGCCTCCCTTGCATCCTAGCTAAGGCCATGTCTTGTAACGCTAGAGTGCCACTCTCTATGGCATTGATGCCATGCCTACCTCCGTGAGGGTGGTGATAAGTTCCCTTGTAGGGACGTCCATCATTGCAGGCACATTTGTAGTAGATATGTGTGATCTTGTCACTTTAGTAGGGTTCGAGATGAGACATAGTAGGGATACGCCATGACAATTCCTGTTGAATATTCGTGTTCTTATCTCATCCTAACAAGGGGAACACTATCTCATCAAAGGGACAATACGCAAATCTAGTGATAAAGAGATCGCCTAGCAATGGTATTAAGTGGCGGATGATTGTTGGAGTCTCAAATCTAAAGTATTTGCCCATTCATCTGTGATGACCCATTGTAGTGCGCTATGACAGCGTAAGAGGCACAATGACACACTCAAATATGCATAAGTACGAGATATTTGTACCCAGTCATTAGCTGTAACACAGTGTTAGATTGTGTGGTGGTGGGTCATAGACGAATTAACATAGCTGCATGCGATATTGCATAACCCCAAGACGATATAGAGTTATTGGTGCACATTTCCAATGTCCAGGCTACCATCATAGTCGTTTCCTTGAGACCATTTGGGTGTGTACATGGGGATATAATGTCCAACATCAGTCCCAGTGATATGCAATAATCATCGAAAGTCTTCGTAGTAAACTCTCTAGCATTGTCAAGTCGAATTGACTGAATGGGATGATCTAGGGAGTGAGATTTTTGCCATATGATCTATGCTAGGAGTGTAGAATAAGCAGCATTACAAGTGGACAATGGCACAACATGCGACCATTGTGTTTGCACGACAACCAATTTCATGAAATATTTAAACGTTTACAAGTTGGTTGAATTGGTCCACAAAATTCCCTCGGATTCTATGTAAGAACAGAGTGGGTATTTTCATATCCTTTGCATAGGATAAGTTTAGTCCTAATTTCCCTAAGGAACATGCTTTGTAGAATGAGCGAAGAGCCTTAGAAACAATCAATGAAGATTTTTGGTTGGATCAGAGCGTCTGAAACGCTATTGGAAGAAATGTTTGGTGATTGTAGCATAACCTGGGTGCCATCACCATGATGGACACCATCCATGGCATCATGGATATGGACCATGCTATCCCTAGGTTGGCGGTGGACGGCGGTGGCACTAGAGGCAGCAACAGCGGTCACACTTAGTCCAGGAATCAACCTTTGATTCTTTGTTCGTTCTGCTCGAAAGAATGGATGTCTGTGTGAAGTCTTTAGTAGACGGATCATCATATTGTCTCTAGGATGACCTATCCTGTTATGAGAAAGCCAATATATATCTAAATCCAAGAGATCTTATCTCATAACTTTATTGAATTTAATGACTTGAATAGTATTGACATAAAAATCCACTAGAGAGACACATAAATTTCTCTAAGATGAGTCTTTATTCGTAATCATTAGAGATAGTGCAAATGAACTCTTTTCTGTTATCAGTATGCATTTTCGCATGGAATCCTTTGGCTCATAGAAGTGTAGAGAGTTTCTGTGACTGTAATCAAGATGTGATTTGGCAAGAGGAATTTGGCCTATTCCATATCCTTGAACTAATCCAGATGACCCAGCCATCGTAGTTAAAGTAATATGCTTAGAGTTTCAAATGGAGTCAATGAAAAGAACTCAAAATTTTATTCATAAGCCAACAGTGTACATCGTTGTTTATTTGACCAAAAGAAAATTTAATCCAAATATTAGCTAATACAAAACAATGGTAGTCGTTTAACTTCTTTCGGTAACTCCAAAATGAATATGACCAGGTGAATAGAGAGAGGTCAATGGAGCAAATCTCACTTAAGTACCACTTATCTCAAAACCTTCCCAGACATCGTACTCACTTTGGATGAGCATAGTTGGAGAAAAACTTAACCAATGACATTTAGTACAAAATATATGGCAATTGCCTATTACATCTCATGGAAAAATGAAGACTTTATTCAAAATCTCCACATCAAGAATATACATCTCTGTGCTCAGACTCCTTTGATTAAGAGTCTTTGAAAGCATTATTAAGATGGCTCTTAGTGTTGGTGACGCCACCAATATGGCCAGAGGTGTTGCCTCTATCTCTCTTTCCATGTTGACTTATTCGGTTCCTTATCTGTTTATTTTGGTGATTACCTTCCTCATTAGAGCGAGAATATGGACTAGAACTTCATGAATTGTCCTTATATTTAGGGTTTTGCTCTTAGGGGCGTGACTATAATTGGACTATGGAATAGGCTCTGTTCCTAAGAGTCTTGTATTATAGTTCTTCACAAGGATGTTGTCATTCTTTTCAGCGACATTCATGGCTCCAATGAGCTCATGAAACGTTGTGATGCATCCTGCAGTAACATCGACTCGATAGTTCTTAGCAACCATCACATCAGAGAAGGGGAAGGTAGAGAGAGTCCTCTTAATCAACATCGCATCTGTGATATTTTCCACGGAATTCCAGTAAGGATTTAATGCGAAGTGCTTCCGATTTGTAGTCAAGAACTGACTTGAAATCACAGAAGCGAAGGTTATGCCATCTCACTTCTAGGTCAAGAAGTAGGGAATCACGGACGTTGCCATACCGTTCTTCGAGTGGGACCTACAGTCTTCTGGGGTCTTCTTCATTCAGATACTCATACTAGAGCGAATCATCTATATGGCGAGTCATTAGGATGACGGCTTTCTCCTGATTTCCCTCCAAGGCTGCTCCATTTGCTTCCAAAGCTTGAGCTTGGTCAATAGTTAGCACATCCTGACTAGGCTCAAGAATCGTTTCCAGGATTCCTTGGGCCTTTAGCTGCTGGTGGACATCATGAACCCACTTGTGATATCTAGAGCCAGTTGTTACCAATGAAGCAGAATCCAGTTTGTTCAGGTTACTCATCCTGAAAAGGAACAAGAAATGAGTTAGTTTTAGAGTAAAAAGGTTACCACAAAATCAAACAAAATTTCTGAGCATAATCGCTCCCAAGAAATTAGGAATTTCTTAGAGTAATTGGTCCCAAGTAATTCAGTTCCAAGAGATCTTGGATTAGATCGAAACAATGATGTAAATGTCAATCATAAATTCTCTACAAACTCTAAGTTTGGAGATCTCAACAAACTCTAAGTTTGGAGATAGCACGAACCCTCACAGTTCGGTTTAGTTTTCCCACAAAAGAAGAAGAGGCAGGTAGAAGAAGGGATGTTGGAAGTCCCTGAAAAAAGAAAAGAATTAAAAGTACTTGATAGCGGTAACTTTTATATAAATTTACCTTGTTTTGGGATCGCTGGAAGTTCATCGGAAATGTCGCCGAAAAATGGCCAGTGGCCTGAGGTGGCCGAAGATGGCTAGTTGCTATCCGGAGGTGGCTACTATGCTTCTGCAATGGTAGGCGTGTGTGGGCTTGCACGGGGCGTGCGCGCTGGCGTGTTCTGGCTAGGCTAACCCTCAGCGATGGTGAGGCTAATCTGCAGCGAGGGGGTGCGAAGCTGTGCACCGTGGCCGCAGGCGAGGGCTTGCGCGCACGACAGGGGGTCAGCGATGCTGTGCTCAAGCGAGGCTAACGTCCACAGAAGAGGGTCGATGAGGCTTTGCGCAAGTGAGGCTAACGTGCAGTGCAGATGGGTGCACGTGGATTATGGCAGAAGGCTGAAATACGGCTAGTCGGTAGATCGGTTCAGAGCTTCCGGTGACCGGTTTGGACCTTTTCCGGTTGGCTATGGTGGTTCCACTGCCGGTTCTAGACTCCTTGGATCAAGGGCTTCAAGGTGTGCGGCGGAGGAAGTTAGGGTTTGAAGGTTACTATTTTAGGGTTTCAGGGTTAGGACTTCGTGTTGATAACGTGTTTTAGGAAATCATAAATTGGAAAAGAATTAATTGTTCTTTCATTGATAATAGAGGTCTCTTTATATAGAAGATTACAACTAGAGAATATGAGTCTTACATGGAAACTGAATCATATAATGATTAAGATATCTCCGAGAATATCTGTAAGACTAACCCTATTATAACTTGGATAAGTTACTAGAGTTTGGGCCAAACACATAAATTAGATGTCCTTAAACAATATCTTATTTTAACATAAGTTTTTTTTCCTTAAATATTAAATATATGTTTATTAAAGAAGATTAATCTCACAATAATATAATTATAGAATTAAAAAAAAACAAAATATGATACTAAATGTTTTGAGTTTTCTTTCGTTATTTCTTATAGTAGAATATAAAAACAATTAGAAAACTAATCTTAAAAAAGATTTTGAGTTTTATATACTTATTTATTTATTTTTTATCATAATTTATTTTATTTTTCTAAGTAGTTCAATAAAATCAATTTTTAATTATAAATAAAAAAATAAAAATACTGAACTTAAAATTTTAAAGGGAATTTGATAAAATAGGTCATTTCAGAGTGTTTTATGATAATTCAAATCCAGGTAACACAAAGTAACACATGATAATTAAGGTCACATCTGAACAACCTACCTCATAATTACCAAAGCTGTCACTGGCAGCTCTCTTTCTCCCTCCCATTACCAAAAACTCGCTTTCTCTAAAAAATTCTCTGTATTTGGATTCTCTGTTCGTTCGCGGAGCTCAGAAATTGTCAAATTGATGGCTTCTTCGTCGTTGAGATCTTCGTCGATGACAACGGCAGCGACTGCTGTGAACAATGGCGGAGCTGGAAGGTCCGAGAGGCAGCAACTCCATCCCACTCGGCAAACGACTTCGTCTGTTCGATCTAGTGGCAGAGGGAGAAATGTATATAAGAATGGGGGCCTGAAAAGTTAACATGAATACATGATAGAACATCGATACATCATAATCTACCAGTAGAACAAGATCATGAATTCAATTCACACTGTTCTCAGTAGGAAATATACAAGAACATAAGAGAAGAAAAACAGTAAAAAAAAAAAAAAAATTAATCAACCTGAGTCACAATCAGACGATAGATAACTAAAATTCCATATGAATTTCATTATCATAGATGCAGGAAGGAACAACAAAGAGATATTGATAGTTGAGGTTTGAGAAACGAAGTCATCGCAGCAAGCCATCAATATCAGTTGGTTATTGACTTTGAGTGCTTTGATAGTTTAGTTTTGATCATATATGTTGAATGGGGTGCACAAGAAGCTTCGTATCCCTTTTTTCTTGTTTTGTCCGTTGTTTTGTATGTATTGTGATTTGTGGGCCTGCTGGTATATTTACTCCAGCCATCATATGTTTTGTGGGCTGTGGATTGTGGGAAGTGGGAACACGATTTATATATGTTGTTAACATTGCTGGCTGATGGGGGCAAATGGTATAATTGTGAGACAAGTGTCATAATCTCGATGGGGAAGTGGCCCCCACTTGACCTGAACTGCCTCCGCCACTGGTTTGATCCAAGCCGATGTCTTCCTCGACTTCTGGATGAAAGAGGAGGCTGCGCCACTGGCGAGCGTGGATGTCTTTGTCGTCGTTGGCGACAACAAAAGCCACGTCGGACTCAGCGTCAAGTGCAGCAAGGCGGTTGCTACTGCTATTCGTGGAGCCATTATTGTGGGTAAACTGTCCGTGATTCCCGTGAGGAGGGCTTACAAGCCCCACACCTTGCAGCATTGCAAGGTCACCGGAAAGTGTGGCTCTGTTACTGTGAGGATGGTGCCTGCTCCTCGTGGTTCTGGTATCGTGGCGGCTAGGGTTCCCAAGAAGGTGTTCCAGTTCGCTGGTATTGATGATGTGTTCACTTCATCCAGGTGGTCTACCAAGACTCTAGGAAACTTTGTCAAGGTCCGCTTCTTAAACGCACTCATTATTTTTGTTGTTGTTAATTATTGTGTTGGTGATGTGTAATTCATACTTGAATTGACTGATATTCTCTATTGATTCATATGTGTTTAGGTGCATGCTTATATCAATATTTTGATTCTTATGTTTCAACTTTGTTCCTTGAATCACGAATTTGAGATAAGAATGTTACAATTATTCATATTTCAAGATTGTTGAATAGGTTTTCAGAGCAAGTTTGAAGCTTTGTTGGGTTGCTGTCTTGTCATATTAACTTGCAAAGTTGCAAGATCTCGAATATGTAACTATTTTATGAGCTGTATATGTTTATTTTGATGCTGTATTGTAGGAATAATGATTGAGCTATTTATAGTGAAGGAAAAGCATAGGGAGCTTGCTGAAAATACCAATGGAAAGACACCAGTCGGTTAAGCAAAGTTTTGGAGAATTACGACTTCACAAAGGTATGCCATGTTAAAGTTTTGCACATCTGTTATTGTTTAGGCGTTCTTTTTCCAATGTATCTGAAAGAGGTGCCTCACTGCTCACGTTTAAGCAAGCAGCACATTATTAACTTTGTATCGATTATTGATGATTTTTCCAGCATGCAAATGACATGAGTTGGTGCATAAATAATATAATGATAACATAGGGTTTTCCGATTACTACTTCAATTCACTAATCCTCATTCTCTGTCTTGATTACCCATCCACATGTGTATTCATGTTTTGACATTTATCTTACTATCGTAGGCTTTACTCCACTTCCAGAATAATTGGCTGTGCAGTCCTCGTTTGAAGTTGCTACCTTTGAGTTTGTGTCATTCTTTGTATTCAACAATGGCTGGTGAAGTAGTGACCGCAAATGGAAATGGCAATGGCAACACCCAGCTGAATCCACAGAGGACTTGCCAAGTTGTTGTGGTTGCAACTTGAGAAATTGGTATTGGAAAGGATGGGAAGCAGCCTTGGAGACTTTCTTCTGATCTCAAGTTTTTTAAGGATGTCACTGTAACCACATCAGATCTCAAAAAAAAAAAAAAAAAAAAGCATGCATTTAAAATGGGCAGTTAAACATGGCAGAGCATTCCCCCTGAGCATCGGCCCCTACCTAGACGCCTTAATGTTGTTCTGACTCGTTCGGGAGTTTTTTTGTTTCTCTTTATAACAGTAACTTTGTTCGTGTTTAATTTGTGGTTGTGTTGTTGTGGGGGTTATTTATTATATTTATGGGAGTGATATGTGGTGATTTCAGTTTTGGGACAATACTGTGGTTATTACTTATTAAAACTATTGTCAGTATAGCGTTTGAGTTCTCATGCCTTATTCCTTTGGCTTGTTTTTATACAACGAATGGTTGAATATGGCCATACTCTACAAGTCACTGGTCATGTCACTGATCATGTTCAATATTGATCACTTATTGTCAATCACACTTGCCAAGTTACTGGCCATGTCACAGTTATGAACATGTCACTGTCAACCTCTGGCCATGTCACATAACCTTAAGTATAATCGGCAATGTTACTATTAACTTTAAATCACTGGCTATGTCAGTGGCCAAGTTACTGGCTATGTCACTGTTAATCTATGGCCAGTGAAGTCATTGTTTAGGCCAAGTCCCCAGTTAGTGGGATCACTGGCTAAGTCATTGGCCAGTGAAGTTATTGGCATTGGTCGGGCTAAGTCCCTAGTTAATGAGGTCACTGGCCAAGTCATTGTTAACGTTAAGTCACTGGCCAAGTTACTCACCATCTCACAGTCATGAACATGTCATTGACCATGTTACTGTCAATCCCTAGCCAAGTTATTATTAACCTCAAGTCATTATCAATCAAGGCCAAGTCACTAGCCATGCCAAGTCTCTAGTTAATGATATCACTGGCAAAGTCATTGTTAACCTCAAGTCACTGACCAGTGAAGTCATTGGTCAGGCCAAGTCCCTAGTTAGTGAGGTCATTGGCTAAGTCACTATTAACCTCAAGTAATTGGCTAAGTTATTGGCATGTCACAGTCATGACCATGTCACTAATCACGTAACTGTTAAGGTCACTATCAATCACATGTCACTTGCCAAGTCACTGGTAAAGTCACTGATATGTCTATGTCACTGGTCAAGCCACATTTCATGTCATTGATCATGTTACTGTTGTACACATGACACTGACCAAGTTAGAGGATATTGTAAAATATCTCTGATATATAAAATATTTGGGATATATCCCAACAACATAAAGAAAACTCTGTAAAACTAACAAGAAAAAAATTACGTGAGAAGTAATTCCCCAAAAGCGAACCTGTTTGAGGAGATATCCCCTCAAGACCAATATGAGTGAGGAGTAATGTCCTTAAGTGAAATCTGGGTGTGGAGATATCCCCTCAATGAAAATTTGGGTGAGGAGTAAAGTAATTCCCTAAAGGCTAATTTGTGTGAGAAAAAAATCCTCTTAAGGCTAATATAGGTTAGGAGTAATCTCCTCAAGGGAAATCTAGGTGAGGAGATATCCCCCTTAAAGGAAATTTTGGGTGAGGAGTAAAGTAATTCCCCAAAGATGAATTTGTGTGAGGAGAAATCCCCTCGGGGTGAATCTAGGTGAGCAGAAATCTCCCCGAGAGGAATATGGGTGAGGAGCAAGGATTGAACCAATTTACCTATGAAAGTAATTTTGATCATGTCACCTAAGTTGAAGACCACAGAGCTAAAACACTCGGTCATGGTGAACAAGTGGTATGACCTAGAAGTTCTGATGTTAGGTCATTGAAACCATTTGAAGGTCACACCATCAGGAACCCAGTGTAGAAAATACAATAAGGTGCATGTCACAGTGCATGTCAATATCTAAGAACATGTTAAGTCACTGGCCAATAGATGTTATATCCATGTCACTGACTAGGTCACATTGTAAGTCACTGACTATGTCACTGTTATACACGTCACTTGCTAAGTCACATTGCATATCACTGACATATTTTGGAATTTTCAAGTCATAGTTATATCCAAATCACTGGTCAGGTAATTGTTAACTTCAAGTCACTGGCCATGTCACATCCATGGATATGTCATTGGCCATGTCATTGGCCATGTCCAATATTGATCACAAGTCAATAGCCAAATCACTGTCAATCACTTGCCACTGGACCCAAGTCACACTGCATGTCACTGACATATTCTGGATAGTGACTTGATATTTTTTATTCCAATTCTACAATTGAAATCAATGACTTAGGCCACAAACTCAGCAAGAAAAATATTTTCCAATATAGAGTTCATATAATCAAAACATTTGAGGAACATAGACATAATTATATCTTTGCAAATTTAGAGTTTTAGGAATTTTTTTAGGGCTTAGGACGTAAATCACGAGCCAATTGTTTACTCCAGCAGTCCAGCTTACTAAATCAATTTACTTTTTGTATCTTTTAATGGTGTCACTATTATATTTAGTTTTCCTTAATGAAAATTACATATATAGATCTTTTACAGGACATTCAAGTTTTAGGCATCTTCTGAATTCACCAAGTTAATGTTACTAACCATGTCCAATGTTGATCACAAGTCAGTAGACAAGTCACCGGTCAAGTCACTGGCAATCTCTGTTGTATCTGGATTTCAAGTCAGTGGCTCAAATCACTATCAATTACATATCATTTGCCAAGTCAATGTTATATTCATGTTACTGGCCAGATCACATTGCATGTCATTGTAATACACGTCACTAACCAAGTCACTGGCAGGTCACATTGTATGTCACTGACCATATTACTGTTATACTGACTAAGTTACTAACCAAGTCACATTGCATGTCACTGGCCATATCATTGTTATACACATGTCATTGACCAAGTCACTAGCCAGGTCACATTGCATGTCACTGACCATATCACTGTTATACTGACCAAGCTACTGGCTAAGTCACATTGCATGTCACTTTATACACGTCACTGACCAAGATACTGGCCAGTGAAGACATTGGTTAGCCTAGGTTCTTAGTTAGTGAGGTCACTGACCAATAACTGTTAATCTAAAGTCACTGACCATGTCACTGTTAATCCATGTTATATTGTCTAACCGGCAGACTAAGAATCTCTTCTAAGAACTTCTCACCTAAAGTTACACAAATACTATAAGGCATATGTTCTAACAGCTACATTGCATTCAATTATACATCAAACAAAAAAGTATACAACTACCAACAAAATTCTGGTGATTTTTCTGTTTATTCCGTCTATAAAAATGCACTTGAGATACAAAGGTATTGCTTGACTCCATCCTTGTTTTGAATCGATACAACTACTTCGTTTCTTTCAACTTGGGGCTTTGGAGGTGGGGCTCCCGTGGCATCTGGTGAAGATTAGAGGGAACTGAGAAGTTCTTGTCTCATAGACTCCTCCACAGCCTGGACCACATTTCAGCCCAGTTCTCTGGTTACTCTTTACACATCCTACAATCAAGTAATGTTTTAACCAGAAACCTAACAATCAACTTAATATTTTGATGTTTCCTTCAAAAAGACAAGTCATGAACTTGTATCTTATGGTATAACGTTGGCCTAGATTACTGAAAACAAGAATGAATACTTCGTCTAAATAGCAAACTGGACCATAGAGCCCCTGACTACCCAAGATTAGTTGTGCACACAATACTATATGAAACAGCAAGAGAACTTTGAAGTGAAAACAAACAACTCTATTGCAGAGAATTTAACTAAATAAGTCCAGCAGTTGCAAGTTTCATGTAATCAACCCCTCATCTAGCAATGCAATTATATATGTAGACTGGGGAAAATCTTTGTGTCAGCGGATGCATATAGGATAATTAGAGCTAAAGAACTCAACCTCCCTTTTGGAAGCATTCCACGAACAGCATGTTCAATAATACTCTTTGGTATTCTCTGCTGTAACTGGTCAAATGTTTCCACTGTCATACCACCTGGTCGTCCAAAAATGCCTTATATAGCGCTTTTGGTTTCTTTGGTATTCTTGCCAGATACAGCAACCTTTTCTGCATTTACCTAAAAGGTTTGAAAACAAAGCGGAGCACAATCATTAACCTTACTGGAAAAGTATTTACAAGGTAAACTGGAGCAGATATGAAAACCAGAAAACTTTAGCCAATGCCAGAACTTTCACAACAATTGAGACCCGCATTAAAAGACTTGAAACCAAAAACATGATCGATCTGCCTCAATCCGTAGCTCCAGCATAGGCATTTCGAGCCTGACTTGCATTTCATGCATATGCACATACGATACATGTAATGAAACAAAGAAAACATAAAGTTTTTAAGGTTATGTCAACTACCCAGACATACACCAAATACATCAGAAGCAATTCTATATATTATAAAATAAACCAACCCTTTAACACAAATATTGCTTCAAAATACATTCAAAGTCTATATTTACTCACATTTATTAGGATCTCAAGGAGACTTGCTAAATGGCAACAATATATAACTCCCAAGAACCCTCTTTGTCCAATCTTGGTTATCCATCATTTTCTAGATGTCTGTGTATAGAAAAATTAAAATAAAGTAAGCCAACCGGTGTTAGACAAAGTATAAAATATGTAGAGACATAAAGATAACATCAAACCACAAATGGTGGAAATGATGAACACATCTGCAAACTCCAATCGAAATGAAAATGCAGCAACTGAAGACCATTGTCAGTTGTAAAATCTCTTTTACCCCTCCCAAAGCTCTTCATTTAAAAATATAGAGTCTAGGCATATTCTAATCTTCCAGACACATATCATGTACAGTACTACCCATAGGTTGTGCCAGTAGAATAGGCCCTGATCAACTACATACTCGGGGGCTCCTTCGTTGTACATGGCATCAACTTGTTCAAAGGAAGTCGTAAAATGCATATTCAGTTCCATGCCTTGGATATGCAAGTCAAGTCACAAACACCAAGAATAGAATAACTTCACTTAGAGCAAGTCCACCCGTTGAAGTTCGCTAGTCAAGACTATTCACTGTTTTTTTCCTTTCATTTCCACCATTTTTCTTGACCTGTTAGATACTGTTCACAAAAAGTCACCAAATGTTAGTTGGCAGGTCAAGAAATTGACCTAGAAAATGGCTTTTTGTGAACAGTATCTGACTGGTCAGGAAAAAATGTGGAAATGAAAGACAAAAAACAGTGAATAGTCTTGACCAGCCAACCTTAATGGGTGGACTTACCCCTTACTAGTCAAAATAGGATTGAAACGTTAAAGATGGTCAAGAAAGTACTATGAACATGCCATATAAATCTCATTATTTGCATGTTCAGGATCAGTATACATATCGATTGAAGGACTGCCACCCCTATATAATACAAGGATACAAAATGTCAGACTACACTAAACAACAGAATAATTTTAAACTGACAAAAATAGAATGATAAGAACCATTCTCAAACAGAATAATAATTCGCCTTAACAATGATTCGGATAACATAAGCAGAGAAATCTAAAACCAAATTAAGGGAGTAACAATCAAAGTTTCAGCTGCTAAGGCAATCATATTGGACCATTCAAGTAGTACCAAACAAAAATTAGATATGATAAATACTCGGCAAGGCAAATACCAGTAACCGACAACCATAACCTGGGATCGAAGCGACCTAAAAACCAAGCTTTATTCATCCAAACACTTCAACATTCAAAACCACACATAATCCTATCAAATAAATTCTAAACATAAACAACCTCTTTATAGTGTTTCCGATATCAGATTATTACACAGGAAGCAAATATTTCAGTTCTATGTTTCACGGTCACGTTTTGAAATTCTAATTTCTACCAATCTAAGCAATCATCAAATGAAGCAATGAGGATTTACACATTCCACATTTACTTCAGTCTTCAACACAATCTTTACTTGTCGAAACACTTCATGATTCAGAACTACACGAAATCCTAACATTTCAATTTTCAAATACGCCAGTAGGCTACTTGTTTAAGTGTTATTCACATTTTCTGCTCAAAATTTCATAGTTCATAGCGATATAAACTAAGCTCGGGATTCATATCCCTCTATGAAACCAAAACAGAGTCACAGAGAGAATAATCTGAAAATTAAGCTTAGGGAAACGAGAAACCAGAACCGACCTTTACATGCGGCGTCGAGGAGCGGCCACTCGTTAGCCCAGACGGAGTGATCGCCGGAGGGTATGGAACTTTTTCAGGTAAGGGGAGGTCCACGGTAGATTCTGCCTTCCGTTGAATTCCATCAAATCCAACAAAACCGTTTGAATTGCACTCCCAACAAAAAAACCAAAGCATTGTACAAAGTTTATTTTTGAGAAAATAGATTCGAAATTCTGAACTCTCAAAGAGATTTCATCATTCTGAAACACATAGTTCGAATATGACAGAGACTGAGAAAGAGATTGAACTTGAAGAGCAGCTTCAATGTCGTACTCGACGGCAGAGCAGGGGCGAGCAAAGGTATCGTCGTCGGAGATGAGTCCTTCTACTTGTCGATGTCGTATCGACTCTCGTTAGAAGTTCGATGACGCTCATCTTTATCTTCTACCTTTTAGATTTCTAATCGGAGCTTTGTTGAGATTTCTGATCAAAATGGAGAGAAGATTTGAGCCTGAAATTTTTGAATATAAAGTTATAAATGTTTAAGGACATTTAATTTATGTGTCTGGCCCAAACTCAAGTGACATGTTCAAGTTGTAATAGGGTTAGTCTTACAGATATTCTCGAATATATCTTATTCATTGTATGATTCAGTTTCCATGTAAGATTCATATTCTCTGGTTGTAATCCTCTATATAAACAGACTCTTATTATCAATGAAAGTACATATCACTCTCCTAATTTATGATTTCCTAAAACAATAAATGTGTATTTGGCTTTAAGGGCAGAATGAGAATCAGAAATTTAAAACCTGACATTTTTTAACATCAAATCGTTATTTATAAGTACTAAATTAATATTACTAACATTTCATTATGGACATTTTTATCAAGTAGGAAATTATGTGACTTTTTTTTTTATCATATGACACTCCAATATGACATTTTCATCATTTCCCTAATTTTAAAATAGTGCCTAATTTTGGGATGGCTTGAGCACGACCCTTTTATTAGTCCGGCACGAGCATGGTCCAACGTGATATGGGCTCGGGCAATGTGTCATGTTGGGCTTAACATTCAAGTAAATGAGTTTTCACGAACTCGAGTACATTAATAAATGAGTCGTCCTGAGCACGACACGAAATACGAAATAGTCCGCTTAAAATGGTTCGGACCGAGCCGCGCTAGCCGTTAGCCACCTCTTATCCGAACGCGCATCTGCTAATTAGGGGGTAATCTGAAAGTATTGTCCTCTTTATTATTTGGTCAATTATTACGTGGCACTGTGTCATTCGGTTAAAGAACCTTATTTAGTTATAATTAAGGGATATCTTCACAAATAGTGTATGAATTTTAAGCCATTCTACACTTTAGTGTACCAACTTTCATAACTATCAGAATGGTGTATCAAGTTTGCTCCAATATTTCATTTTGGTGTACGCCGTTAAATTTTCCGTTATCTTTGCTCAAAAAAAAAAAATTCGTTATCTTTCCTTTAATTTTGTCAGTTTTTTTTTTTTTTTTGTAAAGATAACGGAAAATTTAACGGCATATACCAAAATGAAAGATTGGAGCAAACTTGATACACAATTCTGATAGTTATGAAAGTTGGTACACTAACGTGTAGAATAGTCTAAAATTTATACACCATTTGTGATGTTTTCCCTATAATTAAAGACAATGATCAACTTATTTCCCTATTAAAGCTGATGGCGGTAATGATCAACTATTTTCATGCACTGAAAATCCATGCTATGGAACATGTACATATAAATTTTCACATGTGGGTCTAAGCCAAAGACTCAAAAGACCGTCAAAAATGCCAGCAAACCGTGATGAACCGCTGGAGAAACTATAAATTTTGGAGCTATATTTTGTGATCATAGTTTATTGCATGCATAATCAGCACTTCAGTTCAGCAGGCATGGTTATGACGGAGCACTCGAGATGAAGAACTATTCTCATATTTTCTTTCTGCTACTGTTTGATTCTATTGCTTAGTGGCTATTACTTAGTGGGAACATAAATATAAGGCCATATACAATCTACTGTATATAAGGTATTTTTCACATCATATAGGGTATACATATTCCCAATGTCACAACCCTATTAAAGTTGGCCAGAGCTTCTTCATGAGGGTGGCACCAAGAGGGGGCAAAATGTCTAAAGAAACCCCAATAGTTCTGTTAAACCGACTCCTGATGTCTCACAATAGAGGTTCGACTTCTTCAGATCGAGTCAAATAGAACATTATCTAAGAAGTTACCAACACATTGAGAAGCGAAAATATGCCAATCAATTCCAAGAGAAAACAAAGCAGTCTAGACTAAGATGGCATATCTTGTCAAACTACTACAAGTACGAATCAGATCCACATGACCGAGCCAATACCTGCATTTCCATACTTGCATCCCTCTTGTATTGATTTTCCAAAGAAAATCCAAACTATAGCTGTATAGGTCAAAAAAATTGTCCTTGGTTTCTTGAACTACAGCTATGGCAGTAATTATCCCCCCACATTAGTGTGGGTACCGCAAACAATTATGAGCTGCCTCCATGTTAGTGGTACTTCATCCTCCTTCATTAGCAGTCGGTATCTTGGAATGCCTGGTACTGTCACAACCTGGGCAGTTATGCAAGCTCTCATGAATATAAATGTCACAATCAAGGCAGAAGTGCTGCTTGCATTTCGGACAAGAAACACGAAGGCCAGGTTTGTTTCCTGTGTCATAAACATTGAAAAGAACTATAAGCAAGCTAAATGATGCCACATGATATATACGCAAAAACATTCCACAGACGTAATTCAATCAGCAAGTGCTTTTTGCTTGTCTCCTTTGATTTTACCAAGTAAAGATTAATCATCCTTCCTATCACTGCATGTTTTTGACAGGATAAGAAAAGGCTTTTCTCTTCTGATTTGTCTTATTTAAATTGGGACTGGTTCAGCCCTTAGGTAGTCCCACCATTGTTCAAGTCTCCACAGTCAAAAGCTACTGCTTCCTAATGGAGCATCTGCTAGTATGTTGGAACAATGGTAGTAGGACAAAGAATCACTAAGCTCCCCATATTCCTTAATGGGACCAATATAAGGTATGTCGAGTACAAAATCTATGTGTCGTAGATTATGATTATAGAACCCAAATTGATATAAAGCATAGTTACTGGTCGTTAGATATCCTCACTTAAAAATGAAATTTAAGATGGAGCAAAATCTCTTTATCTCAAAAATAGATGACTGTCATGATGATCAACTAATTATTTGAGAGAGTATTTGGCATTGTCTTTTAGATGCCTAGGAAAGAACAAATACGTTTCCTCAGTTCTGTGGGAGATTTCAATTTGGTAAGTTAGAGGCTTATTTTCTATTCATATCTTAGTGACAACATCACAGTGCATAGGGAACATGAATGATCTTCATCTACAATATTTCATACCCACAACAAAGCACAGATGACATATTGCAAAAGCTCTTAAGTATCTATTTAATAAACAACCTCAAATACTTACCCGGACCGAGAAGACTTTGTTGGCAGCCAAAACAAGCTTTAGGTAATTTGTTTTGTTGATCAATGAATAGTGACAGAGAGACCTCATCAAATGGTACAATTGGGAACAGATGATGATAAGACCTTGCCAAATGAGGTGATGAAATGAGTGTCAACCCACAAATGCGACATTCGGTAGGTAGCTCACATACGCGTGCTTTGCATCTTGGACAAGTGTATCCATCTCCGACCTTTGCCTCCTTGTGACATGAGCAAATTGCCACAGAGCTCTCTGCTGCTCTTTGTGGAAAACCCATCTTTATCAAATTAGCAATTGCAAACTCTGCTATTGCCGGAGGTGGAGGTGCATGTTCCAATATCAAGTCTTTTAAGTGTGACTGCACAAGCAGAAACAGTTGAAAATGTGAGGAAAACAATCTTGTAAATCAAATCTAATAATAATTCTAGAAGCGCATCCGATGCAGCAGGTGAAAGTGTAAAATCTGTGCTCTAATGCCTTGAAAAACTAAAATATAAATCAATCTAGCGATATACAGCTGGATAAACTCACCTCATCCAATGCAATATAATAGGAGCCACCAGTTTCTTGGCACAGATGTTTGCAAATGAAAATTTCTGCTGAAAGACCAATAACTGAGCATCTAATTTTAGATTTCTTACATTTCTGAATAGTTTCCATTATATCTCCTGGATCACAGGTACTGAGAGCTGAATACATGATCAGAACTTCCCTGTGACCATAGGATGGAATCTGATTTAGATACCCTTGAACAAGATCCAGTGCATTCTGCAGGGACGCGTCGCCTGAGCATTCCAGTTTACCCATCAGAGCTTTAACATGAGACTCGGGACTGCCACCGAGATCCGTTAAGATATGAGCAACCCCATCTTTTATAGTCACAAGGCCTACTTGACTGAGCGGATTCTGATAGAAATACTCTCTAATGAAAGCCTCAACATGCTTCGCAACCACACCCATTCGGCTAGGTCGAAAATCCATTTCCGAAGCTGCCTGCAAATATATTAAAAGAAACCAAATGTCAAAAACTTTAACAGTCACATCAACTCACCAAGTACACAAATATCAGCACAATTTCCCTCCTACCAAAAACAAATACCACTTTCCAAAACACTTTTGGTTCCATATATCCCACATATACCATTTCATCGATGACAGGGACAATAAACCATTAGTTTCTCACGTCTAAATTCTAACCATACTTCAAAACCAAAAAACCTCAGAAATACAAAATAGTAATACTTCCAGTGTGAGTTCAATTTAAAGTTCCAAAATTTAGTAAACAACGGTTGCAGAGAAAAACCCTTTTCATAACCAAAACTCAATAAACCGTCCCGGAAACTTAGAAGGGTATGAAGCATAGCGAACATTGCTCAGCTCTACGCTTAAGCATACAAAATACTCAATGTGATTTCGATTTCAGCTCAATCCAAATTCCAAAGTTCCAAACTTTACTAAAGCAATGTTGCAGAAAACCAAAACCCAGTTCTCTAATCACAACCAAAACCCAACAAAGTGTACACAAACCTCCAAAAGGGTAGGAAGCAAAATCACAATCAAATACCTTAGAGAGGTCGATAACGATATAAAGATAGCGAATGAGACCCTTTTGTATCCGAGTGGTGCTTGCGGCGCGGAGGCGGCGACGGTACTGGGCGTGTTGGAGGCTCTGGTTGTCAATGGGGCGAAGAAGCCCAGACTCGTCCTCTTGCAGTGACTCCCAGGAGCGCTCGTCGGCGTAAGCTCTTTCCCAAGCGGCGAGGCCATCGTTGTTCTCTTCGTCTTCCTCGTCTTCTTCAAGTTCGCCGTTTAAACGTCTCTGGTCGCCGTTGTTCATGGTTGCTGTGGATCTTGGAGCACAGAGACACACACACCCTTTTCTTCTTCATTTTGGGCCTTAATGCTTCTAATTTGTGCTACGGGGACTGTAGGTTTTTGCCTGTCTTTCTTTTCAAAAGATGTTATATCCGTATTACCCTTCATGTTTTTTTCTTACTTCCCTATTTTTTGAAATTTATATCATATCATATCATATTCGATTAATAAAAGTAGTAAAATAATGACAAGCGATACATCACCAGATTTATCGAACCAAAGTCTAGCGGAAAGCTAAATAGGTTTGTAAGTTGAGTGAGTGTGAACTGGATACTCAAAAAGCTGTAGTGTTTGATCATATGCTTGTAAAAAAACACATTTTGGAGAGAGTTTTATCCAAATCAGATCCTGTCTCGGAGTGGTAGCACACTTTACCACAATTTTTGTAACTAAAAATAGATTTATCGAACTAATCGAGTGATGACGGTTTTCACCCGTATCTATCACTTGTATACTTGTGTTCACTATTTAAGAGATGAAGTATACTCAAGCATACGTAAATCCTTGATGGGTTCAAAACCGCTACCCAGTTGGTATACTGATGTTTCTCTACCAACAATGTTGCCACTTTGTTAGATTATGAGTCTCCTTGGTTTATGTGACAATTGATCCTGCCTAATAGTGTACTAGAGATTTAGTAGCTCCATTTGAGAGTTTTATTCAGTCTCGCTGGTTTGACGTTATAGGTGTGTCATTAGTAGCTCCTTGATTGTATCGTTCTTATCACTTATAACACTTTTGTATGAACTTTTTCATACGGAAGTGTTACAAGTGGTATGAAAAGATTCATAAGAAAATGAATTTATTTGATTTAAAAAAAAAAGAGGTAAATAGATGAATTAAGCAAAGGTAAAAAAGTTGCAGGACATACACTTCATTCGGGAAGTCTCATACTCCTATTGGCTCTCCAATGTCGTCATGGTCCAAAAGGCTAATGGGAAGTGGCATTTGTGTGTAGATTACACAAATTTGAACAAGGCATGCCCAAAGGACAGTTTCCCACTCCGTAGAATCGACCAGCTAGTAGACTCTACCACTGGTCATCGCCTGTTAAGTTTCTTGGACACATTCTCGGGGTATAATCAGATCCGGATGCACCCGGCAAACCAAGAATATACTGCCTTCACCACCGATAAGGGATTATATTGCTATCAGGTAATGCTCTTGATTTAGAGAAATCCGGGGCAATGTACCAAAAGCTAGTCGACACCATGTTCTCAGAACACATAGGGCGAATCATGGAAGTTTATGTAGATGATATGCTGGTCAAAAGCCTCACGGCAGAAGACCACATCAAAAATTTGGACATCATCTTCACAATCATCATTTTTCACGTATGTGCCTAAACCCAGAAAAATGCATATTCTCTATTTACGGTGGCAAATTCCTCGGTTTCATAGTTAGCGAGAGGGGGATTGAAGCAATTCCTGAGAAGGTATAAGCAAATATTAGACATGGTGGCACCTCACACCCAAAACGAAGTACAATGCCTCACCGAGCAAATAATAGCTCTTGCCATATTCATTGCCCGCCTCACTGACAAATGCGCCCCCTTCTTCAAAATACTCAAGACACAACACAAGGAAGTGATACAGTGGGAGCCAGAACATGAGGCCGCATTCGGACATATTAAACACTCCCCGACATAAAGACACAAGATATTCATAAAGCCAGCCTAGGTGAGTACATAAACACTTACCGGCACAATGGCACAAGTTATTCATAAAGCCAGCCGAGGTGAGTGCATAAACACTCCCCAACATAAAGGCACAATTTATTCATAAGCCAGTCGAGGCGAGTACATTAACACTCCCCGACAGAACGATATAATTTATTCATAAGCCAGCCGAGGTGAGTACATAAATACTCCCCAGCATAAAGGCACAATTCATTCACAGGCCACCTGAGGTGAGTACATAAACACTCCCGAGACAGGCACAATGGGCACGGGGCCACCCGAGTCTTGTAGAAGCACTTCCCGAAACCGGCATTGTCCTGCCCTGGTTACCAAGTTAGGGGTACCCCCCTCCCCCAACGACACAATGTTTTATACGACAACATACAGGGCATATAAACTAGCTAACGCAAAAATTGCCCAAGCAGGCAACACACCAACATAAATAGAAATACGATAGCTATAATCATTAGCACTGGACTCCCAGGCAAAAGGATAAAATAAGGCCTACCGACTAGTGTTCAGCCTACCGACATCACTTAAAATATTACACACCAAAATAAAAACAGAGAAATAAAAGATGAACTTCTTAATAGCCTACGCATGACCGCTACCACCACGGGATCCTTTCCCTCCACTGGAAGTCTTGCCCTCGGGTGCCTTTCCTTTGTCACATTGTTGCTGCGGTTGCTGCTACCCTCGTGGTGACAAGCTCGATGCAGGAGCCTGCCCTCTCATGGGAGTCAACTGACGAACCCCTTGTGATGCACCATGAGGAGCCCTCGATCTGCTAGAAGTCTGCCCTTCGGCACGTTAGAACCTCTAGGGGCGATTGGAGCCCACCACCCCGTGACAGGGATGATTGAAGCTCGCCACCCTTAGGAGTTTGCCCACGAGGAGACCCAATCGGCACTGAAGACTGCAACCTACCTGGTTGCTGAGGCAGACCACTCTTACTTGAGGGATCACCTCTCAGCTAAGTGGAGCATCCACTACCACCACTCGAAGCTTTTCCCACTGAAGACGAGGGTCGGATCACAGGCCCACCACTCAATTCATCTTCAGTACCTGTAACCACAACAAATTACTAATGAGATATAAACTCTATAAGTAACTATAACACACCACGTATAACAAATTCAAAGGCATTCCATACTTATATACAATATAGTAAAATGCATAGTACATGGACTGCACTAAAAACAAATCAAACTGAACTTTTGAGGTCCCTCTAGACGTAACATAGCAATCAGACCCATACTTATCAGAGGTGGGAGACATACGTCACCCATCGGTGATGAACCCACTATGTGGGCCATATAACAGACAATACAAAACCTGCAAAGACAAAGCGGTGCATAATTTGAACTTATAGAACAGATTTCTTCCCAGACAGCCTACTGGTATTGATATGTCAAGAGAGTACCTAGCAAAAATTTCTTTCAAAGCTTATCAAATTTTGCATGATGCACACGTACTAGTACAAGCCAAAGCAATCACAAAGGAAACAAAAATGGTGCACTCAAAATTATAAGCGTATAATAATATAGTAATGTATAATCAATATTTATCATGGTTCTAGATCAAACAAAAGTTACTTACATCAAATAACCAAGCTATATCAACAACCAGTACAGCGTCCTAAGTTTCGATTTCTCAGCCTAAAGCAAACAAAAACCCAAAATAAGACACGAACTAGAACCTTATAACCTGCGGTAAAAGTAATCTGGCAGGGCCTACATTTGAATGAAAAATCTCACTTGCTACAATCATTAACCAAAACTCTTGAAAATATACATGGTTAAACTAGACATGGGAATCTACTGTAAAAATATCAAGTCAAAAGAAGACTCAAAACTTGTCCAAATAATATTCCAAAGCTGACCTCTATTGCTGCCAGGAAACAAGACCTTCACCAACAATGACTCTTCCAAAAATTCCACAGGATTCAATATGAATTAAAATGTGTTGAAATTGGCAAATCTACGTAAGACTCAATATTTAGCATATGGTAAAAATTCAGGAGTGAAATCAGTTTTTCCTAAACCCCAAAAGTTGTCTTCAAAGCAGAACCCAAAATAAGCCTCTCCACCTAAACATCTAGCTTCATATGGTTAACAAATTTTATAAAAATAACTTCAAATGATAAATTCATTAACTTTTACTGCAGAAAGTAGACACGAAACGAAACGTTTCAGAAAAAATTTAACTATTAAAATAAAGCATTTGGCTCTTCAAACAATGACCGCAACACGTTCCAAATTTCTGTCAGCAAAATATCTATTTCCTTTGTGTCAATTTTGAAAAATCACTATAAATTTGATTCTTAATATCTTTATGTGAAATCAATGCCAAAATAACCCTTGATGAGTCTAATTTCAAATACTGAAAGAACCATAATCGTTTAATGAAAAATATCTGGTTGAAATTGTAATAGAACCACCTAACCTATTTTCTCCTTTCTCTATCCTTGCATACATGTTGTTCTCTCTTCTTTTCCTACTTTAAACACGTCTAAACCGTAGGAAATTTTATGATTTAAAATTAAAATGTATTTTTATTATGCATGTTGGAGGTTACTTTCGTTTGTGTTTATTTCTCTATTTATGGTTTAACGGTTTTATGTTTTAAATATATGATTATTATTTGACCGTTATATGGTTAATGAGGCTATTGATGGTCATGGTAAATGTGACCTACATAAGAGTGCATGGCTGGAGTTGGAAGGTATGATATCTGGTTGGACATATTGTCAGATATGAAGTGTCAAGATGGTCTAATACATATGAGGGATATCGTGGGAAGAAAAGGCACTCCACCATCATGCAACCACTCTAGCACAACACCCTACTTTCCTAAAGTCCTCTTCCATATTATACACATATCTATTTTAAATATACACCTTTTTGAGTGCATGGGTGATTAATGTTCAATGATGCTTCTTAGCTGCACAATAGAGCTTGAAAAGTTGTTGTATCTTGGGGGAACTTCGTCATTCAACCCTGTGCAGTAGGGGACGAATCTTCTCTTAGAACAGTGCGCTTGCATGCTTCAACTCGATAAGTTTTCATATATAAAAATCTATATATTATATTATTTTATGACTTTATTTTATTTTCTTATCTATATCATTATTCTTATTTCCTAAGATATTATCATATTACTCTGTGTTTTAATTTTACAGGAATTCCGTCCCATATTGTTTACAACAATCTAAGAGAAGATTCGAGTGGAATTTCAGACAAAGACGAACAACATGAAGTTCGAGGAATCTCATCCAATATCACACATTTGGCTTCTTCTTAATTTCTTAACTTATGAATATATACCTTAATATTTTTCTTCCGATTATTAATTTATATTGGTCTTGAATATGCTAATTGCTTTTTGCTTTGCATGTACTAATTAATAATTGAGTTAATTACATAAAAGTGCATCTTTGAATGTTTTTTTAGCCATAAGGCCACAAACTAATTTTTTCCCTCATAAGGCCACTAGATTAAAAATTGTGTTATATTTTAGATATAAAAACCAACATATTTATATAAATGCAACTAGAGTAAAAAATCAACAACCATCCTCTCTCTCCTCTCCGACAAGGTCTCCAGCCAACTCCGCCGACCTCCGACCAACTCCGGTGGGTCTCTAGCTGACCTCCGACGAACTCCGGTTGGTCTCCGGCAAACTACGGGGACCATAAAAGTTACTGTCACTAACACCAAAAGCTATTGTGGATAGCAAAAGCTACTATGATGAGATTTCCGGCAATCTTTGGGCGAGGTCATAAAAGCTACTGTCACTAGCAAAAAAAGCTATGCTGATGAGATTTTTGGCAATGTCACAAAAGCTACTATCACCTGCAACAATAGCTATTGTCGCAAATAAAAGCTACGCTGGTGAGATTTTCAACAAGGTCACAAAAGCTACTGTCACCAGCAACAAAAGCTATTGTTAGCACAACAAAAACTACTGTCACTAGCAACAAAAGTTACTGCTACCAACAAAAATGATTGTCACTAGCAACAAAAGCTACTTTCATGAAATTTCTGGCAACTTCAGCAAGGTCACAAGAAGCTATTGTCACAAGCAATAAAAGCTACTGTTACCAACAAAAGCTACACTCCTCAAAACCAAAATCTACTATCCCCACCAACAAAAGCTTCTATATACAAGGAAGTAATTAGACAAAACTAAAAACATAGGGATGAGCCTAGGGCGAAACACCCCAGCCCAAAATAGTATGCCCAAGAGCATCCAAATAGAATAGTCTAACTCCAGAGCCCATCAAGCTGGCTTGGTCCTCGCCCAGTGTCCCCTGAAGCCATGTCGTACGCCACAAGCCCATCTCAATCACCCGACCTGCTCTGCCACGACCCATGCCACCCCGATCTACGCCACCGTGACCACCTGCCTCTGTGATCCAAACCACCGCGCCCCACGTTGTCACAGCGCATGCCGTGAAGACCCAATCCCGAATCCCACCGGTCCAGCGCCTCATGGTCTGCACCATAGTCGATTCCGAATCCATGTCACCGGTCTTGATTAGCACAACCACACTGCCAGTCACATAGATGTTGCCAGAAATACGCATGCCAAAGCCATCGAACCTACCTCGAGCGCAACCTTCCATGAAGCACCCTTGAACTTATTGGATCGAATACCCGTTTGGCAGTAGATCCCAAGATACCGGCAACACCGGAGGCCAGCACCAGTCAGGGTGCAGCCGGACGAGCTTGAGTACTCAGTCGATTGGAAAGGAACCGGTCTTTGGGTGTTAGGGTTTCTCAAGGAAGAGAGAGAACTTTTTTCTAAGAAATGAATAGATGAACACTTTTTTCTAAGAGGTGAATAGATGAACTAATAGATAATGAAAATAGTCAAGACTAAAACGAAGGTTTGAAATTTCGATTTTAATGAAAATTTTGATACCGTGAACTTAGACATAGAATGAAATATTGACAAATATTAATATTCGATAATCACTTTTAAAAAACATTTAAAATTCCAATAATTTCAAAGAAAATTTAAACCGTAGGTAGAAATTGGCTATTTTGTATTTCTTCAATAAAAACAGTCTTACATCTCCCCACCTCTAAACCTCCGCGCCACCAAGCGTCGATTTTTAACGGTGCTTGCATGAAGTAATCACATTGCTGCATACTGAAATAAGGTCTCCATTGGGTTCTAATTAGGTTCCCTTTCGGACTCAACCCAGTTTCTGAATCACGGTGTCAAACCGTTCTGAGAAGCAGAGTTCCTTAATTTCCGAATGGGTTTTTAATCACCCATCGAGATTTCACCAATACCAATAGGTACATACTAGCCCGAACAAAATCCAAATCCAATCTCTGTGTCCCACCAAACCCATATCTCAATTTCAAGACTTGAGACGATGCAGCAGCAGCAACAACAACACCAACATATGGGTTTTGAAGAACCACCAAGTAGCAGTAAGGCGAGTCTACTGATTCGTCACCTTCCAGAAGCCATTCCTGAAGAGACCCTGTTCCGTTTACTGTCCCACTACGGCGCTTCTTCTGTCCGCTCTTGCTCTCCTACCGGCAGGTCCATACTACCCGCTTTCTCTTCTTTTGCAGTTCTTCTAGTTTCTCTCTTTTATCGTTTTTCGCTCTTGTTGTAATCTTTTAGAGTATAACTACAGGTTGAGAAATTGTGCTTTTGTGGATTTCCAAAACGAAGGCTTGGCTTACCAAGCACAGCGTCGGTTGAATGGGTATAACAAACTATGTAACATTCTCGGTTTTCGTGCTCGATACAAATCAAATGTGTAATGTAATGTTGCTAATTGGGTTGGTGGCATTTTGTTTGGGTAGGCTGAGGTTTCTTGGTAAGGTGTTAAAAGTGGAGAGGGCTACTAGCAATAGTGATAAGCCATTGCAGGATGGCAACAAGGATTCGGTTTCTGTGCCTCCCACTTCCACGTCATCTTCGGGGTACAATCCTACCATCAAAAGGGAGACTCGAGAAACTGAAGTTTCTTCAAGATCAGAGCCTATTGCCCCGAGGCTTGGTGTAGATTACTGCTTTCCTCCTCACCTTGAGTATGTATATAGCTTATGATGGTGTCCTATATATGAATTATGTTTTCCTATTGTGATTGTCTGCTGTTTTTAAGTCTGTTCTGAACTCATATTACAAACAGTTTTCTTTATGATCATATTTGGCTATGGCTGCCAGACAGGAGTGGACTCTTGCTATTTCAACCTATTTATAACTAATTAACTGAGGCAACAGAGAAGCCCTACTTGTTTAAAGATCGACCTTCTTGTTAATATCAGACAATAACCAATTGCCTAATCTTTTTCTTCCTGAACATATTATCTCAGGTCGTGAAAGTTGGATATATGTTTTTCATTTGAGTTTTTGACTGTGTCTATTACAGACAAACTGTTTGCTTATAGATAATGAATCTTCTATTACAGGTATGCTTACCCACCACCAGATGGAAATATTCTGACCAACATTGTAAATGCTCTTATTGCTGTTCCTCGCTTTTATACTCAGGTTCTCTCCAATCTCATGCATAGCTACTGTAACAGTATCCTTCGGCTCTCATAATTTGATATCTACCTTGTTAACACAAAAGCATTGCATTTTAGGTTTTGCACTTGATGAACAAAATGAATATTCCAGCTCCATTTCGCATGGCTCTTCCCTCTCCACCTCTACCACCTGCAGCTCCTGTGCCATTTCCCCCACCTCCCCCTCCTCTAGCTGCAAAGCCTCCCTCAGCAGATATATCAAGTGACGAGTCTGAAATGGAGTCTTCAGATGAGGTAACTTCTTTCCTCTAGATTGCAAAGTACTGGTTTGATGATGTTGTTCTTGTTTCTTTTAGGTTTTTGTTTTTTTTCTTCTTCTTCTTTAATTTATTAGGTGAGAGATATGAGAGAAAGTTAGGGAGAGACTAGAGGCGGAGTGGTTTTTACATTAAAAGCTAAAGAGAAAAAATTGTCTACTCTCTTTAAGGACAAAAACCAAAAGCTACAAGTTGGAAATTTTAAATTTTTTGTGGACATTGAACAATGACACGTGGGGAAATTATTCATGACTCTTCAATTTGATATGTTCATACATCCACATTAATATTGTTGATTCAAACAAAAGTAGTTAAATTGATTGTGTGATTATCTACTCGCTTTACATATCATTCTTTGAGACTTGACTTTGGTTGTCATTAGGAGGCCTCTAGAGGAGCTTCAAGAGGAAAGAAGCGTGTCAAACGGGAATCTATTCTTGGTCCTGCAGTTGATAAAGGTGTAGCACATGAAGATGTTGGATTGAAACAAGCTATTCTAGTCCCAAAAGAGAAGCGAATGATAAAGAAAAAGAATCCTCTGCTACAGGTCATATACCTTTGAAGATTAATGATTGTAAATATTGGCTCACCTTCCAGTGATTTTATTTAATTTTCTTGGATTGTTACAGATAACAATTTCCCAGAAAGTTGCTAACAATGAGCATAAAGATGATAGGACTACCAAAGTAGAAGAGCTTCCGGAGACTGAGAGTTCAGTTATTAACCCTTTTGCAACTCCAGAAGAAGTAGAAAGAGGAAAGTTACCTCCAGAAGAAATATTATCGCTTCCAATGTTTAAGGTACCAACTCCAAATTTTGTTTATATTTTGGTAAAATGAGCATGGCGAAACGTTACCTTTTTCTAATATATACAACCTAGCTTTCCCAGCTGGCAAGAGCAGACCCATTTTGATATAATTATTATGAACTCATTGCATTTTGATTATTTTGAGAAAATTCAATTCCATTTATGCCTTGTGATAATGTATTGCCTTGTGCAAGTCACGACTGATATATTACACGCGCGCGCACACATACACACATAACTAGTTCGGTTTTGTGTTCAGGCAAAAAAAAAAAAAAAAACCAATTTATAAGTTTGACTTCATTACCAAAAATGTGTGATAATTGGTTACGTGGAACCATAATTAGTTCATTGGCAGTGGACACAAGATTTTCATGTCTGCAGTAACTTTATCTGCAAGCTATCTTGTTTTTCTATTTTATTTATACTTTAATCCATTTTAGCTCTCAGTTGTTTTCTGGAAGTCAATTGCTTTTTGCCTGTTTTATATTCTACAAGGTTGGTATCTGGCCACTGACCTACCTTGTATAGGTGTACAGTTTGTCTGAGAGATGTTTAGCCAGCAAAAATAGATATGAGCTTTGAGGAGGAACATTTTCCATGAAAATATTTTTCCGAAATTAAGATTTAGCTGACTTCAGAAAACAAATTAAAATAATTTGGTATCACTATTTCACTTGGTATATGCAGAACTATACTGCCGGGACTCCTGCCCCGGTGTTGTATATAAAGAACTTGGCAAAGGACATTGTTGCTGATGACTTCTACTACATATTTGGTGAGCTCACAAACTTGATAAGTTATATAATTTATACGATTTGGAATAGTAGTCTTCTGTACTAATATTTTGTTTCGGGATATACTGAGAGTAGACCATTGAAGAAGTGGTATCTTGGATGTACATTCTTCATATGTTCTCTACTTTTGGTGTCAAAAAGGAGAAACGATTCTCCAGTTTTCCCGGTCCAAGCACTTTTGAACTGACTACCCTTTTCCTATAATAATACTGCTGTAGGGTCATTATTTGGAAGCATTGATGCAGCCAAATCTGCTCTGAGCGTGAAGCTTATGCAGGTAATCTCTCTTCATAACTTTTATGCATTTGCAAAATTTAGCGTCTGAAGTTGTTTTTTAGATACAGACCACATTGACAAATCTCTTCAATTACAGTAGCAGCATGTTGGTAACCTTTTTTACTCCTAGTAAAAGAAGGTGCAACAGAGCTGTAAATGAATTTGCAGAAAATCTCTCTGAACTATTATTGAAATCCTTTGGAGTTTGGCCTGACAAAAGAAGTAGAAAACGAGAACTATGAACAGTTATGACATAGTTTAAGAGGGAAGTGTGGGCTATCGGGTTGGGATGAACCTTTAACCTTGACTTGTGAAGAATGGATGTTACTGAATTTAAAGATAGAGACCATATCTAGATTTGAATTCCTTGCCAACTTCGTCCTGAAGATGCCATTCTTTAAAAATTATCTGTTGCATGATATATTATATAGTATTGAAACAAATGAGATCTTTTCCTACTTCGAAAAGCTGAAAGTAATATTTTGGATGTCAGGAAGGACGAATGAGGGGCCAAGCTTTCGTGACATTTCCTTCAGTTGAACAAAGCCAATATGCTTTGGTACGCATCTTGCCAATCTCATTTTGTTCTGCCTCAATCTCTCTCTTCTTAATTACAGCGACTGATTTTGTAATTTTTTTAAATAAAAAGTAAACAGTTCATCTCTTGTGTGCATTATGAGTAAAAACAAAATGTAAAGCCTGTTGCACGGTTTAGCTCCTAACAAAGCATAACGACATCTATAGCTAATATAATTGTTCTTTAATATCGGGTAGATTTCCCTGCCTGAGCTAGGCCCTGCTTCTTTATGCATGGCAGTTGCATCAGAATTTGATTTTATGCCATGGGAACGTCTTCTCTGATTCTCTAGTCTCAAACTCAGTTGCTTATCATTGTTTTTGGAGGCCTGTCTGCTAACTTACGGTGTTCTCATAAGGTTTTGGAGGGATTTTAGTCGCATGTAGTGTATACAATTTTGCCTAGCATTTAAGCAGATCTCGTATTATCTTGCTGTTGAATTGAAGCAGGGATGAGTACTAAATTGAAGCAGGGATGAGTACTAACTTATAGTACCATAACGTTGGTTGCAGAATCTAGTGAATGGGTATGTGTTCAAAGGCAAACCAATGATCATCCAGTTTGGCCGTAATCCTGCAGCTGTTAAAGCAACTTAAGTAGATCGACTATCAGGAGAATTTCTAAAGGTTAGATTTTACTTCATTTGTGCTTTCATTGTATATGCGAGTTTCAATTATTCTCACTTTTTTTAGCAACATTTGTGCAACGTGGTGTGACATGGGCTAGATCTTTATGAACTTGTTGCTCTGTTAGTACTTATTAGTTATACTGGTTTCTGATCAGCCACAAGGCTGTGGGTGGATCAACACCCTCAGAACATTTGTCTGTGGTGTGTTAATGTTTTAATTATCTTTGTCTTCTAGTAATTGTCCAACTCACTTTCTTCAGGAATCATCAAGCAAGAATATGGACTGCGTGGGCGAGAGGAACTTCTAAGATATTCCATGGAGCAAATGTGGACTTAGAGCTGGTGCTGACTGGAGGATAGGTGCCCAGATGGTCCCAACAAGGCATTCCTGCATCAGCTAACAGGTTCCAAAACGTGCATGGTTTCTCACTGATTCCATGCTGTCTCCAAAGTCTTGGTGCGAGCTGGCTGGCTGGTTAACTGGTTGTACAGAGGTTTATGCAAAACTTAATTTTATGCTTCCATCCCAAGTTATTTGGACTTGTGGAGTCTTTGATGCAGGGTACCAATTACCCGTCCCTACTGTAGTTTCTTTTCCAATTTATTTTTGATTGGAATTAAGATCACTTACAGACTGAAAGAAGATACACATATGAGAAGCTTGTAAGGACGGAAGGAAATATATTATGGGGATTGTAATCTGCGCTCCCTGTTTACAAAGTGCACCCTAGTTTTTTTTTTTTTCCCGTTTCTTTTCTTTCATGAATGCTATATGTTTTGATAACATGAGATCTCCAAGTTTTCCCTTGTACCAACTTTCTCCAACTTTATTTTTCTCACCAATTTTATATGTTGTCTTGTCAAATACCAATGTCCAAGGCACTTCCTGTGGTGGTTTTTCATTCTCTGTGTTTGTGATGGATTGTTGGTGCACAATACGTAGTTGTATTGTTTAGTGCAAGAGCAAGATTAGAATTCATATTGTCCTGTCTTTAGGTGAACCATTGTTTAATCAACATATATCACGTAAAATAAGTGACATCTGTTATGCTATATCATTAGTAAACCTATAGTTAAAGCGGGCCAAGTAGGCATGCACTGTGAGACAAGCTCATGGCCTTGCACCCTCACCAGCTTGAACAATTCTTAGGTTCACCCCTAGGGTGAACGAGTATATTTACCCTCATTGTCGATTAACATACTTTATACTTAATAAATTTATAATCCAACAGTTCATATCTTAAATAAGCCTTTAAAGATCATCTCTGTAAAAAATCAATCGAATCAGAAATCGTTTAATTATCTAATTGAATCAAACAAATGGATGGTTCTAACAACACTTACTACTATTATGATGAACCGTCCATGTATTTCATAGAAATGAATAACTAAAAGGTCTTCAATTTGATTGGTTTTTTACAGAGCTAATCTTTGTGTTACGTTATACAACATGAATGGTCGGATTAGAAAATTAGAAAATTATTATGCCTTAATTGTAAGAGAGGGTGAATATGCTCGTCATCCTATGGTGAACCTAAGAATTGTTACACTAACTTTTGGTCTCATTAATGATGCAAATGGTGTCAACTGAGTATACGGTATGGTCGCCAGGCGACGTGAATGGCATGGCCGGTGAAGGTGTTGGCATGTATTTCGCAAAGTAACAATCATGTGACGCGGCTATAAATTGTATATTGCCTTTTCGGGTATTTCATCTGGGCATTCAAGTCGACGTTTAAGGAAAAATTATTATAAGTGGGGGAAAAGTAAAGAATTTAAGAAATAAGAATATTGTCGTTTCGGGTCATTAAAATAATGTATGCAGCTTGCTTCCCAAGTTTGACCAAAAACAAAACTTGCCATTCAAGTCACGTTCCTTACTTCTTTCCTATAAGATCACAAAGCTCTCCTCTCTATCTATGTAGTGTGTTGTAGTTGCTGGTTTCCTTGGTGTTTTCGTCTGTTTACTTTGTCGAGCATTCATTTCTTGTTGTGAAGCTGCTTTGCCCTGTGTGGTACGTGTTTCCTCTGCAAATATCATGGAGGAGGTATGTGAAAGCAAGAACTTCTCCTTTCCCAAACATGAGGAGAAGATCCTCGAGTTCTGGTCTGAAATCAATGCCTTTGAGACCCAATTGGCTCGAACCAAGGACATGCCGCAGTATGTCTTCTACGACGGTCCAGCTTTTGCCACTGGCCTCCCACACTATGGCCACCTATTGGCTGGCACCATCAAGGACATTGTCACGCGCTACCAGTCCATGACTGGCCACCACGTCACGCGCCGCTTTGGCTGGGACTGCCATGGCTTGCCTGTTGAGACCGAGATCGATAAGAAGCTCAACATCAAGACCCGAGAAGATGTTCTGAACCTGGGAATTGATGCCTACAATGAAGAATGTATGAGCTTTGTTACTCGATATGTGGAGGAATGGGAGAAGGTGGTTACTCGCTCGGGGCGGTGGATCGATTTCAGGTATGATATAAAGTTTAAATATTATGTATCCTTGAAATTTAGAAATACTAGACGCTGATACTTTTTCAATATTTTTTAGTACAGATTAACCTTTCTAAATTTTATGTAGTTGACCTGTTTGTTATAGAACTCTCAAATCCTCAACTTACAAGTTCATATTTGGAACCGTTAGTTTTTCCTTTAAGGAATCATTAAAGATCAGCTATGAAATTATCAATCATATTAGACATCTTTTAGATATGAGTCATGCATGTATATCAAATAAATAACTGTCTTTTGATTTTACTTTATGTAGTTGACCGCTGTTTGTTCATAGCACTTGAGATTTACAAATCCTCAACTTACAAGTTCCTAATTGGAACCGTGCGCTTATCCTTTAAGGAATCATGGAAGATCATTTCTAAAAATTCTGTCATAGACATCTTTTAGATATGAGTCATACATGCATATCAAATAAATGACTATATTTTGATTTTATTTTATTTTTCTGAACGAGGATCTTTAGATTTGATTGAATTTATAGTACGTGATAACCTTTAAAGCATAATTTACACATAAACAGTTCCTATTATAAAAATATCAGGTTAGACCAGTGGATTAGTAAAATATAAATGATATTGTTCTATTGATTGGACATGGCTACATCGTTCTATCTTCTAGGATTCATGAATATTGGCATTGATCGATGTTTACTCTGATATATATATATATATATATCATCAATATATCTCTTTTTTTTTTAGACTCACATTAGCTAATGTTCAAAAAAAAAAAAACTCACACTAGCTAACATTATTGTTAATACCTTGATTTCAGGAATGATTATAAGACTATGGACTTGAAGTTCATGGAGAGTGTGCGGTGGGTTTTTGCTCAATTAGATGAAAAGGGTCTTGTTTACAAAGACTTCAAGGTCATGCTTTACAGCACAGGTTGCAAGACACCGCTCTCCAATTTTGAGGCCGGTCAAAATCACAAGGATGTGTCTGAGCCTGAAATAATGGTAGCTTTCCCAATTGTCGGTGATCCGGATAAGGCAGCGTTTGTGGTTTGGACAACTACTCCATGGACCCTTCCTAGCAATTTAGCCCTGTGTGTCAATCCAAATTTAACCTATGCGAAGGTTTGCAACAGGTGTTCTCAGGGCCGGCCCTGAGTTTTCAGGGGCTCTAGGAAAAAAAAAAAAAAAAAAAGGGGCTCTCCACCTTCAAATGTATTCACAATTTTTTTTCTTCTTTAAAAGTAAGTAAGTTACTAAGTTTACAGCTTTTTAATAGGCTTACAATTTAGTAGTGTAGTCACTTGCAACTAAACTACTATAGTCCTCACTAATACTCTACCTTCACAATCCATTAAACCAACTCCACCACTCAGATTCTGCTACTTTTATAAAAGTTTGTCAGTTTGATCGACTCTTCATGTGTTGGTTTTACTTTCTGAATATATATTGTCAGTATTTCAGGAGCAAAAGGTAGCATAGGCAACAAAACTTACTATCTTCTGCACTTGGATTCTTTTCGCATCTCTGCATAATAGAGTACAGTTCTGTGGTTTATGTATAAAAAAAAAAAATTCTAGCTTGCATCTGATACTGATACCACTACGGCACTAGTACGTACCAGTCTACCATTATTCCATTAACAAATAACAAAGATGCACTTAATTCATAATTAATTATAATCACTATTAGTTAAGACAAATTGAATAAGAAGAAAAATAAAGAAAACATACCCTAAAATCTTAATCATTGATTAATTAAAAAATATTTAAATTTGCAAAGAATACTTAAAGACTTGCCCAACGAAAATGCTTAATTAGTATCAAAAGGTTAAAATCAACCGCTATTTCATTCTTCCTAATTCCCAAATTTGCCAGAAATTCAGAAAAATTAATAAAACATTACAGAGAACAAGAAAACAAAATAATGATTGCAGATGATGATGATTATTGGCGAAGTGAATCAATGTTCTGATGATGAATTAGTTGCTAGGTTTTGAGATTTGAGAATTGAGAATTTGGGATTATGGAGGAGAGGTAAGAACAAGAGACGCCGTCTCCCCAAGTAGCTGCGTAGAAGTCTAGGAGAACTAGAGAAGAAGTATAAAACGACAGGATATCGATACGGGCATATATTATTTTTTTTTTTACATATATACCATAAATATATATAAAACTTCGTTTAATTTCGGGGGCCCATGAAATTTGGGGGCCATAGGCACAGGCCTGTTGGACCTATACCCAGGGCCGGCCTTGGGTGTTCTGGAAGAGTTTGTGTCGTTGCTGAATCCCGGGTTTCATCTCTACCTAGTGAGAGACCTAGAGGAGCTGCTTATGACGGTTCAAATATCTATGAAGTGTCGGAGAGATTCTCAGGGACTACACTAGTGGGAAAGAAGTATGAACCACTTTTTGACTACTTCATGGAGTTCTCAGATGTGGCATTTCGAGTTTTGTCCGACGATTATGTTAAAGGTGACAGTGGTACTGGAGTTGTTCACTGTGCTCCTGCATTTGGTGAGGATGACTACCGCGTTTGCCTTGTAAATGAAGTAATCAAAAAGGGAGAGGGCTTGATTGTACCAGTTGATGAGAATGGGTGCTTTACAGAAAGAGTTGCTGACTTCAGCAACCTCTACGTGAAGGAGGCAGATAAGGCTATTATTGAAGCAGTGAGGCTAAAGGGAAGGCTTGTGAAGTCTGGAACGATAACTCATTCGTATCCCTTTTGTTGGAGAACAAACACTCCACTTATCTACAGAGCTGTTCCAAGCTGGTTTATCCGGGTGGAGCAGTTGAAAGAAAAGTTATTGGAAAACAACAAGCAGACATATTGGGTTCCTGATTTTGTGAAGGAAAAGCGATTCCACAATTGGCTAGAAAATGCAAGAGATTGGGCAGTTAGCAGAAGTAGATTTTGGGGTACTCCTCTTCCTGTGTGGGTTAGTGAGGATGGTGACGAAGTACTGGTCATGGATTCCATTGAGAAGCTTGAAAAGCTTTCTGGTGCTAAGGTTTCTGATCTGCACCGCCACTACATTGATCATATCACTATTCCATCTGCGCGTGGCCCTGAATTTGGTAATCTTCGACGTGTAGACGATGTGTTTGATTGTTGGTTTGAGAGTGGATCCATGCCTTATGCTTATATCCATTATCCTTTCGAGAATGTGGAGCTTTTTGAGAAAAACTTTCCTGGGAACTTTGTGGCCGAAGGGCTTGATCAGACTCGCGGATGGTTCTACACTCTTATGGTGCTATCTACTGCCTTATTTGGGAAACCTGCTTTTAAGAACCTCATTTGCAATGGACTTGTTCTTGCTGATGATGGGAAAAAGATGGGAAAGAGTTTGAAAAACTATCCTCCAGTGATGGAGGTTCTCGATCAATATGGGGCTGATGCAGTTCGAATGTATATTATTAACTCTCCTGTTGTTCGTGCAGAACCATTACGATTCAAGAAGGAAGGAGTATATGGAGTTGTAAGTATTTTTATAATTTTTGCTTTATGTAGTTTTTCATAATGATCCACAAGTAACATATTCTTTGTTTTGTTTTTTACAGGTCAAGGACGTATTTCTGCCTTGATACAATGCATATAGGTTCCTCGTTCAACAATCTAAAAGACTCCATGCGCCTTTCCCCCCTCTTGATTACTGTACAGAAGTCATCTAATGTGCTTGACCAGTGGATCAACTCAGCCACAGAGTCTCTTGTGCATTTCGTCTGTCAAGAGATGGATGCCTACCGACTCTACACGGTGGTGCCATATCTTTTGAAGTTTCTTGACAACTTGACAAACATCTATGTTAGGTTGAATCGCACGAGGCTGAAGCTAAAGGGTACTAACGAAGAAGATTGCAGGATGGGACTCTCTACTCTTTTCCATGTCCTTTTAGTGTCATGTAAAGTGATGGCACCATTAACACCGTTCTTCACCGAGGCCCTTTACCAAAATATGCGGAAAGTTCTGAATCATGCAGAGGAAAGCATTCATTATTGCAGTTTCCCTCAAGCACAAGGAAAGAGGAACGCTCGTATCGAGCAAAGTGTTGCAAGGATGAAGACAGTAATTGATCTTGCTCGTAATATTCGTGAACGTCACAACAAGCCTCTCAAAACACCCCTAAAAGAGATGGTCATTGTTCACCCTGATGCAGACTTTCTTGAAGACATTGATGCCAAGCTAAGAGAGTATGTGCTTGAAGAACTTAATGTGCAATCTCTAGTCCTGTGCAATGATACACTGAAGTATACTTAGTCGCGCGCAAAGCCTGACTTCAGTGTGTTAGTTAAGCGGCTAGGAAAATCTATGGGAGTTGTTTCCAAACAAGTCTAAGGCCATGTCACAGGAGAGTATCTTAGAATTCGAGAAAACTGACACTATACCACAAAGTTAAACAGACGACAGTTAATGAACTGTCGTCTGAATGAAAAATCTGCTGTTATCTAGTAGCCTGTCGTCTGATTGACCTCATTCAGACGACAGTTAAAAACCATTGTCTGTTCAAAATTCACAGAACATATATAGCTAAGTATGTGTCATCTGAATATTTCTAAATTAAAATATTTAGGTTTAACTATTGTCTGTTACAAACTCACACGACAGTTCGTTTATTAACTGTTGAGAAAAGTTGTATTACATCAACAGTTTTAGGAAAACTGTGTTGTGTGTGATGAATCTCAGACAACAACAACACAACTACATGATGTCTGAAATGAATTTCACACCACACAATTATAATGACACTGTTGTCTGAAATGAATCTCCAATAAGCGTCATTGTTGTTTTAGTTGTGTCTCATGCAAATAAAACATTAAAGATTTAGGAATCTACCGTCTGATAAGAACTCAGACAATAGTTAGTAATTTGTTTGTGTTGTAGGATTATGTCGTCTAATAAAAACTCAGACCACAGTTTTTATTATATTTAGTTATGGTTTATGAATCTTAGTCAACATATTATGATTATATCTGTTGTCTGATTTCAGTATCAGACGACAGTAATTTTATTATACATGTTACCAGAATGGAGATCACACAACATCAATTTGTTATTTCTGTTGTCTGAAATCAAGTTCAGACAACATGTATTATTTGTTGTTTTTAGATGTGATATGTAAGTGAATCTCAGACAATGGTTTTGTGAACTCTTCTGTTGTGTTTGGAAACTACAGTTATCTTAACTAAATTGACTTTACATAATTGTTGCAAGTATTAACATTCATATCCCAAACAAATCTAAAATAAGACATCATCATATATCAATGCCATTTGTCTCTTACATTGCCAATCCAAAACATTTCCAAAAATACATATCTATATCCAGATATGATCAAATCCAGTAATCCTAACTAAAAGTAACCTCAATCTAGCAAGTAATATTGTCTATCTTGTACAATCAATGAGGTTACCAAAATAAGTCACCAACTACTAGATACGATAGTACTATTTACGCATAGCAACTAAGCCAGCAGTTGCTGTGAAATTCATCACAGCACGAAGAGACACGAAGGACTTGTCATCACTGGAAGTCACAAACAATAAGGATACTGTGTAAATCCAAACTTACAAAAGTAGACACAGCACCTCAAGATCTCAACATGGCATGAGCTCCCTCCTTTGTGCACTGAAAGCAAAATTTAATTCCCACAATTTAGTAAAGGAATAATTTGTAATAATGTACATAAACCACTTACAAGGGGAAGAAAAATGAGAGGAGGAGGGGGTGGGGTCTCTGGATGAACCCAATACTCTTACGAAAAATCACTCCCACTTGCTAAGAACATGCCACCCCAAATTGAACAATCTCAAGGAAAAGATTGCACTGACACGACGGACAGTGAGAAGAAGGAGACTTGTGCTTCACCATCTTTACCATCTAGAAAACTGCTCCACTTCATAAACCCTAGGAAGATTGTTGATTTGTCCTCCTCCAAGACATCTTTTCTGTTCATCTTGTAAGCTATCCTTATGGGCATGACGAGACTTTTCTGAAAGAAAGAAAAAAATGTACATTTCTGTAAGTATCCACGACATCCACCCAAAAATGAGGGAAAAAAAACTACAGATAGGATTAATCTAAACCCTCAGCCTTAAAGACCGTATACAGGATCCGAGTCCCAATCCCATGTCATAAGACTTTTGTCATTTGTTTTTGTTTTTTGTGAGAACCCCATGTCATAAGGTTAAGGTTACTAGAATGCAAAAATGAGATGTGTGTGTGTAGATGTGTACATTTTATAATGGCGGAGTACCAATGGGGATGGAAGTTGAGGATTTACGTATCAACTTGCTTAATCTTAAAGGTGAAAATGATTACAAGCCAAATGAGCAAAAGAAGTGCTTTCTGATGACATGAAGGCAAGTTCAGAACCTAAACACAACACATAGACAGAGATTCAGATACTTTTCCATGTTGGCTATTGGTAACTCTCAAAGTTTGTGTGATGGATTCATTACCACTTGCCGGAAGAGTATTGCCGCTAGCTGGCTCTAAGTGCAGTTGCAGGAACTGTAACTCAAGATAAAACAGTAAAGTCAGAGGGACAAGTTCAAATTAAGAACAAATAAACTTAGTGCGCGTGCACTTACATTTCAACTATAAAATGGAACAAACTTTAAATAGTCACCAATCATTCTAGAAATACAAGAACACAGCAGTAAAGAAATGTGGGAATTTGTATACGACCACTCAGGTCCTTCCTCACTTTAAATCTCCCATAGCAAGGCATATGTTGCATAAAGTTGAGAAAAGACAACTAACTACTTAACTCGCACACTAACTATACATGACAATGAAATCCCACTGACAGACAGACAAGATAACCACAGCAGTAAAAATGCTAAATGCTGCATCACACTTCTCTAAAAGCTATCTGTGTCTAATTCAAATTTCCAGTGCCAAATCCATATTAAGTATTGCAGCTGAAAATACTCAACTGCATTTTGGCTCTGCAAGCAAAGCTATTATCCTTGATTTTCGGGCTTTCTAACAATATTGGCAAAGCTTCATTATGCCCCAATTGTCTATACTTACAAATCTCAATCATACAGCCACCGACATGAAATCCCTCAAGTAATAACAAATGTAGCAAACACATTCCAGGCATATATAGGTAATACAATCATCTCCTAGCTATGTAGGTGTGGTAAAGATGGTTATAGCCAATGAATGTAGCTACTTCAAATTTCAATATTTCAGTCATAAGCCATAATTAGAGCGTACCATAAGAGGTTCTCCCAGGTAGAAATGCCATGTTTCTGCATACGGTATGCGATGAAGGCTTGAAACATTCCTAGATGGCAGCAATAAGTAAATAGCTGTACTCACAGGGCGATCAACTTTGTCTGCAAATAAACCACATTTCTGTAGCTAAAATGAACACCAAACTTTATGCAACAAACCAAACAAAAGAAAAGGAAACAGTTTAACAAAAGCAAAGCATTAACAAGCTCTATCAAGATTTATGTCCATCTATCTATATTGGCATATATAACCCTCCATATTTCAGATCCATAAACATTGACTTCCAACCAACCAACAAAAAACAAAAAAAAAGCAGGATTATTTACACAACCACATTTGAGTTCTGAATCTGGGCATCAAAATCCAATTCCATTCAACAAATGCATAATCCTCTGGAGCTATTTGCAATGAACGTTTGGAGAAACCTGATACCCACAAGAAAACCACCTCCTGCTATATTAGTTCTGAACTTTGAAGAATGATTTTGTCCAAAAAATTGTAGCTTTATTCCTACCACAGACAACAGTTCTTAAACCAAAATGAAATGCAGCTACACAAAATTGTAGCTTTATTCCTACAAAATTATCCTGCAAATTCAAAACCACAAACCACAAATCACAATAAATCAATTGAATTCAAAACAGGCCAATATTCAGCACACTTAATTAAAATAGCAATGTCCAATATCTTCACAACCTTAATTAAAATCTGATACTTTCAGTATATGCAGGTATCAATCTTGCTAAACTAACAAAACTAAGACTAACATTGTGCAATTATCAACCTAAACATCAACATTAACCTAAACCCTTCAAACCCCTGTAGCAGCAGTTCACAAAATTAATGGAGAACCAAAACAAAATGGAATGGGAGAGAGAGAACGAACCGGAGCGAAGGAGGAGGAGTTGACGGAGAGAGGAGAGATCTCGTCGACCTTTGGCCAGAAAACGGGTAATCAAGATGGGTTTCGAAACAATGTAATCACAAACCCTGAAAACCTAGAAAGAAATCCAAATCAAAATTAGATCTTGAGCCCTATACAGACCTAAACTAAATCCACCCAAATCGAATCAAATTCGCATAAAACCAAATTACAATAAAAAAGCAACACAATCGATGAGCATGAAAGAGGAGATGAGAGACAACTGGGGATAACAAAAGCTACGGAAACCAATGCCGTCGTAAATTGCCTAAGCGAATGCAATTTTTTTTAGTAGTGTATGGAGTAGCGACTGAGGGAGATTGACGGAGAGAGAACCCGTGGTGGAGAGACTAAAGGCGCGCGCGATGAAGAGAGACGAGGCTGAGTGAGAGTGAGGCTGAGAGGCTCAACATGGGTGAGAGGGTGAGCGGGATTGAGGTTGAGAACGATAGGGAGTGAGAGAGAGGCTGAAAACGATGGCGAGTGAGAGAGGGGTTAAGAGCGATTTGGGAGGAAGAGTGACCTAATTTTTTTAGCTAAGAACACTTTCACATGGGCTAGGTTGTGAGTGTTTTCACTCAAATAAATGTAAATTAATTTTTTGTTTTTTGTTTTTCAGACAACAGATCTCCTTGTTAGTGTTGTCTGAAATCTCTTAAATTTACCAAATGACGATGTATTGGCTGAGTAGAGATGAGACAACCGATTTAAAAAATCAGTCGTCTGACTAACTCAGACGACAGCAAAAACTCATGTGTCGTGTGATGAGTGTTGTGTGATTAACTTATTCTTGTAGTGTGGAGAGGTTCTCTTTGTGGTCATTCTCTAAAGCTGAATGATATTAAGGTTGTTAGAAACTTCAAATGTCCTGATGGCACAACAGAAAAGGAGATTGATGCATCAGGAGATGGTGATGTTCTCGTGATCTTGGATTTGCATCAAGATGAATCATTGTTTGAGGCAGGTGTTGCTCGTGGGATTGTTAGCAGAGTTCAGAAGTTAAGGAAGAAATCTGGCCTTGGACTCACTGACATTGTGGAGGTGTACTTTGAGTCTTTGGATGAAGATAAATCAGTCTCGGACCGAGTTTTGCATTTGCAGGGACAATACATTAAGGATGCCATAGGTTCACCAAGGCATCCTTGCGGTGTGAGGCCATCACATGCTGTTGTGGTTGGGGAGGAGAATTTCCATGGAGTATCTGGAATGTCATTTAATATCAGTTTGGTTCGACCTATCTAGTGTTGAGCAGGAAATGCAGACATGAGAAGGGATCAAGAAAATTAGAAATTCGACTTCAAAAATGAAATGTGGCTGTTGAAGACGAATTTGAATAGCAAAATGTGGGTTGTTCTCGTTTTGGTTTTCTTTTTATTGCAAAGTGATACTGTAACGACTTTAGTGTTCTATGTGCATCCATGCATCAAATTTGTGTGCCTTGCACTGATATAAATTTGAATGACAAATACTTGTTTATTTACTAAATGGATAAACAAAATACATATTATGAACTGTAATAGGGGTCATTTTCATGTGGCGAAGGAAGGTAGGAACTGCAGTGGATTTGATTTTCTTCCCTCCCTGGAATCCAACCAGTAACAAATAATAATAATAATAACAACAAAATTATACACAGAACACTCAAGTAGAGACATTTTTGCTCAGCAGTGTCGAGTGTGTAGGGATTTAATCATTTCAAACCGCATTTCTATCAAGCATTTAGACAAGGTTATGACTAAACGCACAAACAATTTTATGTTGTGACAATGCTCTGGAGTAGAGAAGAAAGGCTTTGGACCAAAATTAACATCTTCGTCAATCATTTAGAGTTACAGGAACTTCGATGTGCAATATAAAAAGGTTTTACTACTAATTCAAAATCTAACCCATTTTGTTTTGTGTAGATGTGTCTTGATTGCATAACACACAGTTTTTCATGAAAATTTCATTTTCCAAAAAGCAGTTGAGTATAAGAGACAAGTGATAGTTTTCTAGAAATTGTAAGAGAAAACTGAATCTAATTCATGAGATTAAATACATAATTTTAAGTTGTTTTAAATTTTAGCAGTTGAATTTGATACACATTGTGGAGATTTATTTTTCTCCCTTACAGTCCGTCAAAAATTATCTTTTAAGCAAGCACAACTGTAATCTAGTATCCCGAGGGTTTTTCTTGTTTAAAAACAATGTTTAGGGTTCCGAACTACTAACAAAACAAATGTTAGACTAAAAGAACCATTTTTTTTAGAAGAATGAAATTCACGCTCCATAGTTTGTGATCCACACTCATTCTCATCCCTTTTAGTCGAAATTCTTACAAAATGATAAAGTTTAAGTTACTGGAAAAAGAAGCATAGATAGTGAATTGTAAAATGAGAGTGTAAATTTCACTCTATTTTTTTACCCAAAAATACTACCTATCTTTTTCCTTGTAATACAAATGCAACTAAAGTTGGTATTTGCATTGCCTCCATTTTGGTTACCAAGCTTGAACACATTTTTCATGAACAAATTCATCTTCTAACCTTTTGAAATCTTTATATGGGTGATAACGTAATGTCACAGATACTCGAGAGAGATCCCATAATGTTGGGGAACCCAACATGGTTTAATAGCGAAAATATGAAATTACCAAAGGAAGTCGGTCACCGTCTCCCTCGCACAACTTTCATTTTGCTTAGCATTAAGTTTAGAGTTTATGCTAGTAAAGATTATTTTAAACTAAAGAGAAATTTATTAAGAATACAAATAAATCTGATCGTAATTCGATCATAATCTTATTTTGTGGTTTTTAGATCACATGATACACACCAAAGATATGGTACAATAACGACTTAGTCAGAAAAAAAAAATGGTACAATCACGACACAAGCCTTCTTGAATTATTGCCAGCTAGCAAGGACTTTTGCTTCACGGTTTGAATTGGATCACCTCAGGCCAAACCTTCCTAGTTACCCATCTTTCTTGACACAAACTTGAATAGCTTGGTGTCCAGAGATTGATCAGTAGCAGCAGATGCAGTCGGACTCGGACTAGGAGGCAAAGGTGCAGAGGCAAAATAAATGGCGAACTTTTGCCCATTCGCGCAGTGCTGACCAAAGCTGCACGTGAAGTAAAATGTGTCGCTCACCTCAACGGTAACTCTACCTGGTTGTGGGGACTGAAACAAGGGATTCTTCATGTTGCAGGCGTCGAAGTCTTCCTTGGTTAGTACAGTGATGTCATGCATTCCTTCTTCAAAGTTAAACACTGCAAGCAGAAAGAAACATGCATGCTTGGTATCGTTACTAAGAAACTGAAAAATAAAACGGAAGAACAATTATTTCAGAGAAATGAAGCACTACTTCACCTAGAGTATCGTTCTCCACAAAAGAATATTTGGAAACCCATGAAGCATAATAGTCGGGAGTGGGAGGAACCATCCAACCCATGTCGTCTCCTACAGTGTACTCGGCGCCTTCTGCGATTGCTGCAATTGCCATGACAAGCACGATCACATACTTCATACTCATCATGGTTTGAGTTGGTTAACTTCCAATCCTTATGTTTTGTGTAGAAATGGTAAGTTGAGTAAGTTTAGATATGGCAGTGTCCGAGAATTTATTCATGGAGACCTCTTGGATTTTAGGAAGTGGTTCACTGATACCCAGCCAAATTTCACATAGATATCATCCTAAGATCTATGCTTTGTGTTCCTGCCGGAAATTGCAGGCTCTGCCTGTATATAAATTAATGTTGTGCATTACAAGATTCAAAATTTATTATATATATGATCTTTGTAACATCGATATTAGTCACGTCAAAAAAAGTAACCCATACTTAGTTGGCCAGTATTTTGCATTCTAAATTGGGGTTAATTACCTTTAAGCTCTGCATATATGTATGTCTATGATGTTTTTACATAAGACATGCATGCTGGCCCAACCGTTGCATTTTCGTTTCAAATATAACCAAAAATAATATTTTAACTTGATCATGATATCTTTGCTAAACAGTGTCGAGTGTTTAGGGATTTAAAACCGCATTTCTATCAAGCTTTTAGACGAGGTTATAACTAAACGTAGAAACAATTTTGTGTTGAGACAATGTTTTGGATTACAGAAGAAAGGCCTTGGACTAAAATTAACATCTTCGCCAATCATTTAGATATACAAGAACTTCGCTGTGCAATATAAAAAGGTTTTACCGCTAATTCAAAATTTAACGTATTTTGTGTGGATGTGTCTTGATTGCATTACACATGGCTTTTCATGAAAATTTCATTTTTCAAAAAGCAGTTGAGAGGATAAGTGACAAGTGATGGTTTTCTAGAAATTGTAAGCGAAAAGCGAATCTAATTCTTGAGATTAAATACACAGTTTTAAGTTGTTTTAAATTTTAGCATTTGAATTTGATATGCATTGTTCATATTATTTTTTTCTCTCTTACAATCCCTCAAAAACTATCTTTTAAGCAAGCACAACTGTAATCTAGTATCCGAAGGGTTTTTCATCTTCAAAAACAATGTTTAGGGTTCCGAACTGCTAACAAAGCAAATATTGGACTAAAAGAAACAACTTTTTTTAGAAGAATGAAATTCACGCTCCATAGTTTGTGATCCACACTTATTCTCACCCCTTTTAGTCGAAATTCTTACAAAATGATAAAGTTTAAGTTACTGAAAAAAGAAACATAATAGTGGATTGTAAAATGAGAGTGTAAATCAAATACTGCCTATCTTTTTCCTTGTAATACAAATGCAACTAAAGTTGGTCTTTGCATTGCCTCCATCAAGCTTGACCACATTTTTCATGAACAATTTCATCTTCTAACCTTCTGAAATCTTTATATGGGTGATAACGTAATGTCACAGATACTCGAGAGAGATCCCATAATGTTGGGCAACCCAACGTTTAATAGCGAAAATATGAAAATACCAAAAGAAGTTGGTCACCGTTTCTCTCGCACAACTTTCATTTTGTTTAAAATTAAGTTTAGAGTTTAAGCTAGTAAAGATTACTTAAAACTAAAGAGAAATTTATTAAGAATACAAATAAATCAGATCGTAATTCGATCATGATCTTATTTTGTGGTTTTTAGATCACATGATACACACCAAAGATACGGCACAATAACGACTTAGTCAGAAAAACAAATGGTACAATCACGACTCAAGCCTTCTTGAATTATTGCCAGCTAGCAAGGACTTTTGCTTCACGGTTTGAATTGGATAACCTCAGGCCAAACCTTCCTAGTTACCCATCTTTCTTGACACAAACTTGAATAACTTAGTGTCCAGAGAATGATCAGCAGTAGCAGATGCAGTCGGACTCGGACTAGGAGGCCAAGGTGCAGAGGCAAAATAAATGGCAAACTTTTGCCCATTCGCGCAGTGCTGACCAAAGCTGCACGTGAAGTAAAATGTGTCGCTCACCTCAACGGTAACTCTACCTGGTTGTGGGGACTGAAACAAGGGATTCTTCATGTTGCAGGCGTCGAAGTCTTCCTTGGTTAGTACAGTGATGTCATGCATTCCTTCTTCAAAGTTAAACACTGCAAGCAGCAAGAAACATGCATGCTTGGTATCGTTACTAAGAAACTGAAAAATAAAACGGAAGAACAATTATTTCAGAGAAATGAAGCACTACTTCACCTAGAGTATCGTTCTCCACAAAAGAATATTTGGAAACCCATGAAGCATAATAGTCGGGAGTGGGAGGAACCATCCAACCCATGTCGTCTCCTACAGTGTACTCGGCGCCTTCTGCGATTGCTGCAATTGCCATGACAAGCACGATCACATAATTCATACTCATCATGGTTTGAGTCGGTTGACTTCCAATCCTTATGTTTTGTGTAGAAATGGTAAGCTGAGTGAGTTTAGATGTGGCAGTGTCCGAGAATTTATTCATGGAGACCTGTTGGATTTTAGGAAGTGGTTCACTGATACCCAGCCAAATTTCACATAGATATCATCCTAAGAAATATGCTTTGTGTTCCTGCCGGAAATGGCAGGCTCTGCCTGTATATAAATTAATGTTGTGCATTACTAGATTCAAAATTAATTATATATATGATCTTAGTAGCATCGATATTAGTCACATCAAAAATTGTAACCCATACTTAGTTGGCTAGTATTTTGTATTCTAAATTGGGGTTAGTTACCTTTAAGCTCTGCATATATGTATGTCTATGGTGTTTTTACATAACACATGCATGCTGGCATGGCCCAATAGTTGCATTTTCGTTTCAAATATAACCAAAAATAATATTTTAACTTAATCATGATATTTTTGCTAAGCAGTGTAGAGTGTTTAGGGATTTAAAACAGCATTTCTATCAAGCTTTTAGACGAGGTTATGACTAAATGTACAAACAATTTTGTGTTGTGACATTGCTCTGGAGTAGAGAAGAAACGCTTTGGACTAAAATTAACATCTTCGTCAATCATTTAGAGTTACAGGAACTTTGATGTGCAATATAAAAAGGTTTTACTGCTAATTAAAAATTTAACCTATTTTGTTTTGTGTAGATGTGTCTTGATTGCATAACACATAGTTTTTCATGGAAATTTCATTTTCCAAAAAAACAGTTGAGAGTATAAGAGACAAGTGATAGTTTTTTAGAAATTGTAAGAGAAAACTGAGTCTAATTCTTGAGATTAAATACACAGTTTTAAGTTGTTTTAACTTTTAGCAGTTGAATTTGATACACATTGTTGAGATTTATTTTTCTCCCTTACAGTCCGTCAAAAATTATCTTTTAAGCAAGCACAACTATAATCTAGTATCCCGAGGGTTTTTCTTGCTTAAAAACAGTGTTTACAGTTCCGAACTACTAACAAAACAAATGTTGGACTAAAAGAACCAACTATTTTTAGAAGAATGAAATTCACACTCCATAGTTTGTGATCCACACTCATTCTCATCCCTTTTAATCGAAATTCTTACAAAATGATAAAGTTTAAGTTACTGGAAAAAGAAGCATCGGTAGTGAATTGTAAAATGAGAGTGTAAATTTCACTCCATTTTTTTACCCAAAAATACTACCTGTCTTTTTCCTTATAATACAAATGCAACTAAAGTTGGTCTTTGCATTGCCTCCATTTTGGTTACCAATCCAGAACACATTTTTCATGAATAATTTCATCTTCTATCTTTTTGAAATCTTTATATGGGTGATAATGTAATGTCACATATACTCGAGAGAGATCCCATAATGTTCATAGTTTAATAGCGAAAATATGAAAATACCAAAGGAAGTCAGTCACCGTTTCTCTCACACAATTTTCATTTTACTTAACATTAAGTTTAGAGTTTTAGCTAATAAAGATTATTTAAAACTAAAGAGAAATTTATTAAGAATACAAATAAATCTGATCGTAATTCGATCATAATCTTATTTTGTGGTTTTTAGATCACATGATACACACCAAAGATATGGTACAATAACGACTCAGTCAGAAAAAAAAAAAATGGTACAATCACGACTCAAGCCTTCTTGAATTATTGCCAGCTAGCAAGGACTTTTGCTTCACGGTTTGAATTGGATCATTTCAGGCCAAACCTTCCTAGCCACCCATCTTTCTTGACACAAATTTGAACAGCTTGGTGTCCAGAATGATCAGTAGAAGCAGATGCAGTCGGACTCGGACTAGGTGGCAAAGGTGCAGAGGCAAAATAAATGGCGAACTTTTGCCCATTCGCGCAGTGCTGACCAAAGCTGCACGTGAAGTAAAATGTGTCGCTCACCTCAACGGTAACTCTACCTGGTTGTGGGGACTGAAACAAGGGTTTCTTCATGTTGCAGGCGTCGAAGTCTTCCTTGGTTAGTACAGTGATGTCATGCATTCCTTCTTCAAAGTTAAACACTGCAAGCAGAAAGAAACATGCATGCTTGGTATCGTTACCAAGAAACTGAAAAATAAAATGGAAGAACAATTATTTCAGAGAAATAAAGCACTACTTCACCTAGAGTATCGTTCTCCACAAAAGAATATTTGGAAACCCATGAAGCATAATAGTCGGGAGTGGGAGGAACCATCCAACCCATGTCGTCTCCTACAGTGTACTCGGCGCCTTCTGCGATTGCTGCAATTGCCATGACAAGCACGATCACATACTTCATACTCATCATGGTTTCAGTTGGTTGACTGCCAATCCTTATGTTTTGTGTAGAAATGGTAAGTTGAGTGAGTTTAGATGTGGCAGTGTCCGAGAATTTATTCATGGAGAACTCTTGGATTTTAGGAAGTGGTTCACAGATACCCAGCCAAATGTCACATAGAAATCATCCTAAGATCTATGCTTTGTGTTCCTGCCAGAAATTGCAGGCTCTGCCTGTATATAAATTAATGTTGTGTATTATTAGATTCAAAATTAATTATATATATGATCTTAATAGCATCGATATTAGTCACGTCAAAAAAAGTAACCCATACTTACACTACTAGAAAAATGCCTTTAGACATCATAAGTATTAAATCGGTCGGAATTACACGCGATGTAAAAAGAGGTGTTAACATCAGTTTATGAAATATCCGATTTCTATTGTGGTTATAAACATCGGTTGTTAAATTAACTGATGTATAAGCTTTCATTCAAAAAATTTAAAAAAAAATGCGGAGGGACTAAGTTAAAAATTTTAGAAACGCGGGGGGACTAAGCATTCATTCCCTCCAACACTTGAAACTTTTTTCACTCTCTAAAACTTTCGAACTCTAGTGACTCTCACTCCTTCCCAACCCTATCTCTCTCCCCCCCTCTCCCTCTCTCCCCCTACCTCAAACCCCCCACACCCCCCGACTCTCACTTTCTCTCTCTATAATCTATGGAGAATATGATAAACAAGCTCCGGACCAAACCCCAAAATCAATGAAGATTTCTACAGCGGTACCCTCTCCGGCGGCGTCATCACTCTCGCCTCCTCCATCGTTATACTTCTGCTTTTCTCCGAGGTCATACCACAGCATCCCTTATTCCTCTTTTCCATTTCTTTTCTTCTCTCTCTCTCTCTCTCTCTAATCAAAAAGGGGTTCTGAAACGCGCCGAGCCTTCCTCACCACCTCCGACTCTCTGATCCCTCTTCGACTTGGTTTATGACGTACCCTTTCTTTCTCTGCATCTGCTTTGCGATCTCTTTGCCTTTGCTTCCTTTTCTCTTCGGTAACGTTTGCTGCTTTTGATTACATGTTATTGGGTCACAGATCTGGTCCTTTATCTAATTGGATTCTTTCAACTATTTAGAGGGAAATTTTGATTCTTTCTCTTGATGGGTTTTGCTTGTATAAGATTATTAGTTCAATTTATTGATCTTATCTTGCTGTATCCTATCTAATTTAGCTCTTTGAAGTCGTATTATTTGGTCATCACACAAGTTTTTGTTTGAAGTCGTATTGGTTACTAATTAAGTGATTCTTTGCAGATGACAACAGCAATAGCTATTGAAGATGTCCGTAGAGAGGTAAAAATACTGAAAGCATTATCTGGACATAAGAATCTGGTCAGATTTTATGATGCATTTAAGGATGCCAATAATGTCTACATAGTCATGAGTACGTGTAATTTTTCTTTTAGTCTTATGTCACGCCCCGAATTTTGGAATAAAAATTCAAAATCCGAAACATGAAATTACTACAAACTCAAAATAATCATCCTGAAAATTTCTTTACTTAACATCCTCACCACACGAAATAAAATCAAAACCGAATTTAGTCTCGGTTAATTATTACAACTCAAATCCAAAATGAACTGTAAAGCTCTAAATGAGCATACACCCCTCACAACTAAATGAAATAACAAAAACTGCTGTAACACCTAAGCAGCTCGGTCACCACCCTGATTATCCTGACCTGCAGGAATATCCTCTATACCATTTGAATAGTGTACCGGATTGCAACAACACAAAACCCGGTAAGCTTATGAAAGCTCGTATGAGTAAAGGGAAAGAACTATTGTTTAATTTAATTCATAATTAATCCCACACACAACAACACCCAACAATTTTCACATCCGAAGTACTAACAATCTAAATCACACACCAATTCAATATATCAAGATAAACCCAAACTCACATCTTTCTTCACAACCCTCAACGTCGTATTTATAAAAATACGGTACTTGACAGACTAGAGCTCTAACTGAATCGTAGCCCGTCACCTGGTCTAGGTTATGGCATCCGACATATTTATCATTATCGTATTTCATCAATATGTATACCTATATACATATTTAGAACGTCCGATAATTCCACATACTCAACCAATCGTATCCCATCATCCACCCAGGATTAGAGCGTCCGATTACCCCACACCGGTCACTACGTCGACCCTAAACCCATAAATGAGCACAACATATAATATCACATACTGAAATCAACCCAACCAAGATACACCATATTATTATGGAATTACACAATTGAAATAAAATCAATTCAACTCAATCATATCATCACTCAACAATCCACTCATCAATATATATTTTTCACGTATATATATATATATATACACACGTAATCATCCACTCAGGAATGACTACTAATACCATCTATAGTTCACACAAGAAAATCATGAAATTCATTTGTATAATTAAAAAATTCATTTTACTTACCTATGGACCGTGGTGATTCAAGTCCATGAAATTTTAAAATAAATATTTAATCCGCAAATATTTTTCACACAATTACCAAAAATAAATAAATTTAAAACGCTCGGTTCGTAATATGAACCACGTGAGTTTTACTCACCTCGAAATTCCCTCTGCGTCTTCAATACAATATAATTAACGCCGAAATAGCCCACTCAAATAAAATCCGTCAATCACCTAATCAAATGTGATTCGAATTTAGTCAATAATTTCAACACATAATTTAACTACAATTTAACAGCCGGATTCTAATTTACATTAAAATCCGACGAGCAGTTTCTCACGAATCGCTCTCCTAATTACCGTTTTACACATATACGAAGATCCAACGGTCGGATCTTCACCCATGACCACACAAAGCCTCTGGGACAGTCATATGATCATCATATCAAATTTACAAGTTCATCGGACGGTCCTAATTTCACAGATCAAAAATCTAACGATCGAAATCGATCGAAATCACAAAATTCATAACTAATTCATACGATATCCGAAAAATACGTATAATATGTCAAAATGATCGTATTAAAACATAGAATCATAAAATGGACAGAAACCAATTTTTAGACCTCCGGAGGTGGCCGGAAAGGGCCGCCGGAGTTAGGGACAGAGTCGCCACCGACCACCACCAATGGCATCGGGGCTGAGCTTGTCCCCTTCGTTTCATCATTCTGAGAAACTTTCATAACTAGCACAAGACCAAAAAATGACGGGAAGGGATCGAAAAGTACCAATTACAGTCGGCGGCCGGAAAATTTCCAAAAACCGGCGAGCTTGAAAACCGACTTGAAAACTGCAACCTCAAGCCTCGATCCCTTCTGGAAACTCGTTCAGAACTTCCTTGCGAACTCAGCAAGCCAAGAATCACAAGAAACGATCGTGTATAGCTCGAGATATTTGGATCGAAAGCTGGTTGTTTCGATCCGTACGGGGTCGAGCTTCGACGAATGTGAAAACGTTCAACCCAGTTCCGGTCCTTCTTGGTGCTTGTAGAGGAAGTTAAGGCGAGCTCAATGAGCCAAGAATCAAGTGAAATGGTGGTGTGTAGCTCGAGATATCAAGATCGAACCGAAAACGACCCTTTTCGGTTCAGGCCGTGCCGCCGCGGTTGCTGGTCGTGTCGCGGCGTAAGGCTGCCTCTGGCAGCTGCGCAAGGTTGAGACGAAGCTCTTGGAGGAGGTTTGAGGTCGTGGGGTGGCCGGATGAGGAGGAGGGAGCTTGCCCTGTTTTTGCTTCCGTTTCGGCCGAGAGGAAGGAGACGACGCGAGAGAGAGAGAGAGAAAGCTACAGTGCTTTCCAAAAACAGAAATGGAGGCCGGACCAAAAAGGAAACTTCCCAAAAAAAATTCTAGGGTTTTATCTATATATACCCGTTTCGGAAAATCTTCTAAATTCAATAACTAATTCAGAAAAAATCCGATCTTCATGTTCCGCACTTATACGGACTCGTATCGACGAACTCTACAACTTTCATGAAGGAAGTTTCTCCAAATTTTGTACGTAGAAAAAGTCGATTTCTCAAACCGAGCATTTCGAGCTTTTCCGTTAAAAATAATCGTTTCGAAACTTCGATGATTCAAAAAGTGAGTTATTATCGAACAATATTCCTGAAATCGTATAATAATTGTTCAACACAATTACTCGAATTTAAAATGAAAATTGCGGGTATTACATCTTATTCGTTGACATCAATTTATAGGAGTCAGCCTTGTTGGGACATCATTTGTATTGTTGTTTATGGTTTAGTTTTATGAACACACACACACACACATTAAGCCTAGTCTTAGAACTGAGAAGAATGAACACTTTTGTTGGTAGAAAAACCTGTTTTGAAATTTGTTATGATTTTCTCTCATTTCTTTCACTTTTAGGTTGTGTGAAGGTGGAGAACTACTGGATAGAATTTGTCCAGGTAGAATTATATTCTTTATATTGAAACTTGTGGTTGGGCACTTTCAGATTTATGATTTCAGTTTGATTTATTCTCAGTAACTCCTTGTGACAGGGGTGGAAGATACACAGAAGACGATGCTAAAGTTATTGTCGTGCAAATTTTAAGTGTTATTGCCTATTGTCATCTTCAAGGTGTTGTGCATCGTGATCTAAAGCCAGAGGTACAACTACATTCAGAGTTTCTACTTTCCACTACTTTCTTGCATTTTGATGGAATAGTATTGAAAGTCCCCTCCACATGTATTTTTTTTACATCTTCAGTTCTTGTCCGAACCTATTACCAATTACTCTTTTCATTTGATTGCTTGGCAGAATTTCTTTTTGCCACAAGAGAAGAGGATGCTTCAATGAGGGTTATTGATTTTGGTCTCTCTGATTTTATAAGGCCTGGTAATGCTTCCACATACTATCTTGTGTCATTTACTCAATATATTCAACATACGTTTACTAGACAGTTTTGATTTGTTTATCTATCATGGTCCTTTCATGAACTTTTGACCTATGGTGAATTAAAGTGCAGGCTCTCATTATAAATTCAACTGATGCCATGAAGGAGTCAATGGTATATCTGGATTTAAAGAAAAGACATGGCTTTGATTCTTTGGAACTTAATTTGAGCTGAAGATGGGACATTTTAAATATCTTTGGTAGCTGTTTGTTCCCTTCTTCATTCTGATCCAGATTATTATGGTATGAAATTGAAATTGGATGCAAATTATGGTTAAGAGTTTACATTTGATGGTTCTTCCAAGTATTTCGTCAATTATTGGTGTAATTGTTTGCTGTTCTTCCTTGTTTATTAAAGAACTGTATTTGGCTCGTGAAAATTTTAGCTTATATATAAGGTTTGGCTATGCACTGATGAGTTTGGATGTGTTTTTTGTATTCTCAGCTCGAAGGAGAGACCCACTCTCGGGTGAGTCTTGCTACATTTTTCTGTTTTTGGGACATGCTTTGTACTTTTACGTTAACTCATGGCAATATGGTATCTTAAATTTGTTAAATTATAAGAACTAATTTTCATTATTGATCATCAATCTTATCAAATAGTTTTTGCATTAAATAAAAGTTTCATTATTGGAGTTCTGGTCAGTTTGTCAAATTCAACAAGAATATAGGTGTTGAATATAAATCTTCTTATCCCTGATTTGCATGTCATGTTTTTCATTTTTCTCTATGTACAGTGGCACGTGGATTAAGACCCGCAAACGGAATATTGCAATGCCGCTGGACCCTGCAGCTTTTGCGGATGCAGTGGTCCAGATTTATCTGGATAATGCTGATGATCTGGTAATTGTTAGCTTTGTGCTGGTGATCTTGTCTAGTTATATCCCTGTGTCCTTTTGCTTTGTCAGTTGGTCATCTGTTGATTTGTGCAGGAACTTATTGCCAAGAGCATTGAATCTTCAGACCTTAACTTCTCAAGATACAGTGACATCTTTTTTTAGGCTAGTTCTCTTAATGCTTGGGTACTTTTTGTCGTTTTTTTTACACGCAATTTTGTTATGATTATTTGGTAATTTCTATGGATATTTTAGCATGAGTTCATGAATAATCATTCTATGCCAATAATGCAACTTTAGGTCTTACAATTTGTTCAGAACTGTAGGTTGTTTTCACTGGGGACCGTACACAACCAGGAACAACAAAACCTGATGAAGGGGAGCGCTACTCTTACTCTGTACTAGAGTCTGAGCCTAGACGTGAAGTCATTAGACCATCTGTTAACAAAAGATTTTGAGGCGAAGGCCATTTCTGATAAAGAATCTCAAAAATGTCATGCGACATTTCTTTCAGTCATTAATGGAGCTTTTTGTGGAAAATGAAAGGAAGAAGCTGGCAATTTTCACAGCACTTGCTTTCTCTTAGAAGCTATCAGGACTTACACCGGAAATGGTGTTCCAGCCAATGCTCATATTGGAAAAAGTAACATCGTTTTTTCCATGTAATTAGTAGGTTTTGGGGTTTTATTTTGCCTATTTTGTTAACTGTCAATGATGATGATTTTGGACAAAATATCCTAATATTCAAATCACTTTTGTCAACTGTGGATATTGCATTTTATAGCAGCAGCTACATATTTTGTGGACATCAATCCTCTCATTCCATATTGATGTCTATGTATAAAGTTTAAATCAGTTATGACTATAAAAACTGATGTCCATTAAGAGAAATACATCAGTTCTAAAATCAAAATCGATGTCCCATTAACTACAGGAAATCGAATTATTTTGGTGGAATCGATGTGCCACAAGCTAGTGCACATCGTGTTTTAGATAGATAGAGATCGATGTCCAATATAAGTATTGCCATCGATGAAGACAACCAAACCGATGTTATGAAAATCTACGGACATCGTTTTTGTTAGAGATTCGATATATTACAAGGCATTAGACATCGTTGTTTTATCAGAATCGATGTAGTATAAGATAATTAACATCTTTTTTTCCCTGGAATCTGATGTTAATGTAAGTAAATAGATCGGTTCATACAATATTAAACTGTGTATATTGAATCTGAAATCGTGGGATATGAGGCAAATTATGCATCTAAATCATTCACAACAAGAAACGTTCATGGGAACTGATGTGTGAAACAGTATCAGTCATCGTTTTTTAATGAATAACGATGTTAAAATGCATAGTTGTGCTGTAGGATCTATATTTCTTTAAGCATTAAAGACAATAAGATGAGGGTATAACAATATATACACATACAAGTTTGTTATCATTTAAACGTATTTACATCGATTTATAATGAGGAACCGATGTGTATAATAATACTAGATATCGGTTAAAAACCGATGTCTAGATTTTCCGGACTTTTCTCATCACCCACTAAGACATCGGTCGGAATTTTTTTTCTCATCGGTTTTTGGCCGATGTCTAAGGGCATTTTTCTAGTAGTGTTAGTTGGCTAGTATTTTGTATTCTAAATTGGGGTTAGTTACCTTTAAGCTTTACATAACACATGCATGCTGGCCCAACCGTTGCATTTTCGTTTCAAATATAACCAAAAATAATATTTTAACTTGATCATGATATTTTTGTTAAACTGTGTCGAGTGTTTAGGGATTTAAAACCGCATTTCTATCAAGCTTTTAGACGAGGTTATGACTAAACGTACAAACAATTTTGTGTTGTGACAATGTTTTGGACTGCTGAAGGAAGGTCTTGGACTAAAATTAACATCTTCGCCAATTATTTAGATATACAAGAACTTGGCTGTGCAATATAAAAAGGTTTTACCGCTAATTCAAAATTTAACGTATTTTGTGTAGTTGTGTCTTGATTGCATTACACATGGCTTTTCATGAAAATTTCATTTTTCAAAAAGCAGTTGAGAGGATAAGAGACAAGTGATGGTTTTCTAGAAATTGTAAGCGCAAAGCGAATCTAATTCTTGAGATTAAATACACAGTTTTAAGTTGTTTTAAATTTTAGCATTTGAATTTGATATGCATTGTTCATATTATTTTTTTCTCCCTTACAGTCTCAAAAACTATCTTTTATGCATGCACGACTATAATCTAGTATCCGAAGGGTTTTTCTTCTTTAAAAACAATGTTTAGGGTTCTGAACTGCTAACAAAGCAAAATGTTGGAATAAAAGAAACAACTTTTTATAGAAGAATGAAATTCACGCTCCATAGCTTGTGATCCACACTTATTCTCACCCCTTTTAGTCGAAATTCTTACAAAATAATAAAGTTTAAGTTACTGGAAAAAGAAACATAGTGGCTGATTGTAAAATGAGAGTGTAAATCAAATACTGCCTATCTTTTTCCTTGTAATACAAATGCAACTAAAGTTGGTCTTTGCATTGCCTCCATTTTGGTTACGAAGCCTGCACAAATTTTTCATGAACAATTTCATCTTCTAACTTTTTGAAATCTTTATATGGGTGATAACGTAATGTCACAGATACTCGAGAGAGATCCCATAATGTTGGGCAACCAACGTTTAATAGCGAAAATATGAAAATACCAAAGGAAGTCGGTCACCGTTTCTCTCGCACAACTTTCATTTTGTTTAACATTAAGTTTAGAGTTTAAGCTAGTAAAGATTATTTAAAACTAAAGAGAAATTTATTAAGAATACAAATAAATCTGATTGTAATTCGATCATGATCTTATTTTGTGGTTTTTAGATCACATGATACACACCAAAGATATGGTACGATAACGACTTAGTTAGAAAAAAAAATGGTACAATCACGACTCAAGCCTTCTTGAATTATTGCCAGCTAGCAAGGACTTTTGCTTCACGGTTTGAATTGGATCACCTCAGGCCAAACCTTCCTAGTTACCAATCTTTCTTGACACAAACTTGAACAGCTTGGTGTCCAGAGAATGATCAGTAGCAGCAGATGCAGTCGGACTCGGACTAGGAGGCAAAGGTGCAGAGGCAAAATAAATGGCGAACTTTTGCCCATTCGCGCAGTGCTGACCAAAGCTACACGTGAAGTAAAATGTGTCGCTCACCTCAACGGTAACTCTACCTGGTTGTGGGGACTGAAACAAGGGATTCTTCATGTTGCAGGCGTCGAAGTCTTCCTTGGTTAGTACAGTGATGTCATGCATTCCTTCTTCAAAGTTAAACACTGCAAGCAGAAAGAAACATGCATGCTTAGCATCTTTACCAAGAAACTGAAAAAAAAAAAATGGAAGAACAATTATTTCAGAGAAATGAAGCCTACTTCACCTAGAGTATCGTTCTCCACAAAAGAATATTTGGAAACCCATGAAGCATAATAGTCGGGAGTGGGAGGAACCATCCAACCCATGTCGTCTCCTACAGTGTAGTCGGCCCCTTCTGCGATTGCAGCAATTGCCATGACAAGCACGATCACATACTTCATACTCATCATGGTTTGAGTTGGTTGACTTCCAATCCCTATGTTTTGTGTAGAAATGGTAAGTTGACTGAGTTTAGATGTGGCAGTGTCCGAGAATTTATTCATGGAGACCTGTTGGATTTTAGGAAGTAGTTCACTGATACCCAGCCAAATTTCACATAGATATCATCCTAGATCTATGCTTTGTGTTCCTGCCGGCAATTGCAGGCTCTGCCCGTATATAAATTAATGTTGTGCATTACTAGATTCAAAATTAATTATATATATGATCTTAATAGCATCGATATTAGTCACGTCAAAAAAAGTAACCCATACTAGTTGGCTAGTATTTTGTACTCTAAATTGGGGTTAATTACCTTTAACCTCTGCATATGTATGTTTGGTGTTTTTACATGACACATGCATGCTGGCCCAACAGTTACAGTTTCGTTTTAAATGTAACCAAAAATAGTATTTTAACTTGATTATGATATTTGAGAAGTGATTTGAAATCATGGCGCATGGATCACTTTTGTACTTAATTAACCTTATAACGCCGATCAGAAGTTAAGTTACATGCAAATTAATAACCTTACCAATGTAATGTTTATATTTCAGACAAGGGAAAATGTCCATTTACCTAAATTTGAGATAAACTAACTCCACTTACCCAAGTATCTTATAAGATTTTCCACTTATCTAATAAATTACATATTTTTTGTCCTAATACCCAATTAAGTATTTTTTTTATTGCTTTTGTATATTTTTGTTACAATTCTGCCCTCTCTCTCTCTTTGTCACTCTCCAAGTCAATAGAGACTTCACCAGAATCCCGTCACCAGTCGTCGGAATCCGATCATTGGCCCTTGGAATCCCGTCACCGGTAGCTGGAATCCGGTCACTGATTGCCGAAATCCGGTCATTGGTCGCTAGACTGAGGTCAAATATCGTCAGACTTCAATCATCGGTGGCCGGAAACCTCGCCGGATGTCCCTAAAGAGGTCGTCGGAGATCTCATAGGTCACCAAAGAATATTATTACCCCCAAATAAAACCCAATAAAAAGTTAATTGCCCCTCAGTAGAATATTTATTGGTCCTCAATAAAAAATTTATTACCCCCAATAGTTAATTTATTGTCCCCCAATAGAATGTTTATTCTCCCTTGCCCTTCTCAGTAATAAATTTCCCTATATTAATGACAAGAAATAAGAAGAAAAAGTTGTACCACACTACAGTTTGATACATCAAGGAATAAGAATAAGAAGAGCACCACACTACAACCCTTTTCAATGTGGCCCATTATAAAGCTAAAACATTGATCAGGTTGCACATGAGAGTTTAATAAACATGAGTTTTACTGTAAAAAGAAAAAGCATGAGCTTGGAATAAGAAATTACAAGTTCATGTCAATCAACTCAATACAGCACTATGTTGAGGTGCAGCTAGAAATAATGAAACCCAACCACAATACCACGTGAAACCCAACCACCATCTTTGGGATTTGGGAATTTGGTTCCCATTCGTCATTAGCTCGAGCAACGCCAAGACACCTAGTCCTTTTTTGGAGTTGAACGAAAGTGACCTCGGGTTGTTAAGACTCTCGTCACTCATGTCAAGAACTTGGTGACGGTGCAGCAAAGCCTTGCCACCGTCTCTGGTGGCCTCCTTGCGGACATCTCCGACGTGCTTCAAAAGCTGGCCGAGCGAAGGCGAAGCACTATGTGAGGCTTGTGGGAAGTCGTCGAGCTCTATAGTGAAAAATGACGATATCTGATTCTTTGATTCCCTGACACTAGTTAGAATTTCACTAAACGACGACCACAACCAAATCGGAGGGGGGGGGGGGGGGGGGAAGGAGAGATCGGAGGGGAGAAGAGAGAGAGAGAGAGAGAGAAGAGAGAGGGGGATTTGGGATTTGGATCGGGGATAGAGAGATGTGGTTTTAGTGGCAGAATGATAGATTTGTAATTTATTAATTGAATGTAAGATAAAATTATAATTTTACCCTTAAATTGGGTAAGTGGGGCACATTAATCTCTTACTGGAGTAAGTGGGTTCATATTAACTCAAATTTGGGCATTTGATTAAGATCCCTATTATAATAAATGGCCCATGGTTTTTATTCTTATCCTTGTGGTTTTAAATGTTCAATTATCTTCGGTTTGTGAATCTAATTAATCATGGTCCAATAGTTGATGTTCATCCATAAATGAAGCATGTTGAAACTAATTAAGGATTAAATACTTGTTACTCATCAAACTTTTATTTGAAAATAGTTTAGTCCATCGCTTTTTAAATTAAACTATATAGTCCTTATTCTCTCTACTTCTCACACAACATGCCTAAATTGACTATTATACCCTCATTTCAACTTTTTTCAATTTTTTTTAATTCTTCTCTCTGTTTTTTCCCCTACTTCACTCTCTCAGCTCTCTCTCTCTCTCTCTCTCTCTCTCTCTCTCTCTCTCTCTCTCTCTCTCTCTCTCTCTCTCTCTCTCCCCTCCTAAAAACAAAACCCCTAAGACTCTCTCTTCCTCCCCTATATTTGGTACAGATCACCATATTCATGGCGATGAAGATCACGACCTTGTGTGTTGTTATCGGATCTGGGAATTTGGGTTATTCGGAGAACTCAGGGCCTGATTTTTGCAGAAATCGAAGCTCACCATCACTAGTAAATCTCTCAGCGATTTCAAAATCGTTCAGGAAAAGTGATTGAATGAGAGGTTGAACGTGCATGAGAGAGACATCAGGTCGCTAAAATTCTCCAGCACCTATCTGGTGAAGCAGTTGTCGGAGGTCTATTGGAGGAGATTTTCCATATCGAACCAAATTCCGGTCGGAATTTCAGAATTTCGCAGGTGAATTTGTTTTTGGCAAGTATCAGTCTCTGCAATTGCTTACAGTTTTTAAGACCTTTCTCTAAGGAACCGGAGAGGGAGTTGTTGGAGAGGTCGAGGTTATGGGTACAGTGGCGCGTTGGGTTCTAGATCGGGCACCAAGTCGGGTTCTTTGGCTTTAGGCTAGTGTTTGTTCATGTCTAGCTTTCTGTAGAGGTGATAATGTGATGGATTGATGTTGGTATAGCAATTGGAATTGGGATACAGCTTGTTTTTTAAATCATATGATGTCGGAGGAGTCGCGGAGGTGACGATCGATAAGGGATTAGGAGTGGTAAGGGGAGTCGACGGGGCTGAGGATAGGGGTGGACTGAAAAAAAGTGGTGGCCTTGTCGCTGTTGTGGGAGTTGCGGGAGGGGCTTTGGACATAATAGACTGGGCAACAGGGGAATCGTGTCGGGAACGATGGTCTTCACTAATGGCAAAGTATGCCTACACCAACTCAGAGAGGTAGAAAGAGAGAGAAGAGAGGGAAATCAGGGTATAATAGTTATTTTAGGCCTGTTGTGTAAGAATTAGAGAGAATAAAGATCATCCAATTTAATTTAAAAGCGAAGGGACTAAACTGTTTTTCAGGAAAAAATTTGAGGAGTAACAAGTATTTAATCCATTAATTAACTAAGCCATTCTTGATGGCTAGAGAGAGAGACTCCCCTTTCTCTCTAACTTTCTCTTACCCCATTCCCTTCCAACCTTGGAATTCCATTCTACCACCTTAGAGCCTCCCCTCCCGTCACATCATTCATCCTAGTACTCAATAAATCCTTACTGTTATCTTCCCTTCAACTAGCTTTTTTTACCAAATGATTTGCCCCACCTGACTGGCTTGCCTTCTGTTTCAAGTCTCCACCATCGCTTTGCTCTACCCTTTACCCAGTGGTAGCTAGGCTTTTCTTCTCTCCAACTTTTAGAGTTTTCTCTTTCTCTACCCACACGTGGTAGCTTATTCCTATTTCTACCTTCTTTGAGGTAACAGAGTTGTTCCCTGTCTCCCCGCCCTGCCCCCACCATGCCCTATCACGACCACCTGACCTCCAAATTGGAGAACACTTGCTGCCTAGACGATGTTGAACATGAGGTGTCTTTACTTGGAGCAATAATTGCGGATGTGGTTCCAAATATTGGTGGCATCAAGGGCTCCCTCAGAAGTTCCTGGAAGGATATAGGAGGCTTCAAAATTGCCCACCTGCACCACAACCTCTTCTCCATCAAAACATCTCCAGATGGTGCTAAGAACTTTCTAGATGGTGGACCTTGGCATGTTGACAACATGAGGTTCAATGTGGTAAGATGGCTACCCAACCATACCATAAATGATGTTCACTTTCATAAGGTTTGGTATTAGGTACAAATCTCGAGTCTTACCTATGAGAAAATCAACCCTAAGAATGATATGCTGATTGACTTAGAAATTAGAACTGTGTTAGAACTTGAAGATCCCGAGAAGGTTGATGCAACCCTAAGGGGCTACCTCAGAGTTAAGGTATTGTTGGATGCCAGAAACTCTCTACCCACTGGCTTTTGGCTTCCTCTAAATGAGTATACCACAACCAGGGTAGATTACACATATGAGGGGCTCTGTGATTTTTGTTACAAATGTGGTTGTCTAGGGCACCACATGGATGTTTGTAAGAATTTTAGGATCATCAACCTTGATGAAGGTGAACAAAAAACATTTGGTATGGCCCTTGGATGAAGAGGAAGACATTCACTGTCAAACAGCAATCATGGCTCGATCGTCCGGCAAGGGTTAACCGGAGAGGGCCCAAAACAAAGAGATTCACGGAGCTTGACTTGTAATACCCGCAATTTCCATTTTTAATTCGAGTGATTGTATCGAATGATTATTATGCGATTTCACGATTTATGTTCGATAATCATTCATTTTTACAATTATCGAAGTTTCGAAACGTTTATTTTAACGAAAAGCTCGAAATACTCGGGTTGAGAAATCGACTTTTTCTACGTACGAAATTTGGAGAAACTTCCTTCATGAAAGTTGTAGAGCTCGTCGATACGAGTCCGTGCACGTGCGGAACACGAAGATCGGATTTTTTCTGAATTAGTTATCGAATTTCGAAGTTTTCCGAAACTTGTATATATAGAAAAATTTTAGAAACCCTAATTTTTTTTCCCTACCGGTTTCTTTTTTTTCCTTTTCTTCCTTCTTCTTCTTCTTCCTCCGTTTCTGGGAAAAACTGGTTCTCTCACTCTCTCTTACAGACGCAACGGGCCGAAAGAGGAGGAAAACTTCTCCTTAATTGTTCTCCCTCCACAGACCACCTCTCGACCTCAAACCAAGTCCCAGGTGTTCGTCTCGAGCTGCTCTAGCTCCCGGAGGCAGTCTCACACGGCGGCGCAGCCTGTGGTGGCGGCGGCACGGCCCGAACCGAAAACGACTATTTTCGGTTCGATCTCGATATCTCGAGCTACACTCCATCATTTCACTTGATTCTTGTCTCATTGAGCTCGCCTCAACTTCCTCTACAAGCACCAAGAATGACCGGAACTGGGTCGAACGTTTTCACGTTCGTCGGAGCTCGACCCGAACGGATCGAAATACCGAAACTTTCGATCAAGATATCTCGAGCTATACACGATCGTTTCTTGTGATTCCAAGCTTGTTGAGTTCGCAAGGAAGTTCTGAACAAGTTTCCAGAAGGGATCGGGGCCTGAAGTTGCAGTTTTCACGTCGGTTTTCAAGCTCACCGGTTTCTGCATTTTTTTCCGGCCGCCGACTGTAAATCGGTAATTTTGATGCCTTCCGTTCATTTTTAGGTCTTGTGCTAGTTATAAAAGTTGCTCAGAATGATGAAACGAAGGGGACAAGCTCGGCCCCGACACCATTGGTGGTGGTCGGTGGCGGCTCTGTCCCTTACTCCGGCGGCCTTTTCCGGCCACCTCCGGAGGTCTAAAAATTGGTTTCTGTCCATTTTATGATTCTATGTTTCGATACGATCATTTCGGCGTATTATACGCATTTTTTGGATATCGTATGAATTAGTTATGAATTTTGTGATTTCGATCGATTTCGGTCGTTAGATTTTTGATCTGTGAAATTATGACCGTTGGATGAACTTGTAAATTTGTTATGATGATCATATGACTGTCCCAGAGGCTTTGTGTGGTCATGGACGAAGATCCGACCGTTGGATCTTCGTATATGTGAAAAACGGTAATTAGGGGAGCGTTTCGTGAGAAACCGCTCGTCGGATTTTAATGTAAATTAGAATCTGACCTTTAATTAGTGGTTAAATTATGAGTTGAAATTGTTGGCTAAATTCGAATCACATTTGATTAGGTGATTGACGGATTTTAATTGCGTGAGCTATTCGGCGTTAATTATAAATTATAATTTATAATTATATTGAAGACGCAGCGGGAGTTTCGAGGTGAGTAAAACTCACGTGGTTCATATTACGAACCGAGCATTTAATTTATTTATTTTTGGAAATTGTGTGAAAAATATTTGCGGATTAAATATTTGTTTTAAAATTTCATGGACTTGAATTACCACGGTCCATAGGTAAGTAAAATGAATTTTAACTATACAAATGAATTTCATAATTTTCTTGTGTGAACTATAGATGGTATTAGTGGTCATTCCTGAGTGGATGATTACGTATATATATATTTACGTGGAAAATATATATTGATGAGTGGATTGTTTGATTGATGATATGATTGAGTGAAATTGATGTGTTGATTTTATTACAGTTGTGTGATTCCATAATAATATGATGTATCTTGGTTGGGTTGATTTCAGTATGTGAAATTATATGTTGTGTTCATTGATGGGTTTAGGGTCGATGTAAAGACTGGTGTGGGGAATCGGACGCTCTAATCCTAGTGTGGATGATGGGATACGATTGGTTGAGTATGTGGAATTATTGGACGTTCTAAATATGTATATAGGTATACATATTGATGAAATACAATAATTGATAAATATGTCGGATGCCATAACCTAGGCCAGGTGACGGGCTACGATTCAGTTAGAGCTCTAGTCTGTCAAATACCGTATTTTTATAAATACGATGATGAGAGTTGTGGGGAAAGTGTGAGTTGGGTTGTCTTGATATATTGAATTGGTGTTGGATTGAGATTGTTATTATTTGCATATGTGGAAATAATTGAGTGTTGCTGTGTGTGGAAATAAATGAGATTAAATTAAGCAACAGTTCATTCTTTTACTCATACAAGCTTTCATAAGCTTACCGGGTTTTGTGTTGTTGCAATCCCGGTACACTATTCAATGGTGTAGCGGATATTCCTGCAGGTCAGGATAACCAGGGAGGTGACCGAGCTGCTTAGGTGTTATAGCAGTTTTGTTATTTATTTAGTTGTGAGGTGTGTGTATGCTCATTTAGAGCTTTACATTATATTTTGGATTGAGTTGTAATAATTAACCGAGAATACATTCGGTTTGATTTTATTTCGTGTGGTGAGCATGTTAAGAAAAGAAAAATTTTCAGGATGATAATTTTGTGATGTGGTATTTTCATGTCTCGGATTTTGAATTGTTATTCTAAAATTTCGGGGCGTGACAGTTTGGTATCAGAGCGTAAGGTACATATTTGGTGATATGTCAATACTTACCGAGTGATGGCCCGTCTGCAGCGGATCCCCATCGTGTGCTCTTCGGTATTGACAATGTCATTGGGTATGTGAGTGCGTTAGGTTGGCTAGGAACGTTAGTACTTTTAGGAAATTTAAGTATTGTTATGTATGATCAGTACTTGGTTAATATGGACTTGCATTTGACTTATGCTTTGTTTAAGTGTTATGCGTGTATTAATCAAGTATATCATGCTTATTAGGTAATGGAGATTGAGGGAAACGAGGCCAGAGGTCGGGGTAGAGGTAGACCTCGTGGCAGGGGTAGAGGCCGAGGAAGGGGTAGGGCCCCTCCAGTCGAAGAAGTATTCGAGTCGGAGGAAGATGCACCATATGAGGATCAGCCTATTCCTCCTGTAGCTGTGGTTGATAATCCTGCTCGCTTGCTGATGCTAGCAAGGGAAATTACTCGCTTGGGAGCAACCAAGTTTGGAGGAGGCACAGATTATATGGTGGCGGATCGTTGGATAGAGGATTTGCAGACTTATTTCGATCTGCTTGATTGCACTGAGACCGATAAGAGGAAGCTAGCCGCTTTCATGCTGAAGGATGAGGCTAGGGTATGGTGGAACGTCACTCAGAGGAGCATTGAGGTGTCTACCTTGACATGGGACGGCTTTGAGAGGCTGTTCAGGGAGAAGTACTTTCCACCAGCAGTGAAGGAGAGGTTGGAGCGAGAGTTCCTTGCACTTGTACAGGGGAAGATGACCGTAATTGAGTATGATGCGGAGTTCTCCAGATTGTACAAGTATGTGAGGCAGATGGAGGATGAGGACTTGGCCAAGAAGTTTCAGAGAGGGTTGAGTCCTTCGATTGAGCGTGATGTAGCTATCTTGGAGCTAAAGACCAAGAGAGAGATCTTGGCTAAGGCACAGATCATTGAGCAGCAGAACCTGATTCGTAGAGAGAAGGAGTCTGCTGAGAGAGACTTCCAGGGCAAGGGGAAGGCCATAGCGGGGAGCAGTAGAGCTAGAGACTTCAGGGGTGGGTTCTGGAAGAGACAGAGGACTCAGTTTCAGCATCAGGCTCCAGCTAGGGCAGCAGTAGCTCCTCCTGTTCAGGCTATGCCTATCAGGCAGATAGCACCAGCAGCTCCAGTGAAGTGCTTTAACTGTGGCGAGCCGGGCCACATCTCTCGTGCGTGCACGAAGCCACGGGGTAGGTTATGCTACAGTTGTGGACAGGCAGGACATCAGGCTAGGGAGTGTCCTCGGATTCAGGGTAGAGTGCAGGGTAACCAGCAGAGGCAGTTACCACCTGCTCATGCTAGGGTCTTTGCCATCGGTCAGGCAGGCACGGGAGTGGAAGGTACCTTATCTGTTTATCACTTTCTTGCTAGAGTACTATTTGATACGGGAGCCTCACACTCTTTCATATCTAGTTCGGTTGTGGATGTTTTGGGTTTGATTGCTATGCCTCTGACTAGATCATTGTGTGTTACATCACCTCTCGGTGTGTCTCTTGAGCTTAGCATGCTGTGTGATGATTGCCCTATTGGGATTGGTGGCAGAGAGTTCTTTGCATCTTTGATTGTGATTCCGGATCACACGTATGATGTGATTTTGGGTATGGATTGGTTGAGCCCGAACCATGCTGTTATTGATTGCTTTAGGATGATTGTGTCCTTCCATGTTCCGGGGCAACCGGTGTTTCATTACCGTTGCCTGAAGTCTGACATCACCATGAGGATAGGGATTTTGGCCCATATTGAATCAGGGAGTAGTACTTCAAAGATTACAGGGATTCCTGTAGTTTCAGAGTATGAAGATGTGTTTCAGGAGATCCCTAGGTTACCTCCGAAAAGGGTAATGGACTTCTCCATTGATGTGATACCAGGTACTTCACCTGTGTCGAAAGCACCTTATCGAATGGCTCCAGCTGAACTTCAGGAGTTGAAGGTTCAGATTGAGGGCTTACTTGCACAAGGGTTCATTCAGGCAAGTGTGTCTCCTTGGGGCGCACCAGTGTTGTTTGTGAAGAAGAAGGATAGTTCACTTCGTCTATGTGTGGATTATCGACAGTTGAACAAGGTGACCATCAAGAATAGGTACCCTTTACCTAGGATTGATGACTTGTTCGATCAGCTTAGAGAAGCTACTGTATTCTCGAAGATTGACTTGAGGTCTGGATATCACCAGTTGAGGGTGAAGGAGGAAGATATTCCAAAGACGGCGTTCAGGACCAGGTATGGACATTTTGAGTTTCTTGTCATGCCTTTTGGTCTCACGAATGCCCCCGCAACATTTATGGACTTGATGAACCGTACGTTCAGTCCTTACTTGGATCAGTTTGTGGTAGTGTTCGTTGACGACATCTTGATTTATTCAAGGTCGTCAGCTGAGCATGAGAGGCATCTGCGAATAGTGCTGCAGACATTGAGAGAGCAGAAACTATTTGCCAAGTTCGAGAAGTGCGACTTCTGGCAGAGTGAAGTCAAGTTCCTTGGTCATGTGGTCTCGAAGGATGGAGTTTCTATGGATCCTTCGAAGGTTGAAGCAGTGATGAGTTGGAGTCGCTCAACTACGGTTACAGAAATCCGTAGCTTCCTTGGATTGGCTGGTTATTACAGGCGCTTCATTGAAGGGTTTTCTGGTATTGCTTCGGCTTTGACCAAATTGACCAGGAAAGACACTCAGTTCGTATGGTCGGATAAGTGTGAGAAGGCTTTCATAGAGCTGAAGACTAGATTGACTACAGCTCCGGTGTTGACTATTCCTACTAGTGGTGGTGGATTAGTCATTTACAGCGATGCATCTCATCAGGGTTTGGGTGTGTGTTGATGCAGAATGGTAGTGTTGTTGCTTATGGTTCTAGACAGTTGAAGGTACATGAGCGGAATTACCCTACTCATGATCTAGAGCTAGCAGCTGTGGTGTTTGCCTTGAAGATTTGGAGGCACTATCTCTATGGTGAAAAATTTGAACTCTTTTCTGATCACAAGAGTTTGAAGTATCTATTCTCCCAGAAGGAATTGAACATGAGGCAGAGGAGATGGATGGAGCTCATTAAGGACTATGATTTCACCTTGGAGTATCATCCCGGAAAGGTGAATGTAGTAGCGGATGCTTTGAGTAGGAAACCGCGGGTAATCATGGCATCGATTATGGTGCGGGAGTGGCGCATGTTAGAAGCTGCATCTGAGTTCGACCTTATGCCCGCAGGAGCAGGACAGGGAATCTTTCTCGGTAGTATCACCTTACAGCCCACCTTGATCTCCAGGATCATTCAGGGTCAGACACTTGATGAGTTTGCTCAGGCAAGGATTTCTGAGATGACTGCTGATCCGGATGTGGAGGGTCCTTTTGAGTGGATGATTGGGGCTAATGGAGGGTTGAGATATCGAGGGAGATTGTATGTACCGAGTGTTGATAACCTCAGGGAGGAGATCATGCGGGAAGCACATAGGTCTCGATATACTATACATCCAGGAGGTACTAAAATGTATATGGATCTACGAAGGCAGTTTTGGTGGTATGGTATGAAGAGGGATGTGGCGGAACACGTGTCGAAGTGTCTTACCTGTCAACAGGTGAAGGCAGAGCATCAGAAACCAGCAGGTATGCTGAACCCCTTATCGATTCCTGTGTGGAAATGGGAAGACATCTCTATGGACTTTGTGACTGGATTGCCCAGATCCAGGCAAAGTTATGACTCGATTTGGGTGATTGTTGACCGGTTGACTAAATCAGCACACTTCCTTCCGGTGGCAAAAACGTACTCAGGTGATGCATTGTGTAAGTTATATGTGAACGAGATAGTGAGGCTTCATGGAGTGCCTGTGACGATTGTATCGGATCGTGATGCTCGTTTCACATCAGAATTCTGGCGTAGGTTCCACAAGGCATTTGGTACGCCTCTTGCTATGAGCACTGCATTTCACCCACAAACAGATGGACAGACCGAGAGAGTGAATCAGGTGATGGAGGACATGCTCAGAGCATGTGTTCTGGATTTTAAGGGTAGTTGGGCGGATCATCTGCCATTGGTAGAGTTTGCCTACAACAACAGCTATCACTCTAGTATCAGTATGGCTCCATATGAGGCTCTTTATGGTAGGCCATGTAGGACTCCTATCTGTTGGGCGGAAGCAGGGGATAAAGGACTCATCGGACCTGAGATTGTACAGGAGACTACAGAGAAGGTCACTACTATTCGGGACAGAATCCGAACCGCTCAGAGTAGACAGAAGAGTTATGCTGACTTGAAGAGGAGACCATTGGAGTTTGAGACAGGTGATCTTGTGTTCTTGAAAGTCTCACCAATGAAAGGTGTGGTGAGATTTGGCAAGAAGGGAAAACTCGCACCGAGGTATGTAGGACCCTTTGAGATTCTAGAAAGGGTTGGTAACTTGGCATATCGTCTTGCATTACCTGTTAGCATGTCGGGTGTACACAACGTTTTCCATGTGTCTCTGCTCAGGAAGTATGTTCGAGATGAGTCTCACGTGATTGACCACGGTATGATCGAAGTGAGCCCGGATGTGACGTTTGTAGTTGAACCTGTTCGTATCTTGGATAGGTCTACAAAGAAACTTCGTAGGAAAGAGGTTGATCTCGTGAAGGTGTTGTGGAGTCATCATGATGAGGGTGATGCATCATGGGAGTTAGAATCTGACATGAGGACGAGGTATCCACAGCTTTTTGGGGAATTGGGTACATGAATTTCGGGACTAAATTCCTTTAAGGGGGGTAGATTGTAATACCCGTAATTTCCATTTTTAATTCGAGTGATTGTATCGAATGATTATTATGCGATTTCACGATTTATGTTCGATAATCATTCATTTTTACAATTATCGAAGTTTCGAAACGTTTATTTTAACGAAAAGCTCGAAATACTCGGGTTGAGAAATCGACTTTTTCTACGTACGAAATTTGGAGAAACTTCCTTCATGAAAGTTGTAGAGCTCGTCGATACGAGTCCGTGCACGTGCGGAACACGAAGATCGGATTTTTTCTGAATTAGTTATCGAATTTCGAAGTTTTCCGAAACTTGTATATATAGAAAAATTTTAGAAACCCTAATTTTTTTTTCCTACCGGTTTCTTTTTTTTCCTTTTCTTCCTTCTTCTTCTTCTTCCTCCGTTTCTGGGAAAAACTGGTTCTCTCACTCTCTTACAGACGCAACGGGCCGAAAGAGGAGGAAAACTTCTCCTTAATTGTTCTCCCTCCACAGACCACCTCTCGACCTCAAACCAAGTCCCAGGTGTTCGTCTCGAGCTGCTCTAGCTCCCGGAGGCAGTCTTACACGGCGGCGCAGCATGTGGCGGCGGCGGCACGGCCCGAACCGAAAACGACTATTTTCGGTTCGATCTCGATATCTCGAGCTACACTCCATCATTTCACTTGATTCTTGTCTCATTGAGCTCGCCTCAACTTCCTCTACAAGCACCAAGAATGACCGGAACTGGGTCGAACGTTTTCACGTTCGTCGGAGCTCGACCCGAACGGATCGAAATACCGAAACTTTCGATCAAGATATCTCGAGCTATACACGATCGTTTCTTGTGATTCCAAGCTTGTTGAGTTCGCAAGGAAGTTCTGAACAAGTTTCCAGAAGGGATCGGGGCCTGAAGTTGCAGTTTTCACGTCGGTTTTCAAGCTCACCGGTTTCTGCATTTTTTTCCGGCCGCCGACTGTAAATCGGTAATTTCGATGCCTTCCGTTCATTTTTAGATCTTGTGCTAGTTATGAAAGTTGCTCAGAATGATGAAACGAAGGGGACAAGCTCGGCCCCGACACCATTGGTGGTGGTCGGTGGCGGCTCTGTCCCTTACTCCGGCGGCCTTTTCCGGCCACCTCCGGAGGTCTAAAAATTGGTTTCTGTCCATTTTATGATTCTATGTTTCGATACGATCATTTCGGCGTATTATACGCATTTTTTGGATATCGTATGAATTAGTTATGAATTTTGTGATTTCGATCGATTTCGGTCGTTAGATTTTTGATCTGTGAAATTATGACCGTTGGATGAACTTGTAAATTTGTTATGATGATCATATGACTGTCCCAGAGGCTTTGTGTGGTCATGGGCGAAGATCCGACCGTTGGATCTTCGTATATGTGAAAAACGGTAATTAGGGGAGCGTTTCGTGAGAAACCGCTCGTCGGATTTTAATGTAAATTAGAATCTGACCTTTAATTAGTGGTTAAATTATGAGTTGAAATTTTTGGCTAAATTCGAATCACATTTGATTAGGTGATTGACGGATTTTAATTGCGTGAGCTATTCGGCGTTAATTATAAATTATAATTTATAATTATATTGAAGACGCAGCGGGAGTTTCGAGGTGAGTAAAACTCACGTGGTTCATATTACGAACCGAGCATTTAATTTATTTATTTTTGGAAATTGTGTGAAAAATATTTGCGGATTAAATATTTGTTTTAAAATTTCATGGACTTGAATTACCACGGTCCATAGGTAAGTAAAATGAATTTTAACTATACAAATGAATTTCATAATTTTCTTGTGTGAACTATAGATGGTATTAGTGGTCATTCCTGAGTGGATGATTACGTATATATATATTTACGTGGAAAATATATATTGATGAGTGGATTGTTTGATTGATGATATGATTGAGTGAAATTGATGTGTTGATTTTATTACAGTTGTGTGATTCCATAATAATATGATGTATCTTGGTTGGGTTGATTTCAGTATGTGAAATTATATGTTGTGTTCATTGATGGGTTTAGGGTCGATGTAAAGACTGGTGTGGGGAATCGGACGCTCTAATCCTAGTGTGGATGATGGGATACGATTGGTTGAGTATGTGGAATTATTGGACGTTCTAAATATGTATATAGGTATACATATTGATGAAATACAATAATTGATAAATATGTCGGATGCCATAACCTAGGCCAGGTGACGGGCTACGATTCAGTTAGAGCTCTAGTCTGTACAAATACCGTATTTTTATAAATACGATGATGAGAGTTGTGGGGAAAGTGTGAGTTGGGTTGTCTTGATATATTGAATTGGTGTTGGATTGAGATTGTTATTATTTGCATATGTGGAAATAATTGAGTGTTGCTGTGTGTGGAAATAAATGAGATTAAATTAAGCAACAGTTCATTCTTTTACTCATACAAGCTTTCATAAGCTTACCGGGTTTTGTGTTGTTGCAATCCCGGTACACTATTCAATGGAGTAGCGGATATTCCTGCAGGTCAGGATAACCAGGGAGGTGACCGAGCTGCTTAGGTGTTATAGCAGTTTTGTTATTTATTTAGTTGTGAGGTGTGTGTATGCTCATTTAGAGCTTTACATTATATTTTGGATTGAGTTGTAATAATTAACCGAGAATACATTCGGTTTGATATTATTTCGTGTGGTGAGCATGTTAAGAAATGAAAAATTTTCAGGATGATAATTTTGTGATGTGGTATTTTCATGTCTCGGATTTTGAATTGTTATTCTAAAATTTCGGCCCAACTTGGCCCAACTTGCAACCCGTTAGTGGTGGATGGTGCTGGACTTAAGGTCGTAGTGAGCCGACCTATAACCCCACTTTTCCTCGATACCCAAGTACAGGAAAAGTTCCTATCCAAGCCTCTTTAGGCCCTCTCAACCACTCCAACCACTGTAGTGGTTCACCAAATGAATTTTTATCTTCCAAACCTACCCTATACCTAACCAAGTTTACCTCCTCAGCTTCAACTCCTAACCCAGCTAAAAGATCCTTTTCACCTGTGAACTCTGACGCAAATCTCAGACATTCCAAAACAAGGCTTATCTCTTCCCAGGAGGAGCTGTTAGAGCAAGTGCACCGGTCTGGTTTTGACCGGGCAAAAGCTAGATCTTGCTGAGGTGGTGACTTGCTTGTTCAAAATCTGGTTTCCAGCGGAAAGTTTTTGACCAGCGAAAAACTTGGCTTTCTTGACCGAAGCCAAGAATATAGTCATGGCCATGACTAAATCCATGACCCAGGCAAGAAATTAGCCAGCAAGGCCCACAACAGAAACGTGGGCGACGTCAGCAAATAAAGGGAGAAGGAGACGCGCCAGCAACGGAAGTGAAGGACAACAGCTTGACACGTGGCGCCGCAATCTCCCACATGCGTTGCTTCAGTCGCTTGTCGCGTAGCGACATGGAATGGGCAGGAGTAAGAGCACGTGGAAGAGAGCCGTTGGAGGGCTACAGATTCTGATCCCAACGGTCATGAAATCACAGCCATTGATTTCAATTAATTTCCGGATCCAACGGCAAACAATTATATTTGTACTATATATATACATAACGTTAATAAACGGTAACAAAATGAACAGTAAAAAATTCTAAACATTTCTCTATAAATACCTACAATTTATTTTACATCTCACACCCAAAAAATTATCTTTCATACTAACCCAATTTTGTGCTTCCTCCTCTTCATATAGCTCTCATCTTTCAAATTTATTTATATCCAATATGGCCGAACAAAGGGGAAACACACATCCAGTGGCCGAACAAGTGGGAGATCAAAGTGAAGATGATAATACCCAAGACAAAAGGAGATGGACGGATGAGGAAGATGTTCAATTGTGCAAGTCTTGGAAAGTTGTAAGCCAAGATCCGGGTGTGGGCACAAATCAGAAAAAAAATGACCTATGGAGGCGCGTGAAGCGACACTTTGTAGCAAATTGTCATTGGAGCCGATCCGCTTCCTCTTTGCAGGGAAGGTGGAAAATTTTGAAGATTGAACTCTTTGAGTGGCATTGTGCATTAAAGTAAGCGAAAAATTGGTACAAGAGCGGTTCGAATGTGGTTGATGAGGTATGTACTAGTTGATAAATCATTTAATTTGTTGATACATTATAGTAAAATATGTCTTCATAAATAATGTAGTAATTATAATATCATTTTAATTGTAGTAATTGTTTTTCGTTATAATTAAAATAATTAGCTGATAAATAATGTAGTAATTATAATATCGTTTTAATTGTAGTAATTATAATATCGTTTATATTTGTACTAATTGTATTTTTTAATATTTTTTTTAATTACGTAGCTGGAGGAAGCACATAAATTGTGGCATGTCGGGATGAAGAGAAAAGGGAAGAAAAAAAAATACAATTTTCAGAGTTTTTCTAGTTATGCTGTTGTGGAAAACTTTGCACAATTTAAAGACATCCCTAGTCATACATCCGGAGGAACATCAAATGCAGGAAATCAACATATGCGCACAGAACCAATTCCTGGAAATTCTCCCATCAACTTAGACGTGGATGTAGATGAGGTAATTGCAGGTGAAACTGCAGATCTTAATGTGAGGCCTCAAGGAAGGAAGGCTGCAAAAGAAGCAATACGAAAAGGAAAGAAGGCAGCGAAAGATCAAAGTCCTTTGTCAAGCAGTCTCGAGAGTATAGTGAACAACCAAATAGAGGCAACCAAGGGCAAGAAAAAACTCGATGACGAATTCGCTCGAAGTCTCCAAGAGGAAGAGAAAAGAGCATGTATCCTCTTGCAAATCGAAATGCGAAAAGAGCAACTCCTATTTCAAGAAAGGCAAGATCGAATTAAAGAGAGGGAATAGCGTATTATGGAGATGGATACAAGTAAAATGACACAAAATAAAAAGCGTTATTGGTCAAGAAAACAAAAGAAGATTACAGACAAAGAAGATCTTGGTGAGCAGACACCACCTTCTATGGGTGGATACTATCCGCAACCCAAATTTGGTGGTGCATACCTACAACCTCCTTACCCCGGTGCATACCCACAACCTGTAACGTCCCGAACCTAAATTTACCCGTTTACTAGTCATTTAGACGGTAAACGATAACTAATTTCATTTTTACTTTGTTTCGATACTTTTAGTGGCCCTAAAAGTTGACTTTTTGTTCGGGTCAAAATTTGAGAAAATGTTCTTCATGAAAGTTGTAGAGGACGTTAAACCGAGCGCGTGCATATGTGGTTTGTAAAAATCGGAGTTCGTATGCGAAAGTTATAAGCGAAATACTAAAGTTACTGTTCATGATAAATAGTATAAATTAGAATTTTTTACTGTGGCCGGTAATTTTTTTCTCTCTCCCCTTCCCTGCGTTTTTCTTCTTCTTCTCCCCGAACTGTCGCTTTTTCTCTCTCTCGCCTGTAACTCCGGCCTTCTTCCTCCTCCGGCCACCTAACGACGCAAAGCAAGCATCTTTGAACTCGTCTCCGTCCTCTCTGGGCGCATGTGGTGGTGTTTTGCGGTGGCTCGACCCGTGGAGCTCGGATTTGAGCTATGAAGTTTATTGTAGCAATCCGGAAGTTTCGTAGATTTTCGGCGATTCCGGCCATCTCCGGCCACCAAACCAGCGTCGAAGGTCGGGTTTTTGCCAAGGATCATTTCCCCCCTAGCCTTGAGCCACGATTTGCAGTGTAGAGGAGGAATTGAAGATTTGAAAATTTTGGGGTACTATTCACGATTCGGGTACAAACTTCTCCTTAATTGTTGAGGTACTTCTACTCATTTTCTGACTTGGTCATAGTTGAGAGAATTAATGGGTGTGTTGAGAAGGTGCTGCTGCCAAAATTTGGTGGCCATTGGAGCTGGTGGCATTGGTGGCGGCGGTGGCTAGGCTAGCTTTTTAATTCCAATTTCTGGCTAGTTAAATCCTATAATTATCCTAGAACTTGTATATGAAGTTTGGTGAGGATTGGTGGAGTTTTGAATCGGTTATAAATTTCTAAAGATTTGGATTTCGATTAATGTTAATCGTGAATCCGATTGTCGGATTTCCTCCATAATTGTTGTAAAGTCTGAATTTGACGTTTGGGCAGCGTTGGCGAAGTTTGGTAGGTTGTGGAAGAGAATTGGAGGAGTTGAGGTTATGGGTTTAGGATTTAATTATTGTTTATCGTAACATTATTTTCTTTCCGTCCGGTAATTGTTAGTTTACGAATAATTGTGTACAGGACGAGATACCGACTCATCACTTGACGAGGATCCTTACGCTTGGATACCACATTAGTCGTATACTGTGAGTGGACTTTTGGTTTTTTAAATATTGATGCATGCAATTGATTTTCTGAAATAAGTATTTAATTAATTAATGAACATATTATTATATTTTACTTTCGGGAAATTGTTATTGATTATTGATTTTGTTTTGGGAAATGGATTAGTAATTTAAATTATTGTTTTAATTTATCGAGCATATTATTCTGATTAAAATATTCGTAATCATGCCGATTAGAAGTTGTTATGCTCCGTTTTAAATTTGTTATTTGAAATAATCTTCGACGAGTTGTTTTCCGAGATTATTTCCGGAAATGAAAGTATTATTTATTAGCGGATTTGCTTTTTCCGAGGAATCCTCGGAAATGGGATTTTTCATCGGAACTTAGGAACTTATTTGATTTTCGTATATTGGTTTATGATTTCGAGTTTATGTTGGCGTGCGGGGTCACGTCATTGGACTATATTTCTTTCTTGTCAGACTTCGGGGAAGTTTTACTGATTTTCGATTTTCGTATGGTTTTTACCCACCATACCTGGGTCGATATATTTTATTGCTAGCTAGCCTATTAGTACTCCTCCATGCTTACTATGTGTTCGTGGGTGAGTAGAGCAGAGCATGGGATGCTCCAGAGTGTGGGACATTCCGACCCGAGCCCGAGAGGCTCCCTTCTTTCGTATGGTGATGCTTCTTCCACCATATTTATATTATATTATTTTTGACTAGCGGGGCTAGTCCGATTCCCCTAACCATCGGGGCTGGTCTTATTTTCTTGAGTATCAGAGTTCTTTCTTTTTGCTTGGTTGTGACTAGCGGGACTAGTCGGTTTTCTTGAGCTGAACTAAAGTTATTGTGTTTCTTTAAATTGCTGCATGCATCGGGTTTTTAAGAAGATATGTGCGGGAAAGTATAAATTTATTTTCTCCCTACAATTACTTATTTTTGTCCACTCACGCTAACGTTTTAATATACTTTTCCCCTGGGCCCTTCGTTTTCAAATGCCCAATCTGCAGAGTAGCTGGTTCGGCATAGTAGTATTCGGGGTATAGCATCTGCCGCTGTTGTTTTCTATATTGTAGGTCATTTATTGACTCACTTGTATCTCGAATTCTTTTCCTTTTAGATTGCTCTGATAATCTGTGGGACAAATATTGTAAATTTGGTTTAAGTTGTATGATTCAGATTTCGTTGCTTCTTGTGGTATTGTCGTGTTGTGGGGAGCAGGGTGGCTCCAGGAGATATTGATGGGTTATTAGAAGTGTGAATGTGTTTTTACAGGTTTTGGGTAGTCCATTTTTAGGGGTGACTTTGTTGAATTTTCGGTAGAGTTATTCCTAAGGTGGGCCCCACAGGGCCACCTCGGATTTCAGGGTGAAATTTGGGGCCGGTCCTGTCACAACCCCCTTGCCCCGATCCATTCCCACAACCTCCCTTAACCGGTGGATTCCCACAACCCTCTTACCCCGGTGGATTCCCACAACCCCCTTACCCCGATGGATACTATCCGCAACCACCTCACCCCGGGGGATATCCTACACAACCACAATTTTGACCTTTCTCTACGGGTGATTCCACCAACCCTAACCCTAATGATGAGCCTTCAAACACAAATTGGATTTCTAGAGAGGATGAGGATTATGATTTGAATAATTAGGTTATTATGCATGTTTGTAATTGTATTGTACTTTTTCCTAGTTTTTCATTTATGTAAGCGACAATTTAATGAAATAAAAGTTGTAATTCGAAATTTCACGTATTAAAGCACACGCCTTATATTCAAAATCATAGCTCATAATAAACATAATACAGGCCAAATTCAAATCACATTGACATAAAAAACATAGACATTGCCCACATTAAAAGCACACCAATTTTCATAATTTGTCCGCCGAAAAATATTTTTGAAAAAAGTAAATTGCATAATTATGACATTAATTATCCATAAATATTCATTATTATCATTAAATATATTTTATTTTTTAATGTTTTTTAAAAATCCTATGAACAGTGAAAGGTGAACAGTGTTGACCGGGTAAGAAAAACAACTTGTGTAAACCCATGTCCAGTGGTAGTGAATAGTAACTTAACTGGTCGAATTCTTGACTTCTCGACTTTGCCTTTTCTTGACTACGGGTGCACTTGCTCTTAGATTCCGGGGTGAACTTTGACCCATTTCTCTAATCCCAGCCCCGTTTGTTCCTGTTCAAACAAGGGGGAGAGGACGGGCCAGGGGAAAGGCCGCAGCCACAGAGGTGGTAGAGTGGGAATTGATTCTCCTAGAATCAGAAGAGGTCTTTGCAGTATAAAAAGTGACCCAGAAGGGAGAAAAGTTTGAAGCTTCCCAAGAACCAGCTTAAACTTAGGAGAATTCCAGGAGATTAGAGTGGAAATTTTAGATGATTCTTCAGAAGCTGGCAGTCTTGATGTGTACAAACAACTCAATGATTTGGAGGGACAATCTCCACTCCAGGGTGGTGGTGGCCGGCCAACAACCACAGGGAGATAATAAGTCAAATCCTCTCTTGGAACTGTCGAGGTCTGGGATGAGCCTTGACAGTCTAAACACTAGGGAAGCTCATTTGCTCCAATTCTCCGTCTGTGGTATTTCTGTACAGACCTAAACTCTAAGAATATCACACACACACAACTTCTCTGGAGAAAATGTCTTATTCAATTCAATGCAATCATGGGCTTAAATAGCCTTACAAGAGTACTGGAATGGGAAATATAACAAACCACGTTTTACACTCCTAGAAACGTGGCTTACTAGCTAAATACTGAATCAAACAAACTAGATGACCCTATTGAATAGGGCTTATTAACAAAAACAACAAACCAACCCTAGAATCGTGCTAACTTCCTCAGCAAGACTCTGACTACTTCAACAATTTCCTCCCTTAAACTGTTTTGCAACCTGCAAACAGTTTATCTTCGGTACTTCGCACACTCCAAGCTGCCTTCTAAGTTTCTCAAATGCCTCAAGCTTCAAAGCTTTAGTCATGATATCAGCTGTCTGATTCTCAGTTGCACAATGAACAAGCTTAATAACTCCATCTCTAGTTAGATCACGAAGGAAGTGGTACCTCACATCTATATGCTTGCTCCTTCCATGTAGCACAGAATTCTTTGATAGTTTGATGGTAGAACTATTGTCACAGTACACTATTGTGCTCTCGCTTTGAGAATGACCAAGTACTTCGAGAATCCTTCTCATCCAGACCCCTTGACATGCGCATGAAGCTGCTGCCACGAACTCAGCCTCGGTGGTAGACAAAGTCACAACTGGTTGTTTCTTTGACGACCAAGCTACAGCTCCATCTCCAAGTAAAAATGCATTACCCGAAGTACTCTTTCGGTCATCGAGATCACCTGCGTAGTCGCTATCCGTGTAGCCAATCAAATCTCCAGCTCCACCTCTTCTGTAAAATATCCCAAGCTCTAGTGTTCCTTTCACATACCGAAGCACCCTCTTAGTAGCTTAAAGATGAAGCTCGGTGGGATTTTCCATATATCTGCTAACTAAGCCAACAACAAACATTAAATCAGGCCTTGTTACCGTTAGGTACCTAAGGTTGCCGACTATCTGCTTGAAAGCAGTGGCGTTAACTCTTACTCCCATCTTATCTTTCATCAGCTTCAACCCTGGCACAATAGGATTCTTAACTGAGTTACTTTTCAACATTCCGAATCTCTCAAGTACATCAGTTGCATACTTCTTCTGACTAATATAAATTCCCTCTTCATTTTGTAACACTTCAACTCCAAGGAAATATCTCATCTTCCCAAGATCCGTCATTTCGAATTCATGCATCATGGACCTTTTAAAACTCTCAAACATCTCCACATTATTCCCAGTAAATATAAGGTCATCTACATATAGGCTAACCACAAGAATTCCATCCCTTGAATCAGACTTAATAAAAAGAGTATGTTCAGAAGAGCACCTTTCAAAACCTTCCCTCACAAAGTAGGACTCAATGCGACTGTACCACGCCCTTGGAGCTTGCTTGAGACCATATAAGGCCTTCTTCAATCGATACACTTTGTGCTCCTCTCCTTTCTTCTCAAATCCCTGTGGCTGATTAACGAACACCTCTTCAAGCAACTCTCCATGAAGAAAAGCAGTCTTAACATCTAACTGGAAGATTCTCCAACCCTTATGTGCCGCAAGAGCAATTACTAATCTGATCGTGTCCCATCTCGTAACCGGGGCAAACACTTCATTGTAGTCAATTCCCTGTTTTTATGCATATCTCTTAGCCATAAGACAAGCTTTGTACTTGTCCACTGCCCCGAGCTCATTAAGTTTCGTTTTAAACACCCACTTGACTCCAATCTTCCTTGCACCAGCTGGCAACGTGGTCAGTTCCCACGTTTCATTTTTTTCTATAGCCTTCATTTCTTGACTTATAGCTTCCTGCCACTTTTCACTCTTCACTGCTTCTTGAAATGAAATAGGATCGGCAGCAGCAAACAAAACAAGATTATTAACTTCAGCTTCCTCCTCAGAAAGACCTAAGCCACCTCCGCTAACATAGTCTTCTAACCAGACCGGAGTTCTTCTCGTCCTCCCTTCATTGGTATCCGGGGGCAAAAGCTCTCCTAACCCAGGTGTTCTGCGATCAGGTTGCTCTCTAGGTGACGAGCTTGATGGTGTTTGATCAGGTTGTGGTGATGATTGATCAATTTCTTCGATGTCTTCCTCCTCTCCCTCACCATTGTTACTTCACCTTCTGTGGGCTCTTTCTCATCATCTCCCCATTCTAATAAATCACGTTCCACATCTTCCACATTCATTCCCCAATCCTAGCATTCATTCTCCTCAAAAACAACATCTTTACTCACCACAATAAGCTTGGAAATAGGGTCGTACAATCTGTAAGCTTTAGACTCAGAACTTACCCCAAACAACACACAACGAACGCTCTTGTCATCCAGCTTCCTTCTCTTGATGTCCGGTACATGTGTATGCGCCACACAACCAAACACACGAAATAATCCACTGCCGGCTTGTTACCGCTCCAAGACTCTTCTGGTGTTTTGTCTTTTACTGCCACAGTTGGACTTCTATTCATCACATGTGCACACCAGTTAACTGCCTCTGGCCAAAACAACTTGGGAACTTTCTTCTCTGACAACATACTTCGAACTGAGTTCATAATGGTCCTGTTCCTACGCTCAGCTACCCCGTTTTGCTGAGGCGTATAAGCCACTGTTAACTGCCTTCTAATACCATTATTCTTACAAAAATTGTTAAACTCAGAAGAAGTAAACTCCCCTCCTCTATCTGTACGTAAGCATGCTATAAGTTCACTGCTTTCTTTCTCAACAAGCTGTTTAAAAGTTTTGAATTCTCCGAATGCTTCTGATTTTTCGTATAAATAATAAATCCAAACTTTCCGGCTAAAGTCATCAATGAAGCTAAGCAAGTACCTTTTACCACTGCTTGATATTGGTGTAATCGGACCACATATGTCGGCGTGAATCAACTGAAGCCTCTGCGACGCCCTCCATGAACTTTTCTTTGGAATACTTTCTCGGTGCTGCTTTCCGATTAGGCAATGTGTGCACAACTTGCTTGGGGTCTTAAGAGCAGGCATCCCTTTCACCATCTTCCTATATTGCAGAGTTCTCAAACTTTTGAAATTTAAATGCTCGAACCTGCAGTGCCAAAGGTGTGACACATCTTATGTAATAGCTTGGAAGCAGGAAGAGGTACGAAGCTCTGGAGCTTTGTCAGGCACTACCGAAGCTAGCAATACAAACATCCGATTTAACGTCATCGGTGTTTGCATAATCAGTCCCCTTCTCAGATGATACAGTCTGCATTCTCCTCCCTGAATCAAGATAGCGAGCCCTTTTTCCTGGAGTTGGCCAATACTAAGAAGATTGTTCTTGAGCTCTGGTATATAATACACCTCCGTTATCATTTGTGTAAGCCCTTCAATTTCCAGCCTTATATTGCCTTTGCCAGTGACTGCTAGCCTTGTATTGTCTCCGAGCTTAACTAGTTGTTGAAAACTCTCATCCAGGTGTGAAAACCATTTTTTGTTTCCACACATGTGATTAGAGCACCCCGAATCCAGAAACCACACGTCCTCCCTCCTTGAGTTGTACGACTCGACATGTGCCATCAGTACCAGCTCTTCTTCCTCGTCTAACTCAGTATAATTGGCGTTCTTCTCCCAGCTAGGGCACTCTTATTGAAAGTGCCCTAGCCTGTGACACTTGTAGCACTCCACTATTTCTTTGTTAAATGGCTTCCTTCCTCTACCTCGTCCTCTTCCCTTGAAGGCTGCATGTCCTCTTCCTCTGCCACCAACTCTATCCTCAAAAGACACCTTCAATGCTTGTTCTTCACCACCACGATCATGGCCTCTCATCCTTTGTTCGTGTACAAGAAGACTCCCTTGCAGCTCATCAATAGTGAGTCGATCAAAGTCATTCGACTCCTCCACAGAACACACCACATAATCCCACTTTGAGGTCAATGATCGCAATATCTTTTCAATGATGACGACTTTGGTCAGAGTCTCACCATGCATCTTCATCTTGTTAGCTATCGACAGGTTGCGCGCAAAATAAGCATCAACCCCTTCTCCTTCCTTCATCTGCAAAAGCTCAAACTCCCTTCGCAAAGCCTGCAATTGAGCCCTTCTCACTCTTGTGGATCCCTGGTATTTTTGCTTCATCGAATCCCAGATTGCTTTGGCTGTGCTTCTGTCCAGGATTGTCTCCATAATTTCTCGATCAATTGCTTGAAAGAGAAAGTTCTTGATCTTCAAATCCTTGAGTTTTCCATCTTCTACTGCCTTGCACTGTGCCTCAGTCGCAGCCGCTGCTCCTCCACGTGGCAACACCTGAAGTCCTTCCTCCACAAGAGTCCAGTACTCTTTCGACCTCAAGAAGTTTTCCATCATCATAGACCAATGGTCATAGTGACCATCGAATCTAGGAATGCTGGCTTGAAGGAATTTGTCTTGAGATGAACAGTGAAAGGTGAACAGTGTTGACCGGGTAAGAAAAACAACGTGTGTAAACCCATGTCCAGTGGCAGTGAATAGTAACTTGACTGGTCGAATTCTTAACTTCTCGACTTTGCCTTTTCTTGACTACGGGTGCACTTGCTCTTAGATTCCGGGGTGAACTTGGACCCATTTCTCTAATCCAGCCCCGTTTGTTCCTGTTCAAACAAGGGGGAGAGGACGGGCCAGGGGAAAGGCCGCAGCCACAGAGGTGGTAGAGTGGGAATTGATTCTCCTAGAATCAGAAGAGGTCTTTGCAGTATAAAAAGTGACCCAGAAGGGAGAAAAGTTTGAAGCTTCCCAAGAACCAGCTTAAACTTAGGAGAATTCCAGGAGATTAGAGTGGAAATTTTAGATGATTCTTCAGAAGCTGGCAGTCTTGATGTGTACAAACAACTCAATGATTTGGAGGGACAATCTCCACTCCAGGGTGGTGGTGGCCGGCCAACAACCACAGGGAGATAATAAGTCAAATCCTCTCTTAGAACTGTCGAGGTCTGGGATGAGCCTTGACAGTCTAAACACTAGGGAAGCTCATTTGCTCCCATTCTCCGTCTGTGGTATTTCTGTGAAGACCTAAACTCTAAGAATATCACACACACACAACTTCTCTGGAGAAAATGTCTTATTCAATTCAATGCAATCATGGGCTTAAATAGCCTTACAAGAGTACTGGAATGGGAAATATAACAAACCACGTTTTACACTCCTAGAAACGTGGCTTACTAGCTAAATACTGAATCAAACAAACTAGATGACCCTATTGAATAGGGCTTATTAACAAAAACAACAAACCAACCCTAGAATCGTGCTAACTTCCTCAGCAAGACTCTGACTACTTCAACAATTATTTCTATGTGAGACAAAGCAATCATGCTTCAGAGTTAACAATTTGAGGCGACATTTAAAATTCAATTAAGGCATCACCTTTAAGCCATCACACAATTCTACCGGAGGTCTGGCTCTTTGGTGGCGCCCCAAGGTGAAGGTGGAGATAATATCCACAAGTAAGCATCTTATTGATACTATGATCAAATTCTCTAATCCCAATGCCTCTATCAGATTTACTTTTTTCTGCGGCCCTCCTTATCATGAAGACAAAGCCAATTTTTGGTCTTCCTTAGACCACTTCTCTATTTCTACTGAGGGTCACCTTGGATTTTTGTGGGAGACTTCAACGAACTAGTCTCAAATGATGAAAAGGAGGGTGGAATCCCTTGGCACTTGAATAGAATCAGATACCTGAAAATTTTCATGGATCGAAATGGCCTATTCGATCTGAGTTTCATGGGTTTGAAATTTACTTGGGAGAATAGTAGAGAGGAGACTGAGGAGATTATCAGGGAAAGGTTGGATAGGGCCATCAGAAATGCTGAGTGGCTATGCTCCTAGCAGGATTCGTTTGTTCACCATGAGCCAAGGGTAGGCTCTGATCACTGTCCTCTTGTCATCTACACTCATCCTCACTTTCGTAAAGGCCCTAAACCCTTCAGATTTGTGGCAAGTTGCACGGAAGATCTTTAATGTGAAGAGATTGTCACCGGGTGTTGGAAGTCTTATAGAAACTTTGATTCGACTATGCTCTGAGACTCGAACCTTTCCTCATGCAGAAAGAACCTTGTCAAATGGACTAGAAATAAGAACCCAAATAACAAGTCTGTTATTGAGGCCCTAAATCGAGAGCTTAAATCCATTCAGAACGGGCTTATTTCTTCTGGCCCAAGAGTAAGGGAGAATGAGATCCTAAGAGACTTGGGAGAAGTATGAAAGCTGGAAGAGTCCTTTTGGAAATAGAGGTCTAGAGTCAACTAGTTGCTGAATGGAGATAGAAACACAAAATTTTTTCACCTTACCACCATTCAAAGGCGGCAACGGAACCAGATAAGTAGTCTCTGCTTGGGCAACGATAACTGGATTAGTGGTGAATCTCAAATCAGTGATGTTTTTGGCAGTTCTTTGGAAAACTCTACACTTTCTCGGGCTCTAGAAGTTGGGGCACTACTCTGAATAATGTCCATTCTATTGTGTCTCCGGAACAAAACCTTAACCTCATGAAGCCTTTTTCTCTTGAGGAAATCTTCAAGGCTACTAAACAACTGGGTACCCGAAAGGCCCCGTGACCGGACGGTTTCCTGGGCCTTTTCTACAGTCACTATTAGGCTATTGTTCACGAAAACATCAACAATGTATCTCGTGCTTCTACAATGGGGAGATCTCGGTGACCAATTTGAACAGGATTAATATTGTCGTCATTCTAAAGGTCCTCATCCGGATTCTCTCAATCAAATCCGACCCATCAGTTTGTGCAACAATTCGATCAAGCTAGATCTTATCAAAGCTCCTAGCCAACAGGATGAAACCCATCCTTCCTCAAATTATCTCTGAGCATCAAAATGCGTTTGTTCTGAGAAGACAAATACAGGACAACCTCATTTTAGCTCATAAAGCCTACCATTATTTGAAGTTGAAAAACTCGAAATTGGATCATGACTTTGCTCTGAAGCTAGATATGAACAAGGCCTATGACAGGGTCGAATCAGATTTTTTGGAGGTTGCTCTTCTAAAGTTTTTCTTCAACAGTGGCTGGGTAAATTTGATTATGGAAATGGTAACCTTGGTCTCTTTCTCGATCATTATCAATGGAAAGCAAGAACAATATTTCAGCCCCCCTTAGAGGCTTAAGACAGGGGGTCCCTCTCTCCCCCTATCTCTTCCTGAACGTAGGAGAAGTGCTCTCAAGAAACATATATGCAGCCATCTCAAACAAGCACCTCCACTGCCTGAAATTGAGTGCGAATTTCCCTGGTTTATCCCATCTTCTTTTCGCAGATGATGCGTTATTTTTCTTGAAGTCAATGTGTACTGTCTAGCTTCGGGCCAATCAGCCAACTTTACTAAGTCCTCCCTCTTTTTCTCGGCCAACACCCCACAGGTGGTCCAAGACGATATTGCTAATGCCCTTAATGTCCCAATTTCTGAGGAACCAGGGGTTTATCTTGGCCTTCCTACACATTGGGGTAACTCCAAAAGAGAGGCTTTGGCCTATATTCTAGAAAAAATCAAACAAAAATTAGATGGCTGGAAGGCTAATGCACTCTCTCAACCTGGAAGAGAAAAACTCTAATCAAGGCTGTAGCTATGGTGGTGCCGGCTTACCCCATTTCGAATTTCTTGATGTCGGTCACTCTATGCAAAGCTTTTTTTATTATCAATGTTCTAAATATCGGCCGCCCAGACCGCCTAGGAGCGGGACGGTAGCCTTCCGAGTCGACTAATCTGTAATCGATGGCTTTGGGCAGTAAGAATTTGAGTGGGCGCTTAGGTGGCCCAGGCGGGAGGCTAGGCGGCCTAGGAGGCTCGGAGGTCGTGTCTGGGCAGTAGGCGCCATAGATCTCAATGAGCGGATGCAATATGTCGACTTCCAAGTCAACGTTATGGTGAAGAGTATAAGACGGCGAAGAGTTTCAAGCTCTTTCTTGCAGAGTATGTAGACGGCGGCGAAGATTACGATTATGGCTAAGAGGCTTCAGGTGGTGGCAAGAATGGCCTGAAGAGTCTTGTCGATGGCCATGGTGATCGAGATTGACGGAATCAAATCAAAGATGAAAGAAAGAGAATGAATGGGTCTTGGTTGTTATTTAAGAGCGAGAATGAGTCTGGTGGTGTAGTTGTGGGTGCGGGGAATAAAAGAGGTGGTGGCGGTTTAGGTAAGAAGGAATTGAAAAAGGAAGGCAGTGATGAAGGGGGTGAGGTGGAAGCTTGGGGTGGAGTTTGACTCGGTCCGAGTATGAAGTGAGAGCGATTCTATCAGAATAGAATGTAAAATTTTATATTTTACTAGGGCTGGATTCGGTAGTAAACCGATCCATTTTTCCCCAAACCGATGCCGAACTTACCTCTGTCGGTATCGAGATTTTCAAACCGCCGCCGATCCGACATAGTCGGTATACTGACTGTCGGCAAGCCGAGATTTCGGTTGGCATAGTTTGGTTTTGAGTTTACAACTGGAGATTCAATGATGTTGGTGATGAGGATGATCTGATGATGGAATCTGTGTTGATTTGATGGGGATTGGGGAGGAAGAAAAATGAAAAAAAGATGATAAGAGAATAGATGAAGCAGAACTGCAGAAACTGCAGAAGAAGAAGAAGAAGAAAGGTCGAAGACCAGGTGAGAGAGAGAGATTCTGTTTTGTCACTTTGTGTTTAATGAGATTTCAAACTTTAATCTCACCTAAGAAGTGTATAAATATAAACTTTGAGGACATTTGACCATGAGCAGCTCGTGCTCTAGCGGTGAGGGGTTGAGTTCTTGTGAAAGAGGTTGAGGGTTCGAATCATCTCTTCCACAATTTTATATGTTTTGTATAATTGTTTCGGTATCACCTAAAATGAGTATAAATACAAAGTTTGTTGGTATTATATTGAGAGCAGGTTGTGCTCCAGCGGTGGGGAAGTGAGCCGTTGTGGAATGGGGTTGAGGGTTCGAACCTCACCTCTTGCGTGGTTTTGTGTATTTTGTATAATTCGGTATGAGGTATTGTATACGGTCGGTACCGACAGTATACAATACCGAAGCCGAGCCGAAGGGAGCCATACGGTACGGCTCAGTCGAGCCGAAAGTCGACAGGCCGAATTTTCGGCCCAAATCGGTCCGGAACGGTTCAAAAATCGACCAGTTCGGTTGTTTCGGCCCATTTTACCAGCCCTATATTTTACTGGGTGACCTTTTTTTTTTTTCGGAGAAATTGCTGGGTGATCTGTTGGGTCTATGTTGAATATGGATTAGGATACCAACAAGTCATGTGTTTGACTCGCCTTGGACTTTGTTGATAAAATATATATTTTTAGAATATCTTTATTTATAGCTTATATATAATAAGTACCCATATATCTTTTTAAGTATTATATACCCATATTTATATTGTTATATGCTATATAAATAAATAAACAATTGAAAAACAAAAACCTCCTAGGTGGCCTAGGCGCCTGGGTGTTAGTCCTCTGTCCACCGTCCTACTAGCACCTAGAGATTTTTCGAACCTTGATTCTGATGTAGCAAACTTTTGGTGGGGTTTTTCGGATTCACATGACAAAATCCATTAGAGAGCTTGGGATCGCCTCTGCAAAAGCAAAACTGAGGGAGGTACTGACTTTAAGGACCTGCAGACTTACAATAAGGCTCTTCTAGCAAAACAGTGCTGGAGATTTATCAACAACCCCAAGTCACTGTGAGGAAGAATTCAAAAAGCCAGGTACTTTAACAACTCCTCCTTCCTCAATGTTAAGAAAGGTTCTAGACCCTCTTGAGTTTGGAACACTCTTTCGATGATGACGATGTCGAACAAATTTTCAGTGAGCTCAACAAAACACAAGATATCAAGCTCCCTGAACCAAAACGACATAGGGAAGTCAACAAGATCAACAATCCCAAATATTGCCAGTACCATTGAATTGTAAGTCATCCAACAAAGGATTGTTTTGTTTTGAAGGACATAATCCAAGAAATGGTCAACAACAAGGAAATTGAGGTGGAGACATCGTCAGCGAAGTAAAATCCAAATTTGTCTGCAACCTTATCAGTCTCTCAAAAGGTGCTCAAACAAATAATAATAAAAAAAGGCTCGCTGGATTGAAAAACCCGAAAGGGCGGTCCAGGCAAAAATGGAGAGGAAAAATTATAAAGAGGCCTGTTGAACAAAAACCCCCCCACAAAGGGTAGTCAGAGCACAAAAAAAAAAAACAACAAAGCAGCAATCTTGTTTTACAAAAAAGACCTATGCTCAGATGCTCCTCTATCATGCTTTGTCTGTTATATCTGCAACAGAGTTTACATCAGTGTACTGATATTGATTGCTGAAAGTTTGGGTAAAGTTCTTATCAAATTAGGGCACAATGATGCAAATGCAAGATAGCCCAAGAGCTTCCCCAATCCATAATCATAAAGTTTGTTGAACATGTGTACCCAAAAAGAAGAGAAAATCTGATAAATGAAGCAGTGGATGTTGCTGGCCAAGCATGAAAGCCTAATTAACATGTGCATAGGACAAAAGAATGCAGCTTGGCATTAAAGCTCCTGGAAGGAATACAAGTCAAAGAAAGTCTTTGAGGAGAAATCTTCTCGAGGGAGATCCTATTAAGGAGAAATCTTCTTTAAGATGATTCAAGTGAGGAGAAATCTCCTCGAAATAAATCTAAGTGAGGGGAAATCTTCTTGAGGTCAATTTAAATGAGGAGTCTCCTCGACAAAGATCCAAGTGAGTAGAAATCTCCTCGAGCTTGATGTAAGTAAGGAGAAAGCTAGATGTCCCCTCGAGCTTGATGTAAGTAATAAGAAAGCTCTTTGAGAAAGATTTGAGTGAGAGGAAACCTCCTCGAGAAAAATCCTGGTGAGGTGCAATCCCTTCTGGGCTGATCCGGGTAGAAGGGAAAAATCTCTTCAAAAGCACGTAGTTCAATACTTGCAAGTAGCATGAAAGCTACGAAGGTGCAACATATGCTTCATTTACCAATCAAAAAAAAAAATTCCTCCATGGGAACTATGTAAGGCTTGATCCCTTAAATGGGTACGTAGGCAGTCTAGTCTCAAATTCTAGATCCAGCCACACAATCTTCATAAATCACTTTCTCACCACTACAGGTTGCGATAAATGGCATAAAGCCTGGCACCTCTGAAGAACTCCTGATACGAGTATAAACTACAATGAGAAGAATGATGAAGAATATGAGTTGCAAAATAGATTCTATATGCAACTTTCCCAAACTCTGATTGACTTTAGGAAAAAACTAAAGTTGTCAACCCTCGCACGCGAAAGCAATTCCACGCACGACGCTTAATGGGACAACTGTTGAAACCAAAAAAATCATGAGTCCAAAAATTACATGGTTATTGAAACCGAAAAAATTGGGAGTCCAAAAATTATATGGTGATTGTCTTTCAAAATAAATCAGAAAAGTGGGAGCCCATGGCGATCTATTGATCCCAACTAGATTTGAAGTCTTTAACCTTTCACTCTAGATCACCTTCTTGATCTTCTTGTTCCACATAGTGAGCTTCTCTTCCTTCACAGCATGCTTTGTAGTGGTGACAATATCTTCACGAGCTCTACAAATGTGTGCCCAATGACCGGATGCTCCACATCGAGAACATACATTTCTTAATTTGCACAGATTCCATTAATTGAGGCGCTTTGAAAGCGTCATTTGGATGGCTCTTAGTGTTGGTGGTGCCAACATAGCCATAGGTGTGGTCTCCCTCTCTCTTTCCACGTTGATCTCTTCAGTTCCGTATTAGCTTATTTTGGCGGTTACCTTCCTCATTTGAGAGAGAATATGGACCAAAATGTCCAGAAATGTCCCTCCTTTAGGGGCGCGACTATAATTGGACTCTGTTCTCACAAATTATAGTTCTTCACAAGGATGTTGTCATGCTTTTCAGTGACACTTATGGCTCTAATGAGCTCAAGAAACCTTGTGACCCGCCTTGCAGTAACATCGATTCGATAGTTCTTAGCAACCATAGAAGCAGAGATGGGGAAGGTAAAGAGAGTCCTCTCAATCAACATCACATCTATGATATCTTTTCACAGAATTCCATTAAGGATTTAATGCAAAGTGCTTCCAAGTTGTAGTCAAGAACTGACTTGAAATCACAGAAGGCGGAGATTATGCCATCTCACTTCTAGGTCAGGAAGTAGGGAGTCACGGACATTGCCAAAGCATTCTTCGAGTGAGACCCACAACCTTCTGGGGTCTTCTTCATTCATATACTCGTACTAGAGCGAATCATCCATATGACGAGTCATTAGGATGACAACTTTTGCGTTATTTGCCTCTAAGGCTGCTCTATTTGCTTCCAAAGCTTGAGCTTGCTCAACAGTTAGCATGTCTTGGCTAGACTCAAGAATCGTATCCAGGATTCCTTGGGCCTTGAGATGCTGACAGATATCATAAACCCACCTGTGATATCCAGAGCTAGTTGTTCCTAATGGAGCAAAGTCCAGTTTGTTCAGGTTACTCATCATGAAAGAGAACAAAAAAAAGGGTTAGTTTCGGAGCAGAAAAAGCTACCGAGAAAACAAAAGAATTTATGCGCCTAATCGCTCCTAAGAAATTCAATTTCAAGAGGTATTGGATTAGATCGAAATAATGATGTGTGTTGTCGATCATATATTCTCTACAAACTCTAAGTTTGGAGATCTCAACAAGTTCTAAGCTTGGAGAATTGTCACACCCCGAAGTTTAGAATAATAATTCGAAATCCGAAATATGAATTACAACAACTCAACAAATATCATTCAAATTTTTTTCAGAACAACCACACCTCACACCACTCATTAATACATAACCGAATCCTTAAAGAGTTTATTATTACAGCACACTCTCTCCAAATAGAAATGTAAGCTCAAATGAGCATAACACACCTCACAAAAGAAATTCAGATTGACACAAATGTAGCTACTTTAAGCAGTTCGATCACCATCCTGATTCTCCAGACCTATAGGATTACCCGCTATACCGTTTGAATATTGTACCGGGATTACAACAACACAAAACCCGGTAAGCTTTCTGAAAGCTCATGTGAGTAAATAAGAATGAACGGTTGTTTTATTAAATCATAATTCTTTTAACTCAAGTCAACACCCAACAATTTAAAATCCACAAGGAAAACCATAATCTCAAAAATCGATCACCAAAATCATCAACTCCAAATCACCAAGAATTTATACGGGATCTAAATTCACATCTTTCCTCTTAAAACCCCAAACGCTTATTCATAAAAATACAGTGACTCACAGACTAAAGCTCTACTGTATTGTAGCCCATCATCTCGACAAGGTTATCACTATCGTAGTTCATTAATATATATTTAGAACGTTCGATGCGTATACTCAATCTAGCCCCATTACCCGATAAGGGTTGTGGCATCCAATTCACTTAACCAATCATAGCCCATCATCCACCTAAGATTAGAGCATCTGATTCCCTCATACCGGTCACCACATCGACTCTAAATCATAATTGAGTACAACAACATTCTTTCACACAATAGGATCAACAATCCATGATACATAATATTATTAAAAAATTAAGCACTCAAAATATAACTCAAAATCATCATTCCAATCTCAATCATATCATCACTCAATAACACACCAACCTATATATATATATATTCCATGTAATTATATATATATGTAATCATTCACTCAGGAATGATCACTAATACCAACTATAGTTCACATGCATTAAAAACAAAATTCATTTTATACTAAAATTCATTTTCTTACCTGTGAGCCGCAGCCCTATGAACCGTAGTCAATCAAGTTCATATTATTTCAAACAAATCTTTATATTTTTTTAAAACAATTTCCACAGATTCATAATTGAATATAAATCGATAAATTTCGGCTCGTAAATGAACTATGTGAGATTTACTCACTTCTAATCCCGCTGCGTCTTCTTAACAGCCCAAAATAATGATCCGAAATCGTCCACCAATCGATCTGTCAATCACCTATTGCAATATGATCTCAACTTAGCCAACAGCTCATAATATACTTAAACGACAAACCAACGGTCGGATTCTAAGTCAATGATGATGCAACGGTCGGATAGAAATTAAATGATGATCCAATGGTCTGATCCTCATGGATCGTCCTTAGGATCATCCTCCAAAAATAATCACGAAGATCTAACGGTCCAATCTTCCTGAACTGTCCTTACAAACATCTTCACAAATTTATACGAAAATCTGACGGTCGGATTCTCACGAATCGCCTTCGGTATCACTATTTCACAATTATACGAAGATCTAAAGATTAGATCTTCGCTTGTGACCCTACAAGGTCATAGGAATAATCATATGATCAATATATCAAAATTTGAACTAAAACCGATGGTCAGATTCTCAATAATAGCGAACAAAAGATAAAACTTAAAAACGTTAAATAGTGTCGTCAAAACTTAAATCATCCATTTATCAAATTTTTCTAAAATAAACTTGTAATATATCAAAACGCTCGTAAGGATGCATAAATCATCGCCTAGATAATAAAAACTCAAAATATGGTCCGATGCGCCGCCACAGTGGGCGGTCAACACCGGTCAACCACATCCGTTCCAAAAGTCGTCAACTACAAACTTGTTCAAAATGAAGAGGTGATCAACTTTCATACCTGGAGCTAAGTGAGATGAGGTCTAGATCGTCCTAGTTCAAGCTTGGAAGTTGGATTAATTTCAATCGTCTGATCACGTTTCCTGATCCAACAAGAGCCGTCAATCTTCAATCCTTGATATTTCTCTCCACACACAAAATCATGAAGCAAGGCTTATATGGGGATGATCAGGATGAAGCGGACAACCTAAAAATGCCAACGATCAGACGAGAGGACGCCGGAAAATTGGTTTTATGACCGTATCCGTTTTGTTTTCGGGTCGGGCCTTGATCTCGGCTTGAAGGCAGCCACTGGGCGAGGCGCAGCAGGGGCCGACTGGGCTCTGCGAGGAGCGCCGGTCTAGTGCGGGTCCGGTGGCGATGGCGGCTGGGAAGGCACGGTTCCGGTAGGGTCTGGTCGAGACCTAGTTGGGCCAGGGGAAGGGGGGGGAGATCTGCGCACGGGAGAGGGAGAGAGAGAGAGAGAAAGGCTGGGGCCTAAAATGAAAATGGGAAACATTTCGTCCTTGGCAAAAAAAATTCAGATGTTTTTTATATTTATAGAAAAATCTCAATTTTCAAATATTCGTAATTAATGCATACGATCTCCGAATATTGAGTTCCACATATGCCTGAGATAGTATTGACGAGCTCTACAACTTTCATGAAGGAAGGTTTCCCAAATTTTGAACGTATATTTTTTACTAACCCCTAAATAACGTTCGTTTGCAAAAATAAGACTGTTCGAACTAATTGCCCAACATCTCCAAGCTTCGTACTCGCTCCCACGATAGCGAAATCATTTCTAAAAATCCATAAAATTTAATTTGGATTTTTTTCAGGATATTACAATCTACCATTCTTAAAGGAATTTCGTCCCGAAATTCAAGCACGCTTATCATCGAACAACAGTGGATACCTTGATCTCATATCTGATCCCAACTCCCAAGATGCATCACCCACATCATGGTGATCCCACAATACCTTGACCAAGTTAACTTCCATCCTTTGAAGCTATTTTGTTGACCTAACCATGGTACAAACAGTTTCAACAACTAGGGTCACGTCCGTCTTTACTTCACTAGTACCATGATGGACCACGTCGGACTCGTCTTGAGTATACTCCCTCAGCATAGACACAGGGGAGACATTGTGTACCTCAGACATTCTAAGAGATAAAGCAAGTCGATATGCCAAGTATCTACCCTTTCGAGGATCTCAAAAGGTCCAACATATCTCGGTGCCAGCTTCCCTTTCTTGCCAAATCTCACCACACCTTTCTTAGGTGAGACTTTCGAGAACACATGATCACCCAACTGAAACTCAACTAGTCTTCTCTTCAAATCAGCATAACTCTTCTGTCTACCTTGTACGGTATGGATCCTATCTAGAATGGTAGTGATCTTCTCAGTAGTCTCTTGAACTATCTCAGGACCCAAGTGCACCTTATCCCTAACTTCAACTCAGCAGATAGGAGTCCTAGATGGCATACCATGAAGAGCCTCCTATGAAGCCATCCCGCTGCTAGAATGATAGCTATTGTTGTAGGCAAACTCTACCAACGATAAATGGTCTGCCCAACTCCCTTGAAGTCCAAACACAAGCTCTCAACATATCTTCCATCACTTGATTCAATCTCTCAGTCTGCCCTTTTGTCTGTGGATGATGAGCAGTACCCATAGCCAAAGACGTTTTGAAGGCCATATGGAATCTTCCCCAGAATTTTGATGCCATTTGAGCATCTCAATCAGGGACAATTGATTATGGCACTCCATGAGGTCTCACAATCTTATTGACACCACTTGCAGAACACATCAACCAAGTATGTCTTTGACACATGTATTATGTGTGACTTCGAATCATGACCATGTCTGACCTTAGGTATGTAAGCTACAAGGTCCATTGAGACCTGTTCCCATTTCCATACATAAGTCGATAACGGCATTCAACATACCTGCTGGTCTCTAATGCTCTGCCTTCACTTGTTGACAAGTATGACATTTGGATATATATACTCTGACGCATCTCTCTTCATCCCATTCCACCAAAACTGTCATCGTAGGTCCATATACATTTTAGTGCTCTCTGGTTGTGTAATATATTGAGATCGATGTGCTACCTGCATGATCTCCTCCTTGAGAATATCACAACTCAGAACACACAATCTCGATCTCAATCTCAACCCACCATCTGCTCCAATTGTCCACTCAGAATGTCACTCATCATTCAAACCTGTAGTTGATTTTGTTGCTTTTAAACCAGTCAAATCCGTCACTCAATGTTGTATTGTAGTCCCCTATGGAATCACACACCAACACCAATGATGGTTGTGCCAACTTTTACTTTGACAGTACTTCGATCACCCGCTCTGGATCCATTATAACCTTCTTTTTCTTTAGCCTAGTCACACCGATATGTTCATTGCCACCATACTCTCGATGTAACATCCCGCCCCGGACTAATAGAAAATAAATCCGAATCTTAAAGGGAATAGAACATGAAAACACGAATTGGAGTCAATTTATCATTTTATCTCAAAACAGAAATCTAGATGAAGAGTCTTTAATTTTACCTTGATTTGAAAATATCCAACGGTTAGATTTTCATGAAACTTGATCACAGTTTAGAAGACACAATTCTGAATAACTTTCATGAAGAAGTCATGATCACCTGAGTAAGTGAAGATGGAGCGTTTAGCCGTCGTAGTCAGCTGACGAGCAGAGTTCCGAAAACAGAAAGCTAGATCACTCGTTATGAAGAGAGAGCTAGAGATATCCAGAAGGAGACGCCCCTTTGTCCTCCAGAGAGGATAGAAAAATAAATTTCCCGAAACAGAGGGTTCCAGAGATATAGAAATGGGGCAGTAAAGATCGAGTTGTTTCTCGGAGGTTCTCTTCCTTTGCCCTCATGTATTTATAGGTACAAATCGACGGGTTAGATTAAACGGTGTTAATGTTAATGGCCAAGATTATACCCTTTTTCTATTTAAATGTTTTTTTTTAATTTCGTTACCTTCTAACCTTCTCTTTTTTGTAAGTAACAAATCGGTTGTCAAGAAAACTCACAAGAGTTTTTATGAAATCGCCGAATTAAATACTTTAATATCAAATCTTTAAATATAGATTTCACTTCATTTATACGTTCCAACAACTTGATGTAATTAGTTATTGTATTTTCTAAAAATAGCTAGTATTACACTAATGTATTAAATTAAACAAATTTATCTCGGATATTACAAATTCACCCCCTCAAAAAAATTTCGTCCTCCAAATTTAAAATAAAATCTACCCCCAGACAGGTTCATGTTTGCATTCGTTTAATGGAATTTGATTCGTTTTTGGCATATTGTATACTTGAATATCAAAGTCACTGGATTCCTTGATTCAAAATCTACGTATACATGGTAATCACGATGCTATCGTACTACAGGCGATGAATTTTATTTTTTTATTATTATTATTTTGCAAGATCGGGAAACAAATTAATCACCGGAACAAAAATGAATCTTATCTTAATAGTGTTGAGTGCCGGATTACATATATATCCTTGTAAGGCAATCAATGAACTTGCCAATTTTACTTATACGTGTGAATGATTTCTCCACACCGTATACTCTAGCCCAAAGTGATCGCTATGCAAGCATATATGAAGAAGAGAAGAAGAGAAGAAGAAATATCAAGGACCTAGATGATCGAGAGTACGTACATGAAGGCTGTGTAGCAGTCGCAAGCACAACTGTAGCACATCACCCTATGCTATCAAACCGATACCACTAGGTTGGGAATGAAAGAAAAAGTTACAAATGAAATTATCGAACTTGAAGTAGTTGAATGAATGAGTAGGGTGTTGGTTATTCGTTCTTGTGTAGAGCCTTGCTTTGCTCTCTAAGTAAATAATCAGATAGTCAATATCAAAATGTTCCATCAAGTGCTTGTTTTTTTTGTCCGCAGCAAATTGCTGTGTTTGCTTTGGAAGGCTTAACTGAATTGATTGAATCAGCATTTGATTTTTCGCAAGAACTGAGCCTTAAATAACTAGATTGCTTGTTTGGTTTGTTCTAAATTTGATTTAGACTTCAATAGTAACACATCCCAGATTCAGACTTATTTTGATTTGGACAAGACACCAACTCATATCATTCGGTAAAAATTTTTGGACGGGTCACCTGTTATAGCCCAGCTGCCCTGCTCATAGATATTGCAGATTGTAGACTACAAGTTACCTTTGCACATATGGATAACCTGTTGCCCGTTCTCAAGTCCTTTTGATCAATATCACGTCGATTACAACCAAGAAAAGATTCCTTAAACATCTTTCTTTAAAAATCTGTCAAATGACTGTTTCTTTTCTCTCTTTTTCCCGGTTAGGCCCAATACCTCTCGAATTAAGGTCATCGAGAACATCTGGTACTAAGCGGACTCCCGATTGGGTTTCGGGTTTTTCACCCTAGAGAGGCACAATCCCTACTTAATTATCCGCTAGAATCCATGAGCCTCAATCGGGTTTAGGGTCTTTCACACAAGGGAACTCGATCCCTCCTTAATTATATCCCAGGCCTAACCGGATCAAGTTCATTTAGCAATTGAATTGTGACTTCATTGTCAGATGATTTAATACTATACGCACAACATCAAACCATTCTTCTCCAGTTTCCTTTCAGTAGAATGATTTATAAAAAAAAAAAAATTTGAACCTCATTTATACAACATGATCTGATTATATGTACTGAATTCATAAAATCAAGTCACACATGGAAATATAACCTAGACCAAAAAAATTAGCTATTTATGTAGTTGGATTTCAAGAATCTAATTAAAAATACACATACAACCCTAAAACAAGTATAGATACGAACTGATTAATTAAGGAAAGTTACCTGGACACCTGCATTTCAGAGATCAGTGCGTTGCTCCCATACTTCCACAAACGGACTAACCCAATACATATAACACATACACATGCATAGAGCAATAATACATTGGAATGATTAAATGTAGAAGCAAAGAAAATTGACAGTATCATATACCTTTTAAAGCACAACCTTTACAACTAAACAGAGTAGAAAAATAAACAATACATCCTTCTCTCTTTATTCATTGTTCTTTCAACCTCCATGAGAATCAATTACCTGTGCAAACATCTCAACAAAAAGGATCAGTGGTCCACAACCACAAATAAGATTTTTCTTTGCATAGTATCTAAATTCACCACTTTAAGTTGCTATATCTAACTAAATTAGTTTGATAACATCGCCCATCTATTGGAGTTCTCAGTGTTAATAATGCATCACTTGCCCAGTAAACGCAAGACACCATTGTCCTTTGGTGTTCTTGTCAGCAATTCAGAAAAATTGAGAAGGAAATACAAGGAAATATTCAAATAGGCAATACAATAGACCAAGCCCTCAAGGCATAGACAAAATTAATAAAGCTTAGCAATTACGCTATCAATAAGTCAATAACAACAACAACGGGAAAAAGTGCGAATTTTACCTTTCTTGTTTCTGCTACTATCCAGCATCACTAAGCATTATCAACCAAAACACAACTACATAAACAACGGATATCTTAATTTCATGCATATACTATTCCATCCTCATTTAACTAGAATTACTCAATGCAGCACAAGATCGAGCACTTTGTTCATCGGAATTATACAGCGTACATAGTGAACACACCAAACACGGCACTACCACTATCCCATTAATAGTATGGTTGAAAGCTTTTCAATACCGAATACAATAATGCAAGCCAGAAATTTCCTTGATGGAATAATTCCATCTCAACTACTGTGTTAGACAAACAACTTTCTGAACCCCAGATCTCTACTCTTCTTCAATCATTTTATATATAGATAATAATCCATTGCAAAATGTCAAAATTTAAACTTTATCATCACCAACAAGAAAATGAACAAATAGAGATACAAGAAAAAAAAAAAAAAGGAATTTCAACTCCAAAACCAACAACAAACAGTCCAACAACAATCATAGATCCATTAGATCATAATAGAGATTCCTACTGATGATTCATACATGAAGCAACAGAAAAACTAAAAACAATTAGACAATTAATTTAACTATCATAAGCCACCTAGTAACTGAGTGACCACAACTATAAAACCCGAAATTAATTGTCAAGACAAATATTGAAAACAGCAAACTCAACAATCCTTACTTCTCTCTCCATTCACACCAGTACACTCTGTCGATTATCCAAAGTACAGAGGAAACCCACCCAATGAAGGTTCAAAGGCTTATGAGCACATAAGAAATAACACAAAGATCGAAACTTTCAGCCATCACTACTTCACCTCAGAACACTAACTACTCTAAAATCACAAAATACACAAGGCCTTTGGTCTGAGGTTTTAACCTAAGCTCTGATACCATTTGTAACATCCCAACCTGGACTAATAGAAAATAAATCCGAATCTTAAAGGGAATAGAACATGAAAACACGAATTGGAGTCAATTCATCATTTTATCTCAAAACAGAAATCTGGATGAAGAGTCGTTAATTTTACCTTGATTTGGAAAGATCCAACCGTTAGATTTTCATGAAACTTGAACACAGTGTAGAAGACACAATTCTGAATAACTTTCATGAAGAAGTCATGATCATCTGAGTACCCGAAAATGGAGTGTTTAGCTACCGAAGTCAGATGACAAGCAGAGTTCCGAAAACAGAAAGCTAGATCACTCGTTATGAAGAGAGAGCTAGAGATAGCCAGAAGGAGACACCCCTCCGTCCTCCAGATAGGATAGAAAAAGAAATTTCCCGAAATAGAGGGTTCTAGAGATATAGAAATGGGGCAGTAAAGATCGAGTTGTTTCTCGGAGATATAGAAACGGGTTAGATTAAACGGTGTTAATGTTAATGGCCAAGATTATACCTTTTTTCTGTTTAAATGTTTTTTCTTTAATTTCTTTACCTTCTAACCTTCTCTTTTTTGTAAATAATAAATAAATCGGTTGTCAAGAAAACTCACAAGAGTTTCTACGAAATCGCCGAATTAAATACTTTAATATCAAATCTTTAAATATAGATTTCACTTCATTTATACGTTCCAACAACTTGATGTAATTAGTTATTGTATTTTCTAAATTTAGCTAGTATTACACTTTTGTATTAAATTAAACAAATTTACCTCGAGTATTACACTAGGAGATACGATAAAACTAATCACCGAGTCTCTACGTCTCACCACAACCGTAACAGGTCAACATACCTTAGCCTTATCTTTACGTTGAAGTGACAAACGGATGCCTTTAATATAACCTCCAACACCTGATTCATTCGTTCAATTTTTCCAACAATCTGCGGATAAAATGCTGCATTCGCACTTTGAGTAATTCATCGTAACTTTCTAGGATAGCCTGCACTCCTATGTAAGACATACCTAGATCCACCAATCGATACTGGTACCGTACCCAGTATCTCACTCACGACTCACATCACTGCTCATTTGGTGGTAACCCAAAATCTCGTGAGTCATAACTCTGTAATTGTAGTGCCCCACACTGACTACATCACAGTCCAGATTCCTGTCCTCACAACAGTATCTGGTCCAATATTTGGATAATACATCACTAGCACTTTTAGGGTTGAAAACAACATTATCACCTCAGCTCATACGTCAACACAATGTCTTTTCACAGTCATCCTACCACGAGGTCATATCAATCTTTTCCATATGTCAATCCATACACAAAATCTATCATAGTGGCATGAATCATGCATCACAACACAACAAGTGTCCTACCATCTTAGAACGTGAACAAGATAAGGTCTAGCCTCGACTAACGCACACACTAATCAACTCATGGCATTACATAGATAATCATTGTCACATAGACAACCACAAAATACTGCCAGACAATTAAACAAGCACTGCCATAAAAGCTGCCACACTTTCATAGAGATGTATCACTAACAATCATTCTCAAAACACATCAATAAATCAAGTCACATAGAGGTCTAGCTAGAATCATCTGAGCCAAACCAAACATAAAACAAATCTAAAGAAATGCAATACTTCACTAAAGTCAAGGACGAATAACAGTTAAGACCACCCATTTAGAACATCACAAGAGCACTATATGCCCAACATGTGTAGTCGAACTAAATTCAGCAGCTACCTCAGTTCACTCCTGCTGATGATCATCTTCCTTTTCCAGGACCCACACTGAGTACCTGACGTACTACTGCACTATCTATAACTATATTTTCCCTCCTTTTCGGGAATCCCACATTGTTGTCATCTCCCTAAAAGGAGTCTGAAATTCCTACTTTATTGTCTAAGCACTAGCAAGGTTCATTAGCTCTCTTATGCGCTTGCCTCGGATTACTGGTAATGTTCTTTAGGCCCTTCTTACTTAGCACTGTCAGATCAAGGGAAGGAATGAGAAGAATAGCCCTTGCCAACTCACTCTTATTCTATTAGTAGAACTGCTAGTCTTCTAAGCCTGTTAGTTATTTACTTATTATGCTAGGTAAAAAGCAGAGCTTAATAAAGACCAGTTTTTAAGCCATGGGAGGCAGATGTAAAAGGACCACTCTCTCCCTGATCTCATAATTTAGTCCCTACTAGAACCTATGAGCCAACTCCTAAACAGCTATCAACCAGACAAATTGATACAGTTGTGTAAACTAAGCTCCTAGTCTCTGACACTCGTAACCCTCCGGACAAAAGAAATGAGATCAACTCTAACTTCTTCACCACTAGAGTATAAGAACACGTCCCAGAAGGGTTCTACAAAATCCTTCCAAAACATTATCGATAATTCCTTATCCTTAGTACCAAATCCTATCATTGTCATGCTTCACCATAAAGAAGGAACATAACTATATTCTTCTTATTCTCCACGTTCGTACAGACCTTCCTGTCTTGGTAGGTATCCATAATCTCAATCCATGGATTGTTCAACAAGTAATCTGTACCATCCTAGCATCCACTACTCCTAGTCTAGTGTCCTCCCTAGTCAGCCTAGATAGTTAAGTAGCATCAACTGCTTCAACAATAACCCTAAACAAGTTGTGCTACCTCCTCCATAAGATTGAATTTCTCTTGAACAGAACCATGCTTTTACCCATAATTCCCCCTTCTGAAAATTCATTACCAAGTGGACATAGAATCACCACACAACCTTCTCAATCTATACTAAGAATTCAATCTCACACATGGTCAACATAGCTGCCTCGGAGTCACTTTAAACACTTATCACATGCCAATTACCAAAAATCCAATAAGACATCTCGTCACAAAACAAGATATCTAACCCTCATTACGTACATTTCATCCAAAAACATAAGCAAATCCAACTTAAGAATTGCAAAATTACTATCAATTAATACTTGTATCCACATTAGATACGTGCATAGGTCAACACCATGCCTTCAACTAAACACTTCAACATATAAAAGAACCTTATTTCCATAAACAATCCTCACCTACTCAACAAAGTTAAATCCGAAGGTTTCCATCCCTCGAAGATTGCAACTCACGGAACTAAACTTATTCTAATACGAACATACAAGATAACTCTACCGTCCTACGGACTTACACCCTAACTAGACCCCACATTACGACATACCCAATGATTATACCAGTACCGAAGAGCATATGATAAGGATCCGCTGCAGACGGGCCATCACTCGAGGGGTATTTATTGTCACCAAATATATACCTTACACTCTGATACCAAACTGTCAAGCCCTGAAGTTTAGAATAATAATTCGAAATCCGAAAGATGATTTGTTGAGTTGTTGTCATTCATGTTTAAGATTTTGTTGATATTTAGAACATAGCCCATCACCTGCCCTAGGTTATGACATCCGACATGGATATCACTATCGTAGTTCATCAATATATATTTAGAACATCCGATCCGTATACTCAATCTAGCCCATTACCCGACAAGGGTTGTGACATCCAATTTACTCAACCAATCGTAGCCCATCATCCACATAAGATTAGTGTAATAACCGCAAATTTCGTTTTTAGTTCGTATGATTGTGTGGAATTATTAATGTACTTTGCACGAACTTTAGACTCGAAGTATCTCATTTTTTGAATTATCAAAGTTCCGAAACTTTACGTTTTAACAAAAAGCTCGAAATGTTCGATTTGAGACATCGACTTTTTATACGTACAGAATTTGGAAAAGCTTCCTTCATGAAAGTTGTAGAGCTCGACGATACGAGTCCGTGTATATGTGGAACACAAAGATTAGATTTTTTTGAATTAATTATGCATTTACAAGAAATTTCCATTTTGGTATATATATTTTGGGAACATTTCTGAAAATAGGATTTCTATTTTCGGAAGCCACAAACCGGCTCTCTCTCTCTCGCGGCTGAAGCAACAAAAACAGAGCACGGCTTCACAGTGCTCTCTCTCATGCCACCGTCCACCTCAAGGCCTCAGACCACTTTCCCTACCTTCGACCCGACATTGCGCAGCTGACAGAGGTAGCCTTGCGCAGCGACACGACCGGCAGCGGCGTCGGGAGCTTGGTAGCCATTAAAGCTCGATTTTGTTTTGATCTCGATATCTCGAGCTACAGGTCACCATTCCACGTGATTCTTGGCTCATTGGACTTGCATCAACTTGCTGATCAAGCACCAAGAAGGACCGAACCTGGGTAGAACAATTTTTACGTTCATCGGAGCTCACCTCTATTTAGATCAAAAACCACTTTCAAATCCGGATATCTCGTGTTACAAACAACTATTTCTTGTGATTCTTAGCTTGGTGAACTCGCATTAAGTTCCTGAAGAAGTCTCAAGAAGCGATTGAGCCAAGTTGTGGGAGTTTTTACGTGGATCGGAGCATCACCGGTTTCTGGAAAATTTTCGGCCACCTCGACTGTTTTTAGTATATTTCGACCTCTTCCCATTATTTTCTGATCTCGTGCTAGTTATAAAAATTTCTCAAAATGATGAAACGAAGGGGAGAAGCTCGACCCCGACACCATTGGTGGTGGTCGGCAGCGGCTCTGCCATTAACTACGGTGGCCCTTTCCGGCCATCTCCGGGGGTCTAAAATATAGTTTATGTACATTTTAAGATTCTACATTTCAATACGATCATTTTGGCATATTATACGTATTTTTCAGATATCGTATGATTTAGTTATGAATTTTTAGATTTCGATCGTTAGATTTGTGATATGTGAATTTAGCACCGTCTGATGGACTTGTAGTTTTGATATGATGATCATATGACTGTCCCTGTGGCTTTGTGTGGTCATGGGTGAATATCCGATCGTTGGATGTTCATATAATTGCAAAACGGTGATTAGGGAGGCGATTCGTGAGAATCCGTCCGTCGGATTTTCTTATAATTTAGAATCCGACCGTAGAATGGTAGTTTAAGTATTTTTTGGAATTATTGGCTATATTCAAGTCACATTTGATTAGGTGATTGACGGGTTGTACTTGTGTGAGCTGTTTCGGTGAGATTTGTATTTTAATTGAAGACGCAGCAGAAGTTTCGAGGTCAGTAAAACTCACGTGGTTCATATTACAAACCGAGTGCTTTAATTTATTTATTTTTGTAAATGTCTGAAAAATATCTATGGATTAAATATTTGTTTTTAAAATCACATGCATTTGATCAACTACGGTCCATAGGTAAGTAAAATGAATTTAAACCATATAAATGAATTTCAAGTTTTTCTTATGTGAACTATAGATGGTATTAGTGGTCATCCCTGAGTGGATGATTATGTATATATATATATATATATTTACGTGGAATATATATATGGGTGGTGTGTTGATGTGTGATGATGTGATTGAGTTGGAATGATAATGTAGATTATATTTCGAATGCTTAAATTTTCGTAATAATATTGTGTATCTTGGATGAGTTGATTTCATTGTGTGAAAATATATTGTTGTGCTCATTATGGATTTAGGGTCAACGTAGTGACCAGTATAGGGGAATCAGACGCTCTAATCCTAGGTGGATGATGGGATACGATTGGTTGAGTAAGTACGAGTATCGGACGTTCTAAATATGTATATACGTATACATATTGATGAAATACAATAAAGATAAATATGTTGGCCCATAACCTGGGCCAGGTGACGAGCTACGATTCAATTGGACCTCCAGTCTGTCAAACACCGTATTTTTATAAATACGATTTTGGGGTTTTGAGAAGAAAGATGTGAGTTTAGGTTTTGCATTGAATTGTTGATTTGGTGATTGATTGTGAGATTGTTGTTTATTTGCGGACGTGGAAACTGTTGGGTGTCGATTTGGGTGAAAATAAATATGAATTAATTAAACGACCGTTCTTTCTTTTAACTCATACGAGCTTTCAAAAGCTTACCGGGTTTTGTGTTGTTGCAATCCCGGTACACTATTCAAATGGTGTAGCTGATATTGCTGCAGGTTAGGATAATTAGGGAGATGACCGTGCTGTTTAGAAGTTGCAGCATTTATTTGATTTCATTTACGTTGTGAGGTTGTCATGCTCATTTAGAGCTTTACAATTTTATTTGTGAGTTTCAGTTGTAATAATTAACTGAGACTAAATTCGGGATTTGAAATTAAATTTGTGTGGTGTGGTTGTTAAGAAAAACAAAATTTTCAGGATGATTATTTTTCAGTTGTGGTAATTCATGTTTCGGATTTTGAATTTTTATTCAAATATTCGGGGCGTGACAATTAGAGCGCCTGATTCCCTCAATAATCGCGAACTGAAGATAAAACGTAAAAACGTTAAATAGTGTCGTCAAAACTTAAATCATCTATTTATCAACTTTTTCTAAAATAACCTTATAATATATCAAAATGCTCGTAAGGATGCATAGATCATCTCCTAGATAATAAAAACTTAAAATATGGTCCGACGCACTGCCACACGGGGCGGTCAGTGGGCGGCCAAGGCTAGTCAACTACCTCCGATGGAAAGTCGTCAACTACAGACTTGTTCAAAATGAAGAGGTGATCAACTTTCATACCTGGAGCTAAGTGAGATGAGGTCTAGATCGTCATAAATCAAGCTTGGAAGTTGGATTAATTTTGGTCGTCTGATCATGTTTCCAGGTCCAACCAGAGCCTTCAATCTTTAATCCTTGATCTTTCTTTGCACACAAAAAATTGTGAAGCAAGGCTTATATGGGGATGATCAGGATGAAGCGGACCTAAAAATGGCAACGATTGGACGAGAGGACGCCGGAAAAATGGTTTTCTGGGAAAGCGAGGCCGGGGGCTAAAATGAAAATGGGAAAAATTTCGTCCTTGCCAAAAAAAATCAGATTTTTTTTTAAAATTGATAGAAAAATCTCAATTTTCAAATATTTGTAACTAATTCATACGATCTCCAAATATTGAGTTCTACATATGCACGAGATCGTATCAACGAGCTCTACAATTTCATGAAGGAAGGTTTCTCAAATTTTAAACATATAAAAAGTCAATTTTTCACGAACCCCTAAATAACGTTCGTTTTCGAAAAGAAGACCGTTCGATCTAATTCCACAACTTCTCCAAACTTTGTACTCGCTCCCATGACCGCGAAATCATTTCTAACAATCCACGAAATTTAATTTTGGATTTTTTCGAGGTATTACAAGAATGCATGAACCCCCACAGTTCAGCTTAGGTCTCCCCTATGAAGAAGAAGAAAGGGAGGCAGAAGAAGGAAGATTGCAAGTCCTCGAAGAAAAAGAAAAGAATTGAAATCTTAAGGAAAAGTACACAAAAACGAGAACTTTAATGAAAAATTACCTTGACAAGGACAAAAGGGGGTCGCTGGAACTTTTGGCCTGAAGTTGGCCGAAAAAGATGCTTCTGGCTGGTGGTGGCCGAAACTGGTCAAAAATGTCTGAAATCTGCTTCTACAGGTTTTTCTGCTTACGGTTCAGTCACTTAGGCTGTCGGTTCGGTGACTTTTAGACTGGTTCTTGAGGTTATGCTTCCGGTTCCTGAATCCTGGGGTCAAGGCATTGCTGCTGACAAAATTTGGTGGCAATCAAAGGTCAGAAAGGTTGTGAACTGGTAGAAAATCTAATTCTACTTCCTGGGGCCGGTTCGGTACTTTTCCGACTGGTTCTTGGGATTTCGTCATAAGTTGTGGACTCCTGGGATCTTTAAGATGTGAGGCAGAGGTAGAAAGGGCTTCAAGGTTTTGTATTCGAATTAAGGTTTTGGCTATTTATTTTAGGGTTAGAGCTTCGTGCTGATAACGTGTTTTAGGAAAAAAGGATGCAGAGAATAGCAGAGAGAATTGGGAGAATGAGTTGTTTTTTCATTGATAATATGAGCTTCTTTATATAGAGGATTACAAGCAAAGAATCTGCATTTTACAAGGAAACTAAATTGTACAATAATTAGGATATCTCCGAGAATATCTTCGAAAATATCTGTAAGACTAACCCGATTACAACTCAGACAACTAACTAAAGTTTGGGCCAAACACACAATCTAGGTGTCCTTAAACAGTATGATATATATATATATATATATATATATATTGTAGTTAAATTATTGTCTAAAATGGCTATGACTTTTGACTAAAGGGGGTTGAAGATGCAAAATATAAATTAATAGTAATAACACTACGAGTGTCAATTCTAAAATGGCTATGCCGCTTTGGCTTTTGATTAAGGGGGTTGGAGATGCCTTTATTGGAATTACAAAATTGCTAGGCAATACTTCAGGAACCCTTTAAAGTAGACAAAAAAGTTTGATCTTTCCTCCTTTGCAATGGCGCTTCTTGATTGAGTTTCTAATGTAAAATCTCTATCTCTTTCGCATCATTGCTTGGAGGTACTCATATTCAAAGTTTTGAACTTCTACGATACATCGGTTCCGAATATTACAACGAAATGACTCTCAATCCCCTTTAAAGTTGGACAAGTTGACCAAATGAATGAGAGAAATTGATTGTTAATATATAATTACTGATTTGGTTTTGGTATGAAATCGAAATAGAAGACGAATAGCAAATTGTCACCTTTCAGTCACTCCCTACTGCACTATACGAAGATTTCTGCACTTCCTTGGCCTTTGAATTTATATGACACATCCATGTCTCTCAAGAGTCATTCAGTAATCCATGTCCCAACTATTTGTTGCCCTTACTTATGCTTTCTTTGTACTCATTATTTCTTGGTAATTTATGTTTTTGTCTGATCAATACTTGTATCTTTCCCCAAGGATTTGCATCTCCCTAAGGATTGGCATCTCCCTGTCTCTCATCATGTGAACCAATTGAGGCTGGCTTTTAGGGATTCCAGTTGCTGGGAATTGCAAATTCAAGTCCAAAAGGTTGATATGCATGGCTTCATTGGCTTGTTTTTCTCTTAGCGGAAAAAATACAAGTGATGGTCTTGCATGCAAAGAAAAGCAACCAAGAATTAGGCATGTGCAGACTTACTGCAGCTAGTAGCCTAGTACTACACTACTACTTGGTTTTTTAGTTTCGCCTTGTGTCCCCATTGTACCAAAAAAATACAAGTGAGTTTGCTTGATGGTTGTTGAGCAAAAATTGTAAATTACTATACCCAACACAATTTCGCTCAATCTTATTGAAAATAGAGCTTTTATTATGTCAAGTTCGACCCATTCAAGATAACAATAATCTCTTAATTACAATCCCTCACTTTAAGGGAAAAACCCTTTGATTCCAAGTACAAAGTCAACATATGGAGATGTGTGTGTTTATGGTAAATTGCGGCTGCACCTGGGTTGTTTTACAGGCTGCCTACGCACCCCGGGAGGGATCAAGCCACTCGTAGTTCAAATTTTTGTGGCTTTGGGGTTTCAACAGGTAGATGACCTGTCGAAAATTTTTGGTTAGGTACAGAGCGAATTTGGTTTTGAAAGAACCAGAGATTCGGTTTAAGTTGTGGTTGCATCCAGATTGCCTACATACCTTGTGAAGGGATCAAACCATTGTAGTTGATAATTTTGGGTATTTGGGATTTTTCTTGGTCTTGTACCAAAAAGATACTTTTAGGTTCTGAAGTATTTTTAACGAAACCAAAGCCCGGGTATTTTGAAAAGGACACCCGCAGCGTCATGCTTTGTTGAATTCTTCAAATGAGCACAAATTTGGAAATGTGTTTCTTTTGTATCCTCGCGAATCATGTTCCTCGATCCATGAAGCTTTTTCGGCCCCAAACTTAACATGGGAACCATCGGTGTATCGAGTGAACTCTGAGTCCCAACTTTCTCGTATAGAAATTGGGGACATGCATCAAGTTTTATTTTAGGCATCAGAAAGGCTTCTCAGAGTCAGAGGTCCGAACTTTCTCGGAGACCCAAAACTGATAAAGGGCACCCAGCTACATTCCTCATGCGTGCCTTGTTTCAATTTTCACTGCCCCAGAACCACAGTGAACACGAGCTTGGCATATCATTTTTGCCAAGTTGAATCAGAGATGGGTTTAGAGACCAAAATAGCTTTCAACTTTCTTTCTTCTCTTGACACGCTGCAGCCACGAACACATGCTTGTCATTTGCTTTTGCCAGTCTCGTTGTATTTGCACAATTTGACTGTACATCATTCTTGCTCCCTTTTTGTTTACTTTGTAGTTTGGTAACTTCTGCAATTGTCATTTGATCTCGATAGAATGCTTTTGTTTCATTATGAGCATGAAGACATTGCCTTTCATTTGCATTACCAACTACTGCAATTTCAAGGCTTTCGTTAATTTCACAAAACCTTGTTATTGTTTTTTTTTTTTTGCAGGTACAAATCAAGTACAGGAGCTGTGGTGTCACAAATTCCAAAGTTCCAGAATTTGATTCAACGGTGAGTCTTCGGTCGTTTTCTTTTAGTTTCTTTGCACCGAAAACAATTATCTTTGTGCTCTGCCAACTCCTAATGCTGTAATTTTAAGGATTTTGAATTCGATAACCCTTTATGCAGGTATAAGGCAAGGACAGCAACTTTAGTCAAGATTTCAGAACTCCAGTATTTAAATTCAAGGGTGAGACTTTCTTTTTGTTTACCCACTGGTTTGTTTAGAATAGGTGTTTTGGAATGGAGGTTGGGACTGGCTCTTTTTGGCTATGCTGTTTTGAAAAGATGCAGGGAGGAATTGTATTGGTGTTTAAGTAGAATTGACAGAGTTCCTGTTATCATATTTATATTGAACCACGACCCTATCGTGATTCACAAAGGGCTCTCTGTCAGTTTGGTGTACTAAACAGTCAAAACTTGAGGATAAAATCGGCACCCTAAGGCACGCCGTGTCAAATTTCTGAAACAGTATTGGCACCGTAAGGCACCGTCATCGGAGCTTTAAAAGCAGTTTCGGCACCCTAAGGCATGCTGAGTCGAAGCTCTGAAACAATATTGGCACCGTAGGCACCGCCACCGGGGCTTCGAAAGTAGTTTTGGCACCCTAAGGCAGCTCTGAAATAGTATTGGCACCGAAAGGTATCGCCACCGGAGCTTTGAAAGTGGTAAAACTATAAAGAGATGCAGATGAATTCTCCACATATGATTCCTATGGAACACGTTGCGGCTTCTTCTGTCTCCTTTGCTTTCCTTCTCCTTCTGCTCCTTGTTTTTTTTTCCTTTTTTCTTTTTGCTTTGGTACGACCTTCTTGGCCTCTTATATAGTGCACTGAATGATCTGATTGAGTTCTAGAGAGACTCTTGTGTTTGATATGCATTGAAACACCAAGAGATACCTGTAATCTTTATCATGGAAGCTCCCCGTACGGGTTGCACTCAAACTCTAGTATTTGATAAGCTTGTGAGCAAATATGACGTGGACCTTTCGCTTTCATAGACTTTCTTTCTTTTTTTATTTTATGTTTTTTGTTGCTTCTTTTATTTTTTTTTTATTGCTTTTTTATTTTTTGGTTTCAACAGTGCCCCTTTAAGCTTTGTGCGTGAACTTACTTTACTCCTGCAAAGCTTGAACGACATCTATTCTAATCTGATAGATTCCTGTAATTGAACTGCAGGTAATGGATGCAGCTGGATACCTTCGTAACGAACGAGCTCTTGACTTGCGGGGAAAGTACTTGACCGAGGTATGGAATATAAGAGATCTGTTGTAGTATAAATTATATATATACCGTATATGTCTATATCATGCAACAAAATACGTAAAAATATTTAGATAGGTACTTGAGTGTATAATCATAGGTACTTGAGTGTATGAAGACTTATGTAAACATGCTTTACCAAAGGGCAACAAGCATGGCAGAAAATCATCATCAAGATGGTTATCATCTTGAGTTTCTCTTTGAGCTTTCACACTTCAATGTAATCCTATAAATATCCCCTTTGTATGAGATGAATAAACACATTGAAATCCCAATTCTCTCTGAAATTTTACTCTCCTATTCTGTTTATCAATTCCTCTTGTTCTTAAACACGTTATCAGCACGAAGTTGCTCTAGAATTAGAATCGAAAAATTGACGAAAGAAGAGTTCTTCATCGATCGAAGTCATTTTTCAAAACCTACAAAAAAATCCCCAAACCCTAGCTCAGATTAAAGCCCTTGATTCCAGGAGCCCGGAACCGGTCTCAGATTCACCGGAAACGGCCTGAACCGGCCGCCGGAAGCCGAAAAACCAAACCGGACCGCTGCCGAGAGCTGCCGAGGTCCTGCCGAGAGCTGCCGAGGTCCTGCCGAGAGCTGCGCAGCAGCTGCCGAGGTCCTGCCGAGCTGCTGTCGAGACCTGCCGAGAAGCTGCCGAGAGCCCTGCGCAGCAGCTGCCGAGACGCTGCCGAGGCCCCTGCGCAGCAGCTGCCGAGACGCTGAGCAGCAGCTGCCGAGCAGCTTCCGAGACGCTGCGCAGCAGCTGCCGACATCTGCCGAGCAGCTGTCGACACATCTGTCGACAGATTTGCGCGGCGACTTTCCGGCGACTTTTTCGACACTTTTCCGGTGATTTTTCGGACGATTTTTCTCGACTTTTTCCGACGATCCTTCCGGTCACCTCCGATAATTTTTCCGGTCAAAAATTTCCGGCAACACTATTCCAAGGATGTCGAATGAACCTAGACTCGATTTTCAAATCCTTGACTCAACAGGTTCGGAGTACCATAGCTGGAAAACCGACGTTGAGAACCATCTCACATCCAAGGGGATATTGCCCATCATCCATGAACCAAACCCGGCTCTTGTGTTCCCTCGATCACCCAAGAAGCATGCAGAAGCAATCATCTTGATGCGACGTCATATGGATAAAGCACTCAGGCTAGAGTACATGTCCATCAAAGATGCAAAGGATTTATGGGAAGCACTACAAGAGCGCTTTAACAATATCCAAGATTCTCTCCTCCCTGACTTGAAGGTTCAGTGGAACGATGTACGCTTCTCAGACTTCAAGACTATTGCTGAGTACAATTCAGAAGCTCTTCGTCTCAAATCCATGTTGAGGTTCTGTCAAAGACCCCTCACAGAAGAAGAGCTAATTGAGAAAACTCTCTCCACCTTCCCTGTTGCAGCAATTTTGCTATCAAAGCAGTATCGCACTGAAGTAAATGCTGGACGAATTACGAGGTTCAATGAACTCATAAATATTTTGTCGGTAGCCGAAAAGCACGACAACATTCTCGTAAAGAATTATAATTCAAGACCCATTGGAACCAAGAGCGTTCGTGAGGCAAATTATAATGCACCCAAGAGAGGGCACAGGGAGCGGTACCCCAGCAATAGGGGACATGTGTACCCTAATAATAGGGGACATGAAGGACGAACAGGTCCATATAACCGCCCCAACAGGGAAGGAAACCGCAACTTTAGAGTGGGCACACGTGATGGTAACTCCACAAGTGGAAGAGGGAGATATGACAACACCGGCCGTGGAAATAGCACCATGAACCGTGGAGGTCGCACCATGCGCCGTGGTAGTAGCAGCAACCCTCCTAGGGGATATCCACAACGTGCACAACCTGCACAACCTATACAAACTGTACAACCTGCACAACCTATACCTCAAATGAAGGGAGGGAACCACAATGACATGTGTCATAGATGTGGATCAATCGAGCATTGGTTTAAACAATGTCATGCAAGTACCCAATTAGCTGCACGCTACAAGGAGTACAGGGAAGCAAGAGAGCAAGAAGCTAACCTTGCCGAAGATGAAAATAGTGAAGATGTCAATCTCACTGTTGAGGACTTCAAAGCTGTAGATGAAGAGCACGAGGATGCCACAGACTTTGATTAGAATAATCCTCTTTCTATTTTCCAAGAATGGCAAATGTGCCTTAGTCAATAAATAACAATTGTATTAAACTCCTTCTTATGTGGCGTACCCAATGAAGTATGATATCTAGGAAAGCAATTGAGATCGGGGTATTTAAGCGAGCCTCGCTCCACCAACATCTCTCTACTTTCCTGGTCATATTCCATTGGAATTACCAAACGGATTGAGTGATAGCAATTTGTCTAAAGTTTGATATTTGGAATAGACTTATGAATAACTTTGATGTAATCATTGGCTATTTTCCCCATTAATAAAGTATCGCATTCAATGTCATGGACATGTGTTAATATTCCGAAGTTTATTCCTTTCAGTATGTTTTCCGGAGAATTGGAATGCCTTCTTGATAGTGGCACCACACATACGATATTGCGACATAGGCAATTATTTTTATGGATGACACCCAGTCGATCCTCAGTAACTACGATGGCAGGACCATCACAATTGATTCATGGTCGAGGACCAGCTCAATTTTTGTTACCAAATGGCACAAATATTAATGTCGCCGAAGCTCTATATGCTCCAAGGGCCGGAAGAACCCTATTAAGCTTTAAAGACATAAGAGCCAATGATTTTCATGTGGAAACACATTGTGAGAATGGACAAGAGTTCCTTTGCATCACCTCTAAAAACTACGGAAATACACGAGTTTTAGAGAAACTTATGTGTCGCTCTAGTGGATTGTATGCAACCACTATTAGAGTCATTGAATCTAACCATGTCATGAATGACAAATTATGGGATCCTGACATATACAAGCTTTGGCACGACCGTTTGGGACATCCAGGTCGTGACATGATGCTCCGTATATTAAAAACTTCACACGGACATCCATTCTTCAAAACGAAAAGAAGTACGAACCAAACATTGGTCCAAAGAGTTACTTCTAAAGTGTATTATTCGTTTTGCAAAGCTTGCTCTTTAGCAAAGGTAGGATCAAGACCATCCTATGCAAAGGACACTAAAGAAAATATACCATTCTTACAAAGAATACAAGGTGATATTTGTGGACCTATCCAACCAACTTGCGGACCATTTAGATATTTTATGGTGTTGGTTGATGCATCGACACGTTGGTCACATGTCATGCTCTTATCCACAAGAAATGCTGCATTTGCTAAACTCCTAGCACAAATCATTAAATTAAGGGCTCACCACCCCGATCATCCTATTAAGTCAATTCGTCTTGACAATGCTGGAGAATTTACATCAAGAACCTTTGATGATTATTGCATGTCCATTGGGATTGAGGTGGAACATCCTGTCCCTCATGTACACACCCAAAATGGACTCGCAGAAGCTGCCATTAAAAGACTTCAAATGGTTGCCAGGGCATTGGTTATGCGCACCAATCTCCCTATTTCTGCTTGGGGCTATGCAATATTACATGCAGCTGTGCTTATTCGTCTGAGACCCACTGCCACCCAACCCTTTTCTGCGTCCCAACTGGTGACTGGGTATGAGCCTAATGTCTCACACTTACGCATATTTGGGTGTGCAGTCTATGTGCCAATTACGCCGTCACAGCGCACCAAACTGGGTCCTCAAAGACGCTTAGGCCTTTATGTTGGATATGATACTCCAAGCATTATCCGCTACATAGAACCCTTGACAGGTGATCTATTTACCGCTAGATTTGCGGATTGTCACTTTGATGAGACAGTCTTCCCGTCATTAGGGGGAGACAAGAACATTAATGTTCAACAGAAAAGACAGGAATTGTCGTGGTCTGTCCCCACTTTGTCTCATCTTGATCCCCGAACCACACAGTCTGAAATAGAGGTGCGGAGGATTCTCGATCTTCAGAACGTAGCAGAATCAATGCCTGATGCGTTTTCTGATATCGCTAAAGTGACAAGATCACACATACCTGCTGCAAACGTACCTGCAAGGATTGATGTTCCTAAAACTAAAGGACATGACATCCCCTCTATGGGTGATGCAGTGGCTAGACCCATGGCTCCTGCTAGAAAGCGCGGGAGGCCTATAGGTTCGATGGATTCTCGCCCAAGAAAGAAAGCGAGCTTGACACAAAATAATCCATTAATCATCGATATAAATAATCCATCTCATGAAAAAATTCCGGATTATGGTTATGTCCAAGAGACATCATTGGAGGACGCTCCAATAATAAAACCAATTCCAGAGAATAGAGAGATCTCCATGAATTACACTAGTATACATGTAATTATGGACAGAAATTCTATGGCTATTGATGATGCGTTTGCATATCATATTGCAAAAGGAATTATAGAATACGATGATATTGAACCTCGCTCCGTTGAAGAATGCCAACGTAGAGCAGATTGGTCAAAATGGAAAAATGCGATCCAGACTGAATTGGATTCACTAACAAAGAGACAGGTATTTGGGTCTATAACACTGACACCACCAAATATAAAACCTGTTGGCCATAAATGGGTCTTTGTTAGAAAGCGTAATGAGAAAAATGAGGTTGTTAGATACAAAGCCCGCCTTGTGGCGCAAGGTTTCTCACAACGTCCTGGAATCGACTACGAGGAGACATATTCTCCCGTAATGGACGTTATAACGTTCCGCTACCTTGTCAGTTTGGTAGTTTCCGAAAAACTTGACATGCAGCTCATGGATGTGGTTACAGCATATCTCTATGGGGATCTAGATTCAGAGATATATATGAAGGTTCCAGATGGACTTCAATTACCCAAATCAAGTGGCTCTAAACCACGGAGCGCGTTTCAATAAAATTAAGACGCTCACTATATGGATTGAAACAATCCGGACGGATGTGGTATAACCGTCTAAGTGACTACTTGATTGGGAAGGGATATGTTAACAATGAAATATGCCCTTGCGTGTTCATTAAGAGAACAAGATCCGGATTTGCAATTGTAGCAGTTTATGTTGATGACATGAACTTAATTGGAACTCTAGATGAGTTAAAAGAAACTGCTACATATTTGAAATCTGAATTTGAGATGAAAGATCTCGGGAAAACACGGTTTTGTCTCGGAATAGAACTCGAGCACCGTAATGATGGGATTATGATCCATCAATCAGCATATACTCAAAAGTTACTAATGCGCTTTAATGAAGATAAAGCAAAGCCTGTGAGTACTCCCATGATCAACCGTAGTCTTGAGCCCATGAAAGATCCGTTTCGTCCAAGGGATGAGGACGAAGATTTATTAGAAGCTAAAATACCATACCTAAGTGCGATAGGCGCATTATTGTATTTAGCTCAATGCACAAGACCGGATATCTCATTTGCAGTAAACTTGTTAGCTCGACACAGTTCTGCGCCAACACGCCGCCATTGAATTGGTATAAAGACAATCCTTCGATACCTAAAAGGTACGATCGATATGGGCTTGTTCTATCCCTACAGAGAGAAAAGAAATGTGAGCGCCGGCAACACTATCCATAGTGACCGACGTTCTCCTCCTCCCCTCCATCAAAATGATGTTTTGACGGGTTTTGCTGATGCAGGGTATCTCTATGACCCTCACAAAGGTCGTTCCCAAACAGGTTATGTCTTTACCATGGGAAACACCGCGATATCTTGGAGATCTACAAAACAGACTCTTGTTGCTACTTCCTCAAATCATGCAGAGATAATTGCACTACATGAAGCCGTGGGTGAGTGCATATGGCTAAGGTCTATAAATAGACACATTCGAGGAACTTGTGGTTTGAAATTCACCACAAATGAACCTACATGCATTTACGAGGACAATGCAGCTTGTATTGAACAAATGAAATTAGGTTTCATCAAAGGCGACAATACCAAGCATATATCGCCGAAATTCTTCTACAATCAGCAACAGCAAACACTTCTAAATATTGAAGTAAATCAAATCCGATCAGAAGATAATGTAGCTGACTTATTTACTAAGTCACTACCAAAATCCCCTTTCGAGAAACATGTAAGGAGCATCGGATTGAGGAGGATATCCGAACTCCCACAATCTTCAAGAGGAGTCTAAATCAGGGGGAGTATCCAGAAACATACTTCACACTCAACGCGCGTTGTGCTCTTTTTCCCTTTCGACCAAGGTTGTTTTTCCCACAGGGTTTTATTACTTGGCAAGGTTTTTAACGAGGCAACTTCGATGCGCACCATCTACACAATACTATTGAACATGAAATATCCAAGGGGGAGTGTTGTAGTATAAATTGTATATATACCGTATATGTCTATATCATGTAACAAAATACGTAAAAGTATTTAGATAGGTACTTGAGTGTATAATCATAGGTACTTGAGTGTATGAAGACTTATGTAAACATGCTTTACCAAATGGCAACAAGCATGGCAGAAAATCATCATCAAGATGGTTATCATCTTGAGTTTCTCTTTGAGCTTTCACACTTCAATGTAATCCTATAAATACCCCCTTTGTATGAGATGAATAAACACATTGAAATCCCCATTCTCTCTGAAATTTTACTCTCCTATTCTGTTTATCAATTCCTCTTGTTCTTAAACAAGATCCTCCTTTTTGAAGTTAGTTCCGGTCAAAATTTCCCCCACCAGTAGAGTAACTTGGGTTGTTGAGACACGAGTGCATTCCGGGTACTTGACTTTTGATCAAAATTCTAAAGATCAAGTCATTAGGACTTGCTGGACTTATGGGGCACTTTTTGAAGCTCATACATTGGAGAAGGTTAACAATGATCCAGATGATTGCTCATTTATACCACTTTAAACTTTTTACCATGCGCTTCACAGGATGCTTGTGGAAAAACGAGATTGGAAATCTCACCTTGAATTTCAGGGCCGCGCATCTTTTGAAATTGGTGTAATGGAATGGACAGAATCTATAATGAATGTGTGCAAAAGCACTTTGGAAAATGCAGACATTTATGGAGCCGTTGCTGTATCCCGCTTCCCTTACCATTACTCTCTAAACTCATGGAGGACATTCATTGAGCTGTGGGGGCCTTTAACAAACACCCTTCATCATAGGAATGGGGAAATGGGAATAACCCTGCGCGACTTGAAACTTATTGGAGGATTACCGATTTTGGGTGTTCCGTATGAGGAATTTATTCCTGTCAATGAAGAGCTATCTGATGGTGGACAGTTTCAGTCTACCATTAATGATCTTCTACGCATCCATTCTGAGCTATGTTCTTTTCATAAGAGGGATTTTGTTTATTGGGATCAATGGCTCAATCATTTTTATCAGGGGCAACTGTTGTATGCTGCTTACGGCGAAAATCGTAAACGAGCACCTTATCCTGGAAAGATTGCTCGTAGACTACTAGCCTCAAAATTTTCAAGGGAAGGAAAGCTAGCTGCCTTTCTAGCATTTTGGCTTAGTAGATTTGTTTTGCTATGTGATCATTCTAGAATCAGGCCAGAAAGTTTTTACATGGCTTGCCTAATGTCACAAGGGGTTAGAGTTTCTCTTGCACCAACGGTACTGGGCTATATTTACCATGGACTTCAGACGGCTGTTACTCATCCAAAAGGGCCCGGTGATTCCTATGCATGCTTTCCTGCTCACTACGTCATTGGTTGGCTTGGTGAATATTTCTCTTGTTTATATAAGTCTCATGCTGACAGCGAGCTTCTGAAAGGTCTTCCTCACTTAGCAAGGTATGCTGGTATTGAAGCTAAAGAATTAGACATTTCCTCGGCCCGGTTTGTCTTTAGAACTGATCAATATGTGAATTATCGCCCTAGTCCATTTATTGAAAATGATGGGCGCTTCCTGTGTGATGACAAGAACCTAACAGATGAGGAATTTGAGTTGCTTGTTTGTATGCGTTCAACACTGCTTCCTGTGAGAATAGGCAGTAATCTTTGGCTGGAACCATATTACCCAAATAGATTTGCACGCCAGTTTGACTTTGATCAAGGGGTCCCTTCAAATAAACTGCACTTCGGTCTTGCTAAGCGTGAACGCTGTTGTATTGAAGACCTAGCAAAGGCACAGCACTCCCTTTACCAAACTGACACTGGTGCTAGATTTTACATTCCCCGCTCTACATATAATGGAATATGCACCTGGACATATTGTAGGTGGTGGATGAGGGCATGCGCACCGTACTTAGGTAAATCTGTGTCCACTGTTTACTTCACTTTGATGAAACGTCCTCTTGAAAGAAAAGATGACATCTTCGTGATAGGACACATACGAGAATTTTGTTCTGCGCCAAAAGAAATTTTGTTTCCCAAGAGAGGCAGGTCGAAGGCTCAGTTTAGGGAGTCTTCACCCATTGGAGGGACCTCTGAAAATGCTGGGTTGGGTAATCATCAAAAAACATCCCGACGATGAAGGAAGAATCATAAAATTATTGAAAGCACGAATTTGGAGGCTCACACAGAACTGCCTTCTGACAGGGATGCAGATAGAGATTACAAACGGAATCGTTATGAAGAGCACAACAACCTTGGAGATGATATGGATGATAACCTTGGAAGCAATATGGCTGATTATCACTTTTCTCCAAGGGATGATGGTGTTGGCTTCCATAGTAGTGCTGAAATCGTTACCCCGAAGCTAAAATCAGTAATAGTACGAGCTCCAGCGTCTATTGATCCAGATCCTGAGCCCCATCCAAATAACTTGGAGGCGAGACCAAGGGAATCAGCGGCAAAAGAATACGATATGGAGCCATTATCAGAGGCTCCAGTTCTAGAGACAAAGGTTTCTGAACAACAACCAGAGCCCAAATTAAGGGACTTCAATATCCAAATTGAAGACAACCATGACTCTGCTAGTGGAGCCACTGAACCTATCAATTCCAATGCCTCAGAGCATATTAATGAAGATATTAGCTCACCCACTGAGACTACATCGACTCTGCATGAAATTTTCGGTGAAGGATTGACTGAACACCAGAGGGATTTTATTATCGCCGAGATACAACAGATCCTAGACAAACTGAACTCGTCTCAATCATTTGGGGCAATTCTTGATTGCCAGGACGAAGTTTCAAAAACACTTGATGTGTTGGAGCTGATGTTCAAAACCCTCGGCTCTGGTGAGGACAGATTTGAGTGGTTTGCTGCAAAAGTTTATCTAACCTTTGACTTGGCAGCTCAGCTTTCTCAAGACATGAGCATTATTGAGAAAGATTACGGATTGGACATTGATCGCATCAATGAGTTAATTCAAAACCATAAAAAGTGTCAAGCTGCCAAGAAGGTCCTTGATTCGGAATTATTGAGCCTTAATCAGGAACTTGAAAGTTTAAAGGCCACCGAACGAAGTATTATCGAGGTAGAAGAGAACTCAACAGCTGCACAAGGATTATGAGATTGCAAAAAGTCACCTTGAAAAGAAAATAAGCTGGTCCGAGGCTTCTCTTGAGCGTCAAAACAAGCTGGATGAAGAGCTTCGTCAACAAGGATTGAGGCTCGAGAGGATAAACTTGCAGAATTTAAAAATGTCAAGAGCTCATTTAAAGTTCAGCAAGAGGAGCTTGAGAAGCTAATGGACAATTTGAAGTCGTTTGGTCAACAACTTAAACAGAAGCTCTAGGCTAGAACTGGCATCTTTGGAATTCTGATTTCCTTTTTTTTTCCTCCTTTTTTTCTTTTCATTCTATATTGCTTTATTAGCTGCTACAGTAGACCCCGTGAGGCCTTTGATGAACTGCTCTTTCATTTCTTGTTTGTGTGCTGCCATTACTTGGTACTTCTCGTTTGTTTGTTAGCAGTAACCTGAACCAAGAGAAGCTTTATAGCATGAATTATACAGGAAATATTGATATGCTTATTGCTGTTCAATTTCCCGTATTTGCTATTGGTGGCACAACCTGCCCCCTTCTCTTTCTTTTTTTTTGTTCAATGTGGGCAAAGTTGATATTATGAAGCACTTGTTGGGTGACTTGTTGCTTGCTTTGTTTTGTTTGAACAGATGCTTTTGCTTGCCTTTTTTTAGCGTGCTCTGTGCTTAAGGATCCATTGATTTGTCTTGCATTCATATTGACATGCCCCAATTTTTCTTTCTTGTACTTGGTGATGTTTCCAGGGACTATTCATCAATAAATTGGGGAGAGTTTTGTTGCATCTTGCTCCAGGATTTCTTGACCAAAACTCACAGCCTGATAAGGTATTTGCAGGTACAGCGAGCTGGATAATGGAGGCACTTTGTGCTTGATCTCTGTATTTGTGGTTTATCACACTTAAAGAGAAATGTAGGCACTGAACGGACACTTTTTTTTTTTTTTTACCTGGCAGCTACCTGTATGAATGATTGGGCTTGGAATGTCCTCGAGTCATGTCGCATTTATATGACCATGCTGTAACTTGATGAGAACTTTATTATATATATGGTTTTTTTTTGACAATGTAGTTGGCATCATTGCCAGTCATTGTTGTCGACAAAAAAGAACCCTTGGCTGTCAGTCATCCCAGAGTTTCTTTGAGCAGGACATTTAGCTTACAGGTACAGCTAGGAATAACATGGAAGAGCACCCAGGCTTGGAGCTCACGTTGCCCCACCCTCTTTTTTTTTCTTTTTTTTTTTTGCTGTGCCTTTATTAAAACGAGGATACAATAATGCAAATTGAGTCAACTTTACGGCAGTTTGGATTTGTTGGTTGCATAATTCCTTGCATTTATAATAAACCAAATGCCTCCATGCTCTAATATTTTGGAGAAGATTCCAACGATCAACTGATGATGCTTATATAACAGCAACTTGATGAACCAATCTCTGCTTCTCTGTTTAATCTCATATGAAAAATGTGTTAGGAAACAAAGAGATTGTTTTGAAAATATGGCTGGATCTAGCTTATTACTAGACTGCCTACGTATATTGTGAAGGAATCAAGCCAAACGTAGTTCACCCAATTGATTTGGACAAATGATTTTTTTCTTTTTTTTTTTTTGAATTTTTTTTTTGGGTGGCTGCATCTAGTTTTAAGATTAGACTGCCTACGTATCCCTTTTGAGGGATCAAACCGCCATAGTTCGGGAGTTCATTGCTCTAACTTTTGCCCAGACCGCTCTTTTGGTTTTTTAGTCTAGCGAGCTTTTTTTTCCTCAGCTCTATATTTTGCCTAGACTGCCCTTTTGGGTTTTCAATCTAGCGAGCTCATTTAGGCATAGAACCTTTTTACAAATTTCCCGTTGACACAAGGGTAAATGCAATCTCCATCTGCATTTGAAAGCTCGTATGCACCTTTAGTAAAGACCCTGGTAACAACATATAGGCCTTCCCATTTTGGCTCAAACTTGCCCTTCGACTTTCGGGTGATAACAATAGGCCTTCGGATTGTTAAGACCAAGTCTCCCACTTTGAAGGATCGAAACTTAACTTTCTTGTTGAAGGCGCCTGTGACTTGAGCTTGGTAGATTTCAAGTCTTTGTTGGACTGCAAGTCTCTTTTCATCAAGTGCCTCAAGTTCTGCCAGTCTGATTTTTGTATTTTTGTCAGGATTTGCTAGTAGCGTAGCTATCCTTCAGGAAGACAGTTGGACTTCTGATGGTAACACCGCTTCAGACCCATAGACCAAACTGTATGGTGTGCATCCGGTTGCTGTGCGGACGGTGGGTCTATAGGCCCATAGTGCCTCAGGAAGACGCTCATGCCAATCTCTTTTATTTGTTGAGACTACTTTTTTCAGGATATTACCAAGCACTTTATTGAAAGCCTCTGCTTGACCATTAGCCGTCAGATTAGAACTTGCTAAAAATGCATGTTGAATATTGTACTTTTCGCATAGCGTAACCATGGGCTTGCACTTGAAGTATGAGGCATTGTCAGATATTATTTTGGAGGGGACTCCGAAACGATATATGATATGAGCCTTGATGAAATTTGCAACATCCTCCGCTTTTACCATCTTGAGGGGAATTGTTTCACTCCATTTAGAGAAATTGTCTATTGCAGCCAAAATGTACTGATGCAGAAGTGAGGATTTAGGGTTTAGGGCACCCATAACATCCAAACCCCAGGTTTCGAAGGGGTATGAGAAAATTGCAGGATGAAGAGGCAATGGAGGCTGGTGTATGAAATCTCCATGCAGTTGGCATGCTTTACAAGCTCGGGCATAATTTACTGAATCTTGTATCATCGTCGGCCAGTAGTAACCTATTCTCTTCAATTTGGGTGGCTAGTTTTGGGGCAGCTTGATGGGCTCCACAAATACCAGCATGAGTATCTTTTTAAGAGCTTGAACTGCTTCCCCCTTTGATAAATATCTCAAGAGTATTCCATCAAAAGATCTTCTGTATAGAGTGTTGTTAAGGTATGTGAACCGGGGAGCCGTTCGCCTTATGTAAACCCTTCTCTTTGGATCTTTAGTCAAACTTCGTTTTGGACAATACTTGATCATATCCCTTCGCCAATCAGGCTCTTCTTCCACTTCAAACACTGAAACTACATTCGCCTCATAGGAATCTTCCAAAAGTTTGAGTGCCGTTGGTACCAATCGACGTTCCCCAACTGTTATTTGGACATCTCTTTCGTCAGGGAGAGATAGAGAAGCTGCCAATTTAGCTAGAGCGTCGGCTTTGTCATTTTTTGATGGAGGGATGTGGCTAACACTTATGTCTTGAAACTGTGTCATATTTGACCCTTTGGTAGTACGAGATGAGATTCTCATTCTTGACCGCATACTCATCATTTATTTGTCTGACAATCAATTGAGAATCACCGAATGCCCTCAAGGAGTCGATTGGCATTTCCAACGCTATTTCAAGGCCAATGATAAGCGCCTCATATTCTGCAATATTATTTGAACACAAAGCCATAAGAGAAAATGAATATTGGGATTAAACCCCCAGAGGGTGTGATAAACACAATGCCAGCTCCTGCTCCCTGTCTCGTTGCTACCCCATCAAAGTATAGTTGCCAAGGGACAATTTATGTCGAGAAGACTTCTTCGTCTAGAAAATCTTCAGGCAATTCAAAATTATCTGGCACAGGGTGTGCTGCCCTTTTATCGCCTTTTGAGACACATATTTGATCTCGAACTCTGACAACAATAAAGACCACCTCGCTAGTCGTCCTGAGGGCACAGGCTTTGACATTAGATACCGTAGGGAATCACCCTCAGAAATCAAGGTGACGTTGTGGGCAAGCAAGTAATGCCTCCGTTTTGGACAGCGAAGACCAAGGCTAGAAAACCTTCTCTATAGGCTTATAATTATGTTCTGCCCCCACCAATGTATGACTTAAGTAGTAGAGAGCATTTTCCTTTCCCTTATCATTATTTTGTGCGAGCAATGCCCCCAGAGAGCATTATCGCTGAAAATAATTGTCATTGCTCTTTGGTATGTTGCTCCAGCGTTCTTTAAACCACCAAAGGGCATCACAGTGTAACAATATACCCCTTTTGAAATACGAAATGTTGTGAACTCCTCATCTTCAGGTGTCATTTTTATTTGGTTGTATCCTGAGAACCCATCCATAAAGGACAGAGCACCGAAACCTATAGTAGCGTCCACTAACAGCTCTGTAATGGGTAACGGGAATTCATCCTTTGGACAAGCTTCATTGAGATCTCTGTAGTCTACACAGATGCGAATTTGTCCATTCTTTTTCTTGACATGAACAATACTGGCCACCCATGTAGGGTTCTTAACCTCTCCAATGAAGCCAACCTCTATGAGTTTGTCCACTTCAGTTTTGACTTGAATAGCCAGTTCCGGGCGAAAACGCCTTGGTGCTTGATTTACCCATCGCTTCTTGTCTGAAACTGCTAATTTGTGGACAGCAACCTTTGGATCTAAACCAAGCATGTCTTGATATCCCCAAGCAAACATGTCTTTGTACTCTTCCAGGAGCTTTTTATTGTCCTGCAATTCTTTTGGAGTCAAGAGAGCACTAACGAATATGGGTTTCAAATCTTCAGCTGTGCCAAGGTTTATCTCCTGGAATTCATCGACTGTTGCATGTCCTCCATCTTCTATTTATGGCTGAGCAGGTTGAGTATTGTCAATGAATTCATGATCCTCTTCACCTGATGCTGTGCCCCCTTGCTTTTGGGTTGGGTCTTCTTCAATGGTGACACAATTTGTTGAAGCTGATTCATCTACCTATTCAATAATCACCATTTTTTGTTGCTTGAGCTTCCATTTCTTGCTCCTTTGTGACTTGGATTGAATTTTGCCCAAGCATTTAAACACTGAGACTCGAGGCTAAACCTCAATTACTAGGCATTGAAATACTGAAACGAGCGGTGGTTTTTTCCTTCCGACCAGTTGCAAAGCCGAGATGCGAGGCAAACCTTCCCTCATCCCTTCTTCTCGAAACATAGATTTCTCAAGACTTGTAAGGACACTTGAATCTGAAGGCTTTGACTTAGGAATCCTTACCTTAAGCATACCATCCACGTGTTGAACCATGACCTTGAGGGGCTCGATTTTTGTGACTGTTTTCCCTTTTTTTGGTTTAATCTTCAAAGGAGTAGATGATGCTGATGGCGGGAAAGCATTTTTGAAAGAGATAATGCCTCTATTTCAACTTTGCTCATTCTGGTTGGTTGTAGAAATCACAACGTTGTCTTTTGGAATAGACTGATCGATCTTATGAAGAGGTCGTGCATAGCTTGTCATAAGTGTCTCCATTGTGGCCTTGATTGGTGTTATAGCTTTTTGCCTAGGTTCTCGTTGGTCCTTTCTTATATATTTTCTGAGCTTGAAGGCCCTTCATTTTTTCAGGACGGAGCTGAATAAGTTATTGATTCGAAGGTGCTTGGGTGCTTCTGACTTCTCTGCCTCCAGTACTTGTATAAGTGTCTCATTCGTGGCTATTTTTGGAGAATTAGATGGCTGTGCGAGAGTGAGCTCTGGTGCTTTATAGAACTTAGCATCTGTCTTCCCAAAAAAAAAAAAAAAAAAAACTTAGCATCTGAATAATTCACCTCTTCACCCTTGAAAGGATCTGTGTCTGCAACGACCCTTTTGACTTCTCCACCTTTCATCCACTTGAAATATTGATGTAATGTTGATGGGACAACACCATAATCATGGAGCCATGGGCGTCCCAATAAGATAGTGTAAGATGTTGGAGCATTAATTACATGAAACAAGGCGTCCGAGAAAAGTTCCCCAATATCCATTTGCAAGGCAATAGTGGCCATTGCCTTCTGTCTAGCCTGATTGAACCCATAAATGGTAAGCATGGATGGAGAAATCTGTTTGGCACTCATTCCCATAGTGTAGAGCGTTTTAAGAGGCAACAGGTTTACAGCTGAACCACAATCGAGCAAGATCCTGTTGACCGTCTTGTTGCCTACAAGTCCAGTGACGTAGAGAGGTCTGTTGTGGTATTCATATCCCAATAACAAATCCTCCTCCCTAAACGTGATGCAGTTTTTGCAATTGGCACAAACCGTTGGTGTAGTTATATTGACTTCTACGATGTCCTCTATATACAAGTCTGGACTTAGTAGGGTTTCGATCAACGCTTCTCTCAGCTCTCTTGACATATGTAAATCGTCATAAACACTTAAAAGAGCGGGAATACGCTGCAAGTGTGCTAGGATGTCATACTTTTGTGGAGCCACTTTTGGCTTTTGTGGAGGTTCTTTCGCAACTCTCCCCTGTTCAAGTGCGGACTCTTTTATTGTGGTCAAAGTCTTGTCAGGCATCCTCTTCGAATCACTTTTTACTTTGAGTTTTTTAGACAAAGTTTTTCCATCTTTTTGGTTAACTGGTGGGACGGTCAAGCCAGAGCGTAGCTGGATTTGGTCAACTTCGGTCTTTGACTTATCTGCACCCTCTTCATCTGCCTCAGTGTCTGATGGGGTAGGTGTATTAATAGTGACCATGTGGCACTGGAGCACCTCATTATCATCATCTTCTCTTTTTAGGCCATGCTCAAGAAGCTCTTTTGGAAGGAACTCCCTAAGGTAATTGGGGTTCTTGGCGGTTGCTTGTACTCACTCGTTTTACGGATTTGAGCCTTTTCTGTTGCATTCTTTCCTTTCTTCTTACCCTTGGAGAATGACCTGCCACGATATCTGGTATTTGAAGAAGAAGCAGATTCTGTGGTAGGGGGATGACAGTGCCTGACCTTCTTTTCTAAAGTTTTCCACTCGTCCTCTGACTCTTCCCAACCATCTGAATCCTCCCAGACATCAACGCTTGGTGCTGTCATAAGCTCGTATAAAGTTTGAACATTACGGTTTCCAGGACGAGGCATGTCTGGGTATGCTTCGAAAATTGTGACTTCATTGTCGACCTTAAGTGCAACGGATATGGTGCCTTTTAGCCTTGAGACCTCAGCTGTAGTTACATTTGTAGTTGCTGTCTTTCGGGAAGGAGCCTCAATCTCGATTTCATTATTGTTGATCATCTCCTGTACTATATCCTTGAGGACGTAGCAATCCCTCAATGTGTGACCAACTAAGCGGTGATACCGACAATATTTAAGATCATTGGTTTTGTTCATTTCAGTAGGGCGCTTTGATTCAGGAAGTTTAATGGCTTTGGCCGCAAGGAGGTCATCGAAAATTGCATCAATATCATCATTATCAAATGAATATTTGGCACTTTTCCTCTCTCTAAGTGTGAGCCTTCGAGGTCGATCACCTTCCCTCTATTATTGTCATTAGTGTTGCTACTATTGGCTTTGTTGTTGTCATTTTTCCTTTCAACTTTGACGAAAGCAGCCATTGTCTCCCCTTTCTTGACAACCGGCTTCTTAGAGTCAATTTTCTTGTCCGCGATTTGGACTTTTGAAATTGTCTTTTGACGGGCAATCTGTCTTTCGACATTGCTTGCTTTCGAAACCAATGCGTGAAAAGTTTGGGGCTCTGCTGTACCAACAAACGTTGTAATTTTCGGGAGAAGGTTATTAGCAGACATTTGAATAACCGATGTCTCCGACAACTTCTCAGGGCATTTAAGGTTAAGGCTTCTTCACCTTGTAATGAAGTCAGTGGTGTTTTATGCAGCCTTTTGCCTTTGTATCAACCAAGTCCATAATTGAAAGTTTCTTCTTGGACTTGACGAATTGTGTCAAGAATGGTCTTTGCATATCATCCCATGTGTGAATGGACCCTGGCTCGAGCTGAGTATACCACGTGAATGCAGATCCTTTAAAGGATTGGACGAACTATCTAACCAAGAAAGCATCCACCTCTGAAGTTTCTCCACAAGCTTAGTAGAAGTGAGCTAAATGCTCTTGCGGGAAACTATTTATCCTATCGAATTTGTCGAATGTCAGCTGCTGATATCCCTTTGGGAAAGGTATCACGTCATAGTGGTCGGGATATGGCTCGTGATACCCAAAAACCGGTGTAGACAAAGACATCTGGAATTCTTTGATTCCCTCAGCTATCATATTTTTTATCCCTTCAGGTGTGAACGTACTCATGTCGTCTTTACTAAATGAAGAACCACCCATTTCAATCCTGAGAGGCTCTTTATCTTTGTCTTTTCTATTCATAAGTAGAGCACACTTGGCCAGAAGCTCCGCAATTTCAGCTTCCTTTTCAGCCAACTTTTTCTTAGCTTCAGCCACTACCTTGGCAAGCCTCTTGGCTTCTACCTCTTTTTCAACTTGCCTCTGGAAGGCGTCTTTCTCAAGCTGCGCCAGCCTTGCTACCAACTCTTGCATCTACATGTGAATTGTCAGAATCGCCGCTTTCACTAAACGCTGCAACATGTGACTGAGGCATTACCGCTTGTGTAGAGCCCTCTTTATGCATTGATGCCTCATATAACGGATTACCCTTCCAAGACACATATAAAGGACTGTCCTTCAGAGACAAATATCCCTCTTCTGACGTGGTACTTGTTGATGATGTACCAAGTGTCATCCTTTTAGCCATGTTGCGGGTAACTGGTCCAGGTAAGAATCACTTCTATAAACCGGATACTCTTTGTTCTTGGCTCCATTTGGTCTCCCTGGAGCTTTTGGTGGTGCGTCGAGAGCCTTCACTATCTCCTCAGCTAGTTTCTTTGGGTCCAAGTCTTGACTCTCCTCTGATGCTGCTTGTTGTGAAGGCACTGTTGACCTCTGTGAGCTTCCATGTGAAAGACGAGCTTCACGCTTATCCTTTGAATCATCTTCATCACTTCCCCTGGTGGAAGTTACCATCACAGTCTCTACGGTGGGCAGGTAAACAGGGATCGAGCCAACCATGAAATGAGATGGCATCGGGGCCCTTGGAGCTTTAGGGGCCTTCTGGTTTTGGCTAGCCTCCAATGCAGTAGGTGCAAGTTGGGCAATCTCCGCCAAGATGGCTTCAATTGTCTTTGCATTGGCATCCCACTTCCTCTGAGCCCTGACGGCTCTTTTCCTCTGGTTCCTCAAAGCATTTTTGGAAGGGGCTTTGAGAATCTGGGTCTTGACAGTCTTTATAATTGCCTAATTTTGTTTTCCTCCAATCTTTGGTTTTGTCACAGTGTTAATAACATTTGCGTGGCCAATCATAAATGACATACAGTGGCTGGTCCGCTTTGGGTGGTCAGGAGTTGCTGGGAGCTTGTGGAAGAAAAGAGTAATTTTTGGTGCCATTGATTTGTTTCCTGCAAAGCACACACAAAAAATTAGTAATTTTATAAAATGAGATAAAAGGGGAAATGGGTCCCACTGGACGTGCCAAAAATTATGTTGAGCAAAAATTTTAAATTAATAAACCAAACAAAATTTCGCTCTATCTTATCGAAAATAAAGTTTTTATTATGTCAGGTTCGACCCATTCAAGATAACAGTAATATCTTAATTACGATCCCTCACTTTAAGGGAAAAACCCTTTGATTCCAAGTACAAAGTCAACATATGGAGATGTGTCCGTTTATGAAAAATTGCGGCTGCACTTGGGTTGTTTTACAGGTTGCCTACGTACCCTGGGAGGGATCAAGCCACTTGTAGTTTAAATTTTTATGGCTTTGGGGTTTCAAAAGGTAGATGACCTGTCGAAAATATTTTGGTTAGGTACTTCGAGACCAAAGCCTGGGTATTTCGAAAAGGACACCCGTAGCGTCATGTTTTGTTGAATTCTTCAAATGGGCCCTAATTTGAAAATGGGTTTCTTTCGTATCCTCGCGAATCATGTTCCTCGATCCATAAAGGTTTTTCGGCCCCAAACTTAACACGGGAACCTTCGGTGTATCGAGTGAACTCTGAGTCCCAACTTTCTCGTATAGAATTCGGGGACATGCATCAAGTTTTATTTTAGGCATCAGAAAGGCTTCTCAGAGGTCCGAAACTGATAAAGGTCACCCAGCTGCATTCCTCACGCGTGCCTTGTTTCAATTTCCACTGCCCCAGAACCACGGTGAACACGAGCTTGGCATATCATTTTTGCCAAGTCGAATCAGAGATGGGTTTGGAGACCAAAATCAATTAGGAGATGGTATTGAGGACGCAATCAATTTGTCGATGGAATTGAAGATGGGCCGCAACTATATTCTTGTCCAGAAAAGATTTCAGAGCCTGCAATTGAGATTTCTGCACACAAATTGGGTAAGGATTTCGTTCTTTATTTTACTCCTTCGTTTGAACTGTGTACAACAAAACTGAAATTTTCTTCTCGATTCTCTTCATCGGTGACTCTGGGCTTTGAATGTTGTTTTCTGGTGTTGAAATTTAATCGCGGTGAGTTCGAACAAGGCAAAAGTGCGTTGTTTATTTTGAGTTGCTGGCGCATTGAAAGCAAGGCTCCTGTCTTTGACTCCAGGTACGTGTCTGAGCCAGAGAGATCCTTTGTTTCCACTGATGAGCTTCAATTAATACTCTTCCTTTTCCTTCTTTTTTCTTTTGCCGGTGCTATAAGGAAGACACGTATAGACTATTGAGGTCATCGAGAGTAAGTTTTGTTATTAGAACATTCACTTTCTTCTCTTTCCTTTTGCTTTGTGTTTTTGTCAATTTCTGCAATTGTCTTATTGATTTCAGTTAATTGAAACCTGCATGCTCAAACTGGAGCCACCGCCAAGCTTTCTTTGACTTTTCAAACTTGATTATAAAACCAATGCCAAACAATTCTTCTTTTTTTCCTATGACGGCACCTCATCAAGTTTGTTGTCTCATATCATTGTTAATTAAGCTTTTGAATTGTGCATAGCTTAATTAAACTTCCCCACATGGCCTGTAATATTACCAGAACACACATTTTTTTATATTGCTTTGTGCTTTTGCGAACTTCTGGAATTGCTTTGTTGACAATGACCAACACTTAGGTTAGATTAGATTAGAGTTTCACTTACTAGAGACTTTTCTTCTCTTAGTTTTCATGACAGCACCGCTTGATTTCTTGCATCAACACTTATATGCAGTGTCTTGGAATAAGTTGGAATTGGCTTTAATATATGTCTTGCACTCCAACGCATCTCCGTCTTGTGCACTTAATTAGAGTTGCAAGTTTTTACTTTGTCATTTCACCACTAAGCTTTCAACTTTCTTTCTTCTCTTGACACGCTGCAGCCACGAACACATGCTTGTCGTTTGCTTTTGCCAGTCTCGTTGTATTTGCACAATTTAACTGTACATCATTCTTGCTCCCTTTTTGTTTACTATTGTAGTTTGGTAACTTCTGCAATTGTCATTTGATCTCGATAGAATGCTTTTGTTTCATTATGAGCATGAAGACATTGCCTTTCATTTGTATTACCAACTGCTGCAATTTCAAGGCTTTCGTTAATTTGACAAAACCTTGTTATTGGTTTTTTTTTTTGCAGGTTTCAAGTACAGGAGCTGTGGTGTCACAAATTCCAAAGTTCCAGAATTTGATTCAACGGTGAGTCTTCAGTCGTTTTCTCTTAGTTTATTTGCACCGAAAACATTTATCTTTGTGCTTTGCCAACTCCTAATGCTGCAATTTTAAGGATTTTGAATTTGATAACCCTTTGTGCAGGTATAAGGCAAGGACAACAACTTTAGTCAAGATTCCAGAACTCCAGTATTTAAACTCAAGGGTGAGGCTTTCTTTTTGTTTACCCACTGGTTTGTTTAGGATAGGTGTTTTGGAATGGAGGTTGGGACTGGCTCTTTTTGGCTATGGTGTTTTGAAAAGATGCAGGGAGGAATTGTATATGGTGTGTAAGTGGAATTGACAGAGTTCCTGTTATCATTTTTATATTGAACCACAACCCTATGGTGATTCACAAAGGGCCCTCTATCAGTTCTGTGTACTAAACAGCCAAAACTTGAGGATAAAATGGGCACCTTAAGGCACGCCATGTCAAAGTTCTGAAACAGTATTGGCACCGTAAGGCACCGCCACCGGAGCTTTGAAAGCAGATTCGGCACCCTGAGGCCCACCGAGTCGAAGCTCTAAAATAGTATTGGCACCGTAGGCACCGCCACCGGAGCTTCGAAAGTAGTTTCGGCACCCTAAGGGACGCCGAATGAAGCTCTGAAACAGTATTGGCACCGGAAGGTACCGCCACCGGAGCTTTGAAAGTGGTAAAACCATAAAGAGATGCAAACGGATTCTACACCTTTGATTCCTATGGAACACGTTGCGGCTTCTTCAGTCTCCTTTGCTTTCCTTCTCCTTTTGCTTCTTGTTTTTTTTTTTTTTTTTTTTTTTTTTTTTTTGCTTTGGCACGGTCTTCTTGGCCCCTTATATAGTGCACTGAATGATCTGATTGAGTTCTAGAGAGACTCTTGTGTTTGATATGCATTGAAACACCAAAAGATAGCTGTAATCTTTACCATGGAAGCTCCCCGTACGGGTTGCACTCAAACTCTAGTATTTGATAAGCTTGTGAGCAAATATGACGTGGGCCTTTGGCTTTCATAGACTTTCTGTCTTTTTTTATTTTTTATTTTTTTTGGTTGCTTCTTTTATTTTTTTTGTTTCAACAATGGTCGAGAATCCAAATCTTTATAGAATATTAATATTTATAAGGCTTATATGAGGGATGTATTGTTTATGGAATTAGTGGAATTTTTAAAGAAATCTATGGAATTTAAAATTCTGAGTGTATTCAATATAGGCTTTTAGCAATCTATGAAAGTCTTGAAGTATTCAATTAGGATTTTAATGACTTCATGAATTCCACCAAAATTTTGGGATATTCAATTAGGATTTTTAAAATTGAATAAAAATACAAATATATTCAAAATATCATTCATACTTATGGAATTAGAAAATCATGAATAATCATAGACCTTGTAGTGTTAAGTATACATACCAAACTCCAATAATTTTCCAACCTCCAAACCAAAAATTTGAAAAAGTCTATCAAAGTTTCCTCTTACAAAAAAAAAAGGTATCAAAGTTCTTATCTCTCGGTGCAAAGAGATTGGTGCTTCATCGTCTCTCTTTCTTGATTTTTTGTCTTTTCTCTAATGTTTAATGGTATCAACATTTTTTTATACCCAACATGTTCATTGTAGTTGCTGAAAATATTTTTTTTTTTTGTTTTTCAATTGTGATATTTCGAACCATAATATCAATAAAAATGATTTATGAAACTCTAAAACCCAAATATTGTGGTCTACCCCCAAAACCTTGAACAGTGTTGCTATGACATACTAAATTTTAGAACAAAATACTGTTTACTCCCTATACTTATAGGGTCTTGACATTTCAGTCCCTGACGTTTTAATTTCACCTAAAAGTCCTGAACTTTTCAATTTCACCCAATTGGTCCTTACCGTCAACTTTCAGTCAAAAACTCTGTTATCTTGCTGACGTGGCACTCCTTCAACAGTACAATGACTATTTTACCCTTATTGACCCTTTTTTTTTTTTAACGAAAACTTTTTTTTTTTACTCTCTTTTTTTCTTTTTTCTTTTTTAACTCTCTTTGAAATGAAATTTATCTTATTAATTATTCTCATCGATTTGAATTTATATTATGATTGAAAGAAAGGTTGAACAATTGAATTTCAATTGATTGATTATAGATCAAGACATCCAGCAATATTGTTATTATATATGTTAATCAGCTAAAACAAATTTAATGAGAATAATTAACCATAAACATCAAGTAATTTATACTGTATCTTTTTGTTGTTGAGAGATTAGGATTAATTATATTATGGTTCAAAGAAAGGTTGAATAATTGAATTTCAATTGATTGATTATAAATCAAGATATTGACCAATATTATTATTATATATGTTAATCGGTAAAAACAAAATTAATGAGAATAATTAACCATAAACATCAAGTGATCTATATTATATCTTTATGTTGTTGAGAGATTAAGAATAAGAACAAACTAGCTAGATAAAGTAACAACAATTCATTTGAGTCAATTTCTATTAGAAGATACTTGAGCATTGAAGGGGCAACGAATTATTATCTTATTTTGTGTTTAGGCTGCATTGATTTTGTTTTTTGTTTTTATATTTTGTACATGCTAGGAAATCTGTAGAAGTCATTCATAATCAAGTATATAGATTTTTATGAATCAATAAAAGTATGTTGCTAAAATCAATGGTTTTAAGAAATCAATAACAGTCTATCAACTTTTTAAAGAGTCTGTGGACTTTTCAAAAAGTCTGTCATTTACAAAAAGTCTGTACAAATCCAAATACAATACATCTCCCATAGTTTCTCGATTTGGGATAAAAAGATGAATTGTAAAATATCCAGAGGATTTCAACAAAAAGAGCAATCGCAACATCATCCTCTCAACGAATTGCTATGATCTCAGGCATTTGATTCTTACGAATTGGAAACTATAGTTGGGGACTGTCAGAGCCATCGGAACCTCAACGTCGCATTGTTGGCATGCAAGTCATGGTGAGTAGTTAACTGCTCAGATAAATTGTGAAGACCCAAAATTTCAGTTAAATATTTGGTAATTCAATATTTGTCAAATTATATGAATTAGGAATTGTGGGTGTGATTGGAATGTTGTTGCGTGAGAAATTTGGTTTCGAATGATTTTAGTTTTGAAATTTAATGTTATTTAGGGTTATTAAAATTGACTTATTTATATGTAAGGAATTTGAGGAAACTTCCTTCATGAAAGTCGTAGAGCTCGTCGATACGAGTTCGTGCATATGCGGAACGCAAGAATCGGAGTTCGTATGAGAAAGTTATCGCATTTGGAAAAGTTTTCATTTCGGGTATATATAGGCTACTATTTCCGGAAATATCCGAAAATAGCATAATTATTCAAAAAAGGAAACCATGGGTTACTGTTCATCTTCTCTCTCTCTCTTCCTCCGTCGGCCGAAAACAGAGCAATTATTTTGCCGGCCTTTTCTCACAGCTCCGGCCACCGTTTGAGGTGAAACGAAGCCCAGATCGACTCTACTCCTTCCTGTGAGTCGACTGGTGGTCACGGTTTCTCCTCTCGTGGCGGCTACACGGCGGTGGAACTCAAAAATCAATCCGAGCCCTAAAACGAACCAGCGGTGATTTCTCCTAGCTTCGGCCACCAAAACTTGAGTTCTTTATCTTGTTGAACTCGTATTAAGGAGTAGAACACGCAGAAAAAAGACCCAGACTAGAAGTGAAGCTTTTGACGTCGAACGGAGCAACTATCGAAAAATTTCGGTTTTCCGGCAAACCAGACTGTTTTTAGGTATTTTCGACCACTTCCACTTGTTTTCTCACTTCGTGCTAGTTATGAAAGTTGCTCAAAATGATGAAACGAAGAGGATAAGCTCGGCCCCGACACCATTGGCGGTGGTCGGCGGCGGCTCTGCCCTAAACTCCGGCGGCCCTTCCGGCCACCTCTGGGGGTACCATGAGTAGTTTCTGCTCATTTTTAGATTCTACATGTCGATACGATCATTTTGATATATAGCATGTGAATTTTGGATATCGTATGAATTAGTTATGAATTTTACGATTTCGATTGATTTCGATCGCTCGATTTGTTATCTATAAAGTTTGGACAATCCGATAAAATTCCAGTTTTGATATAATGATCGTAGGACTGTCCCGATGACCTTGTGTGGTCACGGGTGAAGATCCGACCGTTGGATCTTCATATAAGTGTGTTTTTGAAATTATACGCTAAGTTAATTATCGTTTTGATTAGGTGTTTGACAGATTTGTTAGCGGACGATTGTGAATCGTATTTTGGGCTGTAAGAAGACACAGTGGGAGTTTAGAGGTGAGTAAATCTCACTTGGTTCATTTACGAACCGAATTTTCTTAATTGCCAATTTATTTGTTATGTGTGAGAAAATGGTTTTAAGAAATGAGTTTTAAAGTATATTAAAAATGAATTTCTTGATTTTGTATCGTGTGAACTATAGTTGGTATTAGTGATCTTTCCTGTGTGGATGGTTACGTATATATATTTACGTGATTATATATTGAATGGTGTGACATTGAGGCGTGGAATTGTGATAATATGTTGTTAATAAATGTTGATAATATGATTTTGTTATGTTGTTAATATTTGATAAATGTTGGTGATAAGCATGTTGATTTTGTGAGTTGAATAGAAGGTAGAGAAACGTAGGATTCCGAGGATCGAATGGTCTAAGGATCTTTGGTTAATGATAACCAGAGTGTATGTGTTCTGAGGACAGGGAGGTCCAAAGTTCGACCGTTAAATTATAACGGAGATATATTGTTCTGAGGACATGAAATGGTCCAAATTTCGCGGGTTACTGAGTAACCTGGAGGTGCCGTTATTTGACCCTGGGCCAAGGTGTCAGAGGTAACGAGGCAGTTAGAGCTCTAACGTGGGACCAAAGTGGCGATAGTTGTGATTAGGTGCCAAAGTGGCGAGAGTTGTGATTTGGTGATTGTGGAAATGTGTTCCATGTTTGTTTCATGTGTGTTGGATTGATGTTTCTTGTGGTTGTTGAGATTGTTGGATGTTTACTTGAGATAAATGAGTTGTGGTTTAATAAATCAACCGTTCATTCTTATTTACTCACACGAGCTTTTAGAAAGCTTACCGGGTTTTGTGTTGTTGCAATTCCGGTACACTATTCAAATGGTGTAGCGGATAATCCTGCAGGTCAGGATAATCAGAGTGGTGAGCTAAGTAGGGCAACAGGGTTGAGACCAGCACTTGGTCTATTTTGGTGTGCTTTGTAGACTCTTTTGAGCATAACTTTGTATTTATGTTAGTATTGTAATAATTGACTCGAGAGATAGTTTGCTACGAGGTTTGTATTATGGTTTGTGAGATGTTGGTTTTGAGAAAAAATGCAGGAAGTTATTTGTTTAGTTGTATTCATGTTTTAGATTTGAATTTATTCTTCGAAATTCGGGACGTGACATAAATCATCTGTGAATGTGATTGAAACAGTCTCTGACTTGTAAGAGTTTCAGCACATTTCTTGCAAGAAGCCCGACTAGCTCAGTTGGTAGAGCGCAAGGCTCTTAACCTTGTGGTCGTGGGTTCGAGCCCCATGGTGGGCGTTGTGAAATAATTTTTCAATTCTGAATACGTGCAATATTTATTAGTTCAAGAAACTTCAGCTTGTAAAGGAAGTTATCCTTTAGAAACCGTCAAAGTTGATGACTTCAAAGCCCACTTACCAATTACTTGTGCACCACCTTCGGTCCATTCAATCTTGAGAGGGAAAATCTTAAAAACTAGAAGAATCAACCTCGCAAAGCTAAGCTATTACGTAAATGGCTGACTAGAGCAACCATTCGGCACCACTGCCCATGAGCATCCACCAAAAGGGTGTTTTTAAACTCTCAGCACTGATTATAGCAGGGTCATTTGATTTGTGCAGCTTTAGAAAGAATTAATACTCGCCAAGTTCGAAAAACAACTATGTTAAAAAAAAAATGTTTATGAATTTGTATCCAGCTAAATTTATAAACTCTGTGATTATAATTTATTATAATTCTCAATGGATACAATAAAAATATAAATTCCTATCTAACTAAATTTTTAAATTCAGTAATTATAATATGATATAAATCTCAATGGATACGATAAAAAATTTAACATCCATAAACTCTGAGAATTATAATTTAATATAAATTTCAAATAAGGTAAACAAAAAATGAATTCGTATCCAGGGATTATTGGATTTATTCTCGATATCATCTTACGGTCGAGGTATTAGGGAAGAGCTCTTGCACGTGGTGTGGCGGTTTTGGGTCACGATGTTGAAGGGAGTCTGTTTCTTATTGAGATTGGCTATGAAGAGGTATGGAGACTCCTGGGTTGGTTTGTCTGATGAGCTATTGATATGGCGTTATTTTCGAGGACTACATGTGATATCATCGGTGGCTTCTGGTGGTCAATATGGCGGTGATTTATCCTTGTGCGTGGTCTGGCTATTTTGGGACACGGTATGGAGGAGGATGACATGGCTGTTCTTAGTATTGGCAGTAAGAATTTATCGTGGCTCTCTGGATTGGTATTGTTATGTAGCCTAAGAAAGTGAGTGATTAGTTTGGTTAGGGGTTGTGCCCATTTGGCTCATGGATGTCAGGGTTGTTGACAGATTCGTAACTGAGGTTGTTCTTAGGGAGGAGAGTGGGGAACTTATATCCACCACCGGTCATTCTCATCTTATGTAATCTTTGTATCTTGGAATAAAAGTTTTTTCATTCTCAAAAAAAAAAAAAATTGTATCCAGCTAAATTTTTAAACTGCGTTATTATAATAATGTAATATAAATCTCAATAATGGATACAGTAATAATTACATTCTATAATGACACTAAAATTCTCGCTATAAATGAAATTGAATTTTTTGGTTAATCAACCATTAGATTTCCTCAAGTGATAACAATTACCACTCGAGAGGGTTTTGAGTTCACTGTCCAATTTCCTCAAAAATTGTGATGAGTTTTCAATTCCATAACGTCTATCGGATCGTAAGATGCTAATTTCATTTCTCCATGGCATATTGGCATAAGAGCTTGGATTACTTATTCTCTTTGTAACAGTTTGTTTGTTTGTTTTTTTTTTTTTTACTGCAACACTCTTAGAATATTTTGTTTAAAGATCATAAGAAATTATCGACGTGCAATCTTCAATCAGATCAATGATTTACCAAACTGTGGTATAATCTGCATATCTCTTCTCATATACTATAATTTCAACAGCCAATGTAGAGTTTGGGGTGTTTAAATGGGTGTTTTTGATCCTTTAATTTTGAGTTTGATTTTTTGAAATTACTATTTAATGCACAGTACTATTTGATCTAGTAGCATAAGTCTCCCTTTTATAAGTAGGAGGTCATGAGTTCGACTCACAATATACTAGTTGTTGTATATGAGTTGTTTATTTGATAAAAAAGAAAGGGCTAAACTCTGTTTAGTCCCTGTACTTTGCTTCACTCATCGTTTCAGTTCCTGACATTCTAATTTAATTTAAAAACTCCCTAACCTCACAATTTCCCTCCAATAGGTCCCTGCTTTGGATGAAATGTCCAATATATCCCTCAGTTATTTCTTTTTTCTTTATTTTTCCTTTTTAATTTATTTTTTTCCTTTTTTTCTTTTTCCTTTTTATTTTTTTTTCATTTTATTCTTTTTCCTTTTTAATTTATTTTTTCCTTTTTTTTCTTTTCTCCTTTTTAATTTCTTTTTTTCCTTTTTTCCTTTTTCTTTTTAATTTCTTTTTTTCCTTTTTTCTTTTTCCTTTTTAATTTCTTTTTTGGTTTTTCTTCTTTTTCTCTTGTTCCTTTTAATTTTTTTTCCCTTTTAAATTCTTTTTTCTTTTTCGTTCTGCCTACTTTCTACTTCCTCAACCCACCAATCTCATTTCGATCAAACTCCCAACCCATCTGTTTCCCAATCAACCTACTTCTCTCTCTCCCACTCAAATCCCACTTTCTCTCTCCACATCAAACCTCAATTTGGAAACTTTTCACTGAAGATTACTATTTTTTAACTTTTCACTGAAAATTACCATTTTTTCAAACTTTGAGGTTTTTGGGTCCTGCGTGGAGAATAAGAATTGGGGTTTCGGGTCAATCTGGATTGGTTCGCCGACGTGGCGCTACTGATGCAGCAGAATACGATGATCATTAAAAAGGAAAAAGAAAAAAGAAAAAAGAAAAAAAAAAGGAAAAAAGAAATTAAAAAAGAAAAATAAAAATAAGAAATTAAAAAGGAAAAAGAAAAAAGAAAAAAAAGGAAAAAAGAAATTAAAAAAGAAAAATAAAAATAAGAAATTAAAAAGGAAAAAGAAAAAAGAAAAAAAAGGAAAAAAGAAATTAAAAAAGAAAAATAAAAATAAGAAATTAAGAAGGAAAAAGAAAAAAGAAACAAGAAAAAAAAAAGAAAAAACACAAAATTAAAATGGAAAAAGGAAAAAAATAAAAATAAAAAAGGCAAAAATAAATTAAAAAGGAAAAAAATAAAAAGGAAAAAGAAAAAAAGGAAAAAAAATTAAAAAGGAAAAAAAAAGAAAAAAGAAATAACTGAGGGGTATATTGGACATTTCACCCAAGACAGAGACCTATTGGAGTGAAATTGTGAGGTTGGGGAGTTTTTAGATTAAATTAGAATGTCAAGGACTGAAACTATGAGAGAGGCAAGTTACAAGGACCAAACAGAATTTAGCCCAAAAGAAACTATTTAATAATGAAAATTCTGGCTTATGACTGTTAAGGTCAAAAGAATATCCAGACTCAGCTTTGAGGTAGATCACGGCCCATGTTGAAAACAACTGGTATGATGAACAACACCGCAGGATCCGAGATAACTGATCTCATTGCAATTGACGATACTGCTGGTTCACCTCATGCTGATTTTAAGATCCCAATTGATCTGAACAAGCCCCCTCCCAGGGACATGATGAGGATGATGGTATGGGCAGTACCAGACCGGCGTTGGTTGCATAAACTTTAGGGTTTCATGTCTTCAACAGTGTCATGAATAAACTCATAGTTGTTTGGGTTGTGTACGAACATTGTAGTTGGAAAAAATTATCATTGTACTTCTATTTTTCGAACAAGGGCATCTATTTTTATTTTTATTTTATGTTTTTGTAAGAGGAGTAAGTGTTTATTTGTGCATCGTCGATGACCCTTATATATATATATATATATATAGACACAGATCTTATCCAAAGCGGAGTTCGGGTTTGAAATTAAAGTGCGCATTTAGAGTTTAGGGTTATTTTTCGGTTACATATCTACATCTCGATCGTTCAGTTTTTAAGTACTAATGGATAGATCTTCTTTGTAAATTTTCAACCAAATTGATTATCCTTGAGGCATTGATAACTGCCTTAAAGCTAGTACGGTTCAGGTTGGACAGATTCAGTCCGTCCGTTGGTTTAAACGAGTTACATACCTTAACAATGGCTATATATAAAGCCATGCAGACTATTTTTTTATGTTGAGTGATTGCTTGTCTTTTAATTGGAAAAACACGTACGTGTCTTCGTCAAAGTAACTGAGGAAGAGAAAATTAGGGAATTAGCGGTTACAGCTCAATCATCCATTATTGTCATTATTGTAATTGCTATTACCATTGTAACCCTCACCTTATATAAAGAGACTATCTAATGAAATGAGTAGACAAATTCCCCATTTTACTTTACGCTTAGAGCCAATAGCCAAGAAAAAAAAATTAAAAAAAGCAAAAAAAAAAAAAAACTAGATCTGTCAAGTCGAGCCACGCTGCGTCTTTCCTCGTCAAGCTGCCCACCTTTGTCACGCATGTCCACGTGCGCAGCTTTCTCAACCCACCAAATCAGCAGGCCCAGCAGAAGCCCAAAAACATCGCTACGCATGTCTGCATCAACATGCGCATGTACTAGGATCGTTTTGTTTTCTCTAAACAAAGTACGTTCTCTTTTATTTATTTAAGAGAAAAATTTTACAAACAGTACCCCAATTAAAAGTCATTCATCACTTTGGTACATCAATTTCAAAAACTATCACATTGGTACTCCAACATTAAAATCCGACCAACTTTAAGTATATGCCGTTTATAACGGCGTCAAATCTCTATTTTTCTATGGATATTTTCGTCTCTCCATATTTTGACCCAATATTTTTTATTCTTCTACTCAACAACTATCTTTTTTTTTCAACCTCTCATCAATGGGGACAAATTTGCTGCCCATTTCTAATGTGGGTGGGCAAATGCTCACCTCCTAAATTAATTACACGTGTCTTATTTCTTACTATATATAGTTAACTCTTCAGATAAAAAAAAAATAAAAAAATTAAAACTATTGTTAACTTAAGTAACTGAGGTATGGTAAGGGAATGTATGTATCTGTGCCATTCTGGTTTGAGAGGAATGAAATTGATGATTTCGATCAAAAAAAAGAAAAAAACTTAAGCAACTGAAAAATTACTTTTAATCCAGAAACTAAAGAAAAAAAAAAACATTCTTTGTTTCTTCTTCCTCTCCTTCCTCCACCCAACCAAACTCAGTTTTTTTTTCCCTCTTATTCTTTTTCTTCCATTGGATTCTATCTAGCTTTAGCTTTAGTTAATTTATTAGCCTTCTTTGCTTAGTGTTCTGCAATTATTGTAAATTGTAAAACTGAGAATCAAGCTTGGGAATTTCTTCATCTGTGTTGCAATCCTGCAATTTGGTATTTCTTGCTCCAATTTTGATGATACCTGACCTAGAAAAATTAAACTAAACCCCAAAATGTCATGTTCAACATATTAATTGAAAACCAAAACATGGCACCATAAGTTAAAACGATGATCTAACATAAGAAAACCAACACTCTATGCCTTAATTGTAAACTCCCTCAGTGGGGTAGTAAATGCCTAGTGCTTAGTGTGCCTTGGGCATATGGCCCTGGTTTTCTTGGGACGCAGATCAAGAGGCAAGAGCTTCTTGTTCTTGTACACTTCTCTCACAACCTTCTGCTTCTGTGAGATCACAGTCAACCTATCAACAATCCCGAGCCTCACAACCTTGATCTTGGAGATGGATTATGGAAAACTAGAAATCAATACAAGAAAAAATTATGGAAAAAACTTGCCGAGATGACAGAGGAAGAGGAAGAGGAAGAAGAAAAGAAAAAACTATTGTCAAAGAAAAAGGAAAATAAGAAAAGGAGAAAATGGAAAAGACGAAATTGCCCATAAATGATCTCTCGCGGCAATAGATTTGATCCCGTTATAAACGGCATGTACTACAAGTTGTTCAGATTTTAATGTTTGGGTACGAATGTGATAATTTTTGAAACTGATGTACCAAAATGATGAATGGACTTTATTTGGGGTACTGTTTATAATTATTTTTTTAATTTCATGCTCCGGTAAATTTAATTATTTACAATTAGAACTTTTGAGCCTGTATGGTTGGATAATATTGATCATTTTAACATGCCTTGTTATTTTATCTATGTTTTATTATTCGTAGAAATTTGAGCATGCTATATTATTGCTGTTATTATGTGTAACATATATTTTGTTATATATTATTTATGAAATTTGAGCATGTCCTGTAATTTATGTTACTACCTTCTATAATTGTTTTATTTAGCATGTTATATATAAATTGAGTTTTTCCCTGATAATGAAAATTCATGCGCATTATAAATACATAATTATCGTGATAAAGTATTTTCACATAGCATTAAAAAAATGTCACCATTACGAATCTTGGTCTTGAAATCTAATTCATATCTTTGGAAAATAATTCACGTGGATGTTTTTGTGACTGCGTAATATATATATATATATATATATATATTTATCTTCTCTCTTGTTTATGTAGATGGCTGATCCAACTCGACTTGAATTTGACATTTTGAACTCAGAAAGACTTGAGTACCATCGTTGGGTTTCCGATGTGGAAACCGCCTTTGTGGGAAAAAACTACACTGCCACCATCGAAACTCCAGCCGACCGAAAGACGATGGACCTTCTAACAAGGTGAAACAAGTGCCTTATGTTTCTTAGGCGACATATTGATCCTAGCCTACACTGGGAGTACCTTCAGTTAAAGACATCCAAAGCACTGTGGGATGCCCTTAAGGGACGTTTTGGGAACATTCATGAGACTTTGCTCCTAGAAATGACCGTTTAGTGGAATGAAATCCGCTTGCTTGACTACAAAAGGATCAATGACTTTAACAAGGACATGTTGCGCCTAAAGACACGTCTCAATTTCTGTGGAAAGGAACTCACAAAAGAGACTCTTTCCACTTTTCTTACTTCAGCACTTATACTAGAGAACCAGTATAGGTTGGAGTGTGACAACAAAAAAATCACAACCGTCAATAAGTTGATCAACCTACTGCAAGTGGCTGAGAGCTATAATGAGGTTCTTTTGAACAACAATGTCAGGCCCGTTGGCACAAAGAAAATAATTTTGGCAAGGTGAAAGGTGGAAAGAACCCCAATGCAAAGGGGGTTGGACGTGCTGATCCCTACCCACGTGGAAACAATGCACCACATGGCAAGGGACATGGGGGTCGTGGTATGAGCAGTACGTGGAGGCCCTCCCAATGTATGGTGCAGAGATGGTGGTGCTGGCCTTAGTGGCCATGGAAACAAGTGCAAAAGGCACCTAAGAACCCTTCAGTCAAAAAGGAAATAGTTGGCAATAAACCATGCTATATGTGGAATTATTGGGCATTGGTACAAGAACTTTCAAGTAAGCAACAGAGTAGCAGCCACTTACAAGAGGTATAGGGAGTCTAAAGAACAAGAGGCTAACTATATGGAAGAAGGAGGCCATAATCCAGATGTCAACCTCACAATTACAGACTTCAGTGGCAACAAGAAACTTGCTCAGTCAATGAATGCTCCAGATTATGACTGATTTGCTTTATTTATTTATTTTATTTTCCAAAATGGGTCCTCAGAAACGATTAGGTATTTATGTTTGGTACGAATCTCCAATAATTATCCGCTATTTGGAACATTTGACAAGCAATCTCTTTACTGCTAGATTTGCGGATTGTCACTTTGATGAAACAGTCTTCCTATTGTTAGGGGAGATAGGAAAAAGGATTTTCCAAGGGAACAATAGGAATTATCTTGATTTGTCCCCACTCTATTTCATTTTGATCCCCACACTTCACAATATGAAAGTAAAGTGAAAAGAATAATTGATCTTTAGAACGTAGCAGATTCGATGCCTGATGCGTTTACTGATATCGCAAAAGTGACGAGATCACTTATACCAGCTGCAAATGTGCCTGCAAGGTTAGAAGTCCCTAACAAGAGGCACAGAGCTGCAGATAGAAGTATTGCAACCACACTTATTGGAGGTGTGGTTGACGCCGTGGCTCCCCAAAGGAAGGGGGGAGGCCACTTGGTTCGACTGACACTCACCCAAGAAAGAAGAGGGCGAGTAAGGCACAAACTGATCCATTAATCATCAATGTAGAGAATCCCTCTCATGAGATTGTCTTTGATTATTGTTATGTCTATAAATAAATATTAGAGGACACTCCGATGTTTGAAATGATTCCAGAGAACAAAGAAATCTCAATGGATTATGAGAGTGTGTATGAGTTGATGGAAAGATCTTCCATACACATTGATGATGTATTTGTATACACGGTTGCTCAAGAAATCACAGAGCACGATGATATCTAACCACGCTCTATTGCAAAATGTCAACAAAGAGCAGATTGGCCTAAATGGAAAGAAGCAATCAAGGCAGAACTAGATTCTTTGGCAAAGAGACAGTTATTTGGTCCGGTAGTGCTAACCCCACCAAGTGTAAAGCCTGTATAACATAAATAGATTTTTTTCAGAAAGCGTAAAGAGAAGAACGAAGTCCTGCGGTACAAGGCTCGCCTTGTGGCACAAGGTTTCTCACAACGCCCTGGAATTGACTATAAGGAGACATACTCTCCCGTAATAGATGTTATAACGTTCCGCTACTTAGTCAGCTTATTAGTTTTTGAAGGATTCAAAATGCAGCTCATGGATGTGGTTACTACATATCTCTATGGGGATCTTGATTCAGATATATATATATATATATATATAAATGTATATATATATATATAAAAGTTCCTGATAGCCTTACATTACCCAAGTCAAGTGACTCTAAACCACGGAGTGCGTTTACAATTAGGTTGAAACACTCACTTTACAGATTGAAACAATCGGAGCGGATATGGTATACCCGTCTAAGTGACTACTTAATTGAGAATGGATATAAGAACGATGAATTATGCCCCTATGTATTCATAAAGAAAACAAGTTTCGGATTTCCAATTATAGCTCTATATGTCAATGATTTGAACATAATACTCTTGATGAAATAAGAGAAACCATGAGCTACTTGAAATCCGAATTTGAGATGAAGGATATTAGGAAAACTCGATTTTGTCTAGGCCTTGAACTAGAACACTGAGTTTGTGGAATACTAATCCATCAGTCTGAGTATGTCCAAAAAATGCTCAGGTGATTCAACATGGACAAAGCGCATCCTACTAGCACTTCCATGATCGGTCGAAGTTTGGATGTAAGGAAAGACCCATTTCATCCAAAAGGAAGATGACGAAGAGGCGTTGGGAGTTGAAATTCCCTATCTAAGTGCAATAGACGCATTATTGTACTTAGCCCAGTGCATTTGACCAGACATTGAATTCTCAGTGAACTTGTTAGCTAGATTTAGCTCAACGCTAACGCAGCGTCACTAGAATGGTATCAAGAACATTTTTCGATACATAAAAGGAATAATTGACTTGGGACTGTTCTTTCCCTACAGAGAAACAAGAGGGACCGCAGATGGAACTGCAATCCTTAAAGGAAATGTTGATGGCTAAAGTGCCCCCCACTACACCGATACCCCAAATAATGTTTGGTTGGTTTTGCAAATGCTGGGTACCTCTATAATCCACATAAAGGTTGTTCTCAAACTGGTTATGTATTTACCATTGGCAACAAGGTAATATCTTGGAGATCAACCAAGAAAACCCTTGTGGCTACCTCCTTGAACCATTATGAGATCATTGCTCTACATGAGGCGGTTCGTGAATGTATATGGTTAAGGGCTATCATTACACATATTAGAGGGACTAGTGGTATGAGTTCTACCACTGAAGAGCCTACTTGCATTTATGAAGATAATGAAGCTTACATCAAACAGATGAAGCTAGGTTATATCAAGGGTGATAATACAAAACACATATCGCCAAAGTTTTTCTATAATCAGCAACAAAATGCTCTCCCCAAGATTCAAGTGAATCAGGTAAGATCTGAGGAGAATGTGGCAGATTTGTTTACCAAATCATTGCCTAAGGCCACATTTAAGACACATGTGAAAAACATAAGAATGCGAAGACTTTCCAAGCTCCCTTGACTGATGTAAGGATCAAGGGGAGGTGTAGACTTCAAGAGGGGGTCTAACACACACATGTCATCATCAAATGTAATAGGTGCGTTGTGCTCTTTTCCTTCGACCAAGGTGTATTTTTCCCACAGGGTTTTTACTATTACTTGGCAAGGTTTTTAGTGAGGCAACAATTCATGTACCATTTCGTTGACTTGGCATAAGGGGAGTGTTAAAGGAAAAACATGTTATGTACATCCGTCAAAGTAACTGACGAAGAGGGAATTAGCGGTTACAGCTCAATCATCCATTATTGTCACTATTGTCATTGCTATTACCATTGTAATCATCACCCTATATAAAGGGACTATCTAATTAAATGAGTAGACGAATTTCCCCATTTTACTTTTACAATGGTCTAATTGTTTGTCTTAATTTCTTATACGGAAAGTTCTATACATACCAGTATGTCATACCTACATTTACAAATATGACAACAAATGTAATCCTAGTTCTATTAATGATAATTACACTACTTACAATCTTGTTATAAATTTTTAATCAAATTTATTGTCAATATTGTAATTTTGGTTTAATTATATGTAAATAGTGTAAACGAATATGGTAACTTTGTTCTCAATGTTGTAACTTTGATTCATACAAATTGTAATTTTGTTCAAATAGATGTATAATCAGTGTATGATAAACATCATTACAGTATCATAGCTTGTCTCTTCTTATACATATGTTGAGGAAAATTTATTGTAAGGTCTTGAATTGTTGTACAGATGATCGATGTACTGGGCTAATATGATTCATTATTTTGGTGCATATATATTATCAAATTTGTCAATTTTAATCCAATGACCTATTGCATTTAGCTTAATATCTTATCAAATATACGAGACATTTGAAATTTTCTAAAATGTCCGAAACGACATCTTTTCCGGTTCATTTTGTTTGAACCTGATAACTTGGTAATGGTTCAAGTTGGTTAAACCTTGTTGGGTAGGTAATAAATTGCCTTATGTGAAAATCTCAATACGTACAACTATGATGTGATTCGATAATTTATTTGTATATAAAGTTGGCCAACCAAGGATAAGTTTGTGCAGTTAATTCTTACTATTTTTGTGCATATATATTACCACATTGTCAATATTTTAGATATGCAATATTTAATCCAACAACCTACCTTATATAGGTCAATCTTATTAGCCATGACACATTTTACCTTATTTAATACGACTAAGGATGTCGTTTTACTGGGTTTCACTATTACATTATAAAGAATTTACAAATTAAGCTGAACAACAATTTAATAAGTAAACACACCCACAACTCTCACTACACAACGGAAAATTAAAACTAAGAGTACCCTTCAACGTCCACACTACCGAACGTACACCTCAGCTTCGACGACGAACCCTCGATATTCTAACCTGCACAATAACCCTGCACCATGGAAGAGTGCACCAGGTTGAAACAACAAACCCCGTAAGCTTTTGCAAGCTCGTATGAGTAAACCTAGAAAACCACTAAATCACCTTTCCGAACCAAAGACAACAAATCAACACAAATAAATACTGATAATCCCTGCATAGTAATTTAGTTCAGGAGATTACCCTAAAAGTACACAATTCAAAATAGAAATCATAGTAATCCCTGCATATATATGGCTTAGTTCAGGAGGTCACATTAAAATCAAACAAAAGAATTCATAGTAATCCCTGCATATGGTTTAGTTCAGGAGATTACCTAAAAATCGATAATAGAAATGGAAAAGGAAAATAAATAAAGACTTCAAACAACTCAAGAGTACATCAATCAATCCAAACACAACTCCAATGAATAAGCACTCAAGTCCCTCAATGGATGATAAAAGAAAGAACCCACACGATACTCTCTTTAAAAAAAAAATGTATTTAAAGGCCTCATGTAACCCCCGTGTTACTCCCATGAAATACGACTGCAAACAGACTACAGCTCTAATTGAATCGTAACCTGTCACCTCGGCCGAGGTTCAGCCTTACGATAATAATTGTTTCTGTCATTACTGTGACTCAGATCCATAGATCCGAAAACATTTTAAAAAGTCTTGTAACTTGTCACCTCTGCCTAGCTTCAGCCTTACGATAATAATTGCATCTGTCAATATTGTGACCCGGATCCGTAGATCCGAAAACATTTTAAAAAGTCCCGTAATCTGTCACCTCTGCCGAGGTTCAGTCTTACGATAATATTGCGTCTGTCACTACTGTGACCCGGATCCGTAGATCTGAAAACATTTAAAAAGGTCCCATTTGACACAAAAAAATGTTACACCACAACTCCAAATCCCTTCAACACAACAAAAATCAACAATATCAAAACATACTGTTTCCCTCAAAATTAGGTCACATAAACCATCAATGTACACCATAGCAAAACCGTACTCTTTACAATACTCGGTTTTACAATACAAAACCAATTCCAAACTCAAATACTCTTTAACACAATCACCTCAATCAATCACATGATATATTGCATTTTTGAAAATAGTAAATGCTCAAAATAATAATCCAAATAAAATCAGAATTATTATGTCATTCAATACCATGCCATTCAGATAGATATTTCACGTAAATATATATATGTATATATATTCTAGTCATCTACTCATGAATGACTACTAATACCAACTATAGTTCACAATCGCAAAAACTTGAGAAAGTCATTTTTATACTTTAAAAACTCATTTTACTTACCTATGAACCATAGACGATCAAGTTCATATGATTTAAAACAAATATTTACTTCCGAAAACGATTTCACATTTTATCCACAATTTCAAATAATAAAGTAAATTTCATTCGTAAATGAACCATGTGAGATTTACTCACCTCAAACTCCAGCTGCGTCTTCTCTAACAGCCAAAATAATTTACCAAACGTACTGTCAATCACCTAAAGGAAGTACAGCCTCGATTCAGCACAAAAATCACTAAAACAATTAAATTCCAAAACTCCTGAATTAATCCAAAAATCCAAAAGTAACGTCAATGGAGGCGAATTTCATCCGAGACCACCCAAAGTATCCGGAACACTTCTACGGTTAATATATCAAAACTACAAGTCGATCAGACGACTGGATCCTCAAGGATCGAAAACCGATCGAACTGAAAACCCTAAAACGGTAAAATTCATAACTTGCTCATACAATCTCCAAAAATTACAAATTATCGAAACACTCGTGTCGACGAGTAGATCGAAATGAGGAGCAGAAACTTCCCCTAAGGTAGCCGAAACACCCCAGAAACCACTGCAACCTCCGCCGTCAAACTCAAAATTTGGTCACAACTCCTAAACCAAAAATCTTCATCACAACACGCACAACAACTTTCTCAACTATCACAAAGTGTAAATCGAAGCCATATGATCGAATATTACCTTAGAATAAAAGGGGCCGATTGAAACCCTAGAATTTCAATCCTTCGATTCGAGCTCCACACGTAAAATCGTTGCAAGCCACCTTGGGAGAAACCTTCCCTAGTCTCTGGGCTACAAAACCCCTCAAGAAACACCGATTATGGTGGCCAGAATCGTCGACTCCGATCAAGGCGATTTGCAGCACCGTCGCCCCACTTCTCGGCCTTGCTTCTCCGCCTACAGCTCGTTTCGTGCTCGATTGCCACCACAAACTTCAAGAGGAGATCGAGCAAAGAAAACCAATGTGGTTTGACATCCTATGGTGGCCGGAGGAGGAAGAAACCGGCCGGCGAAGGTGGCTGGGCGAAACCGTGGTCGGGAAAGATGAGAGAGAAAGAGTTTCCGTTTTTGGAAACTTTGGGATTTTCTGATTTTTTTTTCTTCAACTTTTCCTATTTATCTCAAAAAGGAAACTTCTTTCGATGGCCATAACTTCTTCATACGAACTCCGATTTTGTGCTCCACACGTCACGAACTCGTATCGACGCGTTCTACAACTTTAGTGAAGGAATTTTTTCACAAAATCGAAACGTACAAAAAGTCAAACTTCGTAACCCCCCTAAAACGTGTATTTCAATTGATTAATTGTCTGAAACAATTTCGCTCTATCTTCGAACCACGAAATCGTACTAACGAACACTTTATTAATTCCAAAAAATTCCGAGAAATTAATAACGACTTTCTGTATATGTATGTGTTGGATTAGCGAAATTCTAAAGAGAACATCCCTCTCTTTTAAATTTTAAGAAAATTAGTACATCATCAGTTTCGGCTGTATATATATATATATATATATATATATATATATATATTTTAGTTTATTTCAAGGACTAAAACTTCTCAAATTAGAAATTAGCTAGTTGGTTATGATTATTATCATCAAAGTACTTTCCGGCATATTGTACATGTTTGCCAACTCTGCACAAATCATATGATCCAACGTTCAATGGGGTTAATTTTCTTCAGTATAGCTAGCGAGTACTAATTATTTGTGATCTTTGGTTTGTGTATAGTGTTCGATTTTACAACAGGGCGAGTTGATGTAGCTGAACTTGAAATGGAAGCTTATGAAAAGTGCAACGTTACCGACCTCATTAGCAACCCCAAGTACGAAGGACCAGCCAACTACACCCTCAGTGCCGCCGGCGATCACTACTTCATCTGCCTCTTCCCTGACCACTGTGACCAAGGACAGAAGTTAACAATCGCCGTAACAACTGGATGTTCCGGCTCTGCGCCTACGCCCGCTCCTGCCCCTAGTAGTACTAGTCTCCTCCTTCCAAGTCCGACTCTCCTCCTTCTTCTGAAGCTGAATCTCCTCCTCCTCCAACATCGCCACCACCAAGCACGTCAAGCTCTACAGCACCACCGCCAGAGGGCTCGACAGGCAGCTCTTCTCATGTTGTCACCATTTCTACTGTTTTCATGTCCATTTCCATGTTTCTGCCTCTACCAGTCTATATTAACTTGATATATTAATTGTTCCCCCTCGTCTGCTTTTCTTTGGTTCAGCATGAATTATTTTGGAACGGGAGTTTGATCAATATTATTGATGCCTTAATGGATACATTTGGTGATGCTCAATTCCTAAGAGCTGCATAAAATTTACCAGGTCAACAAAAATATATGACAAAATTAATATGATCATTATTAATTTGTTACTCAAGTTCATCCAGACTTGAGCAAATCATAACAACTGATATAGTATTATAGTGGATGATCTTTCCTCAACAAAATAAAAGTATCTGGCTACAGACCGTTAAGTCAACGAATTTTGGAATTTTTGTGACCAAGATGCTTGTAAGTATTTACCTATATGGTTCTTGCACAAATGGAATATAGTGAAAATACTTTTGGCATGCTACTCCACCACCTGCAGTCCTTTCTATTTTTTACTCGCATGTCATCGGTTTTCCACATCAAAGAGCAGTTTATGCTGCAGATTCTCTTATTAGCGTTCGCTTTTATTTTTTCTGCTGGGAGTTATTGGGTTCGTCGTGCAAAGTGGTGCTGGTGGTCAACGTACGTGCTAGTAGACAAATCATGTTGATTAATGTTATTGACAAGAAAGCTGCTGGCCTTGGTGGGTGTTATATGTCCACATATGTGGTTTAATTATAATTGAAGTCTGTTGCAAATAATGGGCAGAGGGACATCTAGCAACTGCTCTCCCATCAATCTAAGAGATTGTGGGTACCATTGAAGGATGGGCCTGCTGCAGCATCATAGGTTTATGGTTAATGAGTTTTAAGCTCATTTACTGTTTACTTTGTTTATGTTGTTACAATATTAGTCAGGGGAAATCTAAGTTGTGTTAATGTTTGTCGTACATCAATTTTTTTATAAATATATATTAAATTAAATTAGTTGGTGAAACCTGTTGTATATATCAACAGGTTATCTACTTATAATTTGACATGTCTATTTTTTTCAAAAAAAAATTACCATACTAAGTACTCAATAATTGTTTTATACGTAAATCGTTCAAAATTTTAATAAATATCGTAAATATAGTAATTACTTCAATTACAACTATAAGTATCACTAAATACGTAAAATGTGGTGGTTTGTTGTATAGTATCTCATCGATGATATAATTTACAAAAAAAAACATGACTCTAATTACAGAAAAGAACAACTGGATTACAAGAATAAGAACTTAAGAAGTTTTAGGTTTAATATGATTATTTACCATATCGACAAAAATTTGTTGTAACATTGGTAAAGTGATCATTTGTTTTGTAAATGGAATCGTATTTCAAGTAATTATCATAAAAACGACCATAACTACCACTTTACACCTCAATTGTTGTCTAGTAGAATGCGCTGTCAGACGAATAATTATCTCATGGATGATGAGATTTACACAAGAAAAGTATTAGTTACAAAATCGAGAACTTTATTACACAAATTAAGGACACACGCCTCATTTACTATATATACATAAAGTTTTACCACTTTAACAGCAATTGGTTGTCACATTAGTAAAATGGTTCTCAAACTTGTAATATAAAAAAGGGCTAAATACATATTACTACCCTGTGGTTTTGGTCCAAAATCAATTCAGTTCCTGAACTTCTAATTTCATCAAAAACACCCCTGCACTTTCAATTTTGATCTAATAGGTTCAATTTGTTAGTTTTCTGACAATTAAGTCATTTAACTTGTTAATTTGGCACATATATGGCCTATGTTTTATAATGTGGTGTCTGCAGGTCACCTCTAGTCAATTTAAGAGTGAGTCATAGTATTAAAAATAAATAGTTTTTCAACAAATAATCCAACTATAACTTGAACCCATAAAAAAATATTAAGGAATTTGACCTATTAGATCAAAATTGAAAGTGCATGGGTGTTTTTGATGAAATTAGAAGTCCAGGGACTAAATTGATTTTGGACATAAACCACAGGGTACTAACCAGTTTAGCCCTATAAAAAATTACCATAAATAAGAGCTTGATTAATACTTATACAACAATTTACTGTCTCATTCGTAAAATGATTCTTAAACTTGTAATTTTGAAGAATTACCACAAATACAACTTTGATTACTACTTTGTACCTCAATTGTCGTAAAATCAGGAAAAAAACGACGTCAAATAAGTAAATAGCTTCTAAAGGACAGTAATTACAAATTAGACAACCTCATTGCAGCATAAAGGACTCACGGTAAATTTACTTAAATATATGAAGTTTTACCTATATAGAAACACATTCATTGTTTTATTAGTAAAGTGGTTATGAAAACTTGTAATAGTAAAGTATTAACACTTATTACAACTAGATTACCACATTTTTCTACAATTCGTTGTTTTATTGGTAAAACGCTTCTGAAACTTGTAAAATAGTGAAATATTAACACTAATTACAACTTGATTACTACTTTTTACCATAATTCGTTCTGTCATCAATTTTATGACTTAAGTTTTCTTTCCCTTTCTTTCTTCTTCCTTCTTCTTCCATAGTTGAAATTTTGTAAACCCTAACCCCTCGACCTAACCCTAAACTCTAAATTTTCCAAAATTTTCTGAAACCGTAAACCCTAACCCATAAAATTTTATATATTCATCATTAAGATCCTTCTCGGTGAGATATTCCCACCTAGATAAGATATATGGTCCTTGACAAGATATTTCTTCATCGACAAGATATATGCTCCTTGATAAGATATTTCTTCCTCGATGAGATATCTCCTTCCAAATGACATATCTCCTTCTTGACAAGATATGTCTTCCTCAACAAGATATCTCTTCCCAACGACATATCCCCTCCTCGATAAGATATTTCTTCCTTGAAAGATATATGCTTCTTGATAAGATATTTGTTCCTCGACAAGATATCCGTTTCCCGATGACATATCTCCTCCTCGCCAAGATATCTACTCCTGGACAACATATCTCCTCCTCAACAAGATGTCTTGTCCTGCTTTTCATGATTGAGTTCTTTCATTGCACAGAAGCTGACCAAGTGGCTACTAGTTTTGTCAACATAGTTCACTTGTACATTGCATTATGATATATAGTTTAGACTTCTACTACAGAATTCATCTAATTTCGTCTACATTTCATTTAATTTGGTGTCAAAAATTTAACCAAATTTTTAAAAATCCACTGATATAACACTAATTCATCGAAGTATATTACCAAGTTTTCCAATTGAGCCATCAAACTAACTGCAAGTAACTCAATTGAGTTTGGTTGACCCAAAATCTCTTCTAGACATAGTCACACCGTCAAAATCCTTATGCCTACTGCGAAACTTTTCATGTTGCCAATTGTCCAGAACCTTCCATGTCTTCTCAATCTTCTTCTTGACACAAAATATAGGCTGTCCCATAACTTTGTTAGGATAAGAGAGGATTATTGGAACTGAATTGCATTATAATTGATTGAAAGAAGCTCTGTATAAATAGAGCGTACAAAACATACTAAGCAAAATATCTGGAACAATGTAAGCAAAATATCTGGAACAACTATCCCATGTTTAACTACTCCTAAGATCATGGGATTCCCCTAAAGACTTGGTAAAACAAAACAAACTCCTAGTAGACTAGGACTTTTACTTATTCAAAGCTAATTCAAAACAGAAAACACCTAACAATTGCCCCCTTAAACTTATAGTCATCAGGACATCAGTTTAACTAAGAAATTCCAGCAAGTCAATCCACGTGCATCAGTAATATCACCAGCAACTTCTTTCAAAGAACACATACCAAGTAGTCCTCGCAGCCTCGTAAATGTAGCAGTCTTAAGAGGCTTTGTTAGGATATCAGCAATCTGATCTTCACTTTTACAATAAACCAACTCAATGATGCCATCCTTTGTCAAATCACAAAGGAAATGGTACCTTTGCTCCTGCCATGTAACACCGGATTCTTTGACAACTTGAGGGTAGAACTATTGTCACAATAAACTGCAGTTGCTTCCATTTGAGGAAAATTTAATTCTCCAAGCATTCTCCTTCACCATACTACTTGACAAGCACATGATGCTCTGGCAGTGAACTCAGCTTCAGTTGTTGACAAAAAGAGACAACTTGCTGCTTCTTTGATGACCAAGAAACAGCCCCACTACCCATCATAAACACATAACCAGAAGTACTCCTTCTATCATTTACATCCCTAGCATAATCACTATCAGTAAACCCAACAAGTTCTGACCTTTCTCCCTTCTTATAAAAGATACCAAAATCAATTGTACCTTTCAAGTAGCGTAACACCTTTTTTACAGCGAGGATGTGTTGCTTAGTTAGATGCTCCATAAACCTGCTAATAAGGCTTACTGCAAACATTATATCAGGCCTTGTGGCTGTGAGGTACATCAGGCTACCAACAATCTGTTTGAAGAATGTGCTATCAACCTTCTTGCTTTTAGGATCGTTAGCCAACTTCTATCCCAGTTCAGGATTTTTAGCCAACTTCAATCCTGGTTCTACTAGGATTGCAACAGAATTGCAGTTCTTCATCTCAAGCTTCTCCAACACCTCCAATGCGTACTTCTTTTGTGTAATGAAGCTTCCAGCTATTGATTATACTACCTTGATGCCAAGGAAGTAATGCATCATTCCCAGGTCCGTCATATCAAACTCCTCCATCATAGACTTCTTAAAATCATGAAACATCAGCTCATCATTTCCGATGTAGGTTAGATCATCTACATACAAGCAAACAATCAAATACTTCCCTGCAACTCCACATTTTATGTACAGAGTATGCTCATAAGGACATTTTTTTGAACCCAGCTCCAGCAAAGTAGGCATTTATACGGCTATACCAAGCTCTAGGTGCTTGTTTAAGCCCGTAAAGAGCCTTTTTCAGTTTGTAGACTTTCGTCTCACTACCTTTTTGCACACAACCAGTGGATTGATCAACATACACCTGCTCTTGCAACTCTCCATGCAAAAACACAGATTTAACATCCAACTGAAAGATAGGCCAAGCATTTTGTGCTGCAACTAAGATCACCAACCTGATTGTGTCAAGCCTCACAACTAGAGCGAAAACTTCCCTATAATCAACACCATACTCTTGCTTGTATCCTTTTGCTACCAACCGAGCTTTGTGCTTCTCCACTTCTCCCTTTTCATTCAACTTGGTCTTGAAGACCCATTTCACTCCTATAGTCTTCTGCCCATTTGGAAGTTCAGTAAGCTCCCAAGTGTCATTTTTCTTGATTTCTCTTATCTCTGCATCCATAGCATTCTGCCATATCTTTTCTTTGACTGCATTCTTAAAAGTTAAAAGATCACAGTCTGCAAAAAGAATCAAATGAGCAAGTTAATCATCATCAGAAAATTCATCTCCACTTACATAGTCAATCATCCATATAGGTCTCTTCATGTTTGTTCTCTGAGATTGTGAGCTTGGAGCTGCTGTATTTGCTGTTCATTTGTTATATATTCGGTAGGAGAGATTTGCAGTTGCACTCCTACTGTAGGAGGGATTTGTACATGGTTCCTGCTTTTTCTTCATCAAAGCTCATATGTATTTGCTTCTGTTGGGTGCTCTTATCTGCCCAATTCCATGTGCTCTCCTCATCAAAAACAACATCTCGGTTGATCACAATCTTCTTAGTAGGATTATACAATTTATAGGCTTTGGACTGCTCACTCACTCCAAGAAATATGCATTTTTCACCCTTGTCATCAACCTTCTTTCTTTTTTGATCTGGAATGTGAGCATAAGCAATGCAACCAAATATTTTGAAGTGATCAACAATAGGTTTACCTCCAGTCCACGCCTCTTGTGGAGTAATATTTTGAACAGCAAATGTAGAGCTTCTGTTCAATATATGAATGCTCCAATTTACTGCCTCCGGCCAAAAGGACTTCCCAATTCCTCCTCTTGCAAGCATGCTTTGTACCATATTTACAATAGTACGATTCTTCCTTTCACATACACCATTTTGCAGTAGTGTATAGGCTGCAGTGAGCTGCTTCCGAATTCCATGCAAAGCACAAAAACTCACAAACTCCTGTGAGTTGTTCTCACCACCACGATCAGTGCTTATGATCTTAATAGGTCTGCCAACCTCTTTCTCAACTAGAACTTTAAAGCTTCTAAATGTAGCAAGAGCTTCTGATTTTTCTAACAAAAAATAAACCCATGTTTTCCGTCTATAATCATCAACAAAAGAAATAAAGTACTTGTTTTTACCATTAGATGCCGGAGAGATGGGTCCACATATGTCAAAATGAACTAGCTCAAGTGGTGCACGAGCTCTCCAGGCTTTTCCTTTTGGGAATGACTCGCGATGCTGCTTGCCAACACAACAATCTTCACATACTTTGTTAGAAGGAGGACAGATTTGAGGAAGACCAGTAACCATCTTCTTGTGATATAGTGTCTGCAATCCATTAAAATTCAAATGACCATAGCGGAAATGCCATAGGCATGTTGAATCTTTTATCTCGATCAAATGGCATGAATGAGAACTCTTGATTCGCAGCGGAAACAGTCTGTTTGGTGTCATCTTTACATGAGCAATTAGACCTTTTTGAGGATCATAAAGTTCACAAGCACCTTCCCTGATCGTAGTTACATATCCCTTCTCTTGAAGCTGACTAATACTCAACGGGTTACTCTTCAAATCAAGAATATAGAACACATTGGAGATTGTTTCAATATGATCAGCTTTAGTTCTAATTCGAATATCACCCTTGCCCATAACATTCATAGTAGAATTATCATCAAACCTTACAACAGTGTGAAATGCTGCATCCAAAACAGAGAAAGATGACTTACTACCACATATGTGATTGCTGCACCCAAAGTCTAAGTACCATGTGCTTGCTTCAGGCTCCTCCATATGAAATGCCATCAAAAATGTCTCTTCTTCCTCTTCCTTTTCTCTGCAAAGTTGGACTGCTCCCCATTCTTTTGCTTATCTTTATGAAGCTTCGCATAACAATCTGAACGAAAATGACCGAGCCCATGACATCTGAAGCATTCAACTTTGGAGTTATCAAAATGTTCCCTGCCTTTACCTTGGGAATTTAAGGACTGATGATTGTAGGAGTGAAGATCATGTTTGGGCCTATCGTAGGATTGAAGATCATCTCGGGTCCTACTGCCACTGCCATCTCGAAAGCCTCTGCCTGTACCTCTCCATGTCCCACGACCTCTTCCTCTTGTTGAAAAACCACCATTTGTTACTACTTTCAAGGCTGCTTGCTCCTCTCCATTATTTCAATTGAGTTTTTGCTCATGTATGAGCAACGAACTCTGCAGCTTATCCACTGATATCTGATCAATGTTTTTGGATTCTTCAATGGAGCAGACTATGTAGTTGAACTTATTAGTCAAGGAGCGAAGTGTCTTCTCCACCACAGTAACATCTTGCATCTGTTCACCATGGGTTCGCATCCTATTTGCCACTGACATAACTCTTGATAAATAATCTGAAACAGACTTACCAACCTTCATCTTAAGGGTCTCAAACTCTCGGCATAGTGCTTGGAGCTGAGATTGTTTCACTCATGCATTGCCTTCATACTTCTTTCTCAGCGAGTCCCATATCTGCTGTGCTGTGTCCTTTTGGAAAGGGTCTCCAAAATTGTGCAGTCAATTGCCTGAAAGAGATAATTCTTTACCTTGAGATCTTTCAGCTTCAACTCATCCAACGTCCTCCTCTGTGCAGCCATCATCCCCTCTGGCAGGCTCAGTAAAGCCTGTCACAATGAGACTCCAATACTTTTTCGACCTCAGGAAGTTCTCCATTAGCATGCTCCAATGGTCATAGTGACCATCGAAGTGTGGTATTGAAGGCTGCACGTAGTTGTTCTCTGTTTCCATAACCCTTACTACTGCGAGACACAAAAAGTTGCTGCTTTTCACCTCAGGCCCAGTGGGGGCTTTCATACCAAATTGTTAGGATAAGAAAATGATAAGAAACAGAGAAGGATTATTGGAACTGAATTGCATTATAATTGATTGAAAGAAGCTCTGTATAAATAGAGCGTACAAAGCAAACTAAGCAAAATATCTGGAACAACTATCCCATGTTTAACAACTCCTAAGATCATGGGATTTCGCTAAAGACTGGGTAAAACAAAACAAACTCCTAGTAGACTAGGACTTTTACTTATTCATAGCTAATTCAAAACAGAAAACATCTAACAGACTTCACTATCCCATTGTTCACGCACCAAAGGATCACATTCAGAATCTTGCAACCAAAAAGTTTCAAAAAGGAAAACGATGGATGGCCGGTTTTGAGCCATCAGATGCTTGAGAGCTCTCCTAGTAGCCTCATTGCAGATACCTCTACAATTCCAACTTAGGATATCCATAACAATGGACACAATTTCCAGATTGAAAAAACCCTGGAGCTTCAATCTTATCACCCTAGCAGAACACCTAGGAATAGCTCGGAGCAACTGACGTCGTCAAGAATTGGAGACGATTCTTGGAAATGGTATCTCAAATTCTAGGTGGATATGTAATTGAGAAATTTGCAAACAAAAAAAAAAGTTTATCCAGGCTAACAGCTAAGCAGGTTATAATTATTGAATATTTCAGACCGTTAGATATATTTTGTATTTTAATTATATCTGACGGTCTAAAATATTCAAAAAAGTTAATGTATGACATGCATTAGCATACACTAGAATTTTCTTGTTAGTGTTGGAGATGGAATTTCTATCCATCTTTCTATTCTGTACTTCGAGGTCAGCTTCCCTCTTTTTGTAATTTAATTTTTTCATTAATATAATTTTTTAATAAGGGGACTGGCAGTGAGTTTACAGTTTTCCTTTGAGATTAAAGGTGGGACTAGCTGGGACTTGTTCCCAATATTTTCTGCTTCTAATGAGCTAATATCGCATAATTCCTTATTAAATTAAAAAATTTATTGACGAATTGCGTTCTTTTTCTCTGATAAAATGAGGGGAAAGAATGTTAACAAACATATATAACACCTTTGGCGACCATCAAATTTTGATTTTTACATAAACTCTTCGCATCACTCGGGCCAAAATGGTGCCAAACTATGGGAAAGCTACACTTTAGCACACACAATCTTTAAAAATCATCTTCTTTATGATGTCGAAGGTAGGTTTTTATGAGTGTCATAAAGTGTTATAGAGTTACGATGAAATCGATCGTAAGATATTATGAGCATATAATGTACATCTTTTTTCATCGTGTGAAGTGAAATAAAGACAACAAAAAAAATGGTTGGAACACCTTTTATCGTATTCTTCTTTAAAAGGTTGTCCAGACTTGAAAAAAGAAAATTGTAGCAAACACCTTTGCTGAGGACAACTTCGTCAATAAAAGGTTGTCGTACTTAAATAAATGATGGTAGAATGGAGCTCTTCTAATTAGGACCACTAAAGTGAGGCCTAGTTGAGAATTTTCTATTCAACGGTTTGGAAAACCCACTTTTCGATTATATTACGGTAAATCAATCGTTAAATGTTAAGTATACATGAGATGACCACTTCTGCAATTTTTTTTTTCAAATTGTTAATCAATAGACGAACCAAATCTATCAAACATGAACCGTTCATGTCCATAACTGATAAATCACGATTATGAATATCTTAATGATTTTTAATTTGGTTGAAAAACTAAAAAATGATCTACACATAAATATCTAAACATCTAACAGTTGGTTTACAAACATGTGATCGAAAAGAGTTTCACACAAAAGTCCTCAACTAGTTCTCATTTTAGTGGTCTTATCAGAATGACTCGTTGATAAATAGACAGACTTACGTAAAAGAATGATAGAAACACTATTACTGACGAAATTTCGTCAGTAAAATGTTGTTTGGGCCTAGATAAAAAAATTGTAGGACCACCTTTGGCGACGAACTCTTCGTCAATAATGGTTCTTCAAACTTGTATATAAAAATGGCAAGAACATTTTACTGACAGTCAATTCATCAGAAAAAAGGTTGTACAGACTTAAATCGAAATGATAGGCACTATTGTCCACGAATAATTCGTGTGTAAAAGATTGTACAAACTAAAATGAAAATGGTAGAGACTAGAAACACCATTTTCAACAAAAGAATCGGTGTCAGAAGGTTCTTCAAACTTTTATATAATAAAACTAATAGAAAAACCTTCCGTAAAAAGTTCAAAAGACTTGAATAAATAAAATGGTAGAACTATGGACCCCACAACTAATTTGGTTCTTAATTTATTCTCGTAACAGGCAAAAATGGTTTGATGGTCATGTTACACCGAAATTGTTCATTAATATATAGATGGCGAGGTCAAGCGTGGCTTGAACTACGCCAGAGATCAAATTCATTAGAGTAAGTTCACTTATTGGGTCACCTGGTAAGTTATTATTCATTGATTTTTAGTGTTTATTTTCATTTTCTGGATTACGGCCACAGGTTCCAAATTGACCTAGGTCACCAGGTCGATTAGCTTGCAGGTCACGAAAGTGACCCAGAAAAAGTGATCCAGAGTAACCCAGATCAGTTTGAAAACTGTGCCCGTGAAGAGTGAAAATACACATAAAAAGTAGTGAATAGTAAGTGGCTCAATGACCCAAATGTGGACTTGCTCGTAGAAACTTGCATGCTCGATTAATATATGCATTGGTATAATATTATGGATACTAAGAAGTTTTCGTCTTTGAAGCTGGAAAGGAGATTGTTAGTGTGAGTCATAGCTTAAGAATAGACTGCATAAGAATATATTGTTGTAACTACTTGTTTTGTATTATGTAGTGTAGTACAATAGTACAATAGTAGTACAATTGTGATCTGTTTAATATAATCCCTGATATGAGATGAATAACATATCAAAAAGGATTCATTCTCTCAAACACTCTCTCTCCTTCTTATATTCAACTGAGATGATCTACCAGTAATGACCAAAGAAGATTTTGATTCCTGTAATGACACTGATACGATCATGTATACAACAATTGGACCCGCGAGGCGGCTACCACTGCCACCGTGGACAGGAGCTAGCCATTCAAAACGTCACTTACACAAGCTCCTGCTCATAGTAGTGGTGCTCCTCCTGGACCTAAAGCTCTGATCCTAGATCCAACTCTAGTTGGTGGAATATGAAGTATGTGATCGTGCTTTTCATGCTTGTCATGGTTTAATGTGATCACATAAGCAGAGCTTCATGATGCATGACAAGTACGATCACATACTTCATATCCATCTTCCTCTTGGACCTTCACCACATAAGCCCTCGTCGTTTAAGCTTCATGATGCATTCCCTGCTCTTATTTTTATGTCCACTGGCCTTCTAGCTCATTTTCTTCTAGTTGGGCTTATACACCCATTTATATTGCATTTGCCTATGAATGTTTATTTTTATGTATTTCTTTGAATTATATATATATATATATACACACACACACACAGTCTGGCTACGGTGCGGACGGTACGGATTTCCCGTTTTCTCCCACTTTCCTATTATATTGTTGCATCTTAACCGTTCAGTTTTTAAGTCCTAATGTATAGATCACATATGTAAAATTTCATCCAATTTGGTAATCATTAAGGCATCCAAAACTGAAATTTATCATTATAAATACAAACGGTTCCGGTTCGACAGACTCGGTCCGTTCGTGTAAATTGTAATTTTGGATGCCTTAACGATCACCAAATTGGCTGAAAATTTTTAGAGGTGATCTATACATTAGGACCTAAAAACTGAACGGTTAAGATGTATAAATGTGGCTGAAAAGTGGTCGAATCAGGAAATCCGTATCGAAATTTCGGTACGGACGTCTACACCTGAGGAAGATTCTTGCCCATATGGTTTTAACAAGTCTAATTCTAGTCTCATGGTTTATGAAACCAATTAATGTTGGTCCAACAGTGAATTTTCGCTCAACTCCATCAACAAAAGATGCATATGCATATCACATGACGGTTAGGTATGTCATTTTTTTTTCTCTTCCAAAAAGAAAAAAGTTTCGCCAAGAAGTCTCAAATTCAACTTTTCAAAATTCAAGCAAAGGTTGAATCGATCGCAACCTTTGTAGAGATAAAATTGCACACAGTGAGCGAAAATGTCACCCAACATAATTTCATCTGTATTCATTTAGTGAATAGAGTTTTAATTATTTCGGGTTCGACCTATTCAAGACAGAATGTGTTTCTTAATTATAATATCTTGTTACAGGGAAACACCCTTTGATTCCATTTATGAAGAAACCAATTGTGGATGTATGTTTCTTTGTGGCTACACCCGGATATTTGAATGGGTTGCCTATGTACCCTTGGAGAGAGATCAAGTCACTTGTAGTTCAAGAGTTCCAATGAGCGAATGACTCATTAGAGGGCTTTGATTTTGGATTGAGAATAATGTTTGGGACGAATTTGGTTGAAGTGGATCAGAGATTCGATTTTGTATTTAGGACGCGGTTGCATTTTTATAAATTTGGTTCTAGATTGCCTACATACCATTTGCGGGATCAAACCACATGTAGTTCCAGCATTTGAGATTTATTTTGAATTTTGTGTTTGGGATAGGGTTTAAAGCCCTTGAATTTGATTTTGACTTTATTTGTGTGATTTGGAATGGATTTGATTTTTGTGGTGCTGAGAGAATTTGATTGGAGTTAGAGATTGAGACTGACCAAATTTGACGGGGTGGAGTTAAAGATTCTGTTTGGAGTTACGGTTGAATCTAGTGGGTCGCTAGACTGCCTACATACCCTGTGAAGGGATCAAACCATTGTAGTTTAATAGAATTTGACATTTCGGTTTTGTACCGACTTTTGTGTTCGACAGGCTTTTTGAGTGAACATCCAATTTGATAAATCGTCTGCCAATTTGATTTGGACACCCATCGAGCCGAATTGTGCAATGGGCTTTGTGCTGCTTTTTCACTTGCCATCGAATCATATTACGGAACCATAGTGATCTACTTCAAGTGAGTGATTTGCTTCAAGTGGTTTGGACACCCATCTTGGCTAGCTTTGAAATGGGCTTGCTTCCCAATTTTTTTGTTGGAGGCCCGGCTGAGATCTGTCAATTAATCAACACCTGTTTGATTTAGGATCAACTCAATTTTTTTTGAAGCCAATTATCCAGTGTCTTGCTTTTTTTGTTCCTTTGACTTTTATCCTTTGGAAGAGACCTGAAACATAAATATGAGCAACATGCTACCCATTTCGTTGGTTCCACTGTGTGAACCACATATCTAATCAAACTTTAATTAGCCACATATTTAATTAGCTAATTGTCCTTTGGTATCAATACAAGTAGGAGTGGTCATCTGCTACAGGTTCTTCAATGTTTCACCTGGCTGGCTCGGTGGTTCTTTTGAGTGCTACCGTGTATCAATTGCTCTTCTCATCTCTCTCTCTCTCTTTTCAAGTGGATAAAGTCTGATGGCGTATAGGAAATTGAATTGGACTCTTTGGCGCTTCTCTTGATGACTCATAGGGATTCACTCGCTCTTTTGCAGCAGATAAGATGCCCACCACCTGTTCGATGGAAGTCCTGTGTACGTGTACCAATGTGTTACTGCTTCCCCTTCTTTCTTCATCAATTGGAGATGGAAATTTGGGCGAGCTTTGGAGCTTTCACTGGTTTGCTGACCTCTCCCTTGTACACGAAAGGTAACAGAACTCAGCTCATTTTCGTTTTCTCCCTCCACTTGGTATGCACCAGCAGCAGAGGCGTCGAAGCTTGAAGATGGTGGCATTGGGCAGGGCTGTAGCTTCGTCTTTTTGACATCTGCGTAGTATCAGCTTCCTCTTGTGGCTTCGTCAACAGCAGTAGCAACTTCAACAGGCTTTAACAATCAATTGGGTCATCTTCTTTTACCCGTCCCTGTTGTATCAGCTTGCACTCATTTGACAGAGCCTCTGTGTGTGGTGCAGGTGCGGGCGCAGGCAAGATCTTTTGATGGAGCCTGTTTTCGTTGAAGCTCCATTGACACTCTGTTTACTGCTGCAAGGCTTAAAAAATTCCACCAGATTGGTCATACACCCGTTGATACACATGTATCGTAAACTAGATTGCAACCGCTCCGGGGACCTCCATAGCTCCATGGTGACACAGGTAAAAGAGATGCTGCACAGAAGACGAAAGTAGCACTGGTGGATCAGAGAGGCCCCAACCTCTGTGTTGTTTGCTTGTTGGCTCCTTGCTTCGATCAAAATTGCTGAAACGCTTTCTCTCTCCTCTGCAGCAAGCTTCGCCTCTTTCTTGATGTATTTCCTGTGTCTTGTGTTGTAGAGAGTGCGCCTTTACATAGGCAATAATGGATAACCGTGTGAGCTGAAGATGACAAAGCAGCAACTCACTCATATTCTCAATCTTGAAATTCTGGTGGCTTTTGTTATCCTTGTTGGATAGATAATTTAACATCTCTTTGCTTGCCGTTTGAAACCAGTCAAAGCTTTGAATAGCAATATATCTCATCTGCTTTCTGTTTGAATTTGGTCAAAGCCAATCAAACTTCTAATGGCAATTATCATTATTCAAAGCTAACAAACCGTAAACTTATCAGTAGAGATATATGAATGTGTTCCCTTTTTTTGGTCTCGCAACAGCTTGTACAAGCGTATGTGCACAGACATTTGTTGTAAATTCTGTTTAAGTCTATATTTTTCCAAGAGATGTAATAGGCAATTATCACATATCTCATAGTAAATGCCATTGGTTTAGTTTTTCTTCAAGTGTGATGTTTAGGAAGGTTTTGAGATTAGTGGTATTTAAGCGAGTTTTGCTCCACCGATATCTCTCTACTTACCTGGTCACATTTATTTTGGAGTTACCGAAAGAAGTAAAACGACCACCATTGTTTTGCATTAGCTAGTGTTTGGATTAGATTCTCTTAATGGTTAAGAAATAATGATGTACTCCATTGGCTCATTAAGAATAATGATGTACTCCGTTGCCTTATGAATAAAATTTCGAGTTCTTTTCATTATGACTCTATTTTGATTTTGAGCATATTACTTTGTGATTACGATGGCTGAGCCATTAGAATTAGTTCAAGGAAATAGAATGGCCCAAATTCCACTTGCTAAATGGCACCTTGATTACTGTCATAGAAACTCTCTAAGCTCATAAGGAAAATCAAACCCTATTGAACTATTCGAGCCAACAGATTCCATGTGAAAATGCATGTAGAGAATGGAAAAGAGTTCCTTTGCAATACCTCTAATGATTGCAAATAAAGGCATATCTTAGAGAAACTTATGTGTCTCTCCAGTGGACTGCATGTCACCACTATTCGAGCTATTAAATCCAATAAAGTTATGAGAGAAGATCTCTTGGATTTAAACACATATTGGCATTGTCATGACAGGATAGGTTATCTTAGTCATGATATGATGATCCGTCTACTAAAGACTTCATACAGACATTCATTCTTTAGAGCGAAACGAAGCACGAATCAAAGGATGATTTTTGGACTAAATGTGACCGTCGCCGCTGCCTTTAGCACTGCCACCATCCACCGCCAGCCCTAGGCTGGCGTAGTCTATATCCATGACGCCATGGATGGTGTCTATCATATGGTGATGGCGCCACAGGTGATGCTGCAATCACTAACTTTGCTTCAAATAGCATTTGAGACGCTCAGGCCCAACCAAAATCCTCATTAGTTGTTTTTAAGGCCCCTTGCTCGTTCTACAAAGCCTATTATTAGGACAGAGACCTTGCTATGCAAATGATACGAAAATACTCATTCTGTTCTTACAAAGAATCCGAGGGGATTCTATAGACCAATTCAACCAACTTGCGGACGTTTAAATATTTCATGATGTTGGTTGACACACAAACACGCTGGTCAAGTGTTGTGCCATTGTTCACTTGTCATGTTGCTTACACTACACTCCTAGCAAATATCATAATCAATTCTAAATTTAATAAATAACTAAATGTTTTTTTGTTAATTTATAAGAAGTTATCCTAATATAAAGATAAAAACGAAAATCTTTAAACTCTATATGGCTCACTCGATCATCCCATTCTGTCAATTGGATTTGACAGTACTGGAGAGTTTATATCGAATACTTTTGATGATTATTGCATATCACTGGGATTAATGTTGGACATCATATTCCCATGTACACACCTAAATGGTAGCCCGGACATTGATAATGCGCACCAATCTCCCTATATCTGCTTGGGGTTATGCAATATCGCATGCAGCTGTGCTAATTTGTTTACGACCCACCACCACTCAATCTATCTCTGTGTTGCAGCTAGTGATTGGATACAAGTATCTCGTACTTAAGCAAATTTGAGTGGGCCATTTATGTACCTATTACGTTGCCATATCGCACTAAGATGGGTTCTTACAAAAGAATGGGCAAATACGTTGAATATGATACTCCAACAAGAGTCCGCCACTTAATACCCTTACTAGGCGATTTCTTTACCACATGTCTTGCGGATTGTCACTTTGATGAGACAGTCTTCCCATCATTAGGGGGAGGTAAGAACACAGATGTTCAACAGGAACAACATGAATTGTTGTGGTTTGTCCCCACTATGTCTCATCTCGATCCCAGCTAAAGTGACAAGATCACACACATCTACTACGAACATGCCGACAAGGATGGACGTCCCTTTGAGAGAACGCAGTTACATCCTACACGGATGTAGGCATGGCATCAATGTTATAGAGAGTGACACTCTGGGGTTACAGGCCATGACCCCAGCTAGGATGCGTGGGAGGCCCGTGGGTTTGAATGATACTTTGGCACAACTTAATCATTTGATCATCGATACTCAAAATTCTCATGAGACTGTTCCGGAATATGGTTATCGTTGGGGGACGCCTCAACGTCAAAACCTACTCTTGAGAATATAGAGCTCTCTGAAAATTACACTAGTATACATGAGACGTGGAATAAAAAATCCATCATGATTGATGATGTATTCGCGCATTTCATAGCGCATGAGTTTGTTGAGTCCGATAATATCAAACCACACTCCGTTGATGAATGATGAATGCCAACATAGAGAAATTTGGCCTAAATTGAAAGATGCGATCCAGGTTATGTTGGATTCTCTAATGAAGAGGAAGGTTTTCGAGCCAGTGATGCCAACACCTCCTAACATGAAAACTATTGACTAATGGATCTTTATTAGAAAGCGTGATGAGAAAAATATATGGTAATCTCGCCTTATGTCTCAAGACTTCTCACAAAATGCCTTGGAATTGACTAAGATGAGACATATTTGCTCATAATGGATGTCTTTTCACTCCACTACCTTGTCAGTTTGGTAGTTTCCGAATAACTGAACATGCAGCTTATGAATGTGGTCACTATATATCTCTATGAGGATCTAGATACGGAATATTCATGAAGGTTCATGGTGAACTTCAGTTACCCAAGTCAAGTGGCTCTAGACCATAGAGCGCGTTTGTAATGAGGTTGAAAGGCTCACTAAAGTGACTACTTGATTAGGAAGGGATATGCATATGTCCTCACGTTTCTATGACAATTCTATCGCGGTTCATGTTGGTGACATGATCTTCATAGGAAGCCCTTAAAGGGTTAAAGGAAACCGTTGAACACTTGAAATCCGAGTTTGAGATGAAGGATCTTGGGAGAACACAATTTTGTCTCAGTTTGGAACTTGAGCATCGTGTTGATGGATGCTTAGTCATTTTGACAAGGTCAAGCCTTCAAGCACGCCCATGATCATCCGTAGTCTTGATCGTAAAAAGGGTCCTCTTCATTCGAAGGATGATGACGAAGATGTACTAGAGGCAGAAGTGCCCTACATAAGTACAATATATAGGCACATTATTTTACTTAGCTCGATGTATAAGACTGGACATCTCATTTGCAGTGAACTTGTTAGCTAGGTAAAACTCTGCGCCAACGCAACGCCATTCGACTGGTGTAAGAGATATCTTTTGATACTTGAGATGTACGATTGATATATATAGGCATGCTCTATCCTATAGAGAGATGATGGATTCAAACCCATCACACACCATGAACGCCACCGACACTGGCCTGCATCTCCTATCTCCATCCCAAAACACCATTAGTGCTTTGGAAGGTTTTACTGATGCTTGGTATCTCTCTGACCTACACAAAGGTCGCTCCCAAACTGGTTATGTGTTCACCATGGGTAAGATCGCGATATCTTAGAGGTCTACAAAATAGACCCTAGTCGCTATATCTTCGACCAATACAGAGATTATTGCTCTTCATGAAGTGGCTCATGAATGTATATGGATTTGATCCATACTTATGTATGTTTGAAGTAATTGTGGTTTGAAGTCTACCACAGATGAGCCTACAAACATTTATGAGGATAATACTACTTATATTGAATGAATGAAGCAAGGCTACATCAAAGGCAACAACAGACTCTCCTCAAGATCAGAGTGAACTAGGTTCAAACTGAGGACAGTGTGCCAGACTTGTTCACTAAGTCATTGTTCAATTACACTTTCGAGAAACATATTGGTAGCATCGTTTACGGCAGGGGAGATGTCTACATTTATGGTTTCGAAACATGAAGGGTGTGTTGTACTCTTTTTCTCCTTCGACAGAGGTTATTTTTGTCCGACTAGAATTTTTTTACTCGAGAAGGTTTTTGACGAGGCAACGAGAGTAGCACCGCGTTTGGGCGACACAAGGGAGAGTGTTTAAGGACACCTAGTTTGTGTGTCTGGCTTAAACTCTAGTTACTTGTCTAAGTTGTAATAGGGTTAGCCTTACAGATATTGACGAAGATATTCTTAGCAATATCTTAATCATTGTACGATTCAGTTTCCTTATAAGACGCAGATTCTTTGCTTGTAATCCTCTATATAAAGAAGCCTCTATTATCAATGAAAACACAACTCCTTCTCCCAATTCTCTCTGCTTTTCTATGCATCCGTTTTTTTCTAAAACACATACATAATTATTTTATATAATATATCATCATTAAATAAATTTTTAAATTTTTTTTTCCTTTTAAAAGTCCCTTACTTTATTATTAGCCATTGAATTTAATCCATCGCATTTTTTTAACTATTAGATTAGAAATTAAGAAACTATACATTTACTTTTTGGTTTTTGATACCAATTAATCTAGGCCTTCCATTTTGAGTCGAATTAATGAATAGTGAATAGGGTCGCCCATTTCTTAATTACCGTCAAAAGCCCACAATGGCTTCTGGCGCACGCAGGGCCTAGTGTCGCCCGGCCTTCTACGCGTTTCTCCTTTAACCCAATACATGGAGAAACTTGAGACTTGGAAACAACCTGATGCAGGAGGATCACAAACTTCATTACTTGTGCATATGCTGGCTATGCATTGTCCGAGCAACACAAAATTTGACTAGGTGAGTATTCGAGGATGGCATCGCACCTTGAATTATATATTGAGTTATGACTACCACTGAAAGTAAAAATGCCAAGAAGTTTTTCTCGGTATATTTATAGGTTTCACTTCATTCCTGAGTAGTGTAGCAAAAAGTCTTCTCCTAACCGTTTGAAGGCTCGGTTAATCCTAATCTTAGTAAGCTAGATCAAAATGATAATCCTGATGAAATTGACTGTCATTACAAAATGAACCGCTTTCATTTAGTTTCTAGTTTTTAATCAAGCATGGTCGGAGGTGATTTTTCAGGAACGATTGTCAATCTTTCATTTGTAACACTGATATTACAGCTTGAATACTGCTAGAGAACCTTGTTGTAGGGCCTACCTAGTAGAACCTAAACTTGTATCTGCATATACAAACTCGACATGACAAGTTGTTGCCCTATAGAACATCAGAAACTCATTGTATAACTCCTCCTGTTTCGAATATGAAAGACAAGGACCTGTAGCAATAGTCATTTCTTTCAACAAATGACCATTGTTCAACATAAACTTTACCATTTCCATCTCAACCCGCTTTCCTTTGAGTCCTTTCAAGGAGATAGTCTTCAGGTGTGAAGAGAAACAAATAGGCATATCCTCCAGCCCGGTAGACTCCAGTGCAGCTTTGAAAATTCCTCGCAACCTTCAGTTCTCTGATCATGAAATAAAAATCAAGTTTTAGGAGTTGCATATTGTAAATTAGCATTTAATGGAAACATAACGTACTTACATCTTCTATTAAAAAAACTTCGAGATTAGGTGCATTCTTGAGAAACTCAGGTAGCAATTCCCAGCAACTGTAAAGTGACGGATGCACATAGGGACGAGTGGGGGCCACTGGCCCCAATCAGCTTCTAACATTTGATAACGGAGTTTTTTTTTTATATGGGCCATGTTCAACGTTTAATAAACCTAGAAAAAATCTCAACCATCTCGCCTTGCAAACTTGAAAACCCCATTCCAGCCAAAGGATCTCAGTCTTGATGCATATCTTGGTCTCAATCTAAATCCGCATCTGTCACTGGTAAGCCCCTTGGTTAAGTGTTAATAGATTTAGGGTTTTTGTTGGATTGGGTATTTAGGGATTTCTCTATTAAGTGTTCATCTCACTTTGCCTAGGTGATTGCATTGGGCAGCAACACGGGTGGTTTAGGCAAAGGCTGTTATCTATTGAATCCAAAATAGGAAGAGGAAAGTTCAAGGGTCAGCCCACGGGTCAGTGCCACTTCTGCACTCACGAAGAAATTGGTATTCAATCTCTCTCTCATTCTTTCACTTTTTCCTCTATTTCTATATCTATTTTCAAGGTCTCAGTTGCTTGGTGTTTTCTCCACCCACAAAGAGATGGGTATTCAATAGATGAATTTGTAAATGTTTTACGCATTCTAATTTTGAATTTGGGGTCTTCATCTAAAAGCTCGTACTTCTTTCATGAAATTTTCTTCCTTGAATGAACTTTGGTCCAGATAAGTTCTAGGTTTCTGGTAGTGATTTGGCTTGAAGTTTGGTCTACCCATATTGGATTATTGACTCAATTGATTCAATTCCAATGGTTTAATTGTAATTCCGAATTGGGATTAGATGATTGAATTCATTTCGACCCTTATGCGGTGAATAAGGTCATATATACAGTTAAATTTGTTCTTCCTCACTACTTTAGCTTCGAAAAAAGTAGAGAGACTTGTCTAAATTTTGTTTTTAATGTTGATTAGAGGGTATACTATATACCTTGGTAGGAAAGATTGTTTCTTTCCACTCATTTGATTTTACATTTAGTGGCACAGTTATGTATATGATTCCTGAATAGTTAACAATAGTAACTGTCTAAACCTATTAACTTTTTTGAATATGTATATCTGCTTCCTTATGTATTAGTTATTGTGTGCTTGGTTTCTTTATGGGTGTGATCGGTGAAACCCAGTAGTGACTATTACTGCAATGTGGATTTCATAGTGTTTTGTAATGCTGTGTTTCTTTATTCTTGCATGTTAATTAATTATATATTCTGGTGGGATCTGGTATCATAAATTTCATATATCGACCTAACTAGCTAATTTAGATATATGGTTAATTTAATAATAACTAGAATAAACAAAACAATTCATACAAAATGGGTTTGGAAGTTATTAGTTGCCTTTTCTTTTGCTATTCGATCACCTTATAGATTGGTCTTTGATCATCCCCTTTATTTCTGCAGTTCTTTATTAAGTAAATAGCTATTTTTCTATATTCTAATAGATATGCATGTTGTTTGGTGGTCATTGCTTTCTTTTTTCAATTCTTTTGCCAATGGTTTTGTTAATCTCACTTGCCTTGATCATGTTGTCAAAGCATTCTGTAGTCATGAAGTATCAATGTTAAAATGAGAAATTTCCTACATGTCCTTCATAGTTTTCTATTGTAGTGATGAAGTTTATTTGTTCCATTTTTTTACCGGTAATGATTAAATAGTTATATCAGGTAGTTGCTTTTACATTTAGTATGTTTAGAAATTTAGATAGTACATTTGTACATGTTTGGGAAATCAAAGTCAACCTGCAAAAGCCAAAGACAGAGAAAGAAATTAGGGATTGGCTTCTGTGGTTCTTTTGGTTTTTTATTTGTTCTTATATAAGTATTTCACAAAACTTGTGTGATCTGACCGGAATAAGTCTGATTCGTCATGTGTTAAGTTGTAGTTTTTTTGGTGGCTTTTCTGGTGCTAGTATATGATCCAACATATTTAGTGAGCAATATATGGCGGCATGAACAATTAGTGAGAGAGCATTGTGTTGAATATGTATAAGGTACTCTCAACAAGATACAAGTGCACTTATTACCTTTCATATTATTAGGAGGGTAGACATATGCCTCTGATTTGGTTACGAACATGGTTTTGTAGGGGTGAGATGGCTGGACCTGGACGTATGGCAGCTCTCGAGGAATGAGGTTTTCCTTTTGATATAATTTGGTGAATTGACACCTTTCACTCCTCCAAAATTACAGGTAAAGGAATGTTTTGTAGTTGTATTTCTTTAGTTACTCCATTAAATACTACTATTATCAGATGGTTGTGCACTCGGGATTTGTAGATAAATGAGATTAATCTAGTGAAAACAATTCTTCATCCTGCACTATGCATTTTGTATGTGTTCTGCAATTGTTTTTTATTTTTTTGGTTAGTTTTCTTATGAAACATGTTATGTATATAGATGTCTGCAGACACATATGCCTCTGAATGATAGCATTTTTTGCATTCTTGATTTGGATGATGGACGAGAAAGGGTGCTCACTGATTTGATGATTTTTTTTGGGTTACATGTGGTCAATTGGAGAAGGAAACAAATCTTATCGAGGGAGTTTCATGGTTAGATTGTGGCCACCGTGAAATGCAGGTAAAGAACTGTTGATATTATGTATTACTGCTGATGTCAAAGTTTATAGTAACTTTAGCATTTTTTTTTTTGGCAATTAACTTTATCATTTTTGAGCTATGTTGATCTTGTCTGATATTTATTCTGGTTGGAAGCTTACTTTTTACAGGTTTGGTATCCATCTCTGAGTGTTGACCCTTTAAAGTAGGGTGATTTCTTGTAGGTACGCAAGTACTTAAGAAAACATGTTTGTACTGCTTCTTTTTGAAAGATTGTATTTGACCTGAGATGGTGAATTCTTGTCTAACATGCACTTCTCAATTTCTCAGATGGGGTAAAGTATTATGTTAAATTTAGGTCAATAACCCTGTATGCTTTGTATTATTCCACTCAAATTCGATGCTTGTTTCTTTGGCTTTCATTCTAAGGCTCTATAACCGAACTTTTACCATTCTATTTTTGCATCATATTATTTATATGATATGGTGGTTAGCAGTGATGATACTTTGGTTGGTATAAATGGTTAAAGAAATTCAGTTCGTGTTCTTTATACTTCCAAAATTTTATTGATAGGTGGAGAATCAGGAAGGAGTCGCAAACTTTGATGATATCCTTGCAAATTCAGATGCATTCATGGTGGCACGAGGTGATCTTTGAATGGAAATTCCAATAGAAGAGATCTTTTTGGCTCAGAAAGTGATGATCTATAAGTGCAACATCTAAGGAAAATATGTTGTCACGACAATATACAGATGTTGGAACTAGTAGTTGTTGAATATGTCGATGAATTGTACAAGTTCTACAAACTTGAAGAGGTAATCCCTTATCCTTTTCCCCCCTCCCCAGATCTTCCCTTTTAGGCTTCTTCTATTATACCTTTTCTTACACTATTACTTATGCAAGATAACTATTAAGTTGGAGATTACTTGGACATTGATCAAGTCTGGGTTGAATGGGCAAGCATGCTGTCAAGTTTTAGATCACTAGTGTTGTATGTCTGTGGTAGATCAGTCGTTAGGAATCATTTTGTGCATATAGCTAGAACTCACTTTGGTGGCTTTAATGATTCATGATGATATTCAAATAAATAGACCAATTTTTCTAAAATTGTGTCGTGCAAATGCTCTTTCTAAGACAGAAATAAAAACCAATTAAAGTTGACATCCAAACCAACATCAAACTACAAAATTTAAGCAAATGTCTGTTGTCTGAAATCACCATAAACCACAGATGAAGAGGACCAATTGTATTATTTATGCTAGTCAGACAACAGATAATTGTGGTTTTTAATTGAATCACACAATAGAAAGGCCCAAGAAAGTTCAAGCCTCTATATATTCGAACGACATAATTCTGTCTTATTACTCAATAAAACATTCTAGTTTATATGTTGTCCACAATTGATTCACACAACAGAAAAAATCCAAGATAGTTCAAATTTCCATATATTCAGATAACAGATTTCTGTCGTCTTAATGAAATATAAACGATAGAGTTTTATGAAAAGATGTTGTGCAGAGTCTTTTATAACAACATATAACTGTGGTTTTGTTACATCTTTAACCTTCAGAAAGTCATGATTTGGCATATCTCGACATAATCAGACAACAGATTATTGCCCGGCCTATGTTGTTTGAGTGAAATATAGATCACGAGTAGTATCTGTCGTCTGAAGGCCTAAGAGATATTAGGCTACTAGACAACAGAAATTTTCTGCATCAGACAACAGTCATCGGCTGTTGTCTGATGGGTTTATTGACATAGTGCTTTGTTTTTAGGAGGGGAGAGAGAGAGTGAGAGACAAGCTGAAAAATAATATAAAAAAAGAGAGAAGAATTAAAAAAATAAAAAAAGGAAGTGAGGGGTAAAATAGTCATTTTGAACATATTGTGTGTAAATTAAAGAGAATAAGGACTACATTGTTTAATTTAAAAAACGAGGGACTGAACTATCGACACACTCAAAGTATGGGGGGGATCAGTAATTTTCCTTATATAGGGAAATATTGATATATAATTTATAATTGATAATGGATAAATACGGTTCCGTCTCACCAAATCAGCCTCATTCATAAATAATTGTATATATGCAAACCCCAATTCCCAAACAACCCCAACCTTTTCTTCTTCTTTTTGTTCTACTGAGAATCCCAAACAACCAAACTTAGTACTCAAACAACCAAACTCAATACTTCCAGTCTTCAATTCGAGTCCGACTTCGACTCTTTGAGTCTTCAATCTCAGCTCTTCTACAACTCAGCCTTGGATTGATCATTGATGTATCTTGAAGTGTTGAAGGTTAATTCTTCATCTTCTAGTTTACTTCCCAAATCGATGACTTTGTTAATCAGACTAAGTTACTCTTTTTGATTAAAATTGCAGCTGTGAAAGATTAAAGATTGAGAGATTCTTTTAAAAAACATCAAATGAGTTATCATCACCCCTCATAGAGAGTGAAAGATCAAAACAGAGTCGGGTAGAAATTGATTTGGCTAATCTTCCTTTTGATCCTGGAGAAAGAGCTAAAATTTCAGTTTATCATCCTAATCTTAAGGATCAAATTAGAAGAGAGCATCGACTAAGAGGTCCTTGTCAGCCTAGAAATCATCAGTTTGTCCAAACACAGTGCGGAGAAGGGAAACGAAGGTTTGTGTCTGATTGGTTTAATGACTTCCCTAATTGGTTAGAATATAGCGTAGCCAAAGATGCTGCATTTTGTTTGTGCTGCTATATGTTCAAATCAAACGTTGGTGAGCAAGAAGGAGGTGAATGTTTTACTGGTATTGGTTTTCGAAATTGGAAGAGAAAAGAAAGATTGCATGATCTTGTAGGGAAGCAGAATAGTGTCCATAATCAAGCATTGCAAAAATGTGAAGCTTTGAGGAATGAAAAATAGCAGCATATTTGAAACATTATTAATCAGAATGTACATCAATCCCGAACAAATTATCGAGTTCGACTAGGAGTTCAGTTGATTGCATTCAGTTTCTTCTAAGACAAGGTCTTGCATTTCTTGGTCTTGATGAGTTAGAGGACTCAAGCAAGCATAAGACATATCCTTATGTTTATTTGCTGATCACTTTGGCTCTAGTACTTCCCGTTGCAACGGCCTCTGTTGAAAGAGCTTTCTCTGCCATGAATATTATAAAGAATCGAATTCGCAATCAAATGGGTATCTTGAGAAGGATGAACGACAACTTAGTTGTATATCTTGAGAAGGATATATTCAATTCCATTAACAATGAGTCTATCATTCAGCGTTTTCAAAACATGGCACCTCGTAGAGGACAATTATAGATGTGCAAGTACTCTACTTTTCTAGGCATGTGCTCTTTTTTGCTTCTTGCAAGCTCTCTGTTTTGTTAAATCTTTTGTGCTATTGAACACTATTTTTCCAAGTTTAAGGGCTGAGCATGATGGTCGATAATGAATGAGTCACATGATATTTGCTAGTAAACTCTGTTTCTTTGATTGCATTCCTCTACTTCCTATTTGGTGCAAATATGTTAATGAATGAGTCACTTGAAATTTTCTATTAAACTCAGTTTCTTTGAATGGGTAAACTATGCTTTCCATTTGGTGCAAGTATGTTAATAATGAGTCACTTGAAACTTGCCCCCATAGATATATATTCCTGTGTCCACCACTCACTGTAATCCCCAAAAGTTAGGCTCAATTGGTTGACATGACCAAATTCCGGGAGATGCGCAATCCTTAGGGAGATGCCAATTCTTGGGGAAAGATACAAATATTGATTAGACAAAATCGTGCAAAAATTGAAAAGTAGCAAATTAACAGTCAAATAATAAATTCCCAAGGGAATTACATACAAGTACAACTAAAGTATAACAGAAATGAAAAATATTAGAGGGCCTACGTAGGAAACTGCACAGATCTTCCTAATGTGCATTTTTTTAAAGGTCCTATATAATGTGCATTTAGAAGAGAATAAACGTTGTGTTTAAGGACATCTGGTTTATATGTCTGGCCCAAACTCTAGTGACGTGTCTAAGTTATAATAGGGTTAATCTTGCAGATATTCTCAGAGATATCTTATTTATTGTATGATTCAGTTTCCATGCAAGACTCGTATTCTCTGGTTGTAATCCTCTATATAAAGAGGCCCATATTATCAATGAAAGCACAACTCATTCTTTCCCAATTTCTGATTTCCTAAAACACGTATCAGCACGAAGTTTTAACCCTGAAACCCTAAATTCGTAAACTTAAAACCCGAGCTGCCTCCTCTGCACACCTTGAAGCCCTTGATCGCAGGAGTCCAGAACCGGCCGAAAAACACTCGAACTGGCCAAAGGAAGTTTTTGAACCTGTCAGGTTAGCCTCGGTAGTGATAGCCTCGCCTGCCTTCAGGCGCACATCAGCGCCCCTCTGCTGTTTCGGTTAGCCTCGCTACCCCCTGCCTCTGCTAGCTTGGCCTGCCGCGTATCCTTGTGCCTGCAGGTTAGCCTCGCGAACGACAGCCCTCGCACGCCATCACACATTCTAGCACCATCTTTCGAGCAAATTAGCCTCGCTAACCCTGCCCTAGTCTCGCGCACCCAGTGCCCATCTACTTACCGCCAAGCACCCTTCAGTGCGTAGGGTGCCTAGCTTTATCACGTAGCAAGCACCAGAAGGAGTCAACAACCCACCGGCCAGCAACCACCACCTCCAGCAGCTTTTTTCGGTCAATTTTTCTGAAACCCCAAAACAAGGTAAATTTTTAAGTTCTCGCTTTCATGTACTTCTTTTCTTTTCTCGAGGACTTTCAACTTCCTTTCTCCTACCTTTCACTTCTTCTTTTATTGGGAAACGTAAGCCGAACTGTGGGGGTTCGAGCTATCTCCAAGCTTGGAGCTTGTTGAGATCTGCAAACTTAGAGTTTGCTTACAATATACGATCGACCACATACACATCATTTTTCGATCTAATCCAATACTCTTGGAATCGAATTTCTTGGGACCGATTTTGCTCAGAAATTCCTAATTTCTTGGTAGTGATTACGCTTAGAAATTTTTTTGTTTTTGCTGTAGCCTTTTTGCTCCGAAACTAACCCATTTTCCTGTTCCTTTTCAGGATGAGTAACTAACCAAACTGGACTTTGCTCCATTAGGAACAACTGACTTTGGATATCACAAGTGGCTTCGTGATGTCCGCCAGCATCTCAAGGCCTAAGTAATCCTAGAATTGATTCTTGAGCCCAGTCAGGACGTGCTAACTGTTGAGCAAGCTCAAGCTTTGGAAGCAAATAAAGCAGCCTTGGAGACAAATAAGGTGAAACCCGTCATCCTAATGACTCGTCATATGGATAATTTTCTCCAATATGAGTATCTAAAAGAAGAAGACCCCAGAAGGATGTGGGTCTCACTCGAAGAACGCTTTGGCAACGTCCGTGAGTCCTTGCTTCTTGGCCTAGAAGTGAGATGGCACAATATCTGCTTATGTGATTTCAAGACAGTTGTTGATTAGAACTCAGAAGCACTTTGCATCAAATCCTTAATGGAATTTTGTGGAAAAGATATCACAGATGCGATGATGATCGAGAGGACTCTCTCTAACTTCCTCGTCTCTGTATTGATGGTTGCTAAAAACTATCATATTGATTTTACTGCAAGATGTATCACAAGGTTTCATGAGCTAATTGGAGCCATAAACGTAGCTGAGAAGCACGACAACATTCTTGTGAAAAACTATAATTTGAGACTCGTGGGAACCGAGTATATTCTAGAGTCCAGTTACAGTCGCACTCCTAAGAGAGGACATAGCAAAACCCTAAGTCTAGGGACAGTTCTGGACGTTCTGGTCCATACTCTCTCTCTAAAGAGGAAGGTAACCGCCGAAACAAGCCGACACAAAACCATGGAGGTGAACATGTAAAGAAAGAGGGAAGCAATGTCTCTGGCTATGGTAGTGGCACCTCGATCTAGGGAGTCTAACCATAGAGAGTTTATATCGAAGACTTTCGATGGTTATTGTATTGAGACAGATGTTTGACATCATATTCCCATATACACACCCAAATGGTCTCGTAGAAACGACTACGATGGTAGCCCGGACATTGTTAATGCGCACCAATCTCCCTGCATCTGCTTGGGGTGATGCAATATTGCATGCAGCTATGCTAATTCATCTACAACCCACTGCCACTCAATTTATCTCTGCATTATAGATAGTGACTGGGTACAAGTATCTAGTACTTACGCATATTTGAATGCGTCATTTATGTGCCTCTTGTGCCGCCTTAGTGCACTAAGATGGGTTCTCATAGATGAATGGGCAAAGACATTAGATTTAAGACTCCAACAATCGTTCGTCACTTAATACCCTTGCTAGGCGATCTCTTTACCACTAGATTTGAGGATTGTCACTTTGATGAGACAGTTTTTCCGCCATTAAGGGGAGAGAACATGGATGTTCAGCAGAAACGATATGAATTGTAATGGTCTGTTCCTACTATGTCTTATCTCGATCGCCGCTAAAGTGACGAGATCACACATATTTGCTGTAAACATGCCTGCAAGGATAGACGTCCCTATAAGAGGATTTGATGCCACCCTACATAGAGGTAGACATGGTACCAGCGCCATAGAGAGTGGCTTACAGGCCATGGCCCCAACTAGGATGCATGGGAGGCTCGTGGGTTCGAAGGATACTTTGGCACAATTCAATCATTTGATCATCGACACTCAAAATCCATCTCATGAGAATGTTCCGGATTAAGGTTATCATTGGGGGACACCTCAACATTAGAACTAATTCTTGAGAATATAGAGCTCTCTGAAAAATACACTAGTGTACATGAGACGTGAGATAGAAACTCCATCATTATTATTGATGTAGTCACGCATTCCGTTGCGCATGAATTTGTTGAGTCCGATGATATCAAACCACGCTACATTGATTAATGAATGCCAACATAGAGAAAATTGGCCAACATGGAAAGAACCCTATTGACTAATAGATCTTCGTTAGAAAGCGTGACGAGAAAAAAAAAATGGTAATCTTGCCTTATGGCGCAAGGTTTCTCACAAAATGCCCTAGAATCGACTATAAGGAGATATATTCTTCGGTAATCTGTCATTGCACTCCACTACCTTGTCAGTTTGGTAGTTTTCGAATAACTGAACATGTAGCTTATGAATGTGGTAACTACGTATATTTATGGGGATCTAGATACAAAATATACATGAAGGTTCCTGATGGACTTCGTTTACCCAAGTCAAGTGGCTCTAGACCATAGAGCACGTTTGCAATGAGGTTGAAATGCTCACTAAGTAACTACTTGATTGGGAAGAGATATATCAATGATGAATTATGCTCGCGCCTTTCTATGACAAGTCCGGATTCTATGGTAGTTCTGTTGGTGACATGATCTTTATTGGAAGCACTTAAAGAGTTAAGGAAAACCGCTAAACACTTAAGGTCCGATTTTGAGATGAAGGATCTTAGGAGAACAAAGTTTTGTTTCGGTTTGAAACTTGAGCACCGTGTTGATGCTTAGGGGTTTTAACAAGGTCAAGCCTTCAAGCACGCCCATGATTGTATGTGGTCTTGATCCTAAAATGATCTTCTTCGTCCGAAGGATGATGATGAAGATGTGTCAGAGGTAGAAGTGCCCTAATTGAGTACAAAAGGTGTATTATTGTACTTAGCTCAATGAACAAGACCGGGCATTTCATTTGTAGTGAACTTGTCGGCTAGATATAGTTTTGCGCTAACCCAATGCCATTGGACTGGTGTAAAAGATATCTTTCGATACTTGAGATGTACGATTGATATGAGCTTGATCTACCCCTACATAAAAATGATGGATTCGGACCCATAACACACTAGGAACGCGCCAACACTGGCCTACGTCCTTTATCCCCATCCCAAAGTGACATTAGTGTTTTGGAAGGTTTTGCTAATGCTGGGTACCTCTCTGACCCACACTATGGTCGTTCCCAAACTGGTTATGTGTTCACCATGGGTAAGATCGTGATATCTTGGGGTCTATATAACAAACCAGGCTATATCTTCGAACCATGTAGAGATTATTACTCTTCGCGAAGCAGTTCATGAATGTATATTGATTGGATCCATAAATACGCATGTTCGAAGCAATTGTGGTTTGAAGTCTACCATAAATTTACCCAGGGGCGGAGGCAATAAGGGGCCCACTAGGTCACGTGACCCAGTAGACTTTTCTGACCATATATATATCACGTGACCCAGTAGACTTTTCTGACCATATATATATATATATATTGATACTGCTAGTGCAACCTTGCAATGGAAATATATTGTAGGGGTAATATAGTAATCAAACGCAAGAACTGAAATATTTGCAATATTTCTAATATATCCCCCGATATCTCCCTTTTTTGTGGGATCGATATATCATAGGAGAAAATATCTTATCTTTCACCATTTTTTCAAAATGTTTCCGATATAGTCAAATATCTTCGATATATAAGATATTTAGGATATATTTTGATGAAATGAAGAAACATCTGTAAAATTTGATGGATTATCACCGAATGAATTGAAACCCATAATTAGGCTGATGTAGCTGATGTAAGCAACTCCCAAAAAGAGTACTGAAAATGATCGAGCTCCTCGAGGGACACGAAAACTAGTGCCCATAGATGATAGAAGTCATAGAACTCATCCCAAACAGCACCCGTTAAATGATGATTCTTAATATATTTTATATATATACACACAGACACACACTCACTAGTTTGCATTAAATATATTTAACTCGCATAATAATTTAGATGGGTCCTATTTCTTACTACTCACAGACCTGCCCTTGTGCAAGTCTATTATCAACAAAAAAAAAATAACAATCTGTTGGTATGTAATTTATGGCTATATATATATATATATATACAGATCTCATCCAGAACGAAGCTGCGCTTTGAAATTAAAGTGCGGATTTAGAATTTATGGTCACTTTTCGGTCGCATATTCACATCTCGACCGTTTAGGTTTTAGGTACTAATGTATAGATCATCTCTGTAAAATTTCAGCCAAATTGATGATCGTTAAGGTATTGATAACTGTCTTAAAGCTAGTACGGTTCAGGTTGGATAGACTCAGTTCGTCCATTGATTTAAGCGAGTTAGATACCTTAACGATTATCAATTTGGCTAAAATTTTGCACAAATGATCTATACATTAGTAACTAAAAACTGAACAGTTGAGATGTGGATATGCGACCGAAAGTTGACCCTAAACTCTAAATCCATACTTTAATTTCAAAGCAGAGAGCTCCGCTCTGGTTAGGATATGTATACATATATATATATATATATATATATATTACGTGAGTTAATTTTTTGTGAATTGTCGTAGTCGGTTTTTGGTTTTCATTTCAAAAATAGAATTTTCTATTTTTTTTTTCATATTGAGAAATATATTTTTACTAGTATAAGTTATAAGACTAATATGAAATCTCATTGTAACAGATATAAATTTTATTTAGAGAATTTTATATTTAATATCATTATTATTATTTTATTTTTTGTGCTTCAATAAGTTTAAAATCGAGCCGTGAGGGAGGTGCTTTGGGTTCTTGTTGGGCTGATGAATCGGGCCTGGGAGCTCCTTCATTAGGAGAGTGGTTGTTAGGCCGGGCTCTTGGATTTGGGTCCTTGCTAGTTGTGTGTTGGTTTTAGTTTTTTGCTAGTTGTTTTGTTTTTTTGTCTTTTTGCAAATAAGTCCCTCCTCCTCCGAGGTAGGGTGGTTAGTGTCATGGATTCTGGCGATTGGTTTGAGTTGGATAGCTGGTTTTGGGTTAACAGGACCCAATATTTTGCCAGCTTTTGGCCGTGCATTTTATTATCAGCCTGTGCTGAGGTTTCTAGGAGATCCTGGGATGGCCCGCCCAATAGTTACCTATTGTGGTTTAACCCCATCCCAGTCAATGCTACCTATTTTGGCCTTGCTACCTCGATCAGTCCTCCAATTCAGCCTTCGTTATTGGATTCATTGACAATTCATTTTAATGTCTTTAGAGTAAGTATGCATGGTGATAGTTAGTTGTTGCTCTACTCGATTGTAAACCCGAGTTTGGGTGCTGTAATTACGGCATTGTTGTAATTGCAGTTTTAATGAATGATATTTCACTTGATAAAAACAAAAAAACAAAAAAAGTTTAAAATCCTGATTTCGCCACTGATCTTACCTGAAAGTTATGATTGGATCGCCCTAGCCATATCTGATCATAAAAGTTCTTTGAAGAATAAAATAAGGGATTAGTTAGCTTTGAAATATATCTTTAAATCAACTAGAATGAAGCTCTATGCATGTGGAATATAAATTTTTTCATTGTCCCACAATATATAGATCACTCAACCTTGACTAAATGGCGTACAAGTTGAATTATCATTGTTCCACAATATATAGATCACTCAACCTTGACCAAGAATTCAAATTTTGGTTTCGGTTTCGATTTCGGTACTACAAATTTAAGGAAATTTAAGAAAAAGGTTCAATTTTGGTGGAAATTTCAGTTAAAAATAAAGAAATCACATTAATTGCATTTATAAAATGATATTTTTGAATGAAACTTTTACATAGACTAAATTAACCTATAATAAACCTATTTACAATGTAACCTCTCTAAAATTATACATTTATAAAAGAATTGTGATATTTAATATGGATGAGCAATTAACTAATAATATTGTAGTAGGTTGCTAAACTAGTGTTATTATCGATATGTAATTATAAATGTGTTGTATATTGATAGTGTGAATGTGAATTTATTTTTTTTATAACTGGAACCCAGTAGGAGGCTTGGCCATCACCCATTTTTCACTAATAATTAGAAAATTACAATACGGTGTCGGGGAAGGAAGGGGGTGGGGGTGGACGTAATACCAAAACATCGTAAATGAAAATGAACAAGTACAACAAAAGGAATATAAAATCTACTACGATGTGGTTTGATCTAGCTGGTTGAACTGTTTCCATTTAGTATCATACAATACTGCTCCCAAGCAAGGTTTTAAATATTGATTTTAAATATCTATCGGAACTTTGAAAAAAAAAATTGGAAATATCGGGGATATAGAAGAAAATATATCGTTTTTGAAAGAGTCAATTTATTAGAATTACATATAAATACATATGAATGTCAACTTCATCTACATCCAAAAGGAGACTCTAGGTGGTTGAAAAGCTGCTCGTTGGTCTACGAAAATGTAATAATCAGACCAAGATATATGACCCATATATGGTTCATTCTACAAAGTCACTTGGCCTCATTTGAATAATTGAACCTTTATCTTCTTTCTATTATTCAATTACAGAGTTCAGAGTTACAAACTACATACAGAGTTACAGACACAGTCACAGACTACACAGTACCAAACCTTTCCTCACTCAAATTTACATTTAAAGAATTACTTCTCACCCAGAATCACCTTGAGGATATTTCTCCTCACTTAGATTCGCCTTGAGGGGATTTTCTACTCACCTAGATTCGCCTTGAGGAGATCTCTCTTCACACAAATTTGCATTTAGAGAATTGTCGAGTTTTTTCTATTTTTTGTTTTTTTTTTCCATCAGATTTTATATATATTTCTTCACTTTATCGGAAATATATCTTAAATATCTAATATATCGGGAATATTTGACGATGTCGGAGAAATTTCGCAGAAATGATAGAAGATAAGATATTTACCTCCTAAGATATATCGGTCCATCGAAAAATGGAGATATCGGGGGATATATTGAAAATATCGCAGATATTTAAACCCATGCTCCCAAGTACATGAATTTTGGAAATAATTTTGGTATTTCATCATATGGGTATTGTATGTGTGTTGATCCCTTCCCACATGTAATCCATATATCGGATATTGTAGAATTACTCAATATGATGTTTCATTGTATGGACATACGACATTTGAGACGAAGCAAAAAGGGAATCATGTTGTGGTTGGAGCATTCAACTTTGTAGCAGATAAAAGCAAAAAGGTTTTTTGTTGTATTCAACTTGATTGAAAAAAATAATAATAATTTCATATTTTCTCTATGAAAGTATGAAGTAAAAAATTCATTGTTGGTGACATACATATTTCATAGAAATTTCAGAGAAATTTCAGACAAAATTTCGGTGTGAATTTTTTAAATATATTTTGTGTGTATAGATAATTCAGAAATTAAGAATTTCGTGGAAATATAAAGAAAATTTCAAAAAAATTCGAGAAACTTCTGACGGAAATGATATAGCATATGAATTTCATTTCGACACTTTGAAATTACGGAAATTTCGGCAATTTCAGAAAAATTTGAAACCTTGATCTTGACTAACTCAACCCTGACTACATGGCGTACAATTTGAATTGCCATTGTTCCACAATATATAGATCACTCAACCTTGACTAACTCAACCCTGACTAATTAAATCGCATACAAGTTGAATTGCTATTGTTCCACACTAAATGGTATACAAGTTGAATTGTCATTGTTCCACACTAAATGGTGTACAAGTTGAATTCGGACAATGCATATAAAGCACCGTTTGAGTAATACTAGATGACCATTCGTATCCAAAATTTCAAACTTGGCACGTAATTGAAAATTCTAGAGAGTTCAGTTTTGGCCATGCATGTAGGACTGTACGTGCCACAAGTACATGCATCGAGCCAACTCAACGCATGATATTTGTTGAAGTGATTTATCATCCATGTAAGGGCTTCTCAGTTTTTGAAGATGCTTCCTGATTGGTTGAATTATTGTAGCTTCCCCAAAATATTATATTTAATATGTTGTTTGACCCTTCTGACAGAAAAGACAAAAAAATGGTTGAACAGTTTTAACTCATATACCAATTATCCACAACTTGGACCAGTTCCACCGTTCGTTTAATTTCTTACTGTATTTTATTTATTGATCAATTAATCAATGAGTATCCCGTATATGTTTAGTTTTTTTACTACTTTTGTTTTCTTTTTTTTTTTTGCTTTTTCTCCTGGTCATGTTTCTACTCTTTGTATCTATATATGACCAAAGTGTTCATCTTGTCTTTTCCAATTTTCAGCGAGACTTAATCATAAGTAGAGATTAAGCTTTTGTTTATAACTTATTAATAACTTCAATTCAATTAAAAGAATTCGTTTAATTTTCTGCATAGTTCATAAAATTTTACATATTAATAAATTTAATTTATTCTACCATAAAAATCATAAAACTGATTTGCGAAACAGAATGTGAGATGTGTGAATGAATGACAGCTGATTACATATATTGAGAAAGATATATTTGATTGTATTGATAATGAAACCCCATTAATATATACCAAACTAAGCGCAATCGTCGTGATTAATTATATTTGGTTTAGAAGAATCTATTATATTTGAGTATTGTAATGATTTATGATTTATAAACTAACAAGGCCCTTCTAATGAGGGATCCCTTTTTTTGGTCTTTTCTAGGGATATGGCATTAGACCAACTTTTCGATCATATTTTTACATCTCAACCATTCAGTTTTTAGGTCCTAATGTATGGATCACTTCTGCAAATTTTCAGCCAATTTGATGATAGTTAAGGCATCCAAAACTGCAATTTTCCATTATAAACACGAACGATTCCGGTTTGAAAGATTCAGTCCGTTGGTGTAAATTGTAGTTTTGAATGCCTTAACGATCACCGATTTGGCTGAAAATTTGCAGAAATGATCTACACATTAGGACCTAAAAAATGAACGGTTGAGATGCCGAAATATAATCGAAATATTTGTCTAATGTCTATCCCTATAAAAGACCAAAAAGAGGGATCCCTTAGTGGAAGAGCCCTCTATAAACTAATATATGCACTTTTATGTTATTTGATGAAATTTTATTTTTGCTTAATCATTGTTATCTGAATCTTGACTGCATCCATGGCTCCATCACCATCACCAATAATTCACCATTCGTATCCAACTTGGCACGTAAATGAAAATTCTAGATAGTTCAGTTTTGGTCATGTACGACTGTAAATGCCACGTACAGTGGTTATCCATATATCCTACTAGTGCTATAAATGTGGGTCTGTGAAGGAGCAAAGTTTGGTCACACAAAACCAAAGCTGCCCATATATTTCCACCCTAGCTAGCTAGCGATAATTCTATATATAAGTTGCAATGGATTTTCTCATTCCCTATCTGAAGAATCCTATAACGGTTGAATTGCTCGCAATAATAACCATTTCCTTTTGTTTAATCTCAAGGAGTTGGAGAGCTTCCAAGGGCAAAACAGCTCCTGAAGCCAAGGGTGCATGGCCTTTATTTGGTCACCTTCCCTTATTAGGAAGATCGACCGAGCCTCTTCACATAGCCTTGGGAGCCATGGCTGACAAATACGGACCCCTTTTCACCGTCCGGCTCGGGGTGCATCAATCTTTGGTGGTGAATAGTAGTGAGATGGCTAAGGAGTGCTTTACAATCAAAGACACCTGCTTGTCCTCCCGACCGAAAATGGCAGCTGCAGAGCACATTGGCTATAACTACGCAATGTTTGGGCTTGCACCCTACGGACCATACTGGAGAGAAATGCGTAAGATTACCACTTTAGAGTTGCTTTCCAAGCGCCGGCTCGAGCTGCTCAAACAAATTCGAGTCTCAGAGGTGAGCACCTTTTTGAAAGAAATGTACAAAACTTGGAGTAGTAGAGCAAATGAAAAAGAGGGCTCGGACAGTGACCAAGTGTTGGTGGAGTTAAAACAATGGTTCGGGGACCTCACTCTAAACGTGATTCTCAGGATGGTGGCTGGAAAACGTTACTCTGTTGCTATCGACGAGGAAGAGAAGAATGAAGCGCATCGAGTCCAGAAGGCAGTGAGGGAGTTCTTTAACTCTGTGGGGATGTTATTGGTGGGCGATGTGATTCCTCATCTTCGGTGGTTGGATTTAGGTGGACATGAGAAAGCCATGAAGAAAACCGGAAAAGAATTGGACGCCATTGTTGGAAAATGGGTGGAAGAGCATAAGCAAAAGAGAATACTAGAAGGCGATGATGCTCATAATTGTAAAGGGGAGCAAGACTTCATAGACATCATGATTTCGATACTTGAAGGTGCAGACCTCGGCGGTTTTGATGCAGATACCATCAACAAAGCCACAAGCTTGGTACTTACTTCTATGCAGCTATATATGCACTCAAAGTTTAACATTTTTCATTTACATCTTTTCTATTCAAAACCACTTTGTGTTTTTCTCAGAATATGATTGCAGGAGGTAGCGATACCACCATGGTAACTTTAACATGGGCAATAGCATTACTGTTAAACAACCGTCACAAGTTGAAAAGAGCCCAAGATGAACTAGACGCCGAGATAGGAAGGGGGAGATTTGTGAGTGAGTCAGATATGAGCAAGCTGGTCTATATCCAAGCCATAGTGAAAGAGACGCTTCGGTTATACCCGGCAGCACCATTATCGGGACCACATGAATTCAACCAGGACAGCACCATAGGTGGTTACTGTGTCCCAAAGGGTACACGGTTGATCACAAACCTATGGAAGATCCAAACTGACCCAAAAATGTGGCCGGATGACCCATTAGGGTTCAAGCCGGAGAGATTTCTAACCACCCATAAAGATATCGATGTTAGGGGTCAACATTTTGAGTTAATTCCGTTTGGAAGTGGAAGAAGAGCATGCCCTGGACTAGATTTCGGCATTCAAATGGTGCAATTTACATTGGCCAGCTTCCTACATGCATTCCAAGTTTCAACTCTCTCTGGTAATGCAATTGATATGACCGAGAGTTTTGGGCTCACAAACGTCAAAGCTACTCCACTTGAAGTTCTCATCAAACCTCGTTTATCTCATAAAGTTTATGGGTGAAAAAATTGTTTACTATATAATCTAAAGTTACTAAATAAAAATTATCGATCAATCGATCATTGGTTGTGATTTCTAATATGTTTTGTTGATAATGTATCTTGAATTTTGGGAGATGTCCATTTTTAGCCATCTTTTTTGGATAATGCCGTTTATGCTTAGATTCCCACAAAAACATTGTATTAAAAATTTGTAATATTTTATGTTTTATATATTTTTTTAAATAATATATTAATAAAAAAATATTTTATTATTACGAAAACGGGTTGGATCATTAACGGATCGGATCGGCCTAAATCCGTATTTGATCCTCTAAATAAACGGGTTAACGGATTCGGGTCATTAATGGATCAACATATCAAAATATTCGATCCAAACCCGTCTAATAACCACTGATCTGGATCGGGTCCGGATCAAAATCCGACCCATTTACAGGTATATATGTAGTAGAAGGTTGTGTTGTTTATATTATAACTTTTCAGCAAAATAGAAAATAACAGACACTGAGTTACTCTACCATGTCCATGCAACTGTTGATGTCACTTCATCAAAAATATATTATTATTTTTTATTTGTTTTTACAAATATAAGCTTTCATTAATATATATATATTATATATATAAAATGGTGAATACTGCCTTTGGGTTAAGGTGGCCTCGCTCAATGATTTAAAAGGCGCGCCTCTTAAGGCGTGAGGCGTACGGTAAACTAAGTGTGTTTTGCTGCCGAGACGACCCGGCACCAAAGGTGTTAATCAAGACGCCAAAGGTGCATAAGGGACAGCTGAAGGCGTGAAAAGTGTACGCCTAGAAAAGAAAAGAAAAAAAAAAAAGAAACTCAAGGTTCATGAGAGAAGCTTACTTACATTAAGCAACAGTACTATTCTGATAATTTGTTGGATCCTTAAGGATATATATATTGGTGCAGACATGTCTGTGTGTGGAAGAGAGGGAGAGTTGTCGCAGAGGGATCGATGCTTGAATTTGGAGATAAAGAGAGATATAGAATTGTCATAGGGGGATGGTTGTGAATCTGGAGATGAAGTTTATCTAAGGTTCCTGAATACTATTGAAGTTTATCTTTATTTATCAGTCTCCCACTTTTTTTTTTAACTCTTCAATATATAATTAGAGGCACACTAAAATACAAACACATTACAATTAACAATGGCTTTTTTTATTTTTATTGTTTACTCTTAATAGTCTATTTCTATATGTTTAACTTATAATTACATACATATATTTTTATAGTGTAAGGCTAACGCCTTATGCCTCAAGGCTTACGCTTTATTGAGGCTCTCCTAAAAATGTCTCGGTTATGCCTTAACGTTTTAAAACATTGATCTCGCTAAAAACTCTACTTGATCAAAGCAAGTAAACAAGAGCACCATCCCCCTAGAACCAATTCATACAATCAGCTACTAAGACCTCATGAAGCCAAGGTGGACCTGCTTGCTTTCAAAATCTATCATCTACGGCTACAATTGCTTCTTTAGCCAGAGTGTAAGCTGCCATGTTCCCTTCTCTAGGCACCTTCTTCCACGAGACAAAGTCAAAGGCTGCAGCAATAATTCTAAAATCATCAAAAACTCCACCCTCCGCACTGAGGTCTAGTTCTTTTTTGCTCAAAGCAGCAATGACTACAGGTGAGTCACTCTCCACCTCTACATGTTTAAAGCCTTCTTCTTCTTTTTTTGGAAGAGGGGACCAATTAAGCTATTCGCGCTAGCTGATCACTCTGATGGACAGGTCTATACAGACAAAAACTAAAAAAGAAAATTAATTTTCTCCTGGGCTCCAAGAGAGCCAGTATCAGAAAATTAATCCTTAAAACAATAAAAAACATGAGCCCGATAAGAAGCCCAGCCCACTACAGAAACCCTAGTTGTTGTCGGCCAGTTTGCGCCGCGAGCCACACACCGTAGCCGAGGTGTTGCCGGAAACATAACACCCAGAAATTCCGTCATGATAAACCGATGCCAAACCAATTCCAAGATACAGATCAAAGGAGAACCAACAACCAAAGGAATGAGATCCCTCACAAAAGCATCCTTTTCTCCAACAACGAGACCAAGTAGTAACTATGGTTGCCGAAAAGGATCAGAGATCCAGGACATAGAACCAGAACAAGAACAGTAACAGTAACAATGGAGAATGGGGGGTGAAAAACCCATGCGTGAGCACCCATACTCACTGGTAAGTGACATGCACTTTGTGGTCGCAGCCATAAGGACCTTCTTGGAGGTTCTGGGTAGAGATAGGAGCTGTGTTGTGAGATTGATTAAATTTTGACCTAGAAACGTATGAAATTGCTTGATAGTGAGAGGAAAGTAAGAGAAAAAACGAGGAACAGAGTCCTTTCATGCTGGACATAGCTAGAACTACACCACATAGGGTAACAAAATCACCACAAGGGTGAGAAAGGAGCTGGAACAGCTTGATGAAAGAGAAGATCAGTAGGGATGGAGAGAAATTAGATACAAGTCAAAGTTGGTATGGCCTCCCCCAACTCTTCCACCATCAGTCTAGATCCGGAAGGATCAAGATTTAGGTGAGAGAGTGGGGGAGGAGACGGGTTTGAATTTGAGATCTGGTTTCTCTCTCTAGTTTTTAGAGAGAGAGAGAGAGAGGCTCTCAGCAACTAGTTTAGTTTAGGGTGACATGTTTAAAGCCTTCTTGAATACACATTTTTAGCCCTTGATAAATAGCTAACGCCTCGGCAGCAGCAACTGATGGGTTACCAGGGATTGCTACATGGCCTGCGCTCCTAAAGTTACCTTCACCATCACGTACGTACAGTCATGCCCAAACCAGACTTCTTGTTTTTTTTTTTTTTTTTTTTTTTTTTTTTGAATAAACCAGACTTCTTGTTTTGATGGTCTAGCGTTGCATCCACATTAAGCTTTAGAAGTGGAGCTGCCGGTGGGCACCACTTTGCTATACCAGAAGACTTTTTTGAATTCCTACATGCCTTTACACCTCCAGCTTGTACTCCTCTGAAATTACTCAAACCATTCTGTTGCGTTCCAAATAATCTGCCTGCCATCCTCCACCAACCCTTCATGCTTAAACTTATTTCTACTTTCCCAAATTAGCTAGCAGATAACCCCAAACAATTCAAGCTCCTCCAAAGAAGACGTATTGCGCACATGCGTAAATAGGTCAACAAAAGTGGGCTCTCTCCAATCTTTATAAACTCCATTCAGAAATGAAAACTTCCAAATTTTCTTGGACCACATACAACCCCATAAACAATGAATTGTAGACTTGTAGTCTCTTTTTCCTTCCCACAGCGGCAACACAAATCAGAGTCTCCAATGTGCCTTCTGAACAAGTTTGAGGCACAAGGTAAGAAACCCTTACAAGCCCACCAGAGAAAAAGCTTCACCTTGTTGACTACCCTTAACCTCCATAAGGCATCCCAAACTAGGCTACCCCTCCCTGCTTATTATTGTTACTACAACCAACGGAGCCATTTTGAACATTCTGTAGCTCAGAAGCTAGCCAACAACCAGATTTCACGGCATATCTACCATCTTTAGTATAGTGTCATACTATAGTGTCATCTCTTCTCCCCGTAGCAATTGGAATTGATAGAATTAATTCAACTTCATGAGGTAGAAAGAGAGTGATGATTAATCTATCATTCCACATGCCAGGATAAGGCATCAAATCACTGACTAGCATATGGAGATTGTCAAAAGGTGGTGACACCGGTTTAAATGGCATAGGCGGCTGTTTGTCAGACCACTACTAGAATACTGCCATCAGAAATCGGCTAAAAAGCGATGAGAAACAAAATCACGACCAATGTCTTTGTAGGTGATAAGAAAGATCCAAAAAATCCAGACATCGGTTTTTAGCTGATGTCCAGTATCAGTATAGATATCGGTTAGTTACCCTTTATAAATCAATGTAAATACATTTAAATGATAACAAACTTGTATGTTTAACTATTATTAAACCTCATTTTGTTGCCTTTAATGCTTAAAGAAATATAGATCCTACAGCACAGCTATGCATTTTAACATCGTTATTGATTTAAGAAACGATGATCTATATTGTTTCACACATCGGTTCCCATGAACTTTTCTTGTTGTTCATGATTTTGACGTGTAATTTGCCTAATATCCCACGATTTCAAATTCAGTACACCCAATTTAATATTGTATGAATCGATATATTTACTTATCCCACGATTTTAGATTCAGTATACACAGTTTAATATTGTATGAACCGATATATTTACTTACATTAACATCAGATTCTCGAAAAAAAAAAACGATCCTAATTATCTATAGTACATCGATTCTGGTAAGATAACAATGTTCAATACCTTGTAATATATCAAATCATGAAAAAAAACAATGTCCGTAGATTTTCATAACATCGGTTTTCTTGTCTTCATCGATGGCAATACTTATACTGGACACCGATCTCTATCTAAAACACTATTTGCACGAGTTTGTGGCACATTGATTCCTAGTAATTTGATCTCCTGTGGTTAATGGGACATCGATTTTCACTTTGAAACTAATGTATTTTGGACATCAGTGTTTATGGTTATAACTGATTTAAACTTTATGTACAGACATCATGTTCTTTAGATGAGGATGATGTCCACAAAATATGTAGGTACTGCTATAAAATACAATCCAGATTTGACAACAGTAATTTGAATATTGAGGTATTCTGTCCAAAATCATTATCCTTGACGGTTCACAAAATAGGCAAAACAAAACCTCAATTAACCTACTACAAGGCTAGTCTAGGAATTACTATTGCAGTTTTGTTCACAATTGCTGTAGTCACTTCATCTACTATAAAAAGGTTAAACAAAAGCTAGCCGTACTCAAAATCAAGAACCTAGTCAGAATCTACAGTAAAGTCTGTAAGTAGTTGGCCACTTCAATGCGTACGTGATCAAGTTATTGTTAGATACATCCTTTCCGAGCCTTTACCGCCCACTACAATTATATATTTTAAAAAAAGATTATGAGATTATGAGCGTAATATGTCAAGAATAGATCAACAATTGAAGGACTACTGACTTGAGAGAAACTAGAAAGATATATACATGTCAAGGATGCAATACAGCTCCTAAGAGCTTTTCAGAACAGAGGTACATTCTAGAGAAATTGAAGCTGAAGACATAAGTACTTAAGTCAGAGCCAAATGACATAACAAAATGGGTTATAAATACACAGCAACGAAAACTGACCGCATCATTCAAAATAGATTCCCCAAACACCAGAGCATACAAGTTCATATATGTGCCGAGTTGCTGCAATCACTCCCATCACAAATTTTAGAATTCATTTTTCTTGTGGAAAATAAGAATGGGAAGAAACCTAGATACTCTGATATGTTAAATGATTATGAGGCCTCAATACTTAAGAAAAGCCAAGCATTGACCAGATTCAGAAGGTACAAACAGTTGAAATTGTAATAACCCGAAACTTAATATCACTATAGAACACTTTAAAATACCTTAGTTTTTATTTCTTGTGTACACTCGATATTTGTTATTAAGCTCAAAACTTTCATCTATATTATTTGTATGATGGATGCCATTTTAGTACTAGTTATTGCTAACACATATTTGAACCTTAAGAAAGCAAATCAATCTTCGTATTAGTTTGAGTAGATGTGTATCCATATGTATATCTATATGTATATGTATACACAATTTAAATGCATTACATCTAGAAGAGCTAATCTGATTTTTCTTTCTAACAACCATAACATTATAGGAAATTTCCAAGGAAATTTCCTTGCAAATGCTTTTAGCCTAACTATGTAGACTTCCACCTCACTTTTGTCTTAGAAGTCAAGTAAGACTTGATTTTTAATGCATTTTTCTAGCATATATAAACATGGATCTGAATCATTCTTCTTCCTTCAAGCCTTAAGATCAAGTGCAAAACTGATTTGGAAGCCTTAGTCGTAGAGAAAACTCACATCACTAATCCTTCACCTTTTCTCTCTTAAGAAGCTCCCTTTATTTTTCTCAAAGAAGTCCAAGCTTGGATCCAAGACCAAAATATTCACTCCATCTCCGAGTTTCTTAAGTAAGTACATGATTATATTCCTATATTCTTTTGCCTTTAAGATTTATCAAAGTGCATAACTGATGATAAAATGGAAAAGAATCTGTTTTGCTGCAGCCATACATTTTCGTGTTTGATAAGAATTAATCTTGACAAAACTAATTATATTTTCAATTTCTACATGAAAAATCCTATAGTTTAGACTTTTGAATCACTAAAAAAGGTTAAGAAATGAATAAGTTATGGCTAATCGAAGTTTTCATTTAGTAAACTCACTGAAAATCTCGTACAGCAATCACCACTTCAAAAATTCATATCTCCCTCATTTCTTATCCATTTTCTACAAACTTTATATAAATTTGAATCTTAGGACCTCTACTTTTATTTTGGAAAGTTTGAGAAGTAATGGTGAAATATGTAGTACGTAAAGACTTAGACATCAAAAGTTAATATTAAGAAAATCGGTTTCTGCGCTGTTCTGCTATTTTACCATTTCTGGACTATATCACTCTGATCTGGACTACATGACTTATTCCATTGAATTCCTTGTGAAAAATCCTATGACATGGTGTCCTCATTGACTATTTTCGGACACAAATTGAACAAGTTACGACAATGGAAAGTTGACGGTTCTTCATTTTGATTGACGAATGGACACTTCAGACTAAGATTTTTAATACTATGAACAAGGACTACTAACTCTTGACTACTAACTAATATTCTTTTACTACTTCTAATTTACAGTACTTTTATTTTATTGCACATTTACTTCCAAGTTTATTTATATATATATATACACATATGTATGTAACTATGTATATATTAAATTGTTCATACTATTTCAATTATATTTATTTATGTAAGCTTGTTTATATGCTTTGTTGCTATTTATGTAGTCGTTATATGCTTTGTTTCTATTTATGTAGTTGTTTTATTCACTACTTAAAGCTTACTATACTATTGACGTGATTATATTTGGAGACGTGAAGCCGAGTGATTAGTATTATCCCGTGCTTAAGTGAATTACGGGTAAAAGTGTTTTGTGATATAAGAAGTTAGTCTGGGCTCCAGTCCCTACAGATAGTACACTATTATACTCATAGGGAGGAAGTGCGGTAGTGTCCTTAATATGCTGCGGCTTACCCGTGCTTTGGTATTATGGACCTAGCACGTGGATTTATGAATTGTTACCAGTTAATCTGAAATATTCACTGAGAAAAGAATTATGTATATATTATTTTGATCAAATATCTTTTTGCGATATATTATGGTGTTAAGTGAAAAGAGAATCAAACATGCATTGTTTTGAGGTTATTTGCACCTATTAATGCTGCAGTATTTGTTGATTCGATAAAGAGATGTGACAATATGATTTATTATCAGTTTTATAAACGTTTATATATGTGTCTGTTGTGTATATACAAACACATACTTAAGATTTGGTGTGAACATATAAATAGTTCTTGGTACATTTTTACTTGGTTGTTCATATTTGATTTCTTATTAGACAAATTAATATAAGAATGTAGGTTGTGTACTTACTGGGCTTGTGTTACTTATGATGCTACACCTTCTTGTTTTCAGGTATTGAGTAGATGTTTGGGGAAACGGGATGAACTTATTAGATAAAATAATGTTTTTCTACTACCATCTCTAGTGAATATGTGTAATGTTCGAGTTTTCTTGCTTAACTTTGATTTTGTAAATATAGTAATGATTTTGTTTTCTAATAAAAGTATTATTCAGACATGTATTTAATTTCTTTTACTTCCTATTGATTTATTCAAGAACAAAATTTTATTTGTTTTGACTCACGTCAGAAATTCATGAGCCATATTTAAGTACAATATTGGCCTTGGATTTGGGGGCGTGACAGAAATTCTAAACACCACATCAATAAGACATGTGTTCCCTTGGCCATGTGAAGGTACCCTAGGACATATCAATTTACACTCTAGGACCTGTCAAGGAGCTCATAAACACAACATGCTAATAGAATAGGAATTGGTTAATTTTCATTTCGAGAAAGGATTCCATATATTTCATGTTTCTTGTGCAACTTGGTTGCTCTGAATTGGACATCCACATCATCAAATATTGCGCGTGTGGTGATAAACTGAGTGTGGCATATGAGGTAGAGCAAAAAATCACCTGAAAGATGGACAAGACAGTGACTGGATCTATTGCTGATATAAGAGAACCGAACATTAAGCACTCCACAAATGGAAGTATGTAGATGAGGTACATCAGACCGCCAAGGTAACTACAACGGGAAGAGGAAGAGACACAAATGAGTCTACCATAGTGAGGTGGGGAATGCCGCAATACTATGAATGATAAAACAGAATACTTGCACTAGAACACCAATAACAACAAAAGCTATAAAGGTTCCAAGGATAGCGAAAGTGAGAATGGCTCCAAAGTTAGAGAAGAAAGGTTTATGTGAAGATGGAAGCGACACTACTGTAGCGGATTAATAGGACATGGGTTGCAATGCAATAGGAAAACAAACAATTATCTCAGAGCTACCATACAGCAGTAGGAAACTTATAGGTGAGAGACTGAAGCCCGACTGAGTGAGAACAAAAGAGTCAAGGAAAACCATATAACGAAAAGAAAATATGAGTCTGAGAGAGAGAGAGAGAGAGAGAGAGAGAGAGAGAGAGAGAGAAGCAGCTATCACTATTACTATAGGAGAAAGAAAGGGAGGCACCGGGGAGCAGTAAAAAGAAACAAATGTTTGAAAGGTATAATACAAGAGAAGCGCTCATTTGCTAACACACACCTAGCTGGCAATATAAAATTAATAAGACAGAATAATGCTGTGAATTTTCCTTCTCGTACAGCATCTTGATCAGTCAAACAATTTAGAAAACTAGATTTTGAAGTTATTATGTGTTGTGAATTTTTAATTAAAACTCGCAAGCGCACGAATCGTTATTAATATAGTGTGCAAATATGAGATCGTTCCAACTGAGGATTGATAATCAATTTAAATCCTAAATTAATTAATCCAAACACAAAATCACATAAAAAATCAAGCTAAAGAAGATATGGTATTTGAATTTTTGAATAAAGAAATAATGTGAAAAATAAGGAAAGAAAGAAAAAAACAAAGTTTATAAGTTGAAAAGCAAAGGTTTTTGGATTTTTCAGAATCTACCACTAACAATCTTATTTATGTTTCAATGCAATTAACCAATTCTTTTATTTATTTTGATGACAATTTCCATATCTAAGTCCTTTTTAGACACTCTTTAGACCATAGTTTTCCTTAAGTGTATGATGTTCTCCCTCTCGGGTAAAGATCTTATACTCTATCTATGCAGTCTATCCTTCTCAGGTATAATTTTAACATGCAAGGATTCATTACGTTCTAGAAAACAAGAGAATAAAGCAAACCATTATTCTTTCTAAAGTAATAATGTAATTTACCACACTTAATCACAAGAAGCTAACTCAAATTATATTGCATCTTTCCTTCAAATTGTCTTCCAACTACTAAATGCAAAGCCCTAAGGTGATCAATCAAAGAACTTAAACATAAAGCATCAATTCAAATAGTGATTAAGCATTCATTGTAAAGAAACTATAAATCCATCAATATAACATCAAAAATACATAAACAATCATGCTAGGGCATCATCCTAACCCTAGAAAAATGTTTAGCAAAAAAACTAACTAAATAAAACATAGGAACAACATAAAAAGAATGGAAGGGAAAAAGAAGAGGAAAATGGATGAGTCGTCTCCGCTCCTTAGGCGTCTTCAATGCAATGTGCTCCCGAGATGTCCTCTTATGTGAAATTCGTGCTCCCTTATATAGGGAAGATTTCTACTTATCTCTTGCTTCAAGTTTCCTTGTAAAACTTGGGTTTAGATTCCTTTCTTCATTTGGAAGGGAAAAACCTTGAAATATCTTTAGTAAAAGCAGGAATAAGTTCATCATTTAATCCTCATCTGAATTAACTTCCTTTAAACATTGTTGCTTGCTTTGAACTGATGAAGCAAGACTACATCAAAGGCGACAACACGAAGTATAATCAGCAACAACAGACTCTCCTCAGAATCAAAGTGAACTAGGTTCGATCTGAGGACAGTGCGGCAGACTTGTTCACTAAGTCATTGCCTAAATCCACTTTCGAGAAACATGTTGGTAGCATCATTTACGGAAGTTATACGAACTCCCATGACCGTAGTCATCAGGAAAAGATGCAGACATCAGGGGGAGGTGTCTATATGTATGGTCTCGAAACGTGAAGGATGTGTTGTACTCTTTTTCTCCTTCGACAGCGGTTATTTTTGTCCCACTGGGTTTTTGTTACTTTGCAAGGTTTTAGACGAGACAACGAGAGGAGCACTACGTTTGGGTGACACAAGGGGGAGTGTTGAAAGACATCTAGTTTATGTGTCTGACCTAAACTCTAGTGCATGTCCAAGTTGTAATAAGGTTAGTCTTACAAATATTCTCGGAGATATCTTATCCATTGTATGATTCAGTTTCAGTGTAAGACTCGTATTCTCTGGTTGTAATCATCTATATAAGGAGGCCCCTATTATTAATGATAGGACAACTCATTCTCTCCCATTTTCTGATTTCCTAAAACAAGTTGAAAATATTCTTATATGGTATTAGTTTTATTCTTTCATTCTAAACATAAACCAAATCAGTAATTAAAAATTGATTTCTCTTATTCATTCCTTAGACTTGGCTTACTTTAAAGGTACAGAAAACTATTTCTTCATTCCTATAATATTTACAACAATAGTTAGGATATACTCACCTCTAAGGAATGAGCCGAAAGAGAAAGATATTCAACATTAGAAACTTGATCCCGAAGCGCCATTGCACAGTTGGATAGTACCTAATGTTCTTCCGCTTCAAATTCAGACCGCAATACTGGCATTGACCAGGGATTTTTCACTCCCCATAAGAAAAAAATTAGTCAAACCAAACCTCTTTAGATCAATGTTATCAAGGTTTGGGGAATTGATGTAAATATCGATAGGATCCTGATTAATTTCCAAACTTATTCTCAACACCTTCAATTCTGGAGTAGAGATCTTGAACTTGTCATCGATCCTAATAAAATCCACATCAATGGTTCCATCTATCATCAAATCTTCAAGTACAGGGCAGTGATGATAGAATTAATGCTTTCCTGCTCCATCCGCGAATCGTTCGCGAGATGAGGTCAATGCTGGGAAAAGTTCGTGAAGTGAGTTCGTCGTAAGTGTTTGCGAAAGTGCATTCGCGAGGATGACATCACTGCAGAGAAAAGGAAGATGCGAGAGTTCGCTGAGAAGTAGTGTTCGCGAATAACAATTCGCGGAATAACTACGTCTGTTCACTAAAGGTTGAGTCTGCTCGTTGTCGCAAAACATGCTGCGGTGAAAGTCTTAGCTGCGGTGAAAAATATTTTACAGCAAGTTGCATTATTGTTTGCTCCACTCAAATTAAGCTAGATATTTGGTATCTAAAGTACTTTTAATCTAGTTTAATATGCTTTCATCTTAGATATTTTGTAGGTTAATCTTGTACCCTATATAAGTGAAGTGTTGATGTCAAAGTGAGAACAAGTTCAGAAACTCAAGTACATAAGTTTGCTAAGTTAAGTTGATCAATTCATGCTTCATTTGCTACTACAAATTAATCCAATCAACAAAGTTGTGGTTTAGATTATATTTTGTTCAAATACAAAGTAGAAGCAATCAAAGTTATATCCAACATGGTATGGTAGCTCTATTGATCAATATCAACTGGGTTGTATCAACTGTTGAATCAAAAAAATCAAACACAAGGTACTTATTTAATATGGCTAGTTCAAGCAACTCATCAAAAATCAGAGTTCCAATCTTCAGTGGAGAGAACTTAGACCTCTGGGTGATCAAGATGAGAACCATGTTTATCTCACATGAACTATGGAGTTATGTGGATGAAGGCTATACAGTTCCAGAAATTGAAAACATGTCTAATGCTCAGAGATTGGAGCTGAAGACAAACATAAAGAAAGATGCAAAAGCTCTAGGAATATTGCAAAACTCAGTCTCAGAAGAGATCTTTCCAAGAATCTCAAATGAAGTAACAGCCAAAGTAGCTTGGGATGTTCTGCTGCTTGAGTTCAAAGGCTCAAAAAAGGTTAGAGCTGTTAAACATCAATCTTTGGGAAGAGATTTTGAGTATACTAGAATGAATGAAACTAAGCTGCTAAATGATTACAACACTAGACGGACTGATATTGTAAATCAAATGAAAACCTACGGTGAGTCCATTACAGAGAAAAGAATAGTCCGAAAGATCCTAATGAGTCTAAATAGAAAATATGATGCTATAATCTATATTATAGAGGAGACTATGGATATGGAAACTCTTGGTGTACAAGATATGATGGGGACACTTAAGACTTTTGATCAGAGGTTGATGAGTCATGATGAACCACCTGAAAAAACTTTTCAAACACTAAGTCTTAGCTCAAATCAGAAGAATTGTGAGCCATCTAGTTCTGATTCAAATCAGGGAAACTAGAAAATGAAGAAGAACTGGAAAAACAAAGGCAAGAAGTGGGAAGGCAAATCTGATCAATTAGTGGAGAAAAACAATGAAGGAAGTAGCAGTTCAAGTTATTCAAAGTGTTCTATTTGTTCAAAACTTCATACTGGTGAATGTTAGTTAAAGGAAAACCAAAGTATACCAATTGTAACAGGTTTGGTCATGTCAAGAAGGATTGTATCTACAAGGGCAATCAACAAGCAAACTACATTGAAGAACAGTGTGATACCAACATGTTCTCTTTCAGCCATGCTACAACTACACAAGTGAGTGAGAATGTGTGGCTTGTTGATAGTGCTTGCAGTAATCATATGACTGTGAATGCAAATCTTCTATATGATATTGACTACAATAGCATCACTAAAGTGAAGATGGGAAATGGAATGTTGGTTGACACAAAAGGCAAAGGAAGTATTGCGGTGGAAACCAAAAATGGAAAAATGTTCATCAGAGATGTTATGTTAGTTCCAGAACTTGATTCGAATTTGCTAAGTGTTGGGCAACTCATTGAGCACTCATATCACCTACACTTTGGTGACAACACTTGCAAGATCTTCGAGAGAGGGAGCAGTAAGAAGGCTGATGGTAGAAGTTGAGATGAAGAGGAACATAAGTTTTCCTTTGACTCTCAAATATGCAACAGAGAGTGCAAGAAAAATGGAGCTGCAGGATGATCCTTAGCTTTGGTATCGAAGAATTGGACATTTGAATTTTCAAAGTCCCAAGAAACTGCATCAAAATGAAATGGTGCAGGGATTGCCAAAAATCAAAGAAGTTACTGAAGTACGTGAAGGATGTGCACTGGGAAAGCAGCACATTATCTCAATTCCAAAAGGGAAAGCATGGAGAGCCAAAGTTCCACTTGAGTTAGTTCATTCGGATGTGTGGTCCAATGAGAACCATAACAGAAGCTGGAAACAGATACTTTCTGACGTTCATTGATGATTGTTCAAGAATGACATGGGTTTATTTCCTAAGACAGAAGTCTGATGTGTTCTTAGCATTCAAGAAGTTTCAAGCAATGGTTGAGAGACAATCTGATTTCAAGATCAAAGTGCTAAGATCAGACAAAGGAGGCGAATATACATCAAATGAGTCTGGAAATTTCTGTGGCAAACATTGGTTTGGAAAAACAACTCACAGTAAGATATACACCACAACAAAATGGGGTAGCTGAAAGGAAAAATAGAACAATCGTGGAAATGGCAAAATAATGCTGCATGACAAGAAGATGCCTCAACAATTTTGGGCAGAAGCTATCAACACCACAGTGTATTTGATGAATAGGCATCAAACAGCAGCTGTTCAAGGAATGACACCAATTGAAGCCTGGAGTGGAAGAAAACCAAATGTGTTAATGTCTGTAATATGGCGGTAGCCAATTTGATTAACTTTGACCGTGCAGGCGGACCGCTGATTGTGATGCTCTCAAAGCCTCCCCTAGTAAACGAGATACACAAGGCGATAGAGGGAGACCGCATTGGACGGTCTTCTCTTATTCTATACCTAATTTAGTTGATGTATTTATGTTGACAACGTAACAGTAGGTAGGTAATTGATGCGTAAATAATGAGGAGAGAGGAGAAAACCTTTTATAGGTGGGAAAGAGGCTGACCTCTTCCATGTTTTCGATGTGGGACTGATGCCTCAGTTACCAGCTTCTGGAGCTTCTGATGTCTACCTTGGAGCGGTGAGTGCCGACACGTCAGCGGTGCTCTAAAGGTGAGCTGGGGCTCAATCAACAGCCAGCTTGGCGGTGTTTCTGTAGGTCACATCATTGGTGGTCGTTGGCCTCGTTGGCAGTAGAGTCAGTGTGGCTCAATATAGCTAATTATACTTGGTAAATACCATGTAAGTACAAATCCCCCAAGTCCACAATCAAGGAGGGCAATCTTGGTGGGGAAGTTGCCTAGCGGTTTGAAGCGTTACTTCAGCTATAATTGTCGTAAGCATAATTAGCATCAGTGAGTTGTCAACCATGGACTTACTGAGCAAATGCTTTATACCCTTTCAGGTGGGCCCCTGGTAGGCCCCCCAGGGAGTCTCCCACTCCTCGGCTAAGATAGACATCTGTTTGGTCGATGTGTTGTTTGTTGAGGGGAGGGCTGCGCGGAGCAAAGAGTGTTGGGTAGCAAGGCCCATCTTTGATACCCTAGTGTCGAGGGTCAACGTGCTTGATCAGGGTCGTCGAAGACTCTGTTGACGTGTCCCCTTATCCCAGAGGAGTGTATCTTGACTTCAATGTCGCTTGGCGGTCGTTGTTAGGGTGAGGTGTTACGTTGGTAGCCTTTATTGGCGGAGTTATTTTAGCTAAAGTTAAGCGGTGCAGTGGGGACCTATGTTGGACGGAAATGTTCCGCTCAAGGTACCACGCCTAGCGGAAATTGCCTCATGAGAGATTGAAGGAAGAAGTCCCACTAGCGGAGTTGCACTTAGAGGAGGTTCCTCGAGATGGATAGAGGTTCTGCTAGCGGTGCTGCGTTTAGCGGAGACTTCCGCTTGCAAGGAGTTTCGCTAGAGGTGTTGCACTCAGCAGAGACTCCTAATGGTAAGGGAGAAGTTCCGCTAGCGGTGTTACGCTCAGCGGAGACTTCTTTGTGCAAGCAGTTCCGCTAGCGGTGTTACGCTCAGTGGAGACTTCCGCTTGCAAGATGAAAAGGAAGAAGTTCCGCTGGCGGTGTTGTGCTCAGCTGAGACTCCTAATGGTAAGGGAGAAGTTCCGCTAGCGGTGTTGCACTCAACAGACACTTCGGCTTGCTTGGTTGTATCCTGAGAATGCATCCATCATGTTGAGCAGCTCATGTCTCGCCGTAGAGTTAACCAGTTGGTCGATGTGTGGGAGTGGAAAACTATCCTTTGGGCATGCCTTGTCGAGACCCTTAAAGTCTACACATATCCACTAGGTTTCTTGACCATGTTGGAAATCCACTTAGGATAATTGACTGGGCAGATGAACCCAATGCCTTAGATCTTGGTGACTTCTTCCCCTATGGCACGATATCGTTCGTCATCAAAGGCCTCCACCACTGCTTGATTGGGTGAAAGGAAGGCTTGATGCTTAACTTGTGCATGATGATCTCAGGGGAGATGTCCGGCATATCAGCGTAGGACCATGCAAAGAAATGTTTGTCAACCGCACATGGTTTCCTACCATTAGGATCTCATGGTTGTGCATCGACCGGGCCACAGTTGTTGAATAACATTCTCGTGCCAGCTGTTGACTTCCCTTCACACATCTTGTCCCATTGGGTGTAGGGAACTTCATGAGGAGCATGTGTCAGATTATTATGCATTTGAGCTTGTTGAATGTCGGACGACCGATAAGGCTTTATATGCACTGAAGCAGTCGACAATTATGACCTCCGTATGAATCTCCAATGTGCTTGGGCTAGTGCCGATGGCCAGGCGCATATAGTCAGAATCGAGCGGTTGTATGACATCACCGGAGAGGCTGAGTAAAGGCTCGTGATCTTAGAGTAATTTCCTATGTCGTTGGAGTTGGCTGTAGCAGCCATTGAAGGTAACATTGACAACGAATCCACTATCAACGAGGACCCTTCCGACAGACCATTTGTCGAGCATAGCTTTGATCAAGAATGGATCGTCGTGGGGTAAATGCACGTCGCGTTCCTCCTCCTCTGAGAAGGTAATGGTTTCCCAATAAGGTTTTGGGAGTTTTGCGGATCACTCATAGCAAATGTTGCAAATTTCTTTGGGTTAGTAGCACGTGCATAGCGTTTTCTAGCCCTGTGGGACATGTTGGTGATCGGGGCATCTTCGTCGATGGTGTTGATGTGACGCATGGGTTTGATGTTGGCGACCTTAGGTAGCGGTTGACGCACCTTGAACTGCTCCAACTTGCGGTCACGATACAAAGTTTCAATTGCTGTTTTGAGAGCGTTGCAGTTGTTGGTGTTGTGACCGCTGTCCTCGTGGTATTTACACCATTTGCCAGTGTTTCTTAGTTTTCCTACCCTTGGGTACTTTCTTGGAGGTGGGGTGGGATCTGGTCTTTGCACTGGTCATATATTTCTTCATACGAGGCTGTGAAAACTGTAAACACTACGTACCGTTGGGACGATTCTGTCTGCTTGCCACGACTGTCGCCGTGGTACGAGTGGTTGCCCTTATTATAGTGTTGGTCCCTTTGCCGCTTACTCTGATAGTTGCCTTATTGCCACACTCTCTTTTTATCAGTTGGCGGCGTTGCAAGGGTTTTGCTAGCGGTCTCCTGATGGCTGGATGATGGCTGAGTGGATTTTGCTAGCGTTGGCGGTGAGGGTGGGGTTTCTCCATATGTGATGAACTCTGCCTGTGCATGGATGACGGCTTTGCTCATAACATGATCATACGCAGCATTTGGATGATTGTAGTTGAGATGATAGAGAAACGTTCCCTTCAGGAGTCCTTGTTTAAAGGCTGCCAGTGCCATTGTTTTATCAAGATCGTGGCATTTAGATGCCGCCGCTCGCCATCTGGTGACGAATGCCTTCAGTGTTTCCTCTGCACCCTATTTGAAGTTAAACACTTGGCTTGTGTTGTCGCGTCAGGCGGCCAACAGGATGAACCGAGCGAGGAAAGTGTTTGATAGTGCGTGGAAAGAGTCGATGGATCCTGGTGGGCATTCAAAGAACCAACTCATTGCCTCACTATCCAACGTTTCACTGAACAGGTGGCAGAGGGTGGCATCATCAAACCCCTTATTGTTAGTGATTTTTTGAAGGTGTCCATATAGATAAAGGGGTCGGTCATGCCATTGTAATGTGACATCTTTGGTGTTTTCACATGAGTCGGCCGGATGGCATGCAGGATCCTAGCGGTGAATGGCCCTGGTCTAAACGCGAAGAGGGGATTTGGAGTTGGCGCTGGGGCGCCTGCCTCTTCCAGCGTTAGCCTCTGTTCTAATTGATACATCCTTTCTAGGATTAAGGCTGTTGCGTCGTCAGAGGGTCCCGCCTGATGTTTCTGTTGTGCCATTCCCCTAGTTGCTGAGCGGTTGGTGTGTGGTTGTGACTCCGCTTCCTGCTCCAACATTAGTTGGGGCAGGGAAGGTGGGCCCATTCCTAATAGTTCTGGTGGGTTCAGCGGTACTTGCATTTGCAAAGCCGTTGTGTGTACCAATCTCCCAGTGTTAGGTCAACTACGCCTGGTGCTTTGTGATTGCTTGCTTTGCGTAGTTTTAGCATTTGTCCCCAATGCCTTGTTTAGGTCGTCGAACCTGGACATCAGCGTGGCTACCTGTTTCTGGGCCTCAGCTTTTTCCTTGCGCTCTTGTTCGAGTTCCTTGGTGGCTTTGTGGAGGTCTTGGCCTGGAGGTCGGCGGTTGCTGCTTGGATGAGCCTCCGCTGTGGTTTCAGTTCACAGTACCTGGGGTTCCATCATGGGATTGACTAGTGTGGCAAATAGTGCGCGATTGACGTTAGCCGTTTGATTGATGTCTGCCGCTGGATTAGTGGGATGGAGGTTGGCGGATTGGTTGGCCTGCTCTTCATAGTCTCCCCCGCTACCGTTAGTCATAGTGATTGTTGTGGTGGGATGCCCTTTTTGTCCAAGGAGGTTCCACAAACGGCGCCGATGTTAATGCCTGTAATGTGGTGGTAGCCAATTTGATTAACATTGATCGTGCAAGCGGACCGCTGATTGTGATGCTCTCAAAGCCTCCGCTAGCTGTCAAACGAGATACACAAGGCGACAGAGGGAGACCGCGTTGGGCGGTCTTCTCTTCTCCAATGCCTAAGTTAGTTGATGTATTTATGTTGACAACATAACAGTAGGTAAGTAATTGATGCATAATTAATGAGGAGAGAGGAGAGAACCTTTTATAGGTGGGAAAGAGGCTGACCTCTTCCATGTTTTCGATGTGGGACTGATGCCTCGGTTCCCAGCTTCTGGAGCTTCTGATGTCTACCTTGGCGCGGCACGTGGGTGCGCGTCAGCGGTGCTCTAAAGATGAGCCGGGGCTCAATCAACAGCATGCTTGGCGATGTTTCTGAAGGTCACATCATTGGTGGTCGTTGGCCCCACTGGCAGTAGAGTGAGCGTGGCTCAATATAGCTAATTATGGTTGGCAAACACCATATAAGTACAAAGTGTTAACCACTTGAGGGTGTTTGGTTCAATCTGCTATGCACATATTCCAAAAGAGCTGAGAAGGATGCTTGATGAATCTAGCGAAAAGTATGTGTTCATGGGATACAGCTCACATACAAAAGGCTATAGGCTCTACAATAGGAAAAATAAAAAAATGATTATCTGCAAAGTTGTTCTCTTCAGTTAGAAATCATCGTGGGATTAGAATCAAGGTTCAGTCCTGCAATAAGATGTGCAAGATAATGTTGTTCAAAATGAACAAAATGTTCCAGAACAGTTGGAACTTGATCCACTGCAACAGTCACCACCTCACAATCCTCAATAACCCTCACCAGCACCTTCAAATGCACAATCAACTCCAAGCTCAACACCGATCAGGTTAAGAAGCTTGAATGATGTGTATGAAAGCTGCAATGCATGCTTGTTCGAACACGAACATTTTGAAGAAGCTGTGAAAGAAGATGAATGGAGAGCTACACTGAAAGAGGAGATCAATGTGATTGTGAAGAACAATACATGGGAGCTGGTTGATAAACCAGTTAACAAAGATGTTATTGGTTTAAAGTGGATGTTGATGGTTCTGTACAAAGAAACAAAGCAAGATTCGTGGCAAAAAGGTACTCGCAGAAAGGTAGAGTCGATTTCAATGAAACTTTTCACCAGTAGCAAGGCATGAGACCATAAGAGGTCTAATTTCCATTGCTGCACTGTCTGCACAAAAAGGCTGGTTTCTTCACCAGTTAGATATTTCTAAATGGAGTGTTAAAAGAAGAAGTATATGTGGAACAACCACAAGGTTTCATCATCAAGGGTAAAGAGCTGAAGGTTTACAAACTGAAGAAGGCTCTTTATGGTTTGAAACAAGCCCCAAGAGCTTGGTACGGTGAGATCGATTCCTATTTCACAGAAAAAGGGTTTCAAAGGAGTGAAAATGAACCTGCCCTTTACATCAAAACCGAAGGTAAATCAAGTATTCTTATTGTCTCCTTATATGTTGATGATTTGGTATTTACTGGATGTTGTGAAAAAATGATTTCAAATTTCAAGTCTGATCTGATGTAGAAATATGAAATGAGTGATTTGGGAATCATGCATTATTTTCTGGGAATTGAAATAGTTCAATCAATGGAGGGAATTTTCATTACACAGAAAAAAATATGCAAAGACAATCCTAGAGAAGTTCAAGATGCTTGGTTGCAAATCTGTTGCAACACCTCTAGTTGTCAATGAAAAATTTCAAAAAGAATATGGAAGTGGTAGTGCAGATGAGAGTATATACAGAAGTTTAGTAGGAAATTTGCTTTACTTGACAGCAACAAGGCCCAATCTTATGTATGCTGCAAGTTTGTTATCCAGATTTATGCACAAGCCAACCAAAGTACCACTACTAGAAATCTGTTCATTTACATCACCACTATTAAATCGGTTGGAATTGCACGCGATGTAAAAAAAACGTATAAGCATCACCTTATGAAATATCAATTTCTATTGTGATTATAAACATCGGTTGTTAAATTAACCGATGTGTATGCTTTCGTTCAAAAATTTTGAAAAAAATGCGGAGGGACTAAGTTAAAAATTTTAGAAACGCGGGGACTAAACTTTCATTCCCTCCAACACTTAAACTTTTTTCCCTTTCTCTAAAACTTTCGAACCCTAATTACTAACTCTCACTCCTTCCAAACCCTACTCCCTCTCTCTCCCGGTCTAGTTTCACAGGTAGCTAGCTCACACAAATCGAGCCATGGCTCCTCCCAGTATTCTCGGTCCTCTGGAGTTCCACAAACCCTCACCCACCACCACCGCTCTACCGCCACCCCAACCTAAATCCAAACCCACCACCGGCGAACCCTTCGTGGACTTGATGGTGGCGAATTTCAATGACGTCGGAACCAAGCACGACCTCCCAATGGGCCTGATGGAGAACGACTCTGCCATGTTTCTCACCACCGGTAACCCCTACCTCGATCTCTTCTTCCACGTCATCCCGAACACTCCAGGCGACTACCTCACCGATGGGACTCCAATGATGGACAGTGTCGTGTCATTGGCTTCTTCCTTTATCGCAGTCACTTTATCGTCTTGACCTTCATATTCTTCTTCGTTTTTAACGAAACTAAGGCACGCGCCGAGTCTGTGACTTTGTTTTGCAGTCTCGCCCTTGAGAGGGAAGAAGCACATGGCTCACACAATTGCTCGCGCCACTCTCGGCCTCACTTAGATTTCTCTGGTCTTTGTAGCCCCAAAGGTTTTGCTCTGCTCCGTTTCGCTAAAATATTTGGAATTCTAAAATTGCTTGGCATGCATGTGTTATTTGTATAGAGATTTTGTTATCTGGATTAGTTTTTGCTGTTAATTTTGGGAAAATAAAAATTTGATCTAGAACTACTTTGTAGTTGTTCATGATTGTTCTTATTAGTTGTTTGATTGATCTTGAGCTTTATATTTGTAAAGGATCGAACTATTTTGATGTGGTAATTCGATTTTTGTGTTTATGTGATTGACTTTTGTGGAATTGAAGCTATACATAATATGTGAGCGATTTGATTTGATTGTAACTGGATTTCGTTGTGTTATATATTGATCTGATTGTCATTTATGAAGCTCAATTCTGCGACGAAAGAGATTGATGTAACGGATTGGGTGGGGTGTTGGCTGAGGTCTCGAATGAGTAGGACTTCACAAGAAAGTCTGGCCAGTCTACGATTGTTAGGCTTCCTGGTCTTGGGTTGGCTTGTTTGGGCTTGGACAATTTGCTTCGTCTTAGAAGCTTTTAAGGGTCTTGGGGAGGCTGCTGCAGCAGCGACAAAGACTGCTCAAGCAAGTGATATTGCTATTGTGCTTGCTTCCTCGGAGGGGCTTTCTGCGAAATCTTGCAAAGCTTCTACGATAGCATCTGGTACTTTGATAGAGAAATTTTTTATTCTAGGTTTAATTGTTCAAGTTATGGTGATAGTTGTTATAAACAGTGTGGAATTGCTCAACTTGTTGTAGGAGCTGTTTTGGGTATATATGAAGACAATAGGTATAAATCTGAGTCAAAGAAATCAGCTCTTAAGTCTGTGGACATTCTTGGTCTTGGAACTGGCCTGAACTTGAGAAGAAGCTCAAGTATGCTCAAGATGTTGCTTCTGGAATAATATTTGGGAAACAGCTCACGAATTCACCTACCAATGTTCTCACACCTGGTTTGTTTTACTCTACTATTGCCATTTTGGTGGGCCATACTTGTAATTTTTATGTTGATTGAGTTATATCTAGTATTGAATGGATGTGATGATCATTATGTTTTCAGGGAAACTAGTAGAAGAGGCCTCAAAAATTGCTTTCTTATATAGTGATGTTCTATCTGCATAAATATTGAATGAAGAGCAATGCAAATTGAAATCGTAAGTTATTTCTTTTTCTAGAATTCTAGTTGTTGAATGTTGAATTGTTGATGTCTTGATGATATATATTGTGCAATTTCTGATTTACCGATTATGTTTACAATGAGATTGGCTGTTAATCTGAAAGTTGAAAGCTTGAGAGTTGAATGCTTTCCTGGGTAAGTTAATCTGCCTTAATTTGCAGGCTTGGTGATTGTATTCAGATATTCTTCTTCTTCAATTCATCAATTGCCCCACCTCCTCTAATTCACATATTTCACTATGATAGAACAAATGGAGGACTTTGAGATTTCAAACCACTGAGCTTCTCACTATTTTTCTTCAATACCAAAAATCTACTTTCTCTTGGTAAGAACTTCTACTCCCTGTTAAATTCTTGTTCTTAAATCTATTCAAGATTCTTGTGGAATGCACTTTTGATAATTACCCAGCTTTAGTAACCCCATTAGGAAGGATAGGACTGGAATTGTACTTTTTTACTGCACTCCGAGTGTTTGATGTTATGCCTCAAAGACAACACCCAAGCTGAACCAGTGGGCTATTCTATGATTTTCGTAAAACCTATACTCCTTTTTTTACTCTCAGTTTTTGACAGCTTAAAGTAGACTCTTCAATGATCATTTTGAGCTTGGTTCCACAAAAAACGGAGTTAAAATGAGATACTTGTGCTTCTTTGAAGTTACTGCACTGTTTCAGGATTTCTGCATAATCCAGCTTTTCTGTAATTTAATATTCTTGTTTGTCCCTCCATTTCAACTTCGATTAGCATGAAACTTTGCAAAATAGTAGCTTTGCATGTCTACTTCAATTCTGGAAAGTTTTGCTTGAAATCACTGAAAGACAAATTGTTGGTGAAATTTTCTTGCTTGTTACCAGTTTTCTGAAATTTTCTCAAACTTGCATCTTATTGTTGCAAACAATTTATTTGAGAACCTTTACACTTATTTTTCTATCCTCGATCTTTAATGAGTCGGATTAGACATGCAAAGCATGCCTTGAAACTTAACTTCAGTTCGAAATGCTTAGAACACTTATTGTTTGTTCTGTTGTCTTTCTACCATGTTTTGAACTTCCAAGAACAATAGAGTAGAATTCTTTCACAATCTTGAAATCATCTTTTCATCGTGTTCGAGTAATCTGTAAAGAAATTTTACTTATTGATTGCAGCATACTTTCCTATGTTTTCTTTTTCTTTTTTACTGTGGAGCTGAAAAAGTTATCATCATATGATGCTCCACTTATACTTAGTCTTTCTTGAAAGCTTTATTAAGGAATTTTCTGCTTGTTAGTCCATCATACACAAACTTTAGGTCCAGGGTTCATTGACTTGGACATGTAGGTAGTACTTATTATTGGGCCAAGTTGCCTCTGGGAGTTGAGCAATGATATTTATGTGGTTTTTCTATCTCTTGTTATTTATTACTTTTATTAATCAAGTTTTAATTAGTATACATTTAATTGTTCCTGGGGAATTCTCTAGCAACTACAAAGTACAGCGTCTTTACTTTTTTGCCGAAAGGAATCTTTGAACAGGTAACTTGTCAATGAATATGATTATGTTGGAACTAATTATACGTTAAACCAGATATTAGAAGTATTTATAGAAGACAACCTCTATCGTTGGTGATGAAGCTCTGTATCTCCTATAATTTTAGTGGTTTCTTGAAGATCAAATTGATTTTAGGAACAATGTTTTTGTTTTTATTTAGTTGCTGAGAAATTGTGGGGGAAAGTGCATTATGAAGGTCTTGAAATTGTTTACTTGGTAGGTTGGAGTGGTGTCGAAGAGTGAGGCTATTCGAATGGTCGATGAGGCAGACCTTGATTTGGTACATACTTTACTACTAACTCATTTTATTTTATTATGAACGCTGTTATCTACTGCATATAGATTTTGCATGCATTTAAATCATGCTGGCTGCCATAGGTCTGGTTTAGTTTGTTCTGTTGGTAGAAATTGGTAAAAGAACCAGAAATTGGTAAGAGAACCAAAAATGCTAGTCTTCTTTTGAATCACTCTCAGTGATCGATTTTGAGCCATGTATATATTAAAGGCCATGTTTCTCAGCTCTAATATGCGAACTAGATTTGCATCCTGTTACCCAGCTTTATATGTGATCCTTTTATTGGAAATTCTACATGATTTTCAGATTATTTGAGTACTTATTTTATCAAGTGTTGATGTTTCAGTGTGATTATGATCATCTGCAATTATCAACTAGTCCATTTCTAGAGAGGAATATGGAATTTCTTATTGAGTGCATGGATGATTTGTCAATGGAACAGCAGAAGGTATATATTCTCTTGACCTGAAATTGACGAGGTGCGCATTGAAGTGGCTGATTATATGCAGAGTTTGGTGTAGGACTTTTTGCTACTAACATGATTTTGAGTAAGGCTAGTTTTTTGCTTTGAAGGAAAGTTTGGTGTATGTAGAACTGATGTAGTTGGTTGCTAATATGTTTCTGGGCTAGCCTTTGTAGGTTTTGAGGTTTTATTTTGTTATGTAGAATCATGAATGAAGATGAGAAAATTAATGGAAAGTCCCAATTTTTGGATGATGAGAAATGTATTTCTAGATCTTTTCCCACCACCAGCAGCTAGATGATTATTTGCACATCATTGTTATATATATGAACTGATGTATATAAATGGGAAACAAAACATTAATGTCAAAGAAAACGATGTTAATTCAGAGATTACAAATCAGTACCTAAAATTGAACTAATGTCTCATGATTATGAACATATCAAAATGTCACCCAAAAATCAATGTACACAAAACCAATGCACATCGATATCTAAACACCAAACCATTATCTACTGTCAACGTACAAATCAGCTGTTATAAAGTAAACAGATTTACCATGAAATACAGGACATCGGTTTTGAAAAATAGAAATGATGTCTACAAAACTACTAGACATCGTTTCAACTAACGAAAAGCGATGTTCCTAGTAACATAAAACATCATTCTTAATAGATTAACTGATGTTGCCTAAAAGCACATACATCATTCTCAGGAGAATAAGGCGGCAAGATGCACATAAAAATGGACACGACCAAACAAAATTTTTTGGAGATTGATGTCTACGAGAGTATTAGACATCATTTCTGAAATTGTAATCGATTTAAATGTTCACTTAGGTATTGTTCGAGATATACTTTATTAAGCATAAAATGTGAACGAGCGAAGAATTAAATATAGTTAACATATAAGATTATGATGATTATAACGATTATACATCGATTTGTGTTTTAGAATCGATGTTGGTCGTTGTCTGGGACATCGGCTAAAAACACGCTTATATTGATATCTGCATCTTTTACATCAGCCACAAAAAGATCGGTCAGAATTTAGTTTTACATCGGTTCAGGACTGATGTAAATGAACAGAATTCTTGTAGTGTACACTATGGAGCTGCGAAGAGGATCCTGAGATACATTCAAGGTACAATTGACTTTGGAATCATGTATGAGAGGAATGTGGAACCAAAACTCTTTGGTTTCTGTGATAGTGATTGGGAAAGCAGTGTAGATGACTTGAAAAACACATCTGGGACTTGGAACTAGTGTATTCTCTTGGGCTTCAAAGAAGCAAAATTCAGTGGTCATATCTACAACATCTACTACACAAAGTGAATCAGACAACAGTCAAAAGCTTGTTGTCTGAATGAAAATGGAGATGTTATAAACTGGCATACCGTCTGATCTCCCCCATCAGACAACATTCTTTTTTAATTGTCTCTCTGGTCATTCACACAACATGTGTATCTACATATGTGTTGTCTAAATTTACCAAATTTCGATTCATGACAGTAGTCTGTTGTTGGGTCTGAACTCAGACAACAGCTTACTGCAGGGGTGTTGAGTGAAATCACCAAGCACAACAATCTTTCCAAGCCGGTGTTGTCTCCTAAATATCTTCAACGACAATATTGTACGAGACTTGATATGTGAAGTAAACATCAAACAAGCATTTTTGATTACTAGATGTTGTGTCAAATGCATTACAAATATCAATTTGCTCGAAATGGTGTTGTCTGGCATGAACCTCAGACTACACTTCCGATTACCTTATGTTGTCTGCATCTTATCTAAAATAACAATTATCTGGATTCCGGTGTTGTCTGAAATTCAATTCGTATGACAATCTCTTGGATGCATGTGTTGTACCGGATGAATTTCAGACCACACATTTTATTTTTCTTGTTATCTGAATTAACGTTCTATAACAAGTTTAAGGATGCTAACGTTGTCTGAATGTTATTTAAGATAACATTAACGTTGATGAATTTGTTGTCTTGAATGAACCTCAGAACACACTTTGCTGGACGCCGATGTTGTCTAAATAGCTTTAAGATGACAAGTTGCTAGATAAAAATGTTGTCTAAAGTTTCCTCAGACTATGTGTTATGTCTTTTTGGACTTGTGTTGTGTGATATTTTGCATTACAACAGTGACTAATCCTATATATGTTGTTGGAATCGAATTTGCCCAATTGATATGGAAATAGACTGATATGAAATTCGAAGTTCCAATTTCATTTAGCACATTCTCATACATCATTCTCACAAATCTTACATTATCAATTCAAAGTACTAACATCAACTCATGTCCAACCAAATCTAAAGAACAAAGTCTCAACTTAACTAAAAAAAGATACGGGTACCCAAGTACCAAGTACAATGCTTACATATATGTCTTGACCACAAACTTTGTCCACTCATTTCTAACCACATCCATATCTTCTTGGGATATGCTTCTTTGCCTCTTCTTTCCCACTGAAACAAAAGGGTTTGCACTTAGTAATGGACAAAATTGCAGAGAAAAAATCTATAATTGTCATTGAGCATTATGTATTCTGGCCAACCTTGAATTTTTTTTGTAATTTGAACATTACATATATGCCACTTAGTAAATGACAACCAAAATTTCAATAACCATAATCCAAGCAACAAACAGCAACCAAAATTAAATATATGACATTCACCAAAACACATGCAAAACAGCAGCAACCAAATTTTCGAGCAACCAAAATTTCAAGCGTTTTGGACTTTCCAAGCAACCAACATCAACGAAAATGATATATATACATATTCACCAAAAGACATGTAAAACAATAGCAACCAAAATTTCAAGCATTCTGGACAACCTTGACATAATCCAAGCAACCAAAAGTCATTTTCACCAAAACATATGAAACACAACAGCAACCAAAATTTCAGTAACCATATTCCAAGCAAACTCCTATCATTTTTCGAATGTTTGCCATGCCGACAGAGTTTCAGGTAGAATTTCCATACATCAAGGTTGATAACAAGGCATATTACTATTTTATCATTTCAATATTGACATCATTCCAGAAATTCCCAATTAAATTTCTCACCTTTTCTCTTTGTACCAGAGAACCTACTTGAGCCAAAGCATGCCTCCAAATGTCCCCAACCACTGGTTAGCAGACCAAACTGCACTTTCTCACTTCATTTCAAAGTCACATAGATAATAATGGCCTTAACAAGTAAGGTTCGGATACATCAACTATATCAGTTTAATAAAGGTAGAATAATTCTATGCATTGGTAGACTAACTTGACATAATCTCAAAGCAGCTAAGCTAGTCTAATAGAGTTGGTCTACTAGATTCTTTTCAATTGAGTAATATAAGCTTCATGTCAATCACTCCACCCTTTAAAAGTACCTACAATGTGATACTAACTAACACTAGGAAAGTGATGTATATAGTTGTGACTATTACTCTGCAAAAGAAACTGATAAAGCGTAAAGTAGATGACAATCTGCATAATTGCTGTCTTTGACTAATAACCGATATAATCGACTCAAAACTCACTCCCCTATATCACATTTTTGGTACAAGATACTTTTCATTGCGAAAATATTACAAGCATGACCAATTAATATGCATCACAAAACACAAAAGAAACACAGAAACATGCTGCATGTCCAGCATATGCATTACAATTCAAACTTTCTTTTTATTCTTTTTTCCAGTGCAATGTGGACTATCCATCACTACAATCACCTCTAAATCATTTTGCATTATTGTTTCTAATAACGATCTAATATCTAATATAAATAGCAGTTGGGATTCTCCCATATTCCTTCTGAAACAGTTAAACAACCCATCAACTGAATGCTAAAGTAAGCCGCCGTTTCAGTGACAGCAGGGAGTTAGTGGTTGATAGGGCTTAAATGACCCTAGTTGAATAAGATAGCTACTCTGGTTTGAAGATTAATCAACTATTTGCAGATGATATGAATCCCAGTATCAGGAAATAACATCTACCACAGCTGAACTAAAGGTATCTGTTTAAAATGCTTCACACAGTTTAGTCACCCTAATCTTGATCAGAATTCAAATCCTACTTCCTAAATGGTTGCAGTGGTCCAAACTCCAAACTGTTACAGATAGAGGTTGAAACTACCTAAAAAGAACAGGTTGCCTTTAGGAACTACAATATCAACAAGAGCAACAGCGATGCTACTGCAGCAAAGAGGTATGCACTATACAGATTTGAGAGGTCGAAAAACAAAGTCCGACAAAAAACAAAGTCCGACAAAAAAACAAAGTCCAAAATGCCTTGTGTGGAAATTTATACCAAGATCTAAGACAGAAACAAGAAAAACAGCATTTCTTACTTCAAAAGATGCCTGAAATCTTGCTTCCCCAAAACACGCAGAACATCACATAGAATTATAACCTGTTGATCCATAAACATTAATGTCAACAGAAGACCTAAAAGTATTCAGATTAAAGGAAAATTTAAATAAAAAAAATAACATACAAAGGAAAGAAAAAGAAATAATCCTTGATGAGCAAAGATGTCACATCATCAAATGTTATGGAAGTAACAGATCCAAGAATATTTAGAGGATCCTCAGAGCAAATGAAGTCAGCGGCTGAAGATACTTTTCTCAAAATTGTGTTTCCATCTTCATACCTGCATATAGAACACAATCAAGCATCAACAATGACAAAAATCCACTTCTTTTGATTTAGCGACACCCGCAAAGTTCAATTATGCACATAAGAACAGCCCTATAGGGGTAACACTCTTAGGAACTCAAAAACTGTTTCACACACAAGGTCAGGAGCAGAGCATATTGATTGACTGATCAATATTATGCTGCATTTCAAAAGCCCTTCTTGAAATTTTGTAAGCACCAACAATAATAAAACAGGTCATTATATGATATTATAAAAACACATATCCACAAAGATATTAACAAAATTAAAATCAGAAAATAAGTTTACCCGTCAAAAGTAAATTAAACTAGTGGTTTTCTAACAAAAGCTCAGTTATTCTTCTTACTCATTTACTAGCAGGTTAATACCCAACACAGCCCAGATCCAATTTTAAGTTTCTAACCTCCCCTCCCTAAATCAATGCACATACACAATCTGAATAATGAAACATAACTAACTAGCTTCATCCTGAACTAAATGGAGCTGGCAATACATAATTACAAATATGAGTTGAAAAGAAGCAAAGCTGATGACAACTTAAGAGCAACAAGCAGAAGCTTTTGATCCTAGTTAAAACAACAGAAATTGAAATGGAATCACATATTAGAAAACAAGGTAGCTGAACACAGTTCTAGTAAAATCAAGCGTGGTTCCACTTATATGAAGTCATGCAAAGATGGACTCTTGACTTAATTGCATCCCACTTGACCTTAGTTGACCTTTCCTTTTTTATGTTTACTGCTATCCCAAAGAAGAGACTAATTATACACAGCATAGTCTAAAATAGCATTCAATGACTCTTAAACATTTCTCTAAGTACACTCCCAAGTTTTCACAAGTCACCACCACCTAGTTGACAACACCAAAACAGTTAAAAGAACTGCTCACAAGCTGAAAGTGTAGCCAAGTGATAGAAATTCTCGATCTATTACGCACTACCAATCTTGACAAGACTTAACTATAAGCATTAACTACAATCTTGCAGCAGCCCCACTCATTCAATAGATGGCAAATAAATGTGCCAGACAAAACAAAACTTGCTCAAACAAATAAATGTGCCCACAACCATTTGGATCTTAGTAGATGGCATAACTCAATTGAAAGGTTTTGAGGAGATGGATTCCAAATGAGCCTTGGATCCATTGCAGATCTGTACTAAATGTGTTTAAAAATATAACTCTTTAAACAAATTCAAATGCAGGTTCTGAGTCCACAAGTTGCATACAAGTCTCATGATACTTATATTTCCACTAACATCCAATTTACAAGAAAATAAGCCAGACCACTCAGAAAGTTCTCTAATTTCATCTTCCTTAAATCAAAAACAAAACGTGAAGCAAGACACAGTTCCATTTTCTCTATAAAAGTCGAACCAAGTGCAAAACCAAAATCAGAAAAAGAAGATAAAGACAGACCAGAGGAGAAGAAGAGAGACAATTACCCTGACCAAGAAGTGGAGTCTTTACCCTTGGACCTCCCGAACACCACCCAATTCACGTTCTGCAGAAAAGCTAAACAAATCAATATCGTTCAAAGTTATAACTAGAACAAGCTGAAAAGTTTCAAACCCTAATCAAACAAAGGCCCTATTAAAGAGGGATATAGTACATGTAGACTAATCAATTCTCTAGCTCGACCGGAGCTGAGGCAGTCTTAAGCTTCGGTGACTTCGAGCTGAGGCGGCGGAAAGAGTAAACTACCGGACCAAGTAGCGACTTCTGGCTGGGCCGGCGGGGAGAGAGAGAGAGAGGTGAGAGAGATTGGGACTGAGAGTGTATCTATTTCACTCTCGATAGCCTGGTGAGATGGTGAGAGCGAAAGGGAGGGAGAATAACCTAATTTTTTTCAACTAAGGAGGGAAGTTTTTCGTTTTGATACGACTATAAGGGAGGGAATTGAGCAAATAGGGATTTGTGTTTTGGCTAGAAAATAAATGTAAATTAATTTTTTTTGTTTTTTCTGATTTCTCAGACAACATATGTCTTGGTAAGTGTTGTCCTAAAGTTGTCAATTTCACCAAATTCCAATTGATTACAATGTGTTGGCTGAGTTTGAGAACAGACTACAAATATAACTAACATGTCGTATAACTAACTCAGACGACACCAAAATGTCGTATGTCGCCTGTTACGTGTCGTGTGATTTACTTTTTTTTATAGTGAGCTGAAGCTGAGTATGTTTCTCCATCTATAGCTACTTCGCAAGCAATTTGACTCAGAAGAGTCATCGAAGATTTTGGTGAGAAACAAGAATTTGCAACAACCATTATCTGCGACAACAAGTCTGCAATTGCCATCAACAAGAATCTGGTGTATCACAGTAGGGCAAAACACATTGCCTTGAAGTTTCACTACATCAAGGATGCAGTTGAAGAGAATGAAGTGGATTTGGTCTACTGCAATACTGAAGACCGAGTTGCAAATATCTTCACCAAAGCTCTACCAAGAGAGAGGTTTGAATACCTTAGAGGCCTACTTGGAATGAAGAAGCAAGGCATTAAAAGGGAGTGATAGAATTAATGATTTCCTGCTCCATCTGCAAATGGTCGCGAAACAGCTTTCGCGAGATGAGGTCAATGCTGGGAAAAGATTGCGAAGTGAGTTCGTCGCAAGTGTTCGCGAAAGGCGTTCGTGAGGATGACGTCACTGCTGGGAAAAGGAAGATGCGAGTGTTCGCTGAGAAGTAGTGTTCGCGAATAACAATTCGCGGACTAACTAAGTTTGTTCACTAAAGGTTGAGTCTGTTCGCGATCTCGAAACATGCTGCGGTGAAAGTCTTAGCTGCGGTGAAAGATATTTTACAGTAACTTGCATTACTGTTTGCTCCACTCAAATTAAGCTAGATATTTGGTATCTAAAGTACTTTTAATCTAGTTTAATATGCTTTCATCTTAGATATTTTGTAGGTTAATCTTGTACCCTATATAAGGGAAGCGTTGGTTGATGTAAAAGTGTGAACAAGTTCAGAAACTCAAGTACACAAGGTTTTTTAGAGTTAATTAAGTTGATATGTTCATGCTTCATTTGCTACTGCAAATTAGTCAAATCAACAAAGTTATGGTTTCGATTATATTTTGTTCAAATACAAAGTAGAAGCAATCAAAATTATATCCAACAAGCGAAAGAAAAGCTTTTGCACTGTTGTCATGACAGGATTAAAAACTGCCACGTGGAGGAACTTAAGACTTGGGAAACAACAGCCAGATGTAGGAGGTTCGGCGTCGACAAACCGTCCCAGATACAGTTTCAAAACCCTTGGGGTTTTGCACATAAAAATGCACTCAGGAAACTCAACATACCCGGAATATTCCATCAACATATGAAGATCAAGCTCAACAACATTGTACGCCTAACTACAGTGTACATCCAATCATCAATAGCACGAAAATGCCCAATAGAGGAAATTATAAGACGAAACTTTTGTATGTCTAATGAGTCATGCATGTAGAGTAGATGACTCACAACCGTTTTAAAAACTTGAATATCTTCTCTTCCAAAATCCTTTTTGTAGTAGAAGTCTAAATTGGAAACAGAAGCCCACACGTTCTTCCATCTTTTAGACAAAACCATGGTCTCTAAAACCTCGACGGTACGAAGTGAGGAAAGTTTGTGACAAATTAGTGCATCTGGTATTGCACTAATCCTATCTTTGTTTCTTGTTTGGTGCTTCGGCATAATCGAACTCATCTCTACCCTATCAGTATCGATATACACCTTAGTCATAATCAAAATCATGATCAAATATAATGTAATTATAAACATGGTCAGCTGGTATAGGCCTACAATTGGTCCTCAACAGGACTCTTAAACTGGGGTTGCAAAGGATCCGAGGGGAAAATTTACCTGAAATTAATTGAGATCCTGTAATTTGCAGAGAGACTAGAACAACTCGATTCTGCCTTCACGGTGCTCAGCAAGTATGAAATTAACGCCTAAGATCATCGAGAGGAAGAGGGAACATCGAGTTTTAGGGACTAACTCCTGCAAATGAGTCAGGTTCTCTGCCGTTTTCAGCTAAACTAGGTTATGGTTTAAGGAATCTACGAAAATGGCGCTGGAGTTTTTTTTTTTTTTTTTTTTTTGATGAAAACTGAGATTTTATTCAAAGATCAAATAGGAGGATGAGACTCCTGTTGAACAATGTCCAGAATACAATTTGGAATAGAACCAAACCAAGTTTCATTTTGATCTGATTCAAAAGCCATATTGGCTAGCCTGTGAGCAACTTTGTTGCTCGTTCTAGGTGCAAAACAGATTTGTACCCCCTGAATGTCCATCATCCCAACTCGAATGTCGTCAATAACACTTCCAAAGTCCAAAGACTGATAATCTGCAAATGCAATCTCCTGAACCGCTTGCAGGCAATCGGATTCAATTGTTGCTTGGGGCAGTTGCAGTTGCTTGGCGAGATCAATACCAGCTCTAATGGCTAACAGTTCAACATGCTTTGCAAAATTAACATGTTGCATCGGTTGAGCAAAGGCAGCAATGAACTGGGTGCTTGAGTCACGAATTATTCCTCCAATTCCTTCATGTGGTATCTGCTCTAAAAAACCACCGTCAACATTGATTTTTACTCTATCAACTGCAGCAGGCTTCCACTTCTGTTGTACCTGTTTAAGTGTTTAACCGGCAAGACAGCAGGCTTTCTTGCCTTTTGAAACTCCTCAAGCCAAGTCATACAACTAAAGAGCATATCAGTTGCAGTTTGTGACCTGTTCTCCCATAATTTTGAATTTTTATTCTTCCAAAGTGCCCATATTATCATCATGAGTTTCTCAAAGATCTCAGCCTTAAGACGCGCTTGCTCCAACATCCATTCTTAGGAAGAAGAGAGCTCTGAACATTAAAGGAAGCACCAAATAATAATTCAAGAGCTACTGGACACTTACAAAAAATATGGGCAGTGTCTTCAAGTCCATGATTGCATAGCATGCAGTTGACTTCTCCATGTACCCCTTAGTAAGCAGGCGGTCTCTTGTGGGCAGCAGATTGCTACATGCATGCCAAACATAGATTTGAACTTTGCCAGGGACATTTGCTTTCCACAGTCTCCTCCATAATTCTCTAAATGGATCACCATTCGATGTTATAGTTAGGACGTTACTAAGTACTTGCTCTCTAGCCACCTAATAAGCACTTTTAACAGTAAAAAAAACCCGCTTCTCCATGCTCCACAAAAGCTTATCTTGCATCGGTCGTCGGCTAAGAGGGATCTATAGAATCTGTGCAGCAACCAGAGGATGGAAAAAGGTATGCACTGCCTCAGAATTCCAGGATCGATCATAGGAATTTATTAAGTCTGCAACCCTATCAAGAGTGGTATTTTCAGGCCTCTGAATCATGCATTTTGGACAATTTGGCACCCAATTATCATTCCATATGTGTACCTCATAACCATCCCCAATTCTCCATATGACACCTGCTTTCAAAACTGGTCTGGCCCCAAGGATACTTCTCCATGAAAATGACGGTGCATCCCCTAACTTTGCTTCCCAAAAAGAACCATGTGGGAAGTATCTTACTTTGTACAACCTAGCTAGCAATTAGGGAGTGAGGATTGGTAACAAGCCTCCATCCTTGTTTTGCTAGCATAGCCAGGTTATAAGCGTAGATGTTCTTAAACCTCATTCCACCTTCCTGTTTAGTAAGACAAAGTTTTTCCTATTTCGAGAAATGGCATTGAAGAAGTTGAAAGTAAATTTACGATCCCGAATTTAAAGGTGATGCTAATCTCACCTTCCTATTTTGCTCATATGACATTACCATATTTTTTTCTCATAATCTTTTTTTTTTAATTTAGTTTTTTTAAAAATATATATATCATTTTTTTGAATAATAATAATATATATCATTAGAATCAATGGCCATAACAGCTAAGTCTACAATTTCCGGCAAGAAAAACTGGCCACCTTTCCTAAGTAAATGTCACTCATTATAATCTAATGGATGCTCGATTTTAAGCAAGAACAACCTCACTCTGTAAGGAAAAAAAAATGCACACTAAGTGTCTGGAAATTCTGAAGACTGTCAAAATGATACCTGAACTTCTATTTTGTTGTCAACGTTGTACCACGTCAAATTTCGGTCACGGCTCCGTTAAATTTACCACGTGTAAGGCACGTGAGATACAAAATGAAAGTAAAAAGACTGATTTGCCCATATAACTGACATTTTAAATATATATTTTTTTTTTGGTAAAAACATTTTAAATATTTTTAATAAAAAGGATATATTTACCTTCAATTTTTTTTAATTAATTTTTTTCACCCCTCCACCTCTCGTCTTCTTCCTCTCCCCTCGATCAACCACTCTAAAAAGACCGACTTCGCTCGCCGATTCCTCCCACAACAACACCTCAGTACTCCTCGATTTCAGGCACACGGCGCCGACGCAGTTGACCTCGACGAAAGGATCGACGGCGCAGTCCGTCGCCGATTTCAGATCTTCGATTAGCGAAGCTTCGAGAAGACTCTGTCCTTCATTTTGGAGGATGAAATTGGAATTGAAATTGAAATTGGTATTGGGATTGGGATTGGGATTGGGATTTAGATTTAGATTTAGATTTGGATTTGGATTGGGTTCTCTGTAAATTTTGACGGTACTCAAAGCGGGACTTGAGAACGAGGAAGGAGGACGGAGAGATCATCTATATCATTACTTGCTTGTGTTTTTGTTGTAGTTCATAACTTGATATTAATGGATTTTGAGTTTGAGTTCGAGTTTTGGTGGAGGTGTGGTTGTGGGTGGTGACGGAAAATGAAATTCAGGGTTTCTACAAGGTCTTCTTGGTTCTTCTTCATTGCTTATTTCACAACAGGTCTGCATTGATGTTGTTGAGGTGATTTCAAAGGAGGAATGGAATTTTATGTTAATTCGATCTGATACATCTATGATTGTTTTGGTTGTTTTGCAATCCAAGTCTTCATGCTTCCTCTGTTGGACTTGGAGGTGTTGAGAAGCCATCGATCTCGCGGCGGAAACTGATAAGGCAGCGAGTCTCCTCCTGGATCTAATGCTCGCCCCGCTTCTTCGGGGCGCGGACCTCGTGGTCCTCGCCGCAGCTGCTAGTGTTGCCACCAAGTGAGGCGGACTTGGAGAAGGTTATATATGGATGTTGGTTCATGACGTTTATGGCGGTTTTGGGGTCTTTGATTGGGGTGGCTTCGATTTCTTGAGATCGGGCCAGAGGAAGTCGGCGGTGAGTCGCCGGGACCGAGTCAGCGGGATGAAATCGGAAATAATAGTACCTCCACACATCATCGAGAGGACTTGGGAGTTGAAGAGGGTTGAATGATTTTGCAGAAACAAGTTGGACTTGGTTTTGTGTTTTACAAGGGAGAAGCTTTGCTAAAAAACATATTTCTCATTTATTTTTGGTTCTTGGAGTTCCTAGATCTTTCATTTCTCTTTTCAAAATGGGTTTGTCCAGTTTAAGAAGATGAACATGAATGGATTCAAGAACATGAACAATTAGATTTTTTTTTTTCTGGGTTCGAGAAGATGAACATGAAGAAATGTTAGGTTCATACTTATCGGATTGGGATATTTTTTTTTTTTTTATAAAGAATATATTGGATTGATCTTGGTTAGTATAAAAAGAAAAAAAGAATTTAATCATCTTTTATTTTCAATATAATAAATTATTCTGTTATTATTTTCAATTTTGAATTTATTCATTTAGGATTTTGATGGAGTGGAAAAGTCTTTTTTTGCCCTCATTTTAGGCCTCACGTGCTTCATACGTGGTCAAAATTGACCGAGCCGTGATGGAAACTTGACGTGGATACAACGTTGACAACAAAATAGAAGTCCAAGTATCACATTGATACATTTAAAAGTTCATGTATCATTTTGACAATCCTCAAAGTCTTCATACACTTATTGTATATTTTTTCCACGAAAAAAATCAACATTTAGCCTCTTCTAAACCTAAAAACATCTTAGAAGAGCTCATAGAAGCTATTCCTACAAAAAATAAGCTTAATACCACTAAATAAAATTACGCAACCCTTTTCCTTGAAACGACCTTAAGTCGATTTGCCAATCAAGCAGCCATGGCATCCATTAAGGACATAGGTCTAGTTTCTGGTGAAACTAGCTGAAAACCCTAGCTAACCTTGGGTGATAGAGAGAGGAATACAGCGCTAAGTTTTTTTTTTTTTTTTTTAACTCGTTCATTTAATAAGCAATATATATATATATATACATGTCAAAATATATCAAAATGGCCAGTATAATTCAGTTTAGTGGCATAAGTCTTCATTTCGTATGTTGGAAGGTCGTGAGTCTAACCGGTGAAAAAGTATATTTTCTAGAGTTATTGATGTGATAAAAAAATATAAAAAAAAGTTAGGGTCACTGACCCAAAACACCAAAATTGTTCAAGCTTATTTCACTTACCTCAACAATAATTTTTTATTCTCGCTTACCTGGTTTAAAGTAAAATAACAATTTTACCCTTGATTTAATTAATAAACTACATTTTATGCCCTTCTCTCTCTCTCTCTCTCAATATCCACATCCAATTTCTCTCTCTTTCTCTGATCTCCACCTCTGGCGCAATGTCGAACTCCGGCATCACGATGTTAGACGACATAGCGGCGATCGTCCACACCTGAAGCTCCGGTCGGAGCTACTGGAGTCGAACTCAGTCTCGATGCAGAGCCTCAAAACAGAGCTAGCCTCGTGCCTGAGGTTGTCGGCATCGTCGAGGTGGAGGACCCAGTGGGGTTGCTTCGAGAGGAAGTCTTTGGATTTGATGAGGAATCAAAAGTGGGCGTCCGATCTCGAACCTTCCGAGTCCAACAGAGTCCTCACCGATGCTTTAAACTCCGGCGGCTCCTAGTACATGTCTATTGACCTCCGCTAGGTGACCGGTGACCAGACTTGTAGCCTTGCCACGTCCAATTGTCGCAATTGCAGCCTCTGCAGGCCCTATAGCACAGGAGTTCTGGTCCGGGCACTATTTCAGGTTGGAGCTCTCGACGGCGCTTCGTTCTGGCTTTATTGTTGTTGTTGTTATTATTATTATTATTATTATTGGAGTAAAATGGGGCAGAAGGTCCAGAAGAAAAGAAAAGAGAAAAAAAAAAACAAAGCTTGATACGAATTTGGAGATCGTCGCTGTCATCGTCTTCGTCCTAGGCGAATTCAAGCCTCGTCTCATTTTTTTTTTTTTTGGTAAAATGGGGGTAGAAGGCCCAGAAAGAAAAAAAAAAAGTTTTATGACCTCCCAATAAAGGTCTAGTGGGGGACCGTAAATGTTTTAAATTGATGTAATCTCTTCGTTTTTTTTTCTTAATCAAAATTTTATTTGTTTAATTTTAGAGATCTTAGTTCCAATTCGGGCGACAGAAAGGTTTATTTGGGAGCAATAAACTTCTCTGACCCTCTATGAGATCTCCGAAGGCCTCTTTGGGGGCCTCCGCTGAGGTTTCATAAACTTTTATTGTCTCCAGATAAAGGTCTATTAGGGGCAATAAAGGTTTATTGGTTTTTTTTTTTTTTTAGGGGGGGGGGGGGGCGCCAATAAACCTCTCTGGTGACGTATTAGATCCTCGACGACCTCTTTTGAGACCTCCAGCAAGCTTTTTAGAGAAGTCTGATGGCCGGTAACGGGACTCCGGCGAAGTCTCCTATGATTTATCTCTATTTTTCTGTGTAACAAAGGGGTGAGGGTAAAATAGTCTCAAAAATAAAAAATAAAAAAAATAAATTGGATATTAAGAAAGACCTTATTAGAATCTTTATAGGTAAATGGGAAGAAAAATAAGTTGGTGGTGTAAGGAGAAAAAAATCCTTAGAATTAAAGTAAATGGTCAAAAAAATGTGATTAAAAAATAATAATAAATTGAAAAACACGCGCACAACACAGAGACAATAAATGTTTTGCCCGTATCACTTTTTTTTTTTTTTTAACTCCAAATGAAACCATACTCAATTCAAAAGTACCAAATATCTAGGAATAATAACATCTAACACCAACAAAACATGAGTTTTTTCAGTCTTCAAAATCCATAAAACAAAAGATTTCTTCATTGCATTCCTCGGATTGCTACCAAAACGCTTCACAGGTCCTACACGCTCAAGCCGAAAGGAAGAGATTGCTTCAACTTGTCCACCTTCTCGGAATCAACCTTGAACGTCACAGCATCCTTCGTTCTCTTGTTCCTTCCCTCTTGCAGTGAAGAGGAAATCCTTGATCTCATGAATTTGCTTCGGCATCGTGCTGCTTGCTTGGTGTTAGGGGCCGCACTTGTAATGCCACAAGCAACCTTGTCCAGGGTCATTAGTTAAGCCTTTGGTTGGTTGCTTGTGTGCCTGGGGTGTTTTGGTAATTTACAAATTATGTAATTTATTTTATTTAGCAGTTATTCTCCTCGGCCTTTTCCATGTATTCCCCTGGCCCTTTTATGTAAGCCCGATATGCTCTATGGGGAGGGGTTCCTAGTCGGCATAGTTTGGACTACGGAACTAGTATAGGTAAGCACATGTACTTTTGCCTCCCTTGCCGTCTTACCATCAATAAAAGAGGAATTATTCAATCATCTGTGTCCCGTGAGATTGCTCCTTGATCTTTCCTTTCAATTGCTCATTTGTTCTTCGTGGTTGCCAAACATTTATATCATTGTGTTCTTGCTTGTCGCTAGCCCTATTTTAATATCGTGTGGTTTCATTGTTCCTTGCAAGGTACTCACTTGGCTGTCTTGCTTGATAGCAAGTGCCGCACGGTCCGCTTTGCGCATTGTAAAGTTCGGCCCGTGACAGTTGGTATCAGAGCCAACTCGGCTCAAGACGCTCGCTACGATGACAGGCAAAATGACAAACCAACAAAGATTTGATTGGTATGACCAACAATTGGGAGAACTTGCGGGGGTGCCCGATAGATTGATGGATATAACTAGTGTGTTGGACCGCGCCGACCTAGATGGTTTGGTGGCGCGGGTGACAGAGGTGGAGAGCCTCAAGGACCGAGTTATGGCCCTTGAAAGACGTAAAGCTCGAGGGGATGAAAGGGAGAGAAATGTAGAAGAAGCTCCCGTTTCGAGCGAGCAAATGGGGCAGATGAGTGATGCCCTTGATACACTCCAGGTGACTGTGGACAATATGGCTGAAGATGTCCGAGCCACCATTGATGCCTTCAAGAATGAGCTGATGGAGATGAACACCAAGCTCAACTTGACCATCCGTGCGATGGGAAACCAACCTGTGACGGACTACAGGAAGGTAAAGATACCAGAACCTCAAGCTTTTGGAGGGGCGCGAGACGCCAAGGAGCTTGAGAACTTCCTATTTGATATGGAGCAATACTTCCGAGCAGTGAAGCCAGACTCGGAAGAGGTGAAGGTGAATATGGCGACAATGTATTTGTCAGGAGATGCTAAACTTTGGTGGAGAACCAAATACAATGACATTCAAAGAGGAGTGTGCACTATCGATACGTGGGAGGATCTAAAGAAAGAGCTTAAAGCTCAATTCTTCCCTGAGAATGTTGAATACATTGCCAGACGGCAACTAAGAGAGCTCAAGCACACCAACAACATCAGGGATTTTGTGAACAAGTTCTCTATACTCATGCTCGACATCCCAGACATGTCAGAGAAAGATCGGTTGTTCTATTTCCTTGAGGGCTTAAAACCATGGGCAAGAACTGAGCTTCAGCGGCAGAGGGTTCAAGATTTGGCCTCCGCTCAGGCCGCTGCTGAGAGACTGACTGATTACACATTCGAGGAGAACTCCAGCAAGAAGACTCAGTCCTTCTTGAATACGAATGCCAATAGATCTTCGAGGGCGGGGCCGAGTAAAAGTGGGGGAGCGGAGTCCAAATTCTCCAATTCCGGAGGAGGGGATAGGAGGGCCACTTATGCGAGGGACACGGCAACTTCCAAGCCGGGTGCCTCAACTGGAGTCTTCACCCCTCGACCCTTCAATCCTTCAGGGTACGCCCCAAGGCCAGTGTCTTGCTTCTTATGCAAAGGACCTCACAGAGTAAACGAGTGCCCTCATAAGACAGCCTTATCGGCCCTACAAGCCCACATTCAATCAAAAGAAGTAGAAGACCAGCTGGAGTCCGAGGAGGAACATAGCCACATGGGAGCTTTGAGATTCTTGGGTGTAGTTAAGAAACAACCACAACCACCCAAGAAGGATCAGGCCAAGGGCCTAATGTTCGTGGATGGTTATGTCAATGGGAAGGTTGCCAAGAATGTGATGGTTGACACAGGGGCCACACACAACTTTGTGTCGGAGACAGAAGCACGAAGGTTGGGGTTGAAGTTGGAGAAGGATGTTGGTCGCATGAAAGCTGTGAATTCTGAGGCCTCGCCCACAACTGGCCTGTCCCAAGGGGTACCACTCAAGTTGGGCCATTGGGAGGGAAAACTAGACGTTGTAGTTGTCCGAATGGATGACTTTGATGTCATATTGGGGATGGAGTTCATGTTGGCGAACAAAGCTATCCCCATTCCTAGCGCCCAACACTTGCTCATTATGGGGGAAAAGCCATGTGTAGTTCCAGCAAGAATCACACAACCAAGTGAACCCCGTCTCTTATCTGCCCTCCAATTTAAGAAAGGCGTGAAGCGCCATGAGCCTACATATGTAGCAGTTCCTCTAATGAAGGATGATAGCAAGAGGGAAATGGTTCCGAGGGAAATCGAGGGGGTATTGGAGAGTTATGCAGATGTGATGCCCCCCGAACTCCCGAAGGAACTACCCCCAAGGAGGAGTGTGGACCATGAAATCGAACTGCTTCCAGGAGCCAAGCCACCTGCAAAAGCCCCTTATAGAATGGCTCCTCCCGAGCTGGCAGAACTTAGGAAACAGCTCGAAGACCTACTCAAGGCTGGGTTCATTAGACCATCCAAAGCCCCCTTTGGTGCGCCGGTGTTGTTCCAAAAGAAGCACGATGGGAGTTGGAGACTATGCGTGGACTACCGGGCCCTTAACAAAGTTACAGTGCGCAACAAGTACCCGATCCCCCTGATAGCAGATTTGTTTGATCAGCTTAGTGGTGCCAAGTATTTCACCAAGCTTGATCTCCGTTCGGGGTACTATCAAGTCCGAATTGCCGAGGGTGATGAGCCTAAGACTGCCTGCGTCACTCGCTACGGCGCCTTCGAATTCTTGGTAATGCCATTTGGGTTGACCAATGCGCCGGCGACATTCTGCACCTTGATGAACCAAGTCTTCCATGAGTACTTGGATAAGTTTGTGGTAGTGTATCTGGATGACATTGTAGTGTACAGCTCTACTTTAGGAGAGCACACAGAGCATCTAAAGCTGGTATTCCAACGGTTACGAGATAACCAATTGTATGTTAAGCGCGAGAAATGTTCCTTCGCGCAGGTGACCATCAAGTTTTTGGGTCATGTTATCGAGAGGGGTCGAATCAGGATGGACATGGAGAAAGTGGAAGCCATAAAGGAGTGGCAAAACCCCAAGAATGTGAAGGAGCTGCGCTCTTTTCTTGGGTTGGCTAATTACTATAGACGTTTCATTGAGAACTACTCGAAGAAGACAACCCCCTTAACTGAGCTCTTGAAGAAAGGAGCGACATGGGATTGGAGTAGTGATTGTGAGAAGGCCTTCCAAGAGTTGAAGAAGGCTGTAATGGAAGATCCGGTCCTCGCCTTACCCGACCTGAATCAACCATTTGAAGTTCAGACAGATGCTTCAGACTTTGCTTTAGGAGGAGTCCTCCTACAAAGGGGACACCCTGTTGCTTATGAAAGTCATAAACTCTCGGAAGCTGAGCGGAAATACACGGCTCAAGAGAAGGAGTTGCTAGCCGTGATTCATTGTTTAAGAACTTGGCGACACTATCTATTGGGGTCGAAGTTCCTTGTAAAGACAGATAATTCTGCTGTCAGCCACTTCTTGACTCAGCCAAAGTTAACCCCAAAGCAAGCTAGATGGCAGGAGTTTCTCGCGGAGTTCGATTTCCAGTTCGAACATAAGGCTGGTCACACTAATCAAGTTGCGGATGCCCTAAGCCGCAAGGCCGACCTTGCCACCCTCAAGATGTTGGCGGCTCTATCGAGTAGTGTCATTGCCACCGACATCAAGCAACGTATCAAGGAGAGTTTGGAGAAGGATCCCGTGGCCCAATCACTCATCAAAATGGTGAAGGAGGGGAAAAGCCGTCGGTTTTGGATGGAGGATGGCATATTGATGGCAAAAGGGGGACGAGTGTTTGTTCCGCGGGCTGATGGGTTACGTCGGTTGCTCATGAGGGAGTGTCATGATACCTTATGGGCCGGTCACCCTGGATGGCAGAGAACCCACGCACTACTCAAGCAGGGTTACTACTGGCCCCAAATGCGGGACGATGTCACAGAATACACCAAGACCTGCCTAACCTGCCAGCAGGACAAGATCGAGCGACAGAAGGCTCCTGGGTTACTGGAACCATTGTCCATTCCGACTCACCCGTGGGAAAGTGTCTCCCTCGACTTCATTACTAATCTCCCAAAGGTTGGAGACGTATCAGGAATCCTTGTTATAGTCGACAGGTTCTCAAAATATGCCACCTTTGTACCGACTCCAAAGTATTGCTCGGCTGAAGATACAGCAAGCCTCTTCTTCAAACATGTTGTGAAGTATTGGGGTGTGCCTAAGAACATTGTCAGTGATCGAGACACCCGGTTCACAGGAACGTTCTGGACCGAGCTATTTAAGCTACTTGGTTCCGAGCTCAACATATCTTCGAGTTATCACCCGCAAACCGATGGACAAACAGAAAGGTTCAACGGGATGTTGGAGGAGTATTTGCGCCATTTTGTTCATGCCAATCAGCAGAATTGGGCGCAGTTGTTAGATGTTGCACAATTTTGTTTCAACTCGAAGAAAAGCTCATCCACCAACAAGAGTGCTTTTGAAGTAGTCACTGGTCAACAGCCTCTCTTGCCTCACACAATTCAAGAAGTGTACAGAGGGAAAAACCCGCGTGCTTTTAACTTCACAAAAGAGTGGAAGACCAATGCGGAGATTGCACAAGCGTATCTGGAGAAAGCAGCAAGGCGAATGAAGAAGTGGGCGGATCAAGGCCGCAAGCCCAGAGAGTTCAAAGCAGGAGACATGGTCCTTGTCAAGTTGCTCCCGGAACAACTCAGGTTCCTACGTTCCAGGGACAAGCGGCTATTCAGGAAGTATGAAGGACCACTCCCTATCATTTCTAAAGTGGGGAAGTGTTCCTACAAAGTTGACATCCCAACTTGGATGAGAGTTCACCCCGTCTTCCATGTCAGCAACCTCAAGCCACACCAGCCAGACCTTGAAGATCCAGCGCGCAACCAGCCTGTTCGAGAGCACGTCGACATCCGCCCACCAAAGCCAAAAGAAGTGGAGGAGATCTTGGCAGAAAGAGTAATCCGAGCGTCAGAGCGCTCACGCCAACAGTTTCTTGTCAAGTGGAAGGGTCTTGGAGACGAAGAAACAAGTTGGGAGAATGCTGAAGATCTGAAGAAGAAGTTCAACCAGAAGATTGAAGATTTCAAGACCAAGGCAGTCGTCGAGAGCGCCGACAGCTTAAGTGGGGGAGGATGTTAGGGGCCGCACTTGTAATGCCACAAGCAACCTTGTCCAGGGTCATTAGTTAAGTCTTTGGTTGGTTGCTTGTGTGCCTGGGGTGTTTTGGTAATTTACAAATTATGTAATTTATTTTATTTAGCAGTTATTCTCCTCGGCCTTTTCCATGTATTCCCCTGGCCCTTTTATGTAAGCCCGATATGCTCTATGGGGAGGGGTTCCTAGTCGGCATAGTTTGGACTACGGAACTAGTATAGGTAAGCACATGTACTTTTGCCTCCCTTGCCGTCTTACCATCAATAAAAGAGGAATTATTCAATCATCTGTGTCCCGTGAGATTGCTCCTTGATCTTTCCTTTCAATTGCTCATTTGTTCTTCGTGGTTGCCAAACATTTATATCATTGTGTTCTTGCTTGTCGCTAGCCCTATTTTAATATCGTGTGGTTTCATTGTTCCTTGCAAGGTACTCACTTGGCTGTCTTGCTTGATAGCAAGTGCCGCACGGTCCGCTTTGCGCATTGCAAAGTTCGGCCCGTGACACTTGGCCTCCGAGGCTGTGCAAACTCGAGAATTTGAAGGCGTCGTATCACCACTCTTTGAAGTCCACACGACAATAGTTCGATCGATAATATGAATCACAAGGAAAATCAGAGCTATCTGCAGCCCCATTTTCTAACTTGAAATCCACCTATATCACATATCAAAATCTTCAGCTCAAACTCAAATCGCATATATGTAATCCCTAAGCCACTGTCCATCAATCAAACAAAGCTAAACGCCAAAATGGGCACTCCCAACAGATGAAGCTGCCACCATCGGCCAGGTAACAACTCCCCACAACTGCATACCAACAATGCCGCTTTGAATTTCTCGTGGCTGTGACAACCCCCTACTTTAGTTTCCTATTCGTAAGAATCGAATGTCTGAGATCATAGCATCGTTGAAGAGGATGATGTTTTGATTGCTCTTTTTGTTGAAATCCTCTAAATATTTTACAACTCATCTTTTTTATCACCGGAAAACTGTTTGGATAATTGGATTCTTGTACTTTGAGCATAGGAGCAAACGCACTTGTATTTTTTCTTATTTGATGGCTCGATTGCTCTTTTTGTGAAATCCTCCAAGTACTACTAGCTGCAGTTATAGCTCTTGGCCCTATACGGCCCAGAGCATCATCAAGCACAGCTTGTGCAATGGAGGCATTGTAGCAAGTCTTGCACATGCCTAATTCTTGGTCGCTTCTCTTCGCAAGACCATCGCTTGTATTGGCAAGCATATCATCGTTTTGGACTTAATTGAGAAGATTGTCGCACACCCAACTAAAAGAAGAGAATCCAAAAGATGACAACCCTAGCCAGAGTACGTTCTCTTATTTGAGCAGATACACCAGTGGCTTTTTTTTTTTTTTTTGGTGTGGGGGGTGGTGGGATGGGATGATGTGTTGTGCTGGTAACAAAAGATTTGGAATTTTCCTTTCAAGAACCTTTTCCGAGGACCTGAGTTCAAAAATATCCTCCCACATTGCTGGAATCAAAAGAAAGAAAATAAAAAGTGATTAGTAAATGTGAGATCATGGAAAACTTGGTACGAAAATGCTTCCGTCAAAAATATTGTCCAAAGGATTAAAGGCTAGCCAGCCTAGTCTAGAATATCAATTATTAAAAATCCTCTAGGAAATACACAAATACCATGCAGATGAACCGCAATATGGCAACATATATCACAACATAGCCGGCAGACTATTGCTCCAGCTAGCAGGTCCTAAGTTCTGTTAACCTATAGTTATAAGAAATACTAGATTCCGACTACCCAAGTCAATCATCTGCAGTCTGAAGGAGGCATCTCCAGCATAGAACAACATTCTAAGAACAGCAGGGAAACAGGACTTGCATCTTGGAAGAAAATTTCCAACCGGCAAGTTCTGCATTGAAATGAATGCCTTAATGCGCTGTTCAAAACATGATTCATGAGTCCTGTTGGTGATGTATGAAAATTTCAAAGAAATTTGGTTCCATCAGCCTTCAGTTTCCGAATCAAGAACAGGGAGGATTCTCAGGGCTGAAGAACTAAGATGCATGCCACGGACAATTCCCCCATATCCAGCCTTAATGCTGTGGCAAAGAAGCAATATAGAATCCCACAGTGCAGTCATTCCCTGAAATAAAGATTATACCTTTTTGTCAATTTAATGTACCATTTCCTGGTATTTTGCATAATATTGGCAAAATAAATACATTTACAACTGCAGAATTGAGTAACAAAAAACAATAGAAAGATTAGATGAGCAACAAAAAACAAAGGACAAACTCAAAAAAGCAAGAATGTGGCATAACCATTATTGGTATTTTCAATTTCTCCCAATTGATGATGTTTTGATAAGCTAGCATTGACTAGTAAGCACTAACCTGAAGAGAAAATTGCAATTTCTTATCCAAATACAAGGCGAAAACTGGGGGGCTCTTCCGTCCAACAACAAGAACACAACCCCCTGGGTGGAGAGCAGAAGGGACACCTGATACAACAGCTATGTACTTCTCAGGAATACTTTCTTTTTGTGGTAGGACTCCCAAGAGGAGGGGATTTTTGCTAGATCGAGCTCCAGCATGAGATATAGAATCCCCATGCAGCACCCACTTTGGGTGCTCGAGGAAAGCACAGAACAAATACAAGAGCAAGTGAGAATCGGTTGGGAGTTCAACAGTCCACTTCTTGTTCTTTTTATCATATACCTCTCCACTTCCAAGATATTCATAGTTCTTCAAGCAGGTTCCTTCAGCAAGCTCTGCAAAACTCCCCAGGAAAGACACAAAGTTCCGACAGATGTAAATAAACGTCCATAACATTTATTTCAATTATTTCATAACAGGAGTCATCAAGTTAGGAGATTTCTAGAAGTCAGACCTTGAAACTCTGCTTGAGAAATGAAAAAGACAGATTTCTCAACCTCAAGCTAGGAGGACACAAATGAGCTAATTAAAGTGTAATTTCTATTGAAGAGACCTACTCCTGTCATGTTCGTAGTTAATCATATTTGACCAATATTTTTTAATCATGCCCTAATTTCACAGATTCCATTGACTATATATCTCAAAGTTCAGGGTCTTTCAGTCTTTAGCCATCCCACACTATACCCACATATGTATAATGAACAACCAAGATTTAAGTACCTCGAATCCTTTGTACTGTGTATTCTGCTCGAATGCTGCTTTGCGGTAGCAAACCTTTAATTAACTCTCCCTTCATCAATGCATGTAGCCTCTGGTGTTCAGTGATCGCATCGACACACTCCTGCATAATAGGCACCATATTCTGCTGTGGGGTTTGTTGGAGATTTGCTTGAGGCAGCTGTGCTGCATATGGTGGGAAGAATCAGATAAAAAATTAAAATAAAATAAAAAAAGAAGTGCATACTGAAACCTTCAAAAAGAATTTTAAATCTAATGTGATAATAAATGAAGACCAACTTACAGGTGGAAGCATTAATATACTGGAGGAGAGTAGCTCGTACTTGATGCATAACTCCATCTTCATCAAGAGTTAATGTTTGTTGCCATTCCTTAGTCCTGTCAGTTGAAGACACTGAAGTAGTTCCAGTAGTTGGTAAATCACTTCCAATTTGACTAATTGTGAGTGATATCCCAAGTTTGGAAGCTGCTTCCGTTACCTGTAAATCAACAAAGTTTATAATGATTTAGTGGGATACTCATCTAAGCCTTAGCAAAGATGAGAAATTATAATGCCATAATGCCTTTCAGTATTTGATACAGTTAACTTAATACAGAAGCAGTATTATTATGCCATCAGATTTTGCAGTTGAAACCTAACGCTCCGTTTACCAACCACAAAGCATCAAATAGCTCAGAGTACATATGAAGCGAAGGATGACAGGGGAGGAGGTTCATGATGAATGCAAACCTGAATATGACTGCTCTCAATCTTATGGATTAGGGGATTAAGCAAAACTGAAGAAAACCATTGCCTGAGGCTGTCACGCCACTGCTCGATTTGAGGATAGATGCCCAAACGATCAAATGCATTAATGGATTCTTCCATGGACATAGGTGGAGGAAGCTCACCTTCCCCTTTCTTTGGGGGAGTGCTGAACTTCTGGGAACCTGGAGACATTCTCACAGGCCTCAGTGGTGTACTCCTTGTAGTTCCAGATGTATTAGCTGAACTGGGACTGGCTACACCAAAGCCTCTGATAGTGGGTGGTGGAGTTGCCAGTTTTCCTGCTGATTGTGTGATTTTCTCATCAACATCTGCCAAGAACTGTTCAAACTGTTCTTCTGACGTTATCTCTCTTCCAGGGGCTCGCTTGCTTGACCAAGGAGAAGAGACCACTGAGTCCACTCCAGGTGAATTATGAACAGAAGACATTGGTGAAACAGCTCCTGGGACAAGATACAAAGATGACGCGGAACTGGGTGATTTAGAAGGACTGGTGATCGATCCCATCTTATTTCCACCACTGGTGTTAAATTTATCTGAGCCAATTCGAGACAGGCGATTTGAATTGCTGATTGGCTGATGAAGTGGAACAAGGACATCTGAAGGGGAAGACAAGTAGGGTTTGGACTTGGGAGGTTTCTTTGCAGACTCAGATACAACTTGTTCAACCTTTGGCTTAATTCCTAGAAGTCCAAGCTGACGACTTGTCAGGCCCATCTTATCCTTGGTTCCTTTGGAGGGAGATACAGTTGGCACAACAGCAGCATTTCTCAACGAGATGACTCTGAATAGTGCAACTAGAGTAGCCAAAAATACTAATCCGACAACAGTATGTACCACCTTAACAAACAAATCTGCAACACAAAACAGGACATTCAAAACAAGCTACACGGATCAAAGCATCCAGTTCAAAACCATTTAAAATTCTGCAGACACAACTTAACAACTTACAGGCTGCCTCTTGGGAAAGAATATTGAGCTTCAAATTGTTAACAAACTCATTCTCCCTTCAAAAATGCAAAATAGTACATTGTGTTAGCCACACAGAACAACAATACACATAGCCGAAACCGATTCATTCCCAAAAGCCAAGATCTAACAGCACATTCCTTATTCAAATTGCTCTTTTGGGTCTAACCATATACATAATATGAATTATGAACCTTGATTTCTCCTTTAGTTCTTAAAATAGCCAAGAGGGCTCAAAATTCTAGAGCAAGTAATAGAGGGTTTTTCCCATAAACCAAACAATGCTTCTTATCCCAAATCTTTAATTCGAAACTAAACAAATCATTAAATCTTGGGGTTAAACCCTGGAAAAACCCTAACTGAGGAATTGGATACCTGGAGAGAATGACGAGGAAGGCGACGGCGGAGAGGGTGGAGAGAGAGAAGATGACGAGGAAGGCGTGCTTGGGAGGTCGGAGGCTGCTGGCGGTGAGGGCGGCGGAGAGGGTTGGGTTCTGGTAGACCGAGAACTTGGAGGGCTTCGGTGGGGGCGAGGAGCCCTTGGTGTCTCTGCCTTCCATGCCGGTGAAGTGGTGGTTGCGATTAGATGTGTCGCTCCGGTCACCACTGTCACTGGTGGTGAGTGTAGTGAGAGATTTATGACATGAAGCTCAACAACCACGGCGAGTTTTCGGCGGTATAATCAGACTCTCTCCCTCTCGGGCTTTGCTGGCGTTTCAAAAATTAAAAAGGAGGAGAAATAAAAATTTTAAAAAAAAATTAAATGGTGGCTAAAACCCGAAAAATTTTACTAGCCTTGGCAGAGTGAAGCCATCTTCGTTTTAAAAGTGAAATACAAGACTCGTTTATATATTAGATATTTCCGAATGAACAAGTTCATTAGCCAATTGTCATCGTATTACATTTTCTATAGAAATGTGTAATCTGACAATTTCAATTACTTGTCATAAACAATTTGTGACTTGATAACAAGTCATGAACATGTTATGAGTTATGAACAATTCCAAACTACTTCATTTTGCATATCTCTCATTTCATTTAGGCATGACTTAATTATTTTTTGTTAATCAAACCACTGAATACTACAACTTTATGTCCCCCTATACAAGATTTTAATTCAATAAATAGACAAACCTTTTTTTTTTTAAAAAAAAAAAAAAAAAAGCCCGTACAGAAACCCATTCAGCAAAAGGACCAACAAGATTAATAGTTAATTGACGGTTTTGCCCCTAACTCATCATGTCTTCTATTACCGCTTAATTGGTAGATGAAAATCAGTGAAATTTGGAATTGACTTGCATCTATTTGTTTCTGCACCACTATCTCAGTCTCTAAAGGTAATCCCGATCTTAAAGTTTGAATCTTTTGAAGTTTTTGGCTTCTGGGTTTTATGGGGTTTTTAGGTTTTGGAGGTCAGATAGCCGAATGGGGGTAGGAAAATTTGGAACTTTGGGGTGCTAGTTACCTCTTGCTGGCTGGGTTTTACTGGTTTTATTGAAAAGGGTCGTCCAGAGAATGAGTACAATTGCATACACGAATTATGATTTACCAGGTTTTATCACAGACAGAGCCACAGAACAAGTGATTGAAAGAAAGAGTTGGCAGCGATTTCAGGTGGAGTGCGTCGCTTTTGGTATCAAATCTCTTGGGTGAGTTCAGCGGCTGGGAGATTTTCCAAGTTTATCAGAGTCTCTGTTCCTTCGTCGCAGACTTCCTTACTGGGTTTCACTCTCTCTCTAAATATCATTTATGTGTATTTGTATATGTTTGAATGTGTAATCTGTGGGGCTCATTTTTGATTATCATTATTGTTTTGTTTATGGGTTTCTTGGATTGAGTTCATACTCCTATTAAATGAGTTTTTCTCACCTAAACAAGTTTTTACAAACTTAAATGATCTCATTGATTCATATGCTTTATAATTTGGAATTAGTGAGATTCAACTGATGGATTTAGTCCAGAAATCAATCTGAGTTGAATGTCCAGCGTGCTTTAAACAATTTTTTTTTTTAACGAGGAATTATCTTGAATAGTAGTAGGCATACCCAGAATCTGAAAGTTGAGTTTAGTATCTGTGTTTGTTTGTGTGTGTGTGTGGAGACTGATTGTTTTTGATAGATCATTTGGTGTGTATAGTTAACATGAGCTGTATTACAGCAGTGGGCGGGAAGTTGTGGTACTCGAGCGGCTCAACCGACAGCGACACTAATGACACAAAGATAGTTGGTGCTGAAGAAGATTTTGACGATTTTCTTGGTGGCTTGAAAGATACTAAATGGAAGCCCAAAGTGTGGATCCCAAGAGGGGTTGGGGATTTCGTGGTGTGCACAAGGTATTTTTATGCAGTTGAATGTTATAGTTTCCATGTGTATGTGGATGCATATGTCTGCAAATACATCTGCATTGTGTCATAACATGTAAAGATTACTAGGGTAATTTGACCAGAGCTTCCAAACCATGTTTACTCAACTGAATGTTATAGTTTCCATGTGTATGTGGTCGTGTCATATCTCAGTGTGATTTCTTGACACTAAAATTGAAAAAAGAAACATCTAATTATAGTTTATTTTAATATGGTTCTGCTTAAGCAAACTCAAATTGATCTAAAACTCTTGCTGTGATGTGATGGATTTAGTTTTTGATACATGCTGTTAGTTCAATCCTTTCTCTCAACCTTCCTATGGGGACTGCTTCATTCTGTGTTTCATCACTTAAGTTCATAGACTTCTTTATGTTATGAATTGCATGAACTCTGATTCATTGCATTGGAGAGCACAATTAATTTGATTCATAATCTGTTTTGAAAATTGTCAGGTTTATTTAAATTGTATCTTTTGGCTCTGTTTTTTTTTATTCAAATTTATTTGCATTTTATTTTCAGCAGCATGATAACTGTTGCTCTGATGTGATGAATTCTGGGTTTAATAAATTCGGGTAGTTCAATTTTTCTGCAAACCTTCATATGAAGTCTGCTTCAATCTGTGTTTCATTATTCATATCGGAGTCAGATATTTTGCCTACTCTGGTTACAGTTTACACCTTTCAAATACCAAACTTCATTTTGTGTTTAAATTTCAATGTCTTCAGATACAGCCCCTAATCGTTTATTGCTGCTTTACCAGAAGCTATGGCTTTCATTGTCAAGCATTTTGTTTGAAGGTGAAAACTTTGATTTCATGTTCTTACAAGGTTCTTTGAATTTCTGATACTTTCTATATTTGGATAAGTTTGCTGTAATGGGTTTTTGATTATGGTGCTTCTTCTCTCTAAAACAAAATTCTCTGTCTTATGTGGTATTGTCGATTGCATTCAAAAAGTAATGTGTTTGATTGCAGAGATACTTTGGATGGCAGTACAAACTTTGAGCTGACAAAGTTTGATAATAAAAATATAATCTTTGAACTTTTATGGGAGTGTCGGCTATGTGTCTAAGTGTTTGTGATATATGTGGAGAGGTAGCTATTCTGTATCCTTTTGATTATTAAGGAATTGTGACATTTGTATTTGTCCGCACTCTACAGTACATCAATCCTATTATCAAGAATTCAACATCGTTTGAAGGGGAACTTTTATATGCAATAGAGAGGGTTTTGACTCTTCCATGTTTATGTGTCGCTACGCATGTTCTATTGCTTTTTCCACGTGTGGTGTGTATACATTGTAGTCATTCCCTCTCCCATGTTGGTTCATATTTCCAAAAATCTTCTTCTTACATATAGTATTGCTAATATAGGTTAAATATTCTTGCCGAGCTGCTGTGTTTTGAGGATCGAGAGTTCTATAAGGATTGCTGGAATGCAAAAACAGTTGAGGAGGTAGGTTCTATGTCCTGTGAAATGCATTAGTAGTTTGTCCTCTTACAGATCTTTGCTGACATGAAATTTCTGACCATTGACTTTTGTTGTATGGCTCTTCTGGCTTTTTGGCTGCATCAGTATTGCTTAGGCCCCATTGATTAGATTACTCAATATCTGTTTTTCTTATTCAGATCTTCAAATTTAGATACCACTATATTTTTTCAACACTTTCTTGGTCCAAATTTTCTGTTTCTAATAATATCAAGAAGAAAGCAAAAACCTTAGATACAGATAACTCAGATGCAAACTATATATAAACAGTGGTCAATTTCTAATGCCTTCTCCAATAACATTGATTAAGGAGATTAATGCTCTAAAGTCTAAAACATATTTTCTTTTCCTCTTACTGATGGATCAAAATAAATTTCTCAAATCTTTTAAGCATTACCTCCTCTTATTCTAAATTAAAGTCCTCATTAGAGAAATGACCAAAATATTACATCTGCTATTGTCTGTTTGATATTAAATAGGGTTGGAAGGAAAGTGCTTCTTATATGTTACTGTTTAATCGTATTCAAGATTACATTTCAACGAGAATGTCAGTCACTTTTTTCTTCTCGTACCATCCAATCTTTCAGTGGCAGCCCAGATCAACAGCAGACGATGATGATACAGCTGAAGAACTTATGTATAGTAATACTAAAGTCTGCCCAAAAATTTTACTTTTTGAAATATGTAACTATGAAAGTCTGGTTAAAACACTAGCTTTTGTAATATGAAAGGGATAACATTTTTAATTAACATTTCTTAGCTTATGATTGTGAATCTATTACATACAATTTAGAGGGAAAAAAAAAAAACAAGCAAACCCGCAGTATCGTGTGTGGAGAGCTATCTGGTATCTTTCTAATTATTAGGGATAAACTTAAATAAATAATTAATAAGAAAATTTATTATTTTCAGAAACTAACCGCTCATTTCCGCGGTGACCATCCACTTCTCACACCCATAGGGTGTGATTGGTTTCTAGTGTTATGTATATTTAATTGTTTTAAATCTAATTATGACTTTTATCCCTAAATAAAGATTTCAAACTATTAGGCGATGTATATAAAGGAGAGAAGAAACAGAAATTACATGCAGGTATGGTCTCCAACCCTCTTGCCCTCTCCTTCATAAAAGAATTCTACAGAACTCTTAAGACAGAGATTTCTATAGCTTATCTTAAGTTTCGAGATTAGGTAACTCGACTCGTCCTAAATCCGCCTCGGCCAAAAAATAGTATCCATAATGAGTATAAACCATCTCACTCTGGTGCACGCTTCTAAAGAGCTTTTCTTGACGATCTTGATGATGTGATTATGCTTAGAACAACTTTATGCTGGGCCTAGTAATAAATAATTCTATAGCGCAGTCATTAACAAAGTGTCCCTGTTATCCATTCGCTCAAAGGTCTAGTCATCGATTTGATAGAAACTAGAGAATATTATTCCATCACAACAGCACAATTTCTGTGCGCAACTCCAGTTTGGCTCTCCATCACTTCTTCTATCCTCTCCTTTCCGCTATAATCACCTCAGAAGAACACGTCACCAAGCCTCCAACTCACGTAACCTAAAATTTTGGCTAATTACGACACCCTCCCTCGAACTAAAAGCCACCCCAATCTAGTGTAGCGCACGCTCCATCATCATCTTCTTCTTCTCTCTCTCTATAACGAAGGTGTGAATATGCAAAGACTGGTTTCAGCGAGGTCTGGGATTACAAGTCTTCTCAGAAATCAGAGACACGCGGCTTCTTTCTCTACCTCTTTACTCTTCGATGATACTCAAATTCAGGTCCCTCTCCCTCTTTTCCTATATTCTATCAATCAAATCAAATTCACAAGCCTCTGTTATGTTAAATTTCATTTCTTTGCCAAAATTTCATTTGAAAAAGAAAAAAAAAAAGGTGCGTTCTTTGCACTGAACCGATCAAGTTTGCCGCATCAGAAGTCAATACTGATTGGGCCCATCTAAAATAGTTCATCATTTGGACAATTTGGTATTCTTACTGTTAATTTCTCTTTATAATAATGTTGAATTTTGATGCAGTTTAAGGAAAGTGTGGGTCAATTTGCACAAGAACACATTGCCCCACATGCCTCAAAAGTAGACCAAACTAATAATTTTCCCAAGGAGGTCAACTTATGGAAGCTCATGGGAGAGTTTAATCTTCATGGAATTACTGCCCCAGGTACCATTTTTCTTCAATTGTGATTTGGAAGTTGGTCATAAATTATAATGGGTTTCTTTTTAACAGATTCTGTATCGAATTTTGGGTATTTATGCGATGCTATGAACTTATGTTTGCTCTTCAGTTGTTCAGGGTCTAGTTTACGTAACAAGTTTCTAGTTATGTGAATTTGTAATCTAAGATGCTGTAAGATAGGCAAAATAATCTTCCTAAGAAGATCTCACTATGTACTATGTATGTTGCATTAGTTGGCTTCATTTCTTTCGTCGTACAGAATGTCCTACCTATTTTAAATTGGAACATGGAACTTTTGTTCCAACTCTTATCTGCAATTTTTTTTTTTGCCTCAGAATACAACCATCTTCTTACATACTACAAATTTTTTTTTTTTTTTTTTTTTTTTTTTTGTTCTTCCTTATGGTTGGTTGTCTGTACTGAGTACTGAATACCAAGTGAGTTGATATTCATCCTCAACCTGTTGCAAATGTATGAGGAAGTTATTTGAAGTTGTCTGGTAGGATGGGTAATGAATCTGCAAGGCACATAAAAAAAAATGGGAGAAAGGAAATATACACTGTTCTATTCATTGTTTTGGTTGATGTAAATTCTGAATAATTGGAACTTGATTATTGGTTTTCTTGTAGAGGAATATGGAGGGCTGGGTCTTGGCTACTTGTATCACTGCATTGCTATGGAAGAAATAAGCCGTGCTTCGGGATCTGTTGGACTATCATATGGTGCCCATTCCAACCTGTGCATTAATCAATTGGTAACAAAACAAATGAGTACATTTGTGACAATAGTTGCACAGATATGATAATTGTTAAAGTTTCAATTTTTCTTCGTTGGTTTGTAGGTGAGGCATGGAAATCCTACTCAGAAAGAGAAGTATTTGCCAAAGGTTCTATTTTTATTTGAATTATGTGCACCCCATGTAGTTTATACATTTTTACTTCATTGCCTCTTAGTATAGCTTTTATTTGTGTTCTCAAGTTGTGGATTGGGACAGATAGAGAGGGAGGATGGCGTGGGGCTGTGGCCCAATTTGCTTTAGTGATTCTAGTACAGATGGCTGGTTTACAGCTGGAAAAATGTTAGAAGTTAGAACCAGCCAAACTATCTGTTTATGTAAAGAAGAAAAGGAGAGAAAAAGAGTCGATCACTTGAGGGATCACAATTTAACAGCATATCGAGCATGTCAGTTGCATGACCTGATTATGGGACTGCCAGCTTATTCGTTTCGGTTTCAAACATTTGTCAACAGTATTTTTTTATTTTTTAATTGCAAAACTGCTCACATTACATATCTTGGTGATACTATTGAACTAAATATTGATCAGAAAACTCATGGGTAGCTTGACTTCCATTGTTCCATTCTTCCTTCTCATTCCACTCCTATTTCCAGACCAATAAAGTATCATGTTATATGGGATATTCTTTCTTTCGTTCAAGATGCTTTCTTAATTAGTTCATCTTCAATTTGTTTGTCCTTGTTAACTAACAAAATCTATCTTTCATATGAAGCTTATTAGTGGAGAGCATGTAGGGGCTCTTGCAATGAGCGAGCCCAATTGTAAGTTATGTGTACTATTTATTTTAATTATTTCATTTTTCATATTATTGAGATTCTGATCTCTCTCTCCCTCTCCCTCTCCCCCTCTCCCCCTCCCCCTCCCTCCCTCCTTCTAGCTGGTTCTGACGTAGTTAGCATGAAGTGCAAAGCTGATCGAGCAGATGGCGGTTATATCTTAAATGGGAACAAGATGTGGTGCACCAATGGACCAGTTGCTCAAACATTGGTAAATTTGTTAGAATATCGATATGCTTCTCTCTTTCTCTGTGCTTTACTGTTGCTCTGTGTGCATCTTCTATTTATATCAAATAGCCCAAGAAATGGGATATTTTCATGATCAGTCCACTATACATATAAAGTAAATATGTGCAATACTAATATATGTACACACACACACACACACACACATATATGCATTAATATAATTTTTTTAAGTTAATTGTATGTGGAATATAAGTCAACCAACCCACACTATTTCTCTTTGGTGTACTTTGTGCTTTCACTATATTTTTCCAACGAATGCGAGGAGTTTGAGCTTTCCTACCACTTACTGTAGGAACCTAGAATAGGCTTATACACAAGATGTTTCATGATGCTAGATAGCATTCCAGAAGCGAATTCCATGAATGCTCTTAAGAGTCTCATAATTGAACTGCACCAGATGTGAACCAACCTTCTGTCATCCTATAATCTTTAAAATGTATGTCAGACCCATATTCATATGGGATTTTGTTTTGGCGGTTGTAAACCACTATCTTTAGGATACTGTTTGTGTCACAAAGACTGAAGTGAAGGACACTGCAATCTGCATGTATTTATATTTTTATTATCGATGCATGGTGTTCAGGTAGTAAATTTGTCTGTATGTATGCATGTAATGTTTCCATAAGATTTAACTCGCATTTATAAATATATATTTTTTTGTTTGCTGCGACTAATATTTATATGGATCAGGTTGTTTATGCAAAAACGGACATAAATGCGGGCTCAAAGGGAATCACAGCATTCATCATTGAGAAGGGGATGCCCGGGTAATTGCATGATCACACAGCTATTTTCTGTTTGAAACAGGTGATATATGTGCATAAGTAAAAATGTCACATTAGGTTATACGGTACCCAGTTTAAATGTGGCCATATGTGTAGTTCAGATTTTTGAATCATTAAACTAACTTTTATTGGGTATGATTGCTGTCTTACATTGTTACCGAGACTTGTGCATTTTACTAATATATAAACATCTAATAACAAAATGAAAGAGGAACATCTTAAAATTCTTCATGTTTATCAAGTCAATTATACCTCCATGCAGATTCAGTACAGCCCAGAAATTAGACAAACTCGGCATGCGAGGAAGCGATACGTAAGTCTGCAATGCTTAAATTGAAATTATCTATATCGCAGTCTGTCCCCTCTCGTTTTTCTCTCGTTTTTCTACTAATAGTGGCAATGGTCTGACCAGATGTGAGCTTGTCTTTGAGAATTGCTTTGTTCCGGATGAAAATGTTCTTGGCAAGGAAGGAAAAGGTTAGTGATGCTTCACTATTTTACTAATTTCGTGACTAGAAGAGATTGTTTGGAATATGTTGCATGTGTTAATTACATAAACAAGTAAAGTTATGTTGTATAGTTAGAAGCTGGCTGCTTAGCCATCTTATAACTTATTAAACTTTTGAAGCGGGTTTTTAGGATTAAGATGGTCAGAAGTTTACCTTGAAGCTGACAGTTGCAATGGGACTAATGACTTATTCTTATCTCACTCTAACAACTCAATCGGACATGTATTCGCATTTTTGTATAACATCACTCATCGTGCAATACTAATATTTGGAAGAGGAATTATTGCTTCCCATGACAATTCTTGTTTAGGGAAGGTCGATAACATCTTTAGGACCTTTTGGTGATTTACCGTATGCATTTAGTGCTGTTAGAATCAGTGTTTTATGTTTTCATGATTCTAATTCAATTGAGATATAAATATCTTCAACCACCATAACTCTGTTATATTGCTGTTTCTTTCAGGAGTCTATGTCCTGATGTCAGGGTTAGATTTAGAGAGGCTTGTTTTAGCAGGTGGGCCCCTAGGTATTATGCAGGCATGTATGGATGTTGTCCTTCCTTATGTTCGACAGCGAGAGCAGTTTGGCCGTCCTATTGGAGAGTTTCAGCTTATACAGGTGTATTGTTTTGTCTAGACACTTGTATTTCTTTCTCATTTTCTAGCTCCTTCTATGTGAACTTTAATCCTTGTGCTGTTAATGGACTACAATTACAGGGGAAAATTGCTGACATGTTTACTTCTTTACAATCTTCAAGGTAAAGGATTTTGATTCCTTTATGCGCTGTTCTATCATCTAATGTTTACATGGTTACAGAAATAACTGTCTCTGGCTCTCTTCCCTTCTTTTCAGGGCCTATGTGTATTCTGTTGCAAGGGAATGTGACAATGGAAGAGTTGACCCAAAGGTGCTTTTGCTTTCTGATTCTGCTTTTTTCTTCATCAGTCTTAGCGTTTGGCAACATAAATTCTTGGCAGACCATAACCTCTGTGGATACAATTTTCAGGACTGTGCTGGAGTTATACTATCTACGGCTGAAACAGCCACGCAGGTTGCTTTGCAGGTAAAAGATTCTGGTCTAATTCCATTTTATCTCTCTACTTTCGCAACCTTTTGGCTATTCAAATGCAAACCTCATTTAGGCAATCAACTTAGCTTGTATATTGCATATTGCTTTAATGCCCCCCATATTGAAGTTCAGAATCTCCATTTGGATGATTTTGCTGAGAGGTTTATATAATTGGAACCAGGATCTTTATATCCTTATCCTTGAAATTTGAAAAAAAAAAAAAAAAACAGCTTACAGGAACATATGATAACTTTACGTCCATGAATTTTGCCATGACAAGTTTGAACCTTGCAGGCTATACAATGCTTAGGTGGTAATGGCTATGTAAATGAGTACCCAACTGGCCGTCTCCTTCGAGATGCCAAACTCTATGAGATTGGAGCAGGGACTAGTGAGATCAGAAGGATGATAATTGGTCGCGGGCTATTTAAGGAGCAATAAGAGACATGATGTACATTTTCAGTTGCTGGATTGAGATATCTGCAGAAACCCATACTTTTCCAGGATACTGCTGATGTTAGAGTCCAGCCTTTCTGACTTTACTTCACTCACATATTCCGGAATTGAGAATCAAGGGATCACACCATCATTTTCGGCATCTATGTTGAAATTACCGTATCCATTAAGAGAACGAATGGCGGTTCCATCTTGGTTGATCATCTTTAGGTAGATTGTCAACTGAGGTCAATGAGAATCAGACTTTCTAGAGGTGACACTTATTTTTCCATGTAAATTGGGATATTCATACTTCTCTGTAGACTCTTTTCCATGCTACAAAATAGAAGAGAACCTTTGTTCAGTTGGTGTTCAGTGACTTGTATGTGGGATTTCTTTGATTATTCTTCGAGCCACACACACTGCAGTACCTCGTCTTACTGCCATTGCCTTGTCTCTTACCTCTTTTGTTACCGTCAGATATTAATTTTAATGCATAAAATTTAGAGCAAGTAGATTTATATCAATGTATTAATCCTTGAGAGAGATTAATGATGTAAATTGTTAAAATCGGTTAGCTTTCAGCAAGTAGATTTAATTCAAAGGATAGGTTTTTCAATCGTTAAGAGATTAATGATGTGAACTTTTAAAATCGGTTAGCTTTCAACCTTCACAAGTCACAACCATCAACTCCATTTTTCTTTTTTGGGGACAACCTCGTACGGAGGACGATGCATTATATTCTATTGTTTTGGACATAACTCGTCCCTTTGGGGACATCTAAATACAAAGAAGGTTGGATCAGGATCCCCTCCTTGGTTAACTTTGCTCCTTGGTTGTCCTTAAGTTTTGTTTTCATCCGTTGATGCAAAATCCAAAGGTTGATGATTGTCACGTCAGCTTTTGACCACTAAATACCCCAAAATCAACTTCATAGGACAATTTCTCGGAATTCATCAGTGCTCGTAAAGAAGCAAAGCTCATGTAGTTCTCTATTTTCCTTCTGGTCGTTATCTCCTATGTGATGATGGGTAGAAATAGAAGTTAGCTTATATTCTACAATCTACAGTTTACTATTTCATAAGTTTTCATAGAATATTTTTTTTTTGGCCAGTTGGTTTTTATATCCAACTATATGTTCAGATGAAATAGGTTAGAACAAATGTAAGCGCATATATATGATAAATCTTTCAGTGTCTTTATGTCGTTTTGTTAATGCCTTGGAGGTAATGTTTCAAATTAGGGTAAAATCTTTATATGGTATCTGAATTATCACGAAATGCACTTTTTGGTACATACAAATTTTTAGGGAGTCTAATGGTACCTGTACTATCCATCCGTTAGCCATTTTAGTACTTTCGTCAATTATTCCGTTAAAGTATGGGTAAAATCGTAAAACACCTATTTTTCATATTTCTTTTACAAATTTTTGATTAAACTATATAAAAACAATTTAGACTAAGTTAAAAGAAAGACCTAGAATTGAATTTAGTGAATATCTATATTTACCTACCATCTCTATTGATTAATCCTATTAATTGTTCGAGAAAAAAGTTATCTCTAAATTAATATATATATATATATATATATTAAATTTTTATAAAATAAAATAAAACTAAACAAAAATAAAAGTACTTAAATTAATTGACTCAAGTATCCTGATAACAGTGAAGAATAAATTTGGTATTATTCTTTTTTTTTTAATGTGAAAATGTTTTTTAATTATAGATATTTAATATATTAAAGTTTATAATTCTAAATATGAATGAAAATACTATTTTACCCTTACTATTTTACCACATGAGTGTCATATGACCGCCATGTAGGCATTTTTAACGGAATAATTGACGGAGATACTATAAGGGCTAATGGAGGAATAGTATAGGTACCACGGGACTCCCTGAAAATTTGTAGGTTCCAAAATTACATTTCGTGATAATTCAGGTACTATATGAGGATTTTACCCTTCAAATTAATACAAAGGTTTTTCATATCATATCCCCAACCATAGAATTGCACTTAAAGTCAAGTCCCTATCCAATAGTGCCGCACAAGTCCCACATCGGAAGAAAGCGCATGAAAGAAGGTTTAATAATAGACGGTCTTGCAAGTACGCTTGTCCCTTCGGGGACATATGATAAAATTGGAACGATACAGAGAAGATTAGCATAGCCCCTGTGTAAGGATGACACACATAAATCGAGAAATGGTCTAAATTTTTTTTTTTTGAATTTTTGTTATGACCTTTGATGTTTCAAGATAACTGAATTCTAAGTTTAAACCGTGGACGCTTAGTATTTTTAGGTCTTCTTTTTTCTTTGAATGATTACATAGTTCAAGGTCTTCTTTTCAATTTTGAGTATTGCATATGGGATCCTTACATGATAACACAGTTGGAACTTGATTTACAAAGTTTTAGCTTCCATAGAAATGAAAAAACATTTTTTATATTTTTTTATTTACAAAAGAACACAATATATAAAGGAAACAAATGTTAGGATACAAAAGAAACTATCCAGTGTCAAAAACCCAAGGAACAGAGGGTTGATGTGGAACCGAGCCTTGGCTACATAGCAGAGCGACCTCCTCTTGCTTGCTTCTGGCGAAGCTTCTAGCACAAATATCAAACAACAACAAATTTGTAAAGGAGGAAAGTAGATTGGTTACCCAATCTTGAGGATACATCCTCTGGGAAGCCAAAGCCGCTATGAAGTCAGCCGCTTGGTTGGCTTGTCTGCTAGACCAAAGCCAGGTAATTGCAGTAAACGAAGGAATCAGAGCGCGAATATGCCCAATTGCCAAAGCAGCAGTCCAATCTAAAGGAATTGGAAATTTAAGAGCCGTGATAACAGGGGAGGAGTTTGATTCCAAAAGGAATGTAGAGACATTGGAAGATGCCGCCAAAGCCCTGTTTAACAGCTAAAGCTTTGGCAGCTACCACTGACATAGCATATATAGACTTACAAGTGCTAGCAACAATATCACCTGGAGAGTTTCTGGCCAATGCTGCAATACCAGAAGAGAAATAATTTGAATGCCAAGTCGCATCAGTATTAATCTTTAACATACCAGTAGTAGGAGGTGGGGACCAATAAATCGATGAAGGGAGCAACTATGGAACACGAGTAGGCCTAGGTGGAGGAAATTGCAGAAATTCTAATGCCGCATCATAGGCTTTCCGGGCAACCAAGATTGGATTAGGATTAATAAGATCAAAGACACAAGTACACCGGTGTTTTCATATGTGCCAGAGAAGAAAAATAGTATAGGTGAAATATATGTATTTGTCGACCCCCAAAGAAGAGGAAATAATTAACCAATTGAAGAGCCCACCTATCCAGAGCAGTGATAGAATCCAAAGAAAAGCAAAGACCAATTGGATGAGCAAACCAAGCTGCATGATGCCAAGGACAAGTGAACGATAAATGCTCAATGGACTCACTCTCAATATCACAAAAAGGGCAGAGAGAAGAATGACTAATATGTCTGCGAAGCAAAGCATCATTGGTAGCCAAAGAACCTGATAATCCTCTCCGTAGAAAATGCTTAATTTTGGAAAAACACCCCACAAACCACACAAATTTTCAGACCTTAGAATCAACAACTTGTGAAGTATGAGGAAATGGTAATCTGATTGGGTAATCGAAAACATACTGGAATGGCGAAAATGGTAACCTGAATGGACAATATAAGAGCCATGAATTTCAGCAGGCTAGACCAATTGATCAGGAGGAGCTGGATCAAGAAATTAATGGAATTGATTTAATGGCCACTTGTTCATCCAATTGGAAGGCAAGATTAATGGAGGCCAGGTCTCAGGTCATGTGATCACGATCCAAGAAATCATACACTCAAGCAAGGGAGGAACCAAGGGAGCAGAGAGATGCTTAGTGGGAAGTGAAGGTAGCCAATTATCTTCCCAAAATCTGACAGATTGTCCATCTCCAATTTGCCATAAGGTATCCCCGATTAAAGAATAGAACGAGCTACAAGAAGAATCGACTCCCTTGGAACAATATAGCAAGAATAGCCTTCATGAAAAATATGGAATCATCAGCGAAGAATAAATGGCTAACTGTTGGACCATTTATACCAACCTCGATAGCATGAAGCAAGTTATCTTGATAGACTTTTGGAATCATGATAGAGAGGACATCATTAACAAATATGAAAAGATACAGAGATAGTGGGTCTGCCTGACGAATAGCTCGAGTGGGAAGGAAAAACGAACCAGATTTCCAGATTTTCGATCAACCAAAACAGAGAGTGAGACTGATCGGACATAATTCATAATCAACCGAACCCAAGGAGAAGCAAAACCAATTCTCAAGAGGACAGCCTCAAGAAAAGGCCATTCATCTCTATCATAGGCCTTAGACATGTCCAGTTTCATAGCAAAAACACCATCAGACCAAGAACGTTAGAGCTTCAGAAGATGGAAAAGTTCATGAGCAATTATCAAATTGTCTTAAATCTGGTGTCCTCCAAAAAAAAGCTGACTGGTTTTCAGAAATCAAATCTAGCGCAAAAGGTTTGTAGCACCCCGTGTCCCAGAATCTTAACTTATCATTTAGTTACCATTACTAAAGGACGTTTTAGTTTGCGAGTTACGTTTTACCGTTAAGGGATGAAGAGTTGACTTTTCTTGATCAGATAATTTAGGAATTTTCCTTGTGTACATCATAGAACAGTTTAAATCGAGTTCGTAGACACGTAGTTTACTTAAATTTGAGTTACAACTAGAAAGTTATGACCCAAATTAGAAATTACTGTTCTTAAATTGGGGGTTCTAAATGAGTTTCTATTTTGGGAAGGAGGAGAGAGAAAGCAAGCAGCTCTAAAATTGGGACAAACACCGACCCCTTCTCTTTTTCTTCTTCCTTTCGCCGCTTTTGGATTTCCGGTGATTTCGTCGCCGTCCGGCCACCCCAGGACACGTCGCTTGTCATGAAATGATCCTCTCTTCCTTCTCTTCATAACCATGTAAGTTTTTCATATTGGGTAGCTTTGATTTTGGAGATTCGAAGAGAAATTCCTAGAAATGGGAAATCGGAGATTTGCTTAGATCTCCGGTTTCTGGCCGGATCTCTTGGTGGTTTTGGTTGCTGGTGAGGTGCTTAATGTGTTCCTAACTCTTATGCAGCTCGATCTGGCATGTGGAGGAAGAATTGAAGGTGAAAGGGATTGTGAACAGTAGCTCGGGAAATTTCTATCTCTCGGGCTTATTTTCGGCCTTTTGGTTTGGAATTGGGTGTTTTTTCAGGTATAAATGTTGTTGGGCATGTTGTGGAGATAGTGTTCAACTAGGTGGGTTGGCCGGATTTAGGTGTTGGTATGGAGATGCGTGTGGCCCACGCGCCACCAACTGTTGGTGGCGCGTAGAGGCGTGTTAAGCTACCCAAAAATGCATAATTTTAGCGTATATCTTGCATAGTGAAAGCCTTGGCCGCACTTTGTTTTAAGGAAATTCAATTTCGTTTACGATTGGAGTGTGAATTTTGAATTTGTGGGAATTGTTTATAATCGTTATTGTGGCTTTGAATTGGATTATTGTCTTTAGAGAATCGGAAAAGTTGAAAGATTGTTAGAAAATGTTTTAAAGGGAAGTTTAAGGTTGTAAGTAGGATTTGGAATTGTAACTATTGAAAAACACTTGTGAAGGCTAAAAAGAATTTTGTGGACTTAGAAATCGTTATGAATTCTGAATCCGAGTCGTATAAGTTCTAAGTCAGGAGAATCGAATTTCAGAGAAACTGTTGAGTTTGAGTATTATTTTTCGAGGGGATGAATTCTTGATTTTAAATTATTCCCTTCTTATAGTTATTTAATGCTGCCAAATTGTACAGGACGTATTGAGCCCTCGAGAGAGGATGACACTAGTAGGCAGTAGGATTAGCAGCGAGACTCACCAATGAGTGGATCTTTGTTTTAATTAAATGATGCATGCAATATGGTTTTTCAAGCATGGAATTTAATTTGTGAATTGAAAATAAATAATGGTTTCAAATGTGATTTCTCATCGAAAGAAAAGAGTTTTTAAAAAGATTGAGTTGGCGAGGAGACTATTAACGGCTCATGTGTACATTACCTAGTCAGCATTCCCCTCTAGGTAATAGTCCAATCAACAGTCCCCTCCAGACCATATTCCGGTCGGCAATCCCCTCCAAATGGCATAAGTAGTTAGTCGACAGTCCCCTCTAATTACATGTGGTTAGTTGGCAGTCCCCTCTAACCACCACCTCCTAAATTCCAGTCGGCAGCCCTCTCTGATGCGTCACCTGGGCGACAGTCTGCTCCATATGGCATGAGATGACTAGGCAGCAGTCCTCTCTAGTCATTGAGCTTTTTTCACAGAAAGATGGATTTCAAAGGAAACGAGTTTGGCGATATTTTATAAATCCCATTGCATGCCGGATTTTAATAACCAGAAAATGGGAAAGCATTCACTTAGTTATTTTTGAAAGTTCCTTGATTTTTCATCCACTCACTCTAACGATTTTAAATGTATTCCCCTGGGCCTTTTGGTTTTCTAAATGCCCAGATTTCAGATTTGTCGAGGTCGCGTTTAGGAACTTGAAGCTTAGGATTCAGCGCTTCCGTTTTGATTGTAGGTTATCACTTAACCTACCCTTGTATGATATCGGCTTAATTACATAGAACTGCTCTGATAACCAGTTAGATTTGGAGAACGTTAATATTTGAGAATTTGAATGCTTTGATGGGGTTGAGGTGGATTTGTTTTTCGGAATGTAAAGTATACCTGAAATGTAAATATTTGGAATGTATTTATGGTTGTGAGTTCTGTTATGTTCATGTCTAGTTTTTTTTTTTTCTGTAAACTTTGGGTAGTCCATTTTAGGGGGGGGTTCTGCCGATTTTTCGGTAAAATTTCATTTAAGGTGGACCCCACATGGTTGTATTCGGGTTTCAGGGTGAAACTCAGGTTGGGTTCTGTCAAGGTTTGAACCAATTAGCCAAGACTCCAAAAAGGATCTTACAAGAGAAGTTACATAACGCAATCGAATGAAAATTCGAGGCAACAACAGATGCAGGATTCTTCAGCATCAAGGTAACATGAGTCTGATTCATAGTCGCAAGGATCCCGAAGCAAAAGAGTCTGAGATGGAGTCAGTGATTACCTCATTAAGAATTTTCCAATACTTTTGTTTGGGAAGCTTATTTGAACTTGGTATGCCAGCAATTTCAACCTTAAAACACGTTGGCTTAAAAACTCGGAGAGCTCTTTTGAGTAAAACAACAATTTGAATCAGGCATAGCACAACTGTTTTTTAACTTATTTATATGTGCTTTATGCACTTTATGTTCAATGCATTGATCCATATTATTATTAAAGATAAAAGAGCTTGTTCTCTAAAGCTGAATTTTTTTACCAATTTAACCCTTATATATTAAAAAACTATGAAATATAATTAATCAATAAGGATAGTATAGTAAATTATAATATAGAAAAAAATAACAAAAATAAAATAAATGGTAGAAAACATGTAGTTGTATGAAAAGCTTCACCATTATCTTTAACTTTTATCCACACACAGTGGATGAGCCTTAGTAATCATAGAATATGTGAGACTATCTATATTGTGGCTCTATCTATCATGCCCAATGTGCAAGTCATGATGTATAATTTAGCTCCTTAATATGCTGTTAAAAATTGATATTCTAACTTCAATTTAACCCACCGCCGTCAACTCTCATCGCCAATCTCCATGAACTCTAGTCACCATCAAACTTCATCTCCAACATCCATTGCGATTCTGATTAGGAGCCATTTGGATATAGTTCTTAACCAATTTTAGTCCATACCGAACTAAGAAGCTGAAGAGCTTTCAAGCTCTTTGTTGAACATCTGGCAATCACCCTCGACCTACAAGTCGAATATAATTTCTAAACCCTTTGGATCCATTTTTGTAGTACATCTTTGCAACATATAATCCCTGCAATTCTAATCCCATTTGCTATGATTATGATTATAGTTTTTTAAAGTTCATTGGTTTCCTTAGATCATGGCGGTTAATCGATCATATTGCTTTAGTTGCAATTTGAGATTTGTTGTCTGCAAACCAAATTGGTGGTTTATGTTGAGTAGTTGCAATTCCATTCGGACTGTACTTCGCTGACCAGGTACGGGATCAGTTTTGGCTGACCATATCCACTTACAGGATGACACGTGTCCTCCTAACCCAATTAAGCCTTCCTCCCACATGTTCGATCACGGTGCAATGCCTATCGGTGGCGCCTTGTGCTTCAAAATCCGTTTTCCCGGGTGACGGCATCGACCTCGATGGAGGTGGAGGAAGCGTAGTCCTGCAACGATGCAGTGAATAGTACCCCAGAGGAGGATTTGCCGTTATAGGAGACAAGTACGGAGGGGTCTTGATCTGCGGCTTAGCCTTTGATTGAGAGGGTGGGGAATGCGGTGGTGGTGACTGGAAACCGGCGATAGGGAGTGAAGAAGAGGTTGAGGATTAAGAAGGAGGTTTGGGGATGGTCAATTTGGTCAGGGTGAGGAGCCATGGGCAGCCATGGGTGTGGAGAAGAGGAAGACGGAGAACAGAAAAGGAGGAACTGAAGAAGAAGAATGGAAAGGATGATTAAAAAAAAAAAACCCAAAGTGGGACACGCAACACCTGGTTAGGAAGGGTTGCATTTTCCATTCCATTCCAATTTCTTCCTCTCTCTTCGAGCTGTAGCCGACCCACCCATATATTTTCTCTGTTCTCATTTTGGTGTGTGTTCTTGGCTACTTTTACACTTCGGGAGACCTAAGATGTGCATATGTGTGGCTTGGTGTATCACTTAGCCATTTTCTAATTTTAATTTTAGTATAGTAAGTGACGTTTGGTGACCCATAAACTACTGGATTTGAGTTAGTTCAAGATTCTAGAGTAACGATATTTTCGGGTTTTAATATTTCCTAATTCTTTGATGACCGTGTCCTTATTGCACGTAAGTTGCATTTTAGCACTAAATAAGCTAATACAGTATAATCTCAACAAAAGAAAAGAAATATATTGCCCCTCAACAATTAAATAATTTTTTTGGTAACCAGCTTCATATATATCGCATGAATTCATTTAGTTTAACCCCAGATAAATACAGTATAATCTCAATAAAAGAAAAGAAATATGTTGTCCCACAACAATTAAACAAAGCAAACTCACATTTGTAAATTTGCAAGCGGATCATATTCATGTGAAACCTTAATGCATTTGGCTTGTCTGCTGCTATAAGTCAGTTAGTTGATTTTTCTCTTCTTCCTTGTATATTTCTAATTTATAAGAGTAGTTCAGGATTTCATAATTGTCAATTATGTCTTTTTCTCTCAGTACTACAAGATGATTAGTAACAGTACAATTGTAATAGGGTTTTAATTCTCTTTCAATCTTTTTTGAAGGAAAGGAGGTCAGACATTTATTGAACTCTAGAGCAATTACAAAACAGTAGCTTCAGCTGCTAATGCAGCAAGCAAAAATGAAGGAGAAGAAAAATAAAAAAAACTCTTGAGATGCAGTACTAGCATGAGCTGCCATAAGGTGAGCTGCTTTGTTTGCACTTCGATGGATGTTCACAATCTTCAAATTGGAGTGATCCTCAATAACGAACGGAGATCATCATATATGCGACCCAACATAGAACTGTTAAAGTCCTCTGGATGCATGTTGCCTCTGCACCAGCTGAGCGTCAGTTTCCAACAAAGCAGGAACAAAATCATGTTCCAACGCAAACTGAATTGCCATCTTACATCCCAACACCTTGGCATGCTCAGGGCAAAGCAAACCCTGTAATGGCTTACCTCCACCAACCATGAAACAACCCAAACTGTCCCTTACCACAAAACCAATGCCTCCACATTTTGTAGAATGATTATAAGCCCCATCCACATTAATCTTACACCATCCCAAAGGAGGAGGAGACCAACGATGTATTCTCACAGAACGCTCAATAGAAGGTTTCAAATTATGAGCTCTAAAGTCATGCAATCTGGCCATTGACATGAACAATACCTGCCGTAACACTTTTAGTCTCCCAAATCCTACAATTCCTTTCCTTCCAAATACCCCAAAGCATATAGATCAAATCACCCAAATCCTTGAGAGATAGTTCATGAACACAAAAACTGAGCCACTCTAGCAAACCAAGATATGTAGTTTGAGGGCTGTAACAAACCAGAGTAAGCACTCCATGAGAATGAATAATCTGCTTAGTAAAAAGGCAGTCTCGGCAAAGATGTAACATAGACTCTAAGGCAGTAGAACAAAGGACACAAACCTGGGAATCTAATGCCACTCTTTTTGAAGCTAGTCGCTCCAAAGAAGGTAGGATATCATGACATACTCTCCATATATGCACCTTGGCAGAATTAGGAATAGCTACCTTCCAAACTTTCTTCCAAAAGCTCACTCCCAACAAAAAGTTGGAATGGACTTCTAGAGTTGGAAAGAGAAAACCCAAAACGGTAGGCAGACTTCACCATAAATTTACCATTCTTTTCCAATCGCCAAACAACTCTATCATCAATAACACTCGTACTTAAAGGAATGCTTAAGATAGCTTCTGCCTCCTCCAAGGGAAACACACCACATCCCCCCCCCCCCCCCCCCCCCCCCCCCCCCCCCCCCCCCTTCCCAGCATGATGACACAAATCACCAACTTGCTGCACCTCATTAGATACGACAACATTCTCAACTGGTTTATAATTAGGAAGACCAGGCACCCAACAGTCTGTCCATATATTAACAGATTCACCACTCCCTATCTGCCAATAAGAACTTTGCTTTAGAAAGTCTCTAGTAGAAAATAAGGCTCTTCAAGAAAAAGGAGTAGAAGCCACTTCAGCGAACCAAAAAGAAGTATCTGGAAAATATTTTGCTTTGTATATCCGAGCAACCAAAGAATTAGGATTGTTTACCACACGCCAGGCTTGTTTTGCAAGCATTGCGGTGTTAAAATCAGACAAGCTTCGAAACCCTAAACCACCCTCTTCCTTAGGATTACACAAAGCCTTCCAAGTTTTCCAATGAATCTTTCTCTTATCAAGAGCACTGCCCCACCAAAATCGAGCACACATTTGTTTCAAATCATCACAAAAAATCTTTGTAAGTTGAAAGACACTCATTGCATAAGTAGGCAAAGCCTGAGCAACTACTCTTATTAGAATATCCTTTCCCGCTCCACTTAACATTTTTCCTTGCCAATTAGCCAACTTCTTAGCTAGATTATCCTTGATAAATTGAAAAGTAGAAGCCTTCTTCCTCCCAATATAAGTTGGCAATCCCAAATACTTCTCATGAGACTCCACCACCACCTCCACTCCCAAAAGGCTAGCAATTTCATCCCTCATAAACTCCGAAACATTTTTACTAAACACAACAGAGCTCTTGTCAAAATTAACTAATTGACCAGAGGCCCGTCCATATGTCTCAATAACTTCTTGAATTTGGTAACAATCATCGAGTGAAGCACTAGCATAAAGCATACTATCGTCTGCAAACAAAAGATGATTTACAGCAAGGGCATCCCTACATATATACCTCGATCCGAGGCAATAATCCAAGCATTTGTTTTTGTTGCAATAAAGCAGAGAAACCTTCTGCTCCAAGAAGAAATAGATAAGGTGACAATGGGTCACCTTGTCTCAAGCCCCTGCTAGGTGAAACAAGTCCCCAGGGTTTGCCATGAACTAAGAAAGAGTATTTTACAGTGGTGACACACTGCATTACCATCTCAATCCAACTAGAAGCAAAACCAAAACGCTCCAATACCTTCATGAGAAAGCTCCAATCCATTTTGTCATAGGCTTTACTAAGATCAAGTTTCAGTGCCATAAAACCTTCACTGTCCTCTCTCTTATTATGCACAAAATGAGTCACTTCGTTCGCCATTAGAATACTATATGTGATCAATCTCCGGGGCACAAATGCACTTTGGAAAGGAGATATCAAAGACGGTAAAATCAACTTCAATGTGTTAGCAATAACCTTCGAACAGATCATGTAAATCACAATACATAGTGCAATAGGCCTCAAATCAGACATATGCTCTGGATTACTCACCTTTGGAATAAGACAAAAATGAGTAAAATTGATCTCCTTTAATAATTGACCTGTGCACAAAAAGCTTTGGACTGTCTCAGTAATATCACCACCAACAGTATCCCAACAATGTTGAAAGAAGAGAGGACGCATTCCATCTGGCCCCGGTGATTTAGTTGGATACATTTGGAATAATGCACACTTCACCTCCTCTTGAGAATATTGTGCACATAATTGCTCGTTCATTACCTGAGAAACACAGGGCTGTATTGCCGCCAAGGTAACATTCATCGCTTCAAAATCGATCTCAGAGGCAGTAACATAGAAGAAAAATAAAAGGTTACAACCTTCTCCATCCCCTCATCATCCTCACACCATTCACCCTCCTCGTTTTACAGTCCACAAAGTGTATTTTTCCGCTTTCTGTTTGTAGCTTTCCTGTGAAAAAAATTGGAATTTTGGTCCCCCTCCTTTAGCCACTGAACTTTGGACCGCTGCTTCCAGAAACACTCTTCCTACGAAAGAAGCTGTTAAAGGGTTGCCAACAGCTGCCTCTTCTCCACTACAACCGCTTCGGTTAGATGGACATCCAGAAGCTCTTCCATCCTTGCTCTAACTCCGAGCATTTGCATATGCCTTCCCTTGAAGGTTCTCCTCTGCCATTTATCCAATTCCAGCCTAGTGTAATTTATTTTCTTCGTTACTTGGTACATGAGTGATCCAGAAACATCCCTAACCCATGTTACCTCCACAACGCCATCACATCCAGTATTCTGTAACCAGTACGCTTCGAACCAGAAACGAGGATGCCTTGTCCTTGTTACCAGAGGCACCGTGCTAGCATGCAACAAGATTGGGACATGATTAGAGTCACTAGGTGACAGATGCCGCAAACAAGCATGGCCATAAATATCACACCAAGTCGGCGTGCACACCGCTCTATCCAAACGGAGTTGTGTCTCTGAATTCCACCACGTAGACTAAGGTCCATGAAACCCTAGATCCAGGAAGTCTCCATACCCTAAGGCATCACAGAAGCCTCTCATTTGCCTCTCCTCTCGAACTGGACCTTCCCTCTTTTCACTGCTATTGAGAATTTCATTAAAGTCCCATATGACGACCCATGGCAAGTTAACCAGGTCGTTTAAATCCCGTAACAATTGCCATGATCGATCTCGCTCAACCGTGTGAGCATAGCCATAGAAGCCCGTCAATCTCCATCTACGGTTACCAACACTGCAATCAGTAAACAAATCCATATGGTGTGCAGAAACAGTGCCAATTGCAGCCTTCACATCATCACTCCAAAACATTGCCAAACCACCTGACTGACCATCACTTAGCACCTTATAAGAATGACGAAACCCTAATGCTGCATGAAGAGCCTTGAAATCAGATAAAAGGCTAATTTTGGTTTCACAAAGGAAAACAATTTAAGGGTGGTTTTGAGAGATGAGATCCTTCAAAGCCCTCCTAGTAGTATCGTTACAGATTCCTCTGTAATTCCAACTAAGAATCTCCATATCCATGGCGACAATATTGCTTTCTAGAGAACTAGTGAGTAAACCCTAGCAGAGGCTTGCTAGGTCGGAGAGTTTTGTTATGGGATACTTTTAACAACTAGTAATTCTCTTTCAATCTATTTATTGCTTAGTCTTTTATACAAAAAGATTGGATTGCTGGTGGGTTTTCCTTTTAATGCATGCTGATTTTCTAATATTATTTTTCTTTTCCTAGGAAATATAGTGAGTGTACTTTATGATAAAGACATAGAAATAAAATGTGTACCACAAAATATATTGATTCATAGTCCTTTTATTTGCTAGGACATGTATTCATTGAAAATATTATATATCGATATTGAAAGACTGAAAATTATGTTTCATTCATCGCAGTTTTTAATATTTGTTCCTTCAACCTTTTCTTTTTCCCCATGTACATAAATTTCTGCATTTGCTACTGCTTAGAGGAGTGATATAAGCTTTGATATTTAACAATACATGATTAAATTGTGGTTCTCATTGACGGTAAACTCTCATTTATATATTTTCATTGTTACTCTCTGATTTGGTTTGTTTTTTCTTGTTACATTGATTCTAATGATTCTTTGTCTTTTATCTTCATGTTGCTTTGGTCGAATCTGTGAATGTAGCGTCTTGTGGAGTGCGGGAGCCATAGCAGTTGGATCGTTGCTAGTCTTTTTGGATCAGATGGATTACCTGTCCATTCCTGCTATTCAAATTAAAGGTAGTTCTACTTGTGGACAGTCTAGTTGTGGACAGTCACTACTAGCAAAACAACAATTACCCACAGGTTTTAATCTGTGGGTAATAAGACTTTCTCACACGGATTTCAGTGTGTGATAGCTTTTACCCACGGTACACGCACAGATTGAGTTACCGTGTGGTTTGGCGCGGGAGGGGCGGTAATACTCATCTCACACGGATTATGTTGTCCGTGTGAAAACGTTAGGCGGGCCCCACTATAATTCCATAAATATAAATTACCGAAATGGAACGTAATCCGTGTGTACTACTTTATTTCACACGGATTTCTGTACCAAATATATAAACTCAATTTCACACTGATTTATGTGTGAAATGCAATTCATACTGATTTCTATGTCAAAACTTATAACCTTATTGACACGGACTTCCATGTCAAATCCCTGTACTCTTATCTCACACTGATTTCAGTGTGTAATAGTGACAACATTTAAAAAAAAATATTTTTGCTAATTAATTTGCAACCTGAACATAATAATACTTTTATTCCTATACAATAAACATACTTCAAACATTTACAATGAAGTGCTTTACATTAAAGAAGCAAAGAAATTGTAAAAGATTTTGCATCCTCTTCAATAAAACCATGAGATTCAATGAGATAATGGAGACTGGGATTATAGGCTGCAACCATACCCACTTTGACATTTCATAGCAATTGTTATGTTACATCACTTGCTGTAATCCACTAAAGTCTACAAGAAGAAAGTTTGACAAAACAGACCACAAGTACTCTGTCCAGTAAACACAGTTTGGGCGTTCCAAGTGAAAACCAAGAAACTTAGTATGACTTTGCTAAAATGGCAACTTCCTCTGCAGGATTGCCAATCATCAAACATGTTTTACTCCCATGCGGCTGGTCAAGAGGAAAACACCTTATGGTTGCCCCTGTTTCTTCTTTCACCTTCAACTCATCTTTGTCACTGTACCAATATGGCCATAATTAGAGCTTAATATTAGCGTCAGAAGAGCAATTCACACTAGTCGACATCATGCAATTCATACTATAGAATCAACAAACCCATCATGAAGCTAGTTATTCCAGTTTTAAATCACAAGTAGTTCCCTTTTGGATAAATCCAAACTTATCTGGATCAAGTTTCACCTTTTTTAGATTTTTTAGGAGAAGTGAAGACTCTTTTCCACTTTTCCATTATATTCCGGTATATGTATTTTGCTTTTTCTACGTTAGGCAGCGCACCTCGATATTTGTAGAAATGCGCTTATGATTCCCAATTTCATGTTTATGGGTAGATGAATAACAAAAGGTCTTCTACTGTATTTATATCTATTGTATATTTGCCTTCGACAATTAACCTCTGGTAATAAAAACTCTATTCCAACATAAAAAAATAAATAAAAAAATTCGTATTTCCACAAATAACTAAAATGGTTTCATCTCTATTTCTACATGCGAAAAGCCAAAAACTTATAATGTCACTTGGAGATCATGTGAGGAGATTTATTTTGATAAACCAATCAGAGTATCATACTCTAAATCAGTTGGCAATAAGTGGAGATGTCCAACCATATAAACTCTTAGGCAAATTTTTATTTAAAATACACTTCGCATTCTAAAATGGTCCAATCAGGTGACACATTTTTCAAACCAAACACATAAACAGTGAAATTTCTAGCTATTTCTTTATTATTTTTGTAAGTTTGTTGGTCAATTTTCTTCGGTTACACTATGTTGAACTTGGTGACATGTACTAGAAGTAAAATTATGATTTATCCATATTTGTAATAGCAAAGGGACTTCTATTGGTTCCATGGACAAGGGTATTCTTTATAGCAGTCACACTGGTAGCCAACTGGCCAAAGATAAGCCTTGCACTTGGCCTTTAGATAACCGTGAATTGCGCAGTTATTTGAACACTTGCTCTGATCACATTTGAACCACAGTAAATCAGGAGTTGTGTAGATTTCCTCGCAGATTAACGACTGGGCCATGGCATTTTCTGCAAAGATTTTATTCCAAATTGCATCATTCGTCCAAGTGGTTATATAAATTATAAATAAATAGGAAGCATTTTAACAGTTGCTTAAGCTATAGCTTATATGATAAATATTCATAGAAAAAAATAAAAACCAGAACATTTAATCTGCCATTGGTATTTGCTGAAATTTAGTTTCATGGCTAGAGAGACTTACGTGAAGTTGATAGCATGAAGAGCAAGAATATAAGACCAAATAGTGTTGTATCCATGCCTAGAACTCTTACTCTCGTTTTTTCTTACTTTGTTTTGGGTGTGTGTATATGCTATGGCTAGCAATGTTCCCTGTTTATATAATTTACATAATGATGAAAGATAACGCATATTACAATTTTAATAAATAAAAATAAGTGAAACTGACTCAAGCTTAAATAAATATGATATAACCGTGACTTTGCAAGTTTCTTTTTAAGGGAATTACAACAAGCTATATTAATTAGAAGTGAGGAGTGCATGAAGAAATGCAAACGCATCGAAAGAAAATCAATGAAATGAAACAAGATGCACAAGTGCATCTAAAATCAAAAAGTAACCAGAACATGACTAAATGGCGAAAGGCATCGAATTGCACTACATACGTTATTTAAGCAGTATAAATGTTGTAATGCCCCAAGTTGCACCTCACCAGCTTAAGCACGTCACAGTGCCACGAGTCTCTAAAACATAAACTAAACGCTCGATTTACATCCTAGAGAACCGCTAGGCATTTTGTTGAAAAACTTTTTGTAAAACACAATGGAAACTACAATTATTTTTGAGTTGAAAACTTGAATTGCTAAAATCTATTTCGTTCATCCAGAACTTGGATAAAGGCTCACACGAGGTATGGATTCAATGAAAGCGAATTCAACTGAGTTCAACATGAGGCTAGATAACAACAAGCTCAGAAACTCGAAGAAGAGAACTTAAAATAAACTCCAAACGAGGATTCATCGAGCTTTCGCACACCCAGCTCCGCCCGCTACTGTCCCGTCACCAGTGCACAGTACCTACATCCATACTGCTGTAGGGGTGAGCTTTCGTCCTCGCTGCTCAATAGGAACTCTAACTCGACTAGGTTTGAAACCAATAAACAGATTTTGGAGCTCAAGTATAAAAACATGCTTAAACCAAGTATTTAAAGGAAACGACACACTTTAATGTTTTTCAACTTGAAAACTGATGCATGATGCTTAAATAAACACGGCGCCAAATCCAAGTTTTTACCTGATGGCGGTCCCATAGACCCACTACACGACCTTACCTCAATTTAATTTATCACTAGGTAAGCGTAGCGAAACCGTCCACTACCTAACTACACACACGTACCGAGTCCGTGATTGCGGATTCTCGGACGACCGGCATAGCTAACCCTCCAGAGGTTTAGGGAATCGAACCCAAGGAAGTCAGTGCCTCTTTCACTCTCAAGCCATCACATTTCTCACGATTTGGTTAGTATGCATTGCATTTTAACATAATCAAACCATAACATTTAACATGCATAACATGATACAATAGACCACTAATCAAGGAGAGTCCTGAATCCCCTATTTGGATTCTAATACTTGCTCTCACGTACTCCGAGAGTCACGAACCTTCTGTTCCTCGGGTAAGTGAAGTCCTAGATTCCGACATTTCGACAGTTAATACCTCATTGAACTAATAATTGAAATTTCGATGATTACAAATCGTACGAACCAACTTTTCCTGGTTTGACTAGGAGTTGACCATGGTTTGACCAACCTTTCTTGGTTTGTCCAGATTGACCATTTTGACCATTGTTTGACCAATCGAGATTGGTTCGATAATTAACCCAAATTACCGAATGTTTACTTGAAATTACGATATTGACTAAGTATATATATTAGGTGCACCCAAATACCCAATACATATATATATAATTTCTTTCTTTTACTTATTATCAAACCGTAAAATACGCAAGCAAACAAATAACGATTTCACCAATGAACGATCCCACATTTACTTAACAATTTAATCGCATAGTAATTCGACAGGATTTACTATGGACACTCAATTCTTCCATTTTCATTCAAGGTGTGTCCAAAATTACTATGGACACCCAAACTTGACCATTTCCAAATATTTCACAACCAATACACAATTTCTTTACAACAGCCACAATTTCAAATACCCAATCAACCATGCAACCACAACCAAGTCAAAGTATAAACACCGATCTGGACATGCAGTCAACATTGCATAACCAACATTAGATTTCTTTCCCAATTCAAACATAAACTCCAAACTACCGAACCTCTAACAATTCCCAGATTCACTTGAAACAACATAAAAACACCATAAACAAAACATAACCAATTCAATATCACATCACATCAAGCTCGGTTCCAAAGCTTTAGATCACTAACACCGGAACAAAACGGAATCCAAGTTCGAGATTATAACTTCGAAACCGGAAATCCCTTGAACTAACCCAAACTCTGCTTTCCGGGCTCACTGCCGAAATTGGATTGGTGATGAACTGAGGGTCTCGAAGTGATCTACCCAGAAAGCTGCCTAATACCTTGTCTACAGTTGCAGACGAAGCCAAGAAAAGCCAAGGAGAGCCGGGAGAAGTCGCCGGCGTCATGGTACTGCAATGGAGGCAGAAGCAACCCAGAACCCAAAATGTTAGAACTCGATCGAAATGGAAAACTAATCTTGCTGGGGTGTAAAGCATGACGAGGAGATGAAGTTTCATACCAGTTACAGCCCAGACGGTGGCCGGAATCTGCAGAAACTCGCCGGAAAAGTTCGAAGTTTCTCACCGTTGGCTCTCCTCACTAGTCCCGTGCATGGATGATCAATGACCACAGGAACGTCGGCACTGTTGATTCGAAGTTTTGGGTGGTCGTGCGCCATCATGGGTTGGCCGGACGGCGTCCCCCCAGTCGGCTGTTTAGCTACAAGGTTTGCAAATCTCCTCACACAACTATGGCTACAAGGTTTAAAGGCTGATTGAAGATTTTTTTATTTCTTTGAGAATATGGTAGATTTCCAAGGGAATGATATGAGTCTAAATTTAGACTACATTTCACATTCAACATTAATGTCATATAAGTCTAAGTTTATCGGCCCTCAATTCAAAAATAATCATGTATCGGTGGCAGCTTCAAATAGATCATATTAATCATTCTTATATCGGTGACAGCTTCAAATAGATCATATTAATTCTCTCTCTTTTTTTTCTTCTGAAAATATAGAAAAAGGGAGAATGTGCACCAATATCAGCCATAAAATGACCAAGCCATAACAGATGATAAGCTATACGATTCAACTCCAACATAGTTTTGTAATATAGTTGGCTCTTCAGGTACTTCGATATTTTTCAACTGTTTCGGTCCATAATTCTGACAATTAATCTTATGTCAGAGTTCTGGTAGTGATGACCCAGTTTGAGACTGTAAAGGACTGATCCAACTTCTTTAGGAAATCAGGTTGGCTCGAATATTTGATCTTGGTTTAAAGGAAACGAAGGCAGCCCGTCTGCCAGGTTATTGTTGTTCATAAACGTTAAGCCTTCTGTGTAATTGAACAAGGCACTCTCTTGGCGACATGAGCAACTCGGCGTCGTGAGTGAAGTCATCAAACAATGTACACCAGTCTCCCAACGTCGGCCAAAATTTTCCATAACACCCTTTTCACTTAACTAAACAAAGGGAAGCATAGTGATTTTTATTTCTTTTCCACTTATCTCTCCATCTACAAGTAACTTATCTCTCCATAACACCCTTTTCACTTAGCTAAGGGAAGCATAGTGATTTTTATTTCTTTTCCACTTTATCTCTCCATCTACAAGTAACTTATTTCTCTACTCTCAACAACTGGCATTAGGCTTCTTCCCTCTCTCTCTTATAACTTATTTCATAACTGTTTTTCTTTCTTTTTTTTTCCTTTAAAATTGTACAGTATGTACGCGTGTTATATATTGATCTAATTTCGCTATAATAAATCCAAATTATCTTCCACGGATCAGTACCTCTTCAGGTTCCAAACAAACTCAGAAATTTTGTTGTTTTCTGCGCTGTTGCTAGAAACCTAGAGAAGAGCATCCTGGTTGAGAATCTCCTTACCAGCATTCAACTCACGAAGCTATTAAAAATGACGGACACTATGCTGCAATACATAATTGAAGCATTTCACATGTGTTGGTGAATTTTTAGACTTAAGAAGTCTTTATAATACCCTGTCACTGTCTCAAAAAAAAAATTTCGCAGGATATAGCATACTATTTACTGTTAATGAGAAAGAGGTCAATCGACAAAAGCCACACACATCTCGTTTTCAAGACCATAATAAGGCCGATTAGAACTAATGTCTTAAAATGCACGAAACGGCAACTACATATAACTATGTTCCTGTGTGCATTGTGTATGCAAATGCAGACATCTAAGTATAACATAATGACAACATGAAACATTCTCGGCAAGGGTCCCTGCAAGTTTGAGAACAAAAAAAATTATATCTCTCTTTTAATTTTTATTTGTATTTTTTTAATTACTGGAACCATATCTCTATGTCTCTCTACCACCCAACCCAAACTGCGGGTGCCAATATATTCATCTAAAGCCAGAATATGTCGTTACATACTCTTCCACTGCCATCTACAGACATATAAGAAGATAGCAGTAATACCCACAATGATACATAGAAATAAACCTACTTATTAGACATTCATACACGTACACATAGCGGGGATCCTCCTTTGGTACTACTCTAAAGGTGCTAGAGATACATAGAGTGGGCATAACGTGCATTCGCTTCCTAAAAAGAAATTATTAATTGTAAAGACTACACTAGAACGTAATTAAAAGACTATGGCAAAAACTCCAACCCAAAACTCAAAGCCCAATAAGGCAACCACCAAAGAAAAGTCCACACAAGGCCCATCAAGCCTGGTTTGGTCCAATCCACTGTCTCTATCTCCATGCCGCAGTGGCGGAACTTGAGCGTTGTCTTTGAGGGGGCCGGAATTTTTTGTTTTTCAAAGAAATTAGAAAAAAAAATGTCTATAAGCTATCGTTAATGATTTATTCCAAATTACATATAGTAAAAGAAAATTCTTCTTTCTCAAATTTTATATTGAAAAAGATAGAATTTATTACATAAATTTAATAGATTTACTGTTTAGCATTAATAGAATACATTTGCTAAGTTGACAAATAGAACAATAAATGTAATTACTATTAAAAGTTATTATAATTTACAAAATTAATGTATTTACTTTTACTCTTTTATCAAGCCTGCTATAGAAGGGGAGAATAATTTGTGGCGCCTGACGTTTAATGTTTGTGTGAAGCACACACTAGCCAATTATGCAATCCCAAGTCAGCATTATTGAAAGTTTAAAAAAATTTGGGGGGCCCATGGCCCACTCCGGTCTCAACTATGTTCCACCACTGCACCCTGCCCGTCATACAAAACAGTCCAGCTGAGCTTCGTCCGCCGCACGCCGCCACAACCTACACCACCACGGAAAACCCATCCTCAATCCAGGTCCTCACAACCTCACACCACAATTGATTCAAATCCATGGCACCATCGGCCAAGAAACTGTCAATAGGGATCGATCACCGGTCCTGTATAGCACAACCACCGCCTCTCACCAGCCCAACTGAAACCATCTGACAAATTAAGCCCCGAGCAAAACCCCTCTGACGGAGCCTCATGAGCAATAGCCATTGATTACCCCTCCAGCAGCTGACTCCATGACGGCGGTGAGGCCAGAGGCCAGCTCAGGAGTCCAGGCGCCGCGGATGAGAACGATTTCTCAAAACGGAAGATTCCGGCCTTCGGGTTTTCTCTTGGAGAGAGAGAGAGAGAGAGAGAGAGAACGAAGTATATCTCTCTTTTGATAGAAAACAAAAATAAACCATCAAGACCAATTAAAACTCCCACTTTGTTATTTGACCGGCAAGTAAGGGCTTTTAGGGTTTTGTTTTTTTTTTATTTCATTATATATTCTTGCTATAAATTACAATAATAAACCCACACACTTACAAAACCCTAGTAGTACGTTCTTTCTTCACAATATATACGGCATGTCCGCTCTTCTCTTTTCACAACAACGCGATCTCTCAAAATTATCTCGAAAGAATCAACAAGCACCAACAATGGTTGATTTTAAACATCTTCAAGAACCCATCAGCAACCAGACCAACGTCGCACTGCAGATAACTAAGCAGCTCCTTGAAACTAGATTCGATGGCAAAAACATGATCTACTCCCCGATATCCATCCACATCGTCCTTAGCTTAATAGCCGCCGGGAAGAACTGTACCTAGTTTCTTTCTTTTCTCAAGTCCAAGTCCATCAACGACCTCAACTCCCTCGCCTGCGATCTCGTCACTTCCGTTTTGGTTGATTCACCCACTAGAGGTAGGCCACGTTTGAACTTCACAAATGGCGTCTGGGTCGACGAGCCTGTTCCTCTGGAGGAATCTTACAAACAGGTGGTGTTCGATTCTTACAAGGCGGCTCTGAACCAAGTCGATTTCAAAACCAATATAGAATAAGTGAGAATTCAAGTGAATTCATGGGTCGAGAAAGAGACGAAAGGCCTCATCCCTCAGATTCTTCCTCCCGGCTCAGTCAACAGTTGGACGAGTCTCATCTTTGCAAACGCCTTATACTTTAAAGCAACTTGGGATGACACGTACTTTAATGAATCGAAGAAAAAAGAGCATGAGTTTCACCTTCTAAATGGGGACTCGGTTAAGGGAGTGCCTTTCATAACCAGAAGTACTGTCACTCAATCGATACCTTTGACGGCTTTAAAGTCTTGAGACTTTCTTTCAGGACGTATGACCATTGTTGGAAGTATAGGATCTGCTGTCAACATTGGTTGCTGTCAATGTTGGCTGACTACTGCAATTTGTACATGCATTTACACATGTTGTATTTGTTTGCTGTCAACATTGGTTGCTGTCAATGTTGGCTGGCTGCTGCAATATGTTCATACATCCACACATGCATTAATTGTCATTCACAAATGCATTAATTGTTTGTAACCTGCCTATATAAAGCTAGGATATTGTATCACCTTAACATTAGAAATAAGATCAAGAGGAATGATATTCTTCCTCTCATATTTCAATATGGTATCAAAGCTGAAATCCTCATAGGACCTGCATCTGTATTGTTCCTACAAGACTCTTGTATTCCTCTTTCATCCTCATTAAGATGACAGAAGGAGAAGGTTCACTCGTTGCAAAGACAGAAAGCCCATAAGGGAATCCAAATCAGCGTCTGTGCTCAGTGCTTCTAAATGAGTTCAACTACCTTCCTTGGTCAAGAGCCATCACTCTAGCTCTTGGTGGAAGATCAAAGCTCAGCTTCATCAACAACACAAGTAAGATCCCAGATGCCTCATCATCTGAATATGAAAGTTGGTTATCCAACGATCAACTTATTATGTCATGGCTCCTTAATTTAATGGAGCCAAAACTTGCAGAAATCTTCAGCTATTCAGAGTTATCTCGACATCTTTGGGATGCTGTCAAAGACATATATGGCAACCTAAACAATGCAGCAAGAGTGTTCCAACTCAACAAGGATCTTGCAGGGATTCAACAAGGTAATCTCTCATTTGTTCAACATCTTGGCAACCTAAAGGCCAAGTGGAATGAACTTGATATGTATAGGCCTCACACCACTGATGCCACCATATTGTTGAAACGAGCTAAAGAAGATAAAGTATTCCAATTGCTTGCAAGTCTGGGATCTGAATATAAGGATCTCAAAAGCCATCTTTTGATGACCCCAGAGCTTCCTTCGTTCACAATGGTATGCAACTCCATTCACCGTGAAGAAGTATGCAAAAGGGTGATGAATGTGAACACCAGTATTGGAGGGTCCGAAGCTAGAGCATTTGCTGCAAACAAAAGTATCACAAGCAACAGAACATACAAGGGCAAGAGGCCAGATATGAAGTGCACACATTGTGAACGCATTGGATGAGCTGGTATAGGCCACATAAGAGAGAGATGTTGGAGATTGCATCCAGAACTGAAACCTAAGTTCAATGAGAAGCAGAAGAATCAAAGAGGCACCACTCAGAGAAGCCCTTACATCTCTAATCCAAAGGGAAACCTTAGCAACACTTCTAAAGGTATGATGAACTTCACATCCAATCCAATAACTCTTATAAATGAGTTTTCTACATATCTTGAAAAGAAGCAAGGCAGTTTAGAGAGAAATGAAAATGGAAGCACAACTGCTATGCTTGGAAAGTTTGCTGGTTTTTTGGCGAAATCAAACATGGCTTCTTTAGAGGATATACCAGGTATTATTTGTGCCATTTCTACTGCTTTAGATGTCAGTAAGAATCATGATTTTTGGATAGTGGATTCATGTACCTCAGATCACATGACAAACAATTCTTCCATATTACATGAGTTTGATATCTTGTCAAAACCTTCACATGGCAAATGGCAACAATGTTCCCATCTTAGGAAAAGGAAAATTAAAGCTTTTTTCTGATAGCATTGAGTCATTTGTATTATTTGTACCATCATTCCCATTCCAACTCTTGTCTGTAGGAAGGTTAACAAACTTATTGGATTGTCTCGCTATTTTCTCTCCTCATAATGTTATTTTTCAGGATCGAGTGTCCAAGGAGAAGATTGGTGAAGGGTTCTTTCTAAATGGCTTGTACTACATATCAACTTTATCAAGCTTTTCAAAGTGTTTTCAAACAGAGTCCAAATCTGTAATACAACAACAATTGTGGCATAAACGCCTAGCCCATCCTTCCTTTCATATTTTGTCAATGTTATTCCCCAGTTTTTGTAAAGTCTCCCATAAGTGTGAGACATGTCATATGTCAAAATTTACCAGATTGCCTTTTCAAATCTCCCAATCCAGAGCAACTTAGCCTTTTGAAATTATACATTCTGATGTTTGGGAACCAGCATCCCTAGAATCATTTGATGGCTATAGGTTTTATGTCACCTTTATTGATGAATTTACTCGAACCACTTTTGTGTATCTTTGAAATTCAAGAGTGAAGTCTTCAAGTGTTTCCAAGATTTTCATAACCTTGTCACAAAGCATTTTTCATCAAAAATTTGGATTTTAAGGTCAGACAATGGCACTGAATACACATGCAAAATCATGACTGATTATCTTAGTGCTCAAGGGATTATTCATCAAACCAGCTGTGTGGGAACACCACAACAAAATGGTATTGCAGAACGCAAAAATAGAGATTTACTTGAGAAGGCTAGGGCCTTAATGCTTCAAACAAATGTTCCAAAAAAATTCTTGTCTCAAGGAATTCAAACTGCAGCTTACATCATAAACAGATTGCCTAGCAGTGTGTTAAATTTCAAATCTCCATTTGAAGTTCTAAAAGGCCGAAAAGTTGACATAACACACCTTCGAGTATTTGGCTGTACATGTTTTGTACATGTTTAGTCAAATCACCGAGATTAGTTTGATCCTACAGCTATAAAATGTGTGTTCCTCAGGTACTCATCTACCCAAAAAGGATACAAGTGTTACAATTCACAGACCAGAAAATTGTTTGTTTCAAGGGATGTTCGTTTTGATGAGTCTGACTCTTTCTTTCAGTTATCTAACAATGAACCTTAGGGGGAGCATATTTGTGACTTATTTCCCACTCCAATTCATGTTGAAGCTGCAATAGGCACTCCTAGTTCACCACAACTAGTTCAACAATTTGCAAACACTGACGAGGTGCCGACAGAGTCCAACACTCAAGATGATCAACAAGTGATGCCAAACACATCTCAACCTCGAAGAAATCCACCAAGGATGAGACATCCACCAATAAGACTTCAGGACTATGAGACTTACACACCACGTTATCCTCTTGCACAAGTTGCTCATTCCATCAATACCTTATCTTCTCACAATGCTTTCCTCATCAAGATATCCAAAGAAACTGAACCAAGGAATTTTGAAGAAGCAAATCAGTCACCAGTTTGGAAGAAAGCTATGCATGATGAACTCAAAGCCCTTGATGACAATAGAACTTGGAGTATAGTCAAACTTCCCAAAGGCCAGAAAATTGTAGGGGCAAAATGGATTTACAAAATCAAGTTTAACTCTAATGGTTCAATTGAGCGGCATAAGGCAAGGTTAGTTGCTCGTGACTTCACTCAAACCTTTGGTGTTGATTATAAGGAGACTTTTGCTCTAGTTGCTAAAATGAACACAGTTTGAGTTTTGTTATCTGTTGCTATAAATTGTGGTTGGTCTCTATACCAAATGGACGTCAAGAATGCCTTCTTGCATGGAGATCTAGAAGAAGATGTGTATATGAGATTACCTCCTAGACACGCACGTGAAAGTGAAGCTGGAATGGCGTGCAAACTTCACAAGGCCTTGTATGGTCTGAAACAATCCCCACGTGCTTGGTATTCCAAACTGAGTTCGGTTCTTCTTGCCTCAAGCTTTAAGCGAAGTCATGCAGACTCCTCCCTATTTGTTCGACATGGCAAGTGTGGATGACTTAATCATCACTGGAGATAATGTGGATGAAATTAAGTCTCTCAAGTTAGCCTTGCACAACACCTTTGCCATCAAAGATCTTGGACCATTGAAGTACTTTCTGGAAATTGAAATGGATCACTCCTCGAATGGTATGTTCTTAAATCAATGTAAATATGTTGTTGATCTTCTTGATGAGGTAGGAATGAAGGAGAGTAAGCATGCACGCACTCCTCTTAGTAGCAGACTTAAAATAGATGTTGAAGGAGAGCCTCTTTCGGATATTTGTGTTTATCAACGTCTTGTGGGTAAGCTCATCTATCTCACCATTACAAGACCAGACCTCACTTACGCTGTGAGTTTGGTTAGTCAATTCATGCACTCTCCTACAACTCATCATCTACAAATTGTCAAAAGGATTCTTCGCTACTTAAAGGGCACAATTGATCGAGGAATTGTTATGAAGAACAACTTCAACCTTGTGGGCTACTCAGACTCTGACTGGGCAGGAAATTCCATTGATCGAAAGTCTACAACTGGGTACTGTACCTTCATTGGAGGCAATCTAGTTACTTGGAAAAGTAAGAAACAAACGGTGGTTGCTCATTCTAGTGCCGAAGCTGAGTATCGTGCAATGGCATCCACAACTTGTGAACTCATATGGTTAAAGACATTGTTGGGTGACTTAGGCATTGTATGCCCTGCACCCATAACTCTACATTGTGACAACCAGGCTGCCATGCATATTGCAGCCAATCCTGTCTTCCATGAACGCACCAAACATATTGAAGTAGATTGTCACTTTGTTCGAGATCAGGTTCAGTCTAAGCTTATTGAAACAGTATACACACGATCATGCGATCAACTAGCAGACATTTTTACAAAGATTCTCGCTTCCGCTCAGTTTGAACGTCTGCTTTCCAAGCTTGGCTTAAGGAACTTCCCTAATCTAGCTTGAGGGGGAGTGTTGGAAGTATAGGATCTGCTGTCAACATTGGTTGCTGTCAATGTTGGCTGGCTGCTGCAATTTGTACATGCATTTACACAAGTTGTATTTGTTTACTGTCAACATTGGTTGCTGTCAATGTTGGCTGGCTGCTGCAATTTGTTCATGCATCTACACATGCATTAATCGTCATTCACACATGCATTAATTGTTTGTAAGCTGCCTATATAAAGCTAGGATGTTGTATCATCTTAACATCAGAAATAAGATCAAGAGGAATGATATTCTTCCTCTCATATTTTAATAACCATGATGACTTATTAAAGGATTGCCCACGCAACCGTAAATATGACCTCCGGCAGTTCTCTATGTTCTGGTTGCTTCCGGATGCAAGAGATGGGCTGCCGGCTCTGGCCGAGAGAGTTTGTTCCGAATCTGGGTTTCTAGATCGCTATAGATCGTGTGGGAGTGTTAGGGTGGGGGACTTCTTGATCCCAAAGTTCAAAATTTCTTCCAGGTTTGGAGCTTCGGCTGTTCTGAAGAAAATGGGGCTGGGGGATGTTTGTAATTCAATGGAGATTGTTCATGAATCTGTAATAGAGGTTGATGAAAATGGCACAACGGCTGCAGCTGCAACTTGTGGTCAATTGTATTGTAGCTCAGGCAAACACTATGAACCTGAAGAAAAGGTAGGCTTTGTGGCTGATCACCCCTTCATGTTTCTGATAAGCGAAGACATGACGGGAACAGTGCTGTTCATGGGGCAGGTGCTCAATCCTCTTGCGGGATGATTATCATTGCTGGAAGATATGTTTACAGTAGTTTCAATTTCTAAGAGAGTGAATTAGGTTTCGCTACGTTTCCTATAGCTAAATCTTATTTTCTAGTTTACTTCTTGTTCTCTTATGAAATTATCTCGTTGTGGACTTGCTGTTATATTCCTAATTAAGAAAAGGAAAAAAAATCCTTTGTAACCGTATCCTTGTTCTTTTTGGACAATACTGAGTTTTACCAGCACCAATATAAGCATTTGTCTTCAGGATCATTCTTCTAATGTTTGTGATAGAAACTATTGGCGTTTATGAAGCATATATTTTGAAAGAAAAAGAAAATAATACAGAGAACGGGATTCTTAGAGTCGAAATGACCATGCATATTGAAGTTAACCCGCTTGTAATTGTGGAGGTTTCAAACCCGCTAAATTTGAGTTATGGTGTTAGAATTGTTCAATCTTTTAAACGCTCTTTTTTTTTTTTTGGTTGAAAGATACTCTTGATTAGAGTTTACATCATATGACAGTGAATCTAATAGCCTACTCTATCCCCATTACATTTATAACTAACTTTCATGAGCACCAACATCTGTAGCGATTTGTAGCTAAAACTTTTGCATGTTATCATTTCATTCCAAAATATCTTCCACGAGATCACACCTCTTCAGGTTCCAAACAAATTCAGAAATTCTGTTCTTTCCTACACTATTGTTGGGAACCTAGAGAATAATTCCAACACTCATTAAAACTTTAAAACCGGCATAGAACATACTTAATGTCAATGAGAAAGAGGTCAATCCACGGAAGCCAAACACATCTCGTTTTCAAGAGACTGGAAATGGCGATTTCTGAACTTACGTCTTAAAACCCAGAAACCGGCGACTACACAAGGTTCTGGTGTGCATGGTATATGCATATGCAGACATTAAATTATAACATAATGACAGCATTGAAACTTTCTCAGACCCTAATTGCTGTTGGAGAAGAATCCGGCTGCCCAACTGATGAGGACTTTGACACTTCGAGCATAGGTGGAGCTTGTTCCAAACAACTTTGGGTATCATCACTGATCATTCCGATTGTCATCTTCTCCACTTCTTCCTGGGTGTATATGTGAATTTTGGAAACCACATTGCAGAACTCACTGCACCAAGAACCCATTATTTCCAGAAAGTTATATATAAGAATTAAAAGTTCAAACAAAAAATAAGAACCTATATCTATAAGAGTTAAATCAGTTAATCAGAAGCATATTCCGAAAATAAAACTTCAAGCTTGTTATATACATTGCATGGAGAGGGTTGTGGTCATTAGAAAACAGCAAGCAACTGAAGTTAAGAGATACAATTATGCTATTGCTTCCAAACATGCTAAGACTTTACCATGCAAAAGTTTAATTTAGAGAGGAGAGAGAGAGAGAGAGAGACTCACTGCCATGGGTCATCCCCAACAACCATGACATCATTCTCACTGTCAGTATACAAGATCCGCCATCCTTTATTAGGATCTCGTAGAAGGCCTTCCATGCTAAATAGCCGCTCTAGTTCGCTCAGCAGGTCACCATAGCCATTCAGTTTTGAGAGATCAATGGCTCTTCCCACTAAGCTGTCTTGCTTGTGAACCTTCAGTCAATATATGTAACGTCAGTTGGCAAACATATCCAAGACATGGCAACTAACAACCCAACTTTGGTGGTAATTATAGCATACCTTTGTACAACTCCTCTTACTAGAACTTGGACTTTGTGTGGGAGATTCCCCCGATAAGGAAAAACCAAAAAGTTTACATCCATTAGCAGTTCCATCAGCGCTGACCTCTTTCGGACTTTTTATATTTTTCACTAAAGTAGGAAGAGCAGAGGTACTTTCCTGTGGCTGATGCTCACTAGGTTTTTTTGGCCTTCCAATTTCATTTCTTGTAACTCCCATCTGAATAGAATATGGGTTTGCTTTGATACTCTCTCTGGGTAAGTTGGTAGTATTAGAGCACATCATGGGATCTTGGCCAACCTTGTGAATGTCACCATAAGGAAAATACATGTTTAGAAGCGATTCAGAACCCAGAGTGAACATATTCGGTTTGGGTGCCTGATAACTGTTGAAAGATGTGCTACCAAGATTGGACTCCCAATCGCCCAGATTGAAATTTGCTTTTCCTGTCAAAGATCTCAATGGGCATATTTCTTGACCTTGCAAGACTTTCGGAAATCTATTAGATTCCGCAAATCCTGTGTAACTGGTGTGGTGAGCTCTCATGAACTTGCCAATAGTAGCCTTCTGGGCTACATGTGATGCAAGATTTTGATGTGCCGAAGGCTGCATCTCAAAATCCACAGGGCTCTTTAATGTATCACATCCATAGTGGGGTGATATGAAACCCATATTTTCTTGACCTTGCAAGACCTTAGAGGATTTAACTGTCTCCTCAAAGTCCATAAGCCCACAACTTCCAGCTGCAACAAAATTCAGATTCAGAGACAACCAATATGGGAAAGAAGATAATAAAAAAATAAAGTTGCTATCTCACTGAGAAGTATTCTACCAGGAATGGAGTGGTTAGGTGGGAATGCCTGCAGACTTGTCCGCAGTTTCTTCAATCTTGGAGAAGACTGAATGCTCAAAGGTGGGAGAGAAACAGATGGATCAATCTCCCACAGAGAGACTCGTTCTTGATGATCATTTCCTATATCGTCATCCCATCTCACCTGATAAACGTCAACCAAAGGGCGTAAATATAGAATTTTTATCACTGCATTAAAAGAAATAGAATTCCTGAATTTGGCAGGACTTTACAGCACGTGCATATATAGTGTATGTGTAGTCATGTAGACACATAATGACAAACCAACAGTGACCCTAAAAGCAAACAATCTTGCGTTTAAATCTTCCCAGTTGCAATCTTCTTTTCTCTCTCAGAAAGATATGCAAATAGAAAATTCAAACTTTCATGCAAAAAGGAACTTGGAAGTGGAGGCTATAATGACCATTATCCTAGCAAAATTTAGCGAGAGAAACACTTAATAATATGCAGTTCATTACAATAAAATAAGTAACACAAAATACACGGCATACCATCAAGCATCTCCATTTTGAGTTTGGCCATCGATAGGGATCCAAGTCACTGATGCCAGTCACTACACCACTGCACCTACAAGAAACCAGAATCTACATCAATAAAAATGTGATAAGAATAACATGCTGGTCATGCTAATTATTCAACTTATAAGAGACCTTCTTTCTGGTGAATCATCCCTATCAAATCTCATTTTGAATCTTGTCCCCATGGTCACTGGATTAGCAATGCTTCTGACATATTTTTGGTAGGGAATAACAAACTCCGCATGGCTTGCCCTGCATTCAGCAATTAAAAGTGCATAAGCATAACCTAGCACTTGTGAAATTTCCAAGGAGTTGAGCTAAAGATAAGAAGCTGTTTAAGTATATGCATCTTATACATATGATAGGCTTCATGTGATGACTCGTTGATTAGTTGTAAAATATATATCCCCTGTTTCAAATTTAGAGAAAGAAAAGGATATTATTTTGAGCAATAGATAGAGAGAGGTCCTCACGATTAAGCATACAAAACCAAGTCTCATCTAAAGAGAGAATCATCCTTCAAACAACAGACGTTCAAAACCATGAGAAAGTATTTTATGGGTTTTGAAGTGAACATTATATTTATTTGCAGCTTGTCATGCAACCTAACTACTGCTGTCAGATCCACTCAGCCAAAATTATTTGGAGTGAACAGGAAAAGTATGCATTGCACACATTGAATACTAGGTATTTTGTTACAGAAGAAGATACGACAGATACACAATATATTATTCTTGTAATGAGAAAGATTTAAGAGGATGATACATAAGGTTTAGGAAAAGAAATGAAAGAAAAATTGCTCTGAATAGACTCATATTTCTATTGATTTTATCAAAATACCACCAGAAAATCAAATACTATTATTGGCAAAGAGTCAAGTTGAATGATAGCATATGTCCATTTTTCAAGGGACCATAATACCTTGGACTGTAGAATACATGGAACATGCTCTTGGTGGATACAGCATTAGCAACTAGGGAAAGGACACTAGAATAAGAATTCTGGTTGCCGATAACTGAATCAGGAAGGCCATTTCTAGGCCGAACAGCTCTTCTAATGCCCAACCTAAGCTCTCCATTTTCACCCCTACAAACATCATCCGTCAGAAGTGACTTAAGATATCAAGGGCATCAGACAATGAACAGAATCAAGAAATTTTTTGTTCCTAGAAGGTACATTCGCATGATCGTGCTCATTTGTGTCATCAAATCGGTTGATATTAAGAATACACACAAGTTAACAGCTAATTACGTGGGAAAACCAGTTCTGGCCTCTGGGACATTGATGTGTATTCCAGCAGAACAAGATTTTAAAAATAAATTAATAATGTAAATACAATTACGTACTACAAGGGCAAAGCAGTGTTTTTACAATCCTTTGTGATATTAATAGCCCTTCAAAATGGGCAAACATCCTATCTATACATAACCTGATTGTATTCACTAAACACCATTTAAAAAATAATAATAATAAATAAATAAAAGGAGCCTTCAAATTGGTCAGGAAACAAATGTGACTGATTACTAAGCTGTGATCAATTGCAATATATTCAATTAAAAGTAATTACCTCAGAAAGAGCACAGCATCCCCTGAGACAAGATTCTTTTGGCTTATAAAAATACTCCACCCTGTGGTGAGCAGATGCCGCCGTGGCTGACCTGATGAACATTACAGAACAAATTGTATAAATTTAATCACCAAACAAACCACAGAGAGTGATGAGAAAATAATTTACCTCTATAAATATGTCGAAACCTCCATTCTACACCATGTAGGTCCTTTGCAACAAGCTCTTGAGAAGGCCTTTGCTGCTTATAATCCTAAGAATTGAAAAGGAGGAATTAATTCTTTTTGGTTCACGTAAAACTCACTAAATCAAATATCATAGTTTCAGGATAAAGACAAAAATGTGAATGCAAGAGAATTAGATTCATCAATCCTCACCAGAGGAGGGAAACAGTCTTCCGCAGCTCTGCGAGGAACAGAGAACCCTCCATGGGTACTGGTATCAGAAGCTGTAAGTGTTTTGCAAAACATGTGAGGGGTTGATTTTGTAGGTGATCCCCCATCCCCCTCATCCACCCCCAACTCTTCAAGCTCTTTGCCTTCCAAATTCATTCCTGCCGACTATTGAATATCCAAAATTCAACCTCATCATAACCCAAACTAAAAAAATAAATAGTATTCCAACACAAACCCTTTAATTCCACAGCAATAAAAAGAAGTGAAATAGAGTATAGCACCTCCAACAAAATTACTTTTGCTTAAAACCAAACATCATACCTCTGCCTGAGGAAGCAAAGTAACATGTGTATAGACCTCATCATTCTCCTTGTTAGCCTGTCTCAAAAATTCAAGAGACAACAAATTTCATTCACCAAAATCCTATGTGTAAGAGGCAGAATGCTTGAAACTCATATGGAAGTATATGCATAAACTAAACAAAATTAAGTTCAGAAGGCCAAAACTTTTACTCACAAGCAGCTGGACATTGACAACCTTGCAGAAGATCTGTGGCTGGAGATCAAAGTGAGGCTTCTCCATGGATGAGAAAGGAGGGGATGATGAGGCAACTTGTTCCAAGTGACCTTGTGGGAAGTAGACAACCACATTTCCTTTCTTGGGTAGTGAAATGAGTGGACCAGCACAAGCATGCCAAAGCTCCAAATAGATTGAAGAAATCACAGGAACTGATGATGAATTTGAAGAACATGAAGAAGTTGAAGAGGACAAACAATGAGCACAACCACCCTTGTCACAATCCCCATTACAATATGCATTCTTCTCCACCACATCACCCACTACCGTATGGTTCAGATCAAATTCCATGAATTGTTCACTGGAGTTGCTCAAACAAAAACTTCAGCTAATTACACAATCCCAGCAGCACCGGTTTAGAACAAATGAAAAGTTGGGTATCAGTAACCAAGTGGAAAAACTGGAAATGGGGTCAGATTATTCCAAGAAACTCATATTTTAAGGGGTACCCAGAAAGCTAAAACAGAAGAGAAGTGAGAAAAACATAAGAAAATCATATTTTGAGGCATAACCCAGCACCCCAAATCACACTAACCAAGCCACAACCAGAAGAGGGTTGAAGTTGAGAAGGAAAAGAAAGGGTATCAAATAATATCAAGAAATTCAAAGTAGGATTCCCCCACACCCATTTGCAGGTAGTGAGATGAGGGAGCAGCAGACATAGACAATTGCATATAGGATAACAAAAGGCAAAAATAGCCAATGTGGTGATGGCTTTTCGACTTCGACTGTTTAAGACAAGAGATGGAGAGAGAGAAATTGAGGGGACTGTGTTGGGTGGAGGGGACAGGCTAAGACAGTACATTGCCCCCACTCTCTCGCTCTTCCTCTCTGCTTTTGCCCTTGCCCTTTGCCCTTTGCCCTTTGCCCCTGGCTCTTTATCTTTTTTCGGCTTTTTAATTACTAATTTGAGTAATTTCCCTTTCCAGTTCTCACTGAACCACTGTAGGGGGGAGGCCCTCCACCAAGACAAAAGGAAGGTCTGGCAAGAATGAAAAGACAAAAAGGGGTTTCCGATCCCTTTATTTTTCTTCACAAAAAATTTTCAATAAAAAGGAAAATTGTCATCTTCTTCTGACTGAGTATTAATCAAGTTAATAAAGAAGACTGTCCTCTCAAATTTTAACCTATCGGTTTCCCTCCACAAAGGGGGGTTTTCATTCAATGAAAGAAAAGGTGAGAAAGGGAAAGAGCATCTTTCGTTTTTCTTTTTGTTTTAATTTCAAGAACATATGTAAATTATTGATTAAAAACAAACACATGTAAATTATGGTGAAACAAAAGTACAAAACTAGCTAGCCTAACCACACCCTTTACATCGCCTAGGGAGTATGAATAATGCAAGTGGGATTATGAGTTAGGAATAACTCAATCTCAATCTTATCAACAGTACAACTTTTAAAAAGAAAATATTATGTTCCAAAGAGAGAATAGATTAAGCTGTAAGCATACTATTAATCTCAAATCACATTTGAATAACTTAATTATTATGCAAGATCCAATGATTTTTCTAAAAAAATTATTTTTGCTTGGAGAGAAATCTGTCATAAAATGTTCATGTCATAAGAATGAATTATCCACTGATATTCATTTTATTGTCATATTTTCTCGTTAAGCCACATGTATCCAACAATCTCCATTTTGGTGCGATATAACCTTTCTCAATAACCATCATCCCTCAAGTCCTATAACGTTCCCTTACTTAATGCACGTTCAATCAGGGTTTTTTTTTGTCTAACTTGCTCCACTTAAGGCATACGAGTCGCTCCAACTATGAAACTCATTCAATCAGCACTATTTTTGAGTCTCTCACCCACTCCACCTTGTTATTACATCTTTTACATCTTTGAGTCGTACATTACCTTTAACATTTATTACACTCCACCTTAGATGATATATCACAGGCTCACAGCTAAATTTATCTCCAATACCAATTATTGTGCAACAAAATCTATTTGACCCACTAAATAACAATAATATCATCCTCACTTAACTATTTGGACAACACCTCGATTTTGTTAGATTTTGGGGTAATTTAGTTTATATAAGTACGCCTTAAATAGTAATATATATATATTTTTTTTTCGATGATACCTTAAATCGTTATTTGCCATCACCCATGTTCAGATAAAGCAACGATTAGTCTAGCTGGGAGTGTAATAGCGATTCAGTTGGGGTTAGGAGACAGTGAAGTCAGAAGCGAAGAAGCCATTAACAAAAACAAAACTCAGAGACATAGAGTTGTCACCCTTGACAAGGAAAAGGGACCCGGCCTCCCTCTTTTGGCAGCAGCACCTATCGTGGGAGTAAATCGTTTGTTCCTTCTTGTCCTAGTTGTTATGAAGAACAGTAGAAGAGTCATCGGTGATTCAGACCGCCACCTCCACCACCTCTCCCGCAGTCCACTCTCTTTTCCCCATAACCATCTCTCACGTCTAATCAACCTCTTTTATCATTAACAACCAACCCAGATTCCCCACTCCCATTTCTGCGCGTGTTGAAAATGCTCTGTGCATTGGAGGTGCGGAGTCGTGTGACGGAGAGGGAAGGGCGAGTGAGGGAGGTTCTGATTCGATCATAGGGGAAAAGATGATGCAGGAGGCCTGCGCCTTTGGCGCTGCTTCTTTAGCCCCACACATACATTCTCTCTCTCTGCGCCTCGATTTCTGTTGTGACAGTTTTGCCCTCCTGGTTTGTTGCATTTACCGAGATGCCTACGGTGGTCTGAGACACTGCCATGGAGCGCAGTCGCATTTACAAGCTGTACCCCTCCTCCTATCGCACGCCCTCTGCACTTGATGCATTTTTAATTTTGGTTAATTTCAAACTCATTTGACAACCGGCATATCAAATTTATTTTTTGGAAACTTAAGACAGTACTCAAGAATCAGTCATGAAAAACTTGATTGATTATATGAATACCAATGAATCCAAGAAATTCAACTAGATAAAAATTCACCCTTATTTTATTCAAAAATAATAAGCCTAAAAATTTTGAAAGAAACTCCGCAACCCGAGAAATTCACTCTCTTGCTTGAAGATGCAATTTTATTTATACCACAATTTCATCTTCAAGCAAGGGATGATCTTCGCACACCTTAGAAACCAATAAGACTATCTCTCACTGTTTGTAAGCCGTTGGAAAGAGATAAATATATATAACAAATCAAATTACAATTACCAAAACTTCTACGAAGTAATCATGATTTGATGAGTTAGAATAGTAGAGCTTAGCATTGGTGGTTAAAGTGGGGATCAACGACCAAGGAGGTCCAACCCTTGAACAGTCCAACATGATGATCTCAGAAGAGGATCAAACAGCCTCGGATCACCCTCCGTTATTGATCTCATACACATTTTCAACACTGAAAAAAAAAAATCAACCTAGCTCAATTTGGTGACCAGCCATTCCAAAATGCAATTAAATTTTTTATATTTATAATAAAAATTATAAAATTTAAGTTCATGACTTTCGATCTTAATTGTCATTATTACTTAAATTCATGACTCTTGATAGTTGTCAAATTATCATTATGTATCGAATATGGCATTTTTTTTTCTTCTTTCAATTGCTTTGGCAGATTTGTTTTTCCCTCTTTCTTTCTCTTTTCTTTTTCCTGATTCCCTAAAATGAGGGGGGAATGGGTAAGATTGGAAGAAGCTGCTTTCAAAAGCTCACATGCTATGAGAGGGATAAAAGACAATTTTGAAATGGACATCACATACATACTTGTCTCCCTGTTTGGGCTAGGAATACGTCAATACCAGAGTCAATCGGTCTGGTACAAATCAGGAGGCACCAAACTAGAGAAAAGGAGAAATAATGTAAACCATGTGGCCCTGTTCTACCTTTTTCTAGCTCGGTAGAAAAGAAACCCCTAGAAGGTAGTTTTGCATGCAACATTTAAAAAAAATAATAAATACGTCCTTGACGCAAAACATTAAAATTGACTAAAGTTATCCTATTTACTTTAGTAACAGATTTTTATTCTTACTAACCTAATTTGAATTGAAATAACAATTTTACCCTTAATCTAATAAATAAATTACAACCATTGTCATCTCTCTCTTTCTCTCTCTCTCTCCCCCCCCCTCCTTCCCTCCCTCCCCTCCAAGCCAGTTCACAACCTTCAGCTCCGGTCTCTAGTCTAGATTGCCGGCGGCAAGACGAGGCTGACGATGACGTCAACAAAGGTGATACTCGGTGAAGGCGCAGATTCGGTACCATTAATGGTGGCCGATGTTGATGGATCTACGGTTACATTTCAGAGCAAGTTTCATGAAGGCGTTGAAGTGAAAGAAGAGGGAAAGGATGGTGATGGCTCTGTCCCTCAACCGTTAGCCACCGTCGGCAGACCAAAGAGCATCGTGACAGGAAAATGCAAGCCAGGAGGTGGAATTGGCATAGAAGGTTACGATCCCGGCGCTGGCGGAGTTCTCTGAGGCCAAGTCGTTGAACGAGCTAGAATCAACGTCTGCGTACTTAAATTGGCTACGAAAGGACAGAGCTGGCTAAGCTGCAGAAGAAAGAAGATGACCATAACAGTTTTTAAGCTTATCAACTTATCCTTTAAAACGACACCGTTATGGCTTCTTTTCTTTTCTTTTTTTGTGATAAAGTAGTGTCTGAAGGCCTAGAAAGAAAGAAAAAAATAAGTCTGTTAAAGGGCTATTGGAAGGCAATAGACGCTTTGAATTGATGTAATCTCCTCGTTTTTTTCTTTAATCAAAGTTTTATTTGTCTAAATTTATGGAGATTAGTTCCTATTCCGACGACTAAAAGGTCTATTGGGGGGCAATAAACGTTTTGAATTGATGTAATCTTTTTTTTTCTTTAATCAAAGTTTTATAATTTGTTCTCATTCCAGGCAACCGAAAGTTCTATTCGTGGGCAATAGATGTCTATTAGGGGCAATAACATTTTTCTGGTGACCTATGAGATCTCCGACAAACTCTTTGGGGAATTTCGGCGAGGTTTTCAGAGAAGTCTGGTAGGCGGCGGTCGGTAACCGGATTCCGGCAAAGTTGGCAGGAATCCGGCGAAGTCTCCTATGGTTTCTCTCCCTTCAATTCTTTATTTCTCTCTCTCTCTCTCTATGTAACAAAGGGGTGAGGGTAAAATAGTATTACAAAAAAATATGGTGTATTAGGGAAGACCTCCTTAAAGTGTTTTGGGTAAGGGGGAATTAAAAAAACTTAATGAGGTAAGTGGGAAAAAATCCCTAAAATTAGGGTAAATGGACAAAAACCCATTATATGTATTTATTTAAATTATTTGTTCACCATATATATTCTTTTCACTTCAATTTTAATCAAATAATACAACTAGATATACGGACCAGAGGCCTTAATTGGTTACTCCTTAATTGATCTGAAATTTAGATAAGAGAGAATCAAATCCCTAATTCTAACCCAATTTTCAATACCCTCTTCCTTCCTCTCCTCCTCATCACTTGGGCTAAGCCAAGAGCAATGTCTACATATTAATATTCATTTTGAGAAAGAAACTTTTCATTTAACTTATAAGTTAGATATATGGGTGATAAAAAAGTTAGTGGGGGTTAAATAACAAAACAAAGCCGGGGTAGTAGACAATCATTCAGATAGTGAAATGTCACACCAAAGTTTCGTCGCTTAATATAATTAGAAGGAATGCTAGCAACCTTCTCATCCAACATTTCTCTCTCTACCTTCTCCATTCATTTCATGCCACGTGTATTCTACTATTTAAAAAATTCAAATAATTAATACAATTAAAAGACAATTTTTCACTTCCCTTTTTTACCCTTATTTAATTTCACATGCATTTAATTAAGTAATTAATTTTAGTTTCTCGACTTTTTTCTTTTTTCTTTTTGTGAATTCTTTTTATTTGCAATTTATATTACTTTTATGGGCTTACGTATCTATTTACATAAGAAATATGTACATATATATATATATATATATATATATATATATAACTTTACTCAGGTGTGGATATCCGCACCTAAGAAAAAGGTGTGGATTTCCGGTTTTGACCCACTTTTGAGTCACATTTTCACATCTTAGCCGTTCAGTTTTTAGATCCTAATGTATAGATCATCTCTACAAAATTTCAGCCAATTTGATGATCGTTAAGGCATCGAAAACTGCATTTTACACAAACAAACCGAATCTATCGAACCAGAACCGTTCGTGTTAATTGGTGTAAATTGCAGTTTTGAATGCTTTAACGATCATCAATTTGGCTGAAATTTGTAGAAATGATCTATACATTATGACCTAAAAACTGAACGGTTAAGATGTGAAAATGTGATCGGAAAGTGGGTCAAAACCGGAAATCCGCACCTAAGCAAAAAGTGCGGATGCCCGCACCGGGGAACTGTATATATATATATATATATATATATATATATATATATTTAAGAACATACATCAAATTTTTCTCAAAAAAAAAAAAAAGAATTGAAACAAAAAAAATAGCCAAACGTTTGCTTTACTTATATACATATATCAAAGAGAATGTTAAAAAAAAATTATATAATCATTTAATCTAACATGTGTTCTAACGAGAAGGAAAAAAATGTTTGCAGCTGCCATGTTAATGAGTTTTACCATTTTATTTTTTGTTTCTTTTTGTTTTTTGTGGGTTTTATATTAAAATATATTTCAAAAAAGACTCAGTATTATGGAACATGACCAAATAAATGAGAGAAAAATTTTCATTGAAAAACTTAGGAAATATAAGAAATGAAAAAAAGTTAAAAAAACAAAAGAGTCAAGAGTTTTTTTTTCATATTAATATAGAGCATTTAATAAGGTCAAACATAAATAAAGACAAAACATGGAATGAAATTAGTTAATTTTTTAAGGTAGTAAATACATAGATTGTAATCATAAATGAATCCACATGGCACAAGATAAGTGGGAAATGTAGAGAGAAAAAGATTGGAAGAGAATGTTACTAGCATTTCCCTATAATTAGAGAGCGTCAAAACAAAGTCTACACAACCAAAGTGTCAATTCCTTTGAGTGAAAAATAGGGGACGCATCATGTGCATTATTTGTGCCCGCCCAAGTCGCAGTAACTTTCATGCCGGTAAACTTTATGTGATGCTTTCCGGTTTCCACTCACAGCTTGACAAACACAAAACACTAATCCATCTTTATCTTTATTCTCACTCACTCTGCAGTCGCTGTTTCCAGCTTTGCTTTAATCAATCTTTGTTTGTCTGGTGATAGGTCATGTTGGTTGTTCTCTCTCTCTCTCTCTCTCTCTCTCTCTCTCTCTCTCTTTTTTTAACTTTAATTTTGTTTATACTTTATAGATAGAGTAGTTTCGAAATTCTCATCATCTGCATCATTATCAATCATCTCTTTCTTCTTTGTTTCCCGCATTCATCGTACCCTTTTCTCAGGCTCACACGTCCATATATGTCTCCCTCTCTCAGTCACTCCCTATGCCCAAGGCTTTTCTTTTCTATAATCACCAAATGACCCTACCTTGCCAAAGATAGCCACCATGCAGCACTGTTTGGTTGACATGTATGCATCCCCACTCAAACGTGATGGATTTTTCCTCTTGGGCCAAATTTCGAATTGTAGGAATAGTGCCCTACTAGGGAAATAATGAATGCAAGTAGAGGTTACTTTTATATTTTCTTTCTACCGACATTTTACATTTCTCTTAAACCAAATATTTGCAGCAAAAGAATCATTCAAAAACACATAAAACTCCAAGAAGCGCAAGTAAACCCAAATGAGCCAAGCACCAAAAACCAAACAAGTCCAACTGTTAAGCCGCAACCAACCATCTCAACAAGATTCAAACATAAACGATCTCTGAAGCCACAACCAAGAACCAACCACCGCGAGTTATGAGTTATGATCATAATTTTACCTTTTCTGCTAAAAAAATAAGAATCTGATATGTAGACCAGATTAAATATATGGTAAGATTTTGAGGATAAATTTAAGCTTTGTGCTGAAGCACTTATTACTTTGATACCACACGTACGGGAGTGGCCTTTTTTCCTTGTGAAATCTTTATTAAAAGGAGCTCAACACTTTGCAAAGCCACACACACGATTACCAGCTGCAAGGAATCTTTATCAAAAGGAGCTCAAGACTTTGCAAGGGCCAGAGTCACACACACGATTTACCAGCTGCTGCTGGGAACCTTGGTTACCATACATTGAAGCTTTGCATGGCGGGTCCATTTTTAGGGGGCAAATGGTATCCCCATGATTACAAGCTTGCAGCAACTGGGGTCACGGATTCATCATATTTCATCGATAGGATAATACTAAATTTGAAAACATAATTATAGATTAGAAGATCTTGTTTGCTTGAGGCTAAGATCTGTGCTACTGCAGAGTCTCCATTTAATCATGAGAAGAGGAAGATAAGCAAACTAGTGCGGGTAATAGAGTTCTTGTCATCCCCGATTACGGATATAAAGTGCATCAGTCTGTTCTTTACTTCTTTATAAGAAAATATGGAAACCCTAAACCGAACTCTAAACCCTAAAATCCTAAAGTCCAATCAAGAAATAAAGATATTTACTTCTCGGAGCTGTTGGCACCTAATCCGATTACCTAGCCCTTTATCACGTTTGGTGAACAATCACTTTATCATTTTGATTAGTGGATGAGTTTTTGGTTGAATTAATCAAGGGACCATTTTGGTCTGGTTTGCTGCAACCGACGGGCGACGGCTACATATGTTTGGTATGTTGTTCCATCATATATACTTACGAAACCAGAATTAGTTTCAATCCCTTTACATGGTACTCAACAAAACCGTAAAAGAAATAACGTTGTTTATGATGGTTCTTACTTGTCAACTGAAGTCATTATATTGATGTTTTGGAATCGATATATCAGATCGACATGTAGGAACCTGTGATCCCTTTTTATGCGGCCATTATTTAGGAGACGCATGGATAAGGAAGACTGATGATTAATCAAATGTACATTAAAATCAAGACTTATTTGAAAGTGAAACAATCCAAAAATCTAATCAAGCTTGCACACACATACAACAAATTAACAAAAGACGTTTGTCATGGAGTTTTAGTAATACGAGTTTGGCTACAAAGTCTTGATACGTTCCTCAGAGTTTTAATACGGCCACTCATCTTAGTTAATGCATTAGGGCCCTTGTCAGATCGACCCAGGTTTCCATTTTGTAAGGTATTCAGTCATTATCAATGAAGATTTCTTTTGATTGGAACAAAGAAAAATGAACAAAACTATGGACTGTTGGAGAGGAAAGATCTCACATTGGAAAAGTGACAACCCTTAGCTAATTGTACCGAGACCTTTTGTGATTAAAACCCAACACTTAACGGGTGATTAAATTAAGACAGTATCGGTACAATGGTGGGCCACGGGCCACACTTGTCGCTGTTTAACATGGTATCAAAGCGGACCGCTCTTCAATACGTCGCCATCATCGACCCGGATATGGGTTCATTCATTATTTGATTCACTAATCTCCTATCCAATCATGGACCTAGTTTGGGTTCATTAAATTGGCCATCGGAAGTTTCCGATTGGATTATTGTCAAGTGTCCAATGTGGGCTTTGAATTGTTATGTGATTGGTCAAGTCTCTAATGTTGGACTTTCGACCTAATTTCCAATGTGGAATTGGGTCTGTCAATTAATTCCACTTGCATACCTAGAGCTAGGTTGCATGTGAGAAGGCGTGTTGGAGAGAAAATATCCCACATTGGAAAAGTGACACAGCTTACCCAATTGTACCAAGGCCTTTTGTGATTAAAAATACGTAACGAGTAGTTAAGCTGAGACAGTATCGGTACAATGGTGGGCCACGAACCACACTTGTCACTGTTTAACATGGACCCTAATGGAGAGCGATATAAAAAAGTTCAATAGATGTGAAGTTCACCGCATTGCTCCATTTTAAACTCTAAAACAACTATGGATTTTGTTGTGGTCTTTGGAGGTTGGGCCGGGCTTAGGGAGTCGGGCCCTTGTTGGTGGGCTGTTGTTTTTAGTTGTTTAATTACTAGTTATTTTGTTCTGCTGCTTTTAAGTTGTGTTTTATTTTCAATAAGTCCCTACCGAGTGCAGGTAGGAGTATGTGGGTTTGGTCCTGGTTTGTGCACTCTGTGTGTCTGGTCTGCTCTAAGTTGGTGGTGAGTTCTTTGCATTGGCAAATGGTCGCAACCTTTTAGTAGCAGTTGTTTGGACCCAAAATGAGCATTTTGGCCTGACAAGGCACGTCTTGGAGAAATCGAGCCAATATCAGTGGCTCAAGCTATATATTGTCGACAAGTTCGAAATATATATTTAGAGGCTAAATAAAGCATACTATGGAAGCGTGGAAATGAAAAGTCAACTTTAGCATATTTTCCTACTTCGGCTAGGAGAAACCGAGCTAAACAAGGAAGGAGAGGCGGCAGACTAACCATCCGAACTTCAAATGAGTTGAAACTTTCCAGATTCATTCTAAACATCTCAATGATCATTTCTTATGAAGAGTGCTAGAGCTTGTTCGAAGTGGAAAACCTTCAAACAATCAGTCCAATTTTCTGCAGAAGCAAAACTGAAAAACTGGACCTGTAAGGAGTCCAGTAGCAATTTCGGCCCAACCACATGGAAATAAATTCTGAAATTTTACCACAATAATCTACATCCATGGTGGATCATTTCATATGAAGAAGTCCAAGGTTAAATATGAATTCTTAGTGGAGATAAAAATCAAAGGAATAAAGAAGTGTTAGTGCTCTCACCTAACAAAATCCACTAAGTGTTAGTGAATTTTGCCTAACAAAATCCACTAAGTGTTAGTGTGCTCAAACCTAACCCACTATGATTTGTTTAAAGGCCAAATAGTATTGCTTGGAAGCCTATATATAGAGGCTACAACAAGTATCATCTCACCAATTCACTCATCAAAACATCTATAAGATGATCTAAGTTCTCTCTAGAGCAACCTCTCTAAGAGCAATTCCTCTCCTTCTCTTTCTCTTATCGGTGATCACACTCTAAGTTCTAGTCTCCTTAGGAGCCAACTTTCAGTACCACCAAATCCTCTGTCAAAGTGCTTTGGTCCTAGTCTCCTTGGGAGCCGACTGTAGTACCACGACCACAACGGTTACGGAACCAGCCAAGCAAGGGTAACGCCCTCGCAAACCAGCCAAGCTAGAGTCACGCTTTAGCAAGTTCTCCTCACTTCCCAGTGGTTTTCGCTCTGCTCGATCTACAACATCGAGTATCGATTGTGATTTTGAAAAGGCTCAGCAAAAGTCCTCGCCACGAGGCACAAAGAACCCCACGACGAGGTTGGTGCTCTCCTCGTCCACAATCGCTCAGAAGAAGTCAGGTCAAGGGACACCCTCGACGACCGCACCCGAACGGTGCTGGCACGCCCACACAAGAAAAGAGACTGTTGACCAGCTCAAGAAAAACTGGAGCCAAACATTTTGGCACGCCCAGTGGGACCTACTGCGAGCTGTAAACCACACCACTATTAAGAAGATGAGGTTGGTAAGGGGTTGTGAAGCATAACAGAATAGGTGAAGTCTCTTTTGTTAATATTGACCTAAACTCCTTATTGGTGCCTAGTTCAGGTCCATTAAGGTTAAGGGCGGTTTTTATTAACACTTGTTGAACTGTCTTCACACTTATGATCTTTCTCATCTTAGTAAGTATAGCCTATGTGAAATGGTGTCTAGAAAGGGGACAACGTTCATAACAGGCTATTGAATCCAGAAGTGCGTGCAAATGGGCCTAAACCACTATGTGGGAGTAGTTCATGCCAAAATGGATTCTGCCTCTTTTGTTCGCCCTCCCCCACCTGGCCATTTCAGTAAGGTTGCCCAAAGGATTTGAAAGAAAGTTTGTGTCTAGGCGACTATACTTGGGCCGCAGGTCTAAATCTTGATTCACAGTGTCTTATTGAATTCAGCTACTTATTGAATTCAGACTTCCAGAAGCCATTGGGAAGTCAAGCATAAACCCTTATCAAAAGGTTTACGTTAACTGCCCGAAACATAAGACCTCCAGTTACAGACCGCACTCGCGTGCAGACTGTCGTGGTCTTTCCGAAGAACAGGTAATCCAAACATTTTCTTCCCACCCTCCATCGACAGAGATGTCAACTGAACGAGGAGGAAATAGACATCCTACTACTGAAGGCGAGCAAGTTCCTGCCGCCCAGCCTAATCAGGCTGGCGATACATCTAGCATCACCCAGGAAGCCGCGAGCGCAGTTACAACTATTGACTTTGTGCCTATTCTCGTTCCAGAAAATGCGACCATAGAAGAGCGGCTTAATATCCTTCAACAGAATTCTGCCGCATACCATGAGAAGATGAAAAAAGCCTTTGCGGAGGACCGTCGATGGCTTGATGAGTTCACATTCTCGATCAAGAGGCTTGAGCTAGGGGCACAACAAACACAAGGGCAATTGGATGGCATGAACCAAAAAATGCAGAAGAACCATGAAGAGCTGTTGGTCGCAAGCAAACACATTGCTTTGGAAGTCGCGACGATTCGCAAAGAAGGATCCAACGTCGTAACCCAGGTGGCCATGCAGAAGGCTGACCTCGATCAGGCCAGAGAGGTTCTACATAAAACACTGGGAGATCCTAGTGCCATTCTAGGCTCTCTAGGTCAGTCCCCCATATCTGTGAAGTACATACCACCAAATGCTCGCGGCGGCAGTACATCCACATGCGCTACTGCCGCATCAGTCAGAGGCAAAGAGACTACTCTGGCAACGAGTGGGAAGAACAACGCCGCGTCATCAGTCACGCAAGGGACCAGGACTTTGAAAATAAATGATGGGGCCTTTGTTGATCATAGCCCGTTTCCCCAATATGACAGTGACGGAGTTGAATACGTGCACCACGATCCACCTCCAGCAAGCCATTATGGTATCGACCGGGTTGAAAGTCCAGCGAAGGTCACCGTAACCACAAAGGGTCAGCCAGCAGTGGGTTTTGCGTCACAGACGTCAACCCGACATAAAATGACCCACGGAGGCGGCATGTCTTTGGTTAATCAAGCTTCACAAGCACCACCGTTGATCTGGTCAGTTGAAGATACAGTGGTTCCCCCACCTCCTCCTGATCCAAGATATGTAAGGAGAGAAGAGGTAGAAGCAATGATCAGGGCCGCGAACCAGAGACCTAACTTGGAGGAGGCCTACCAGGGGCCCTTCCCACTGCATATTACACAGACACCTTATCCTAGGGGATATAAGAACATTACGTTCTCTACTTTCTCGGGAGAGGAAGTCGAAAATGCCGCAGCCCATTTGGTTAGGTTTCGAGTACAGTGTGGCCAGTACCAGAACGATGATAATCTGAAGTGTAATATCTTCGCTACTTCTCTATCGGGGTCTGCCTTCACCTGGTTCACTAAGCTACAACCGGGATCAGTTACGAGTTGGCCCGCGATGGAGAAGCTATTCAAGGAAACCTTCGGGACTATCGAGCCGGAGGTAGATTTGGCTTCACTCACTCAGATGGCTCAGCAGCCAACTGAATCTGCTGTCATGTACCTTCAGCGCTTTCAGATCTAGAAAGGAAAGTTGAACGTGATTCTGCCGGAGAAAGAACTGGTGAAGTTGGCAATCAAAGGCTTAGAGCCCCGCCAACGCAAAAAACAGCATGGAAGCATGTTCAATTCCATGGGGGAACTGATCACAGAAGTAGGAAGTTTCGAGCACTTGCTCAGGGAAATGGACGCTATGAAAAACGCCTCAAAAGGGACATACATCCCAGGGAAACACCGAATAGTGGCTGCGCTCAGCCATCAATCTAGTCCCTTTGATCCTTACTACAAGAGTGAGGAATCTAGTACAACAGAGGCTGACGAGTCTGAAGAAGACGAGATTGCTGCGCTGGAACTCACCGGAAAAAAGGCTTCAACACTAAAGCAACTGAAGCTGTGCAAAGAACCGGTGAAGCTCAAGTCGGTGGTTTTCACCAAACCAGAGTTCGCAAGTTATACTTACGACGCGAACAAAGCGCATGAAATCTTGGATGAAATGATCACCGCAAAGATGGTGAAAACCGACTTCGGCCCATTTCCTAAACCAGAGCAGCTAAGGGGGAAGAAATACTGCAAACTCCATAATATGTGGAATCATAATACAGCCGATTGTGTTAAGCTAAAGGATCAGATCCAAATCTGGTTAAATAATGGTAGTTTGCAAGTAGAGGCACCAACAACAGCAGCAGCGTTGGTGGACCTAGATCCCTTCCCAGATACCGGCATCAACATGGTGGACGTGGCATGGGGTGAAAAAGATCAGCAGAATCAAAGTCCAGACTATGCGGTTAAGGATTTGATAAAGGCTGGAGACAAAGCCGTGAAGCGGGAATCCAAGACTCGTTTACCCATTGTCCTATGCTCGCGGTGCAAGGAAGAATGTGACACTCAAGCCCTGCATGAGGAAACATCCCAAACTGTCCAGTTTGGATCTCTGCCGCCAATACGGTTAGTATCATCCTCTAGAAACTTCCAACCATGCAGCCCAAGAGTACACAGTGGTTTAGAAACTCCTACTCCAAGGGACTCAAACTTATTCAAAAAGTTGAAGACTGCGAGGGAAGAAGGGCAAGCAGATAAGCGGCAAGGGGTTTTTACCAGACCTTACATTCCGCCAGTGTCAACATCCTCCATCAAAGAAGGGAGATGGTATACCCAAAAGAATGGCAAGGCGGTAGAGATGAGCTCTTCAAAGAAGAGAAAACTCCAACGAAGGTTTGGAGAAGCAAAGCGAACTTTGGAAGCACTAGATCAAGGACTAATCAAACCATCGCAATTACTGAAACCTCCAGAAGAGTATCAAAGACAATTGGAGGTACTGGCCTCCGAGAGATTCGTTTCCCCGCAAGTTCAGAAATTGCAGCCCAAAGTATTACGCCAAGGGCAAAAGCCATGTGCCCCCAAGATCAGCGCTCAGGAGAAATCCCTAGTTCCAGCGAGGCAAGAACCGCCGCCAGCTCGTAAAGACATTGTTTGGCGGCGAATATCTCGTGAAGGAAGCAATAGCGAGCCTTCCATCTTCGACAGGCTGGGGGGTAAAGACAATCGGTCCGTGATTGTGCAGAAAGTTCAAAACTTGGTGGTCACTCTCCCAGAGGAAGTGCCAGGGACGAAACAAATTTCAGAGTCACTGAACCAGATTCCTATAGTACAGGAGCACGAACAAGCCAAAGCGGTGGTCCCAGCAGAGAAATCCTTGGTTGCTTTCATGGTTAAACAGTTTAACGCTGATATCCCAGCAGATGAACCCAAGCTCAATCTTGATGATGACATGGACGAAACAGAAATGGTGGATATCTCTTGCAATATGGTTTATGTGCTCCCTGCTAAGTATGCCTTACCAGTCGCTGCGCAGGAATGCATAGAAGCTGAGGCAATTGGAGAACAGCAGTTGCAGATCACTTCAGCCGCAACAACGCCGGTGAAAGAAGCAGTGTCCCTTGAGACTGAAGATGCTAACAGCAAGAGTTTCTTCATGAGCTTCACAAGACCCACACCTGCCATGGTACAACACATGCGACCTTTGTATATCACAGCAGAAATTAATGGGACTAAGGTCAGCAAGATAATGGTTGATACCGGCGCGGCTGTGAATGTCATTACTACAAGGACCATGCAGCTTTTGGGAATCAAGAAGGAGAAGATCCAATCTACCTCTCTCACATTGAAGAACTTCGCGGGCACAGTAACTAAGACGTTAGGTTTACTGTTCCTAAAAATCAAGGTGGGTCCCTCAGAAAGCGTTTATGCGTTCTTTGTTACGGATTGTTACGCGGCCTACAGTGCCATCCTGGGAAGAGATTGGATTCACCGAAGCTATTGTGTTCCATCAACACTCCACCAAGAGCTGATTATGTGGAATAGGGTGACAAATAAGGCTGAGATAATTAAAGCAGATCCCCGCCCTTTTTCTGTTTCCGCGAATTACGTAGATGCCAAGTACTACTTGGAGCCAATTACTCCATTGCAAGTCGGTAGCATCGACAATAAGGGCCGCCCCACAGGGGTGACGGCTTCTGAGTTGGCACAGTGGGGACTCACGCTTGCAAAAGAAGACCTAGCGAGGCCCGGCCATGCTGTGCCCCGCACAATGGGTAATTAATGGATTACGACCTTCCAGAGGAAGGGATAGAGGCCTTCCATTCCTTGTACGAGAGGCTATCCTCATACTTGGTGGAAAAAGAGGCCTATGATCGAGTTGCGACCTTAGAAATTGTTTATGAAGAGTTCATGGACCAAGAAGAGGAGGAAGAAGAGATTCAGCTTGCTCCAGCGGCATTGGATGACACACCTCCGAAGGTTAGGGACCCTACTGAAAAGGTCAATCTGGGAACAATTGATGAGCCTATAGAAGTGGCTATCAGCACTTACTTAGAGCCTAGCGAGAAACAGAGGCTCATCGACTTATTGCTAGAATTTAAGGACTGCTTCGCGGAAAAATACGAGGACATGCCAGGCCTATCACCAGACTTGGTATGCCACCAACTACCAACGCTACCTGATAAGAGGCCTTTGAAGCAAGAGCCGCGAAGAATGAACTCAGAGACCCAAGTACTGGTCAAAGAGGAAGTTGAAAAGATGCACAAGTCAGGCATTATCAGGGTAGCCAAGTACAATCAGTGGCTGTCCAATATAGTGCCTGTTCGCAAGAAGAATGGCAAGATGAGGGTCTGCGTGGATTACAGAGACCTTAATTTAGCTACACCTAAAGACGTCTACCCCATGCCGGTGGCGGACATGTTGGTAGATGCAGTTGCAGGGCACGAACTGTTGTCTTTCATGGATGGCACAGCGGGATATCACCAGATACCGGTTGCAGAGGAAGATAGACACAAGACCGCATTCCGCTGCCCTGGGTTCACGGGAGTTTTTGAATATGTGGTCATACCTTTTGGACTGAAAAATGCCGGAGCAACATATCAGAGAGCCATGAACCTGATCTTCCACGACATACTTGGGAAGATCTTAGAGGTTTACATTGATGACGTCGTCGTGAAGTCTAAGAAGAGTGGAGATCACTTCACGGATCTCAGAAAAGTTTTCGAGCGCATGCGACTACACAAGCTCAAAATGAATCCCGCCAAGTGCGTTTTTGGAGTTCAGGCAGGCGATTTCCTGGGATTCATTGTCCATCAAAGGGGCATTGAGGTCCCTGAGGATAAGGCAAATGCGGTCATCAACGCATCTTCCCCGCGAACGGAGAAAGAATTACAGCGACTACTGGGTAAGATCAACTTTTTGCGACGTTTCATTTCTAACTCTGCGGGTAAAATCCAGCCCTTTTCCCCACTGCTGAAGTTGCAAGGACAGAACGAGTTTGTGTGGGAACCTAAACATCAAGAGGCTTTTGACAAAATCAAGGCCTATCTGGCGAGCCCGCCAGTGCTTGTTCCTCCCAGAGCTGGATTTCCATTAAAGTTGTATGTTTCAGCAGTTGAGGCTTCCATTGGCAGCCTCCTCACTCAGGATGATGAAGAGGGTGTCGAACATGCCATCTTTTACCTCAGTAGGACACTCACAGATTGCGAAACAAGGTACACTCCAATGGAAAAGCTGTGTCTTACATTATACTTCTCAGCATGCAAGTTGCGGCATTACATGTTGTCCTTTACTACTTGCATCATTGCTCAAACCGATCTAGTCAAGTATATGTTATCGCGACCTATCTTGAGAGGCCGTATTGGCAAGTGGGTGCTCGCCTTATCAGAATTCTCATTACAGTATGTCCCACAGAAAGCAGTAAAGGGGCAAGCCATTGCGGACTTTCTGGCACATCACCCTATGCTAGATCTCCCCGCAGTTAGAGATTTAGAGGTCGCTGTCACAAATTTAGATCGCCGAGAGTTCGCCACACTATATCAAGCCACAGTCTCACTCCAGCCCTGGGTTTTATATTTTGACGGGTCAAGAACGGATACGCTAGCAGGAGCAGGAATTGCACTGGAGAATCCGGCTGGAGATCACTTTTCGTACTCATTCCAGTTGGAGTTTCAATGTACCAACAACCAAGCAGAATATGAGTCCTTAATCATAGGCCTAGAAGTACTGCTGGAAATGGGAATTAGAGATGTACAAATACTTGGCGATTCTCTCTTGGTTATCAATCAGTTGTGCAATGAGTTCAGATGCAATAGCTTCACATTGGTCCCTTATTGGAACAGGACATTAGAACTGTTGGACCAATTTGATAACGTACATCTTGAGCACATTCCTCGTGAGAGAAATTTTGCCGCGAACGAGTTGGCCCAGCTGGCAACAGGGGTAACATTGAGATATGGCGTGCGGGAGAGAATCCTTAAAGTCGAGCGTCGCACCCCTTCCTTCTTGGATGGCGAGAAGAGATCCTCTAGACGATACGTCAGTCGCAACCTTGGAATCCATTGACGTGGATTGGCGCATCCCTTTGATCAATTATCTCAAGCATCCTGATCAGACCACAGATAGAAGGATTCGCTATCTTGCCCTCAACTACTTCCTCAGAGGTGATGAACTTCGCAGACGAGGAGAAGATGGCATGGATTTCAGATGTGTTTATGGCCACGAAGCCAAACAACTCATGCGCCAAGTTCATTCTGGCATTTGTGGAGCTCACCAAGCAGGTCCAAAGATGCGATGGTTGCTCAGACGACATGGATATTTTTGGCCCAGTATCTTGAAGGATTGTATCGCGTTCGCTAAAGGTTGTTTGGACTGCCAAGCTCATGGGCCGGTCCAGCATGTTCCTAATATTCCAATGCAGCCCATTATACAGCCTTGGCCTGCAAGAGGATGGGCGCTGGATTTAATTGGGATGATTCACCCACATTCATCACTTCAACATAAGTTCATCATCGTTGCGACTGATTTCTTTACAAAGTGGGTTGAAGCAGAACCTTTGAAGGAAGCATCTGGTGGCACGTTGCGACAATTCCTATTCAGAAACATCATCTGCAGATTTGGGATCCCAGAAGTTTTTGTTTCGGACCGGGGGGCAGCTTTCATGGGTGGTGAAGTTGATAAACTGGCAAGAGAATGGGGAATACAGTTCATCCATTCCAGTCCGTATTATGCTCAGTCTAACGGTCAAGCGGAGGCCAGCAATAAGATCATTATCAATTTACTGAAGAAAATGTTGGAAGCTAATCCACGACAGTGGCATGAGACACTTTATGAAACTCTTTGGGCCTACCGCACCTCTAAGAGAAATCCCACCGCGACAACACCTTATGCTTTGATGTTTGGCCATGATGCAGTCCTGCCATTGGAATTCAACGTCCAGTCATTACGAGTTCAAGAGCAACATCATCTCATTGGAGAAGACTACGTTCAGGCTATGTGGCAGGAACATGAAGACCTTAGCGAAAAGCGCTTGGAGGCTTTAGATAATTTGGTCATGGAAAAGCAACGAGTCGCTCGTGCCTATGACAAGCGGACGCGGGGAAGGAGTTACAGTGAAGGAGAGTTGGTTTGGAAAGCAGTTCTCCCCCTTGGCGAAAAATTAGATGGTCGCGGCAAATGGACTCCAAGATGGGAAGGCCCGTACATCATTTATAAAATCTTAGAGAAAGGAGCTTTTCATCTCAAGGACCTAGATGGAGATGTCCATCATAACCCTATCAATGGGAGATACTTGAAGAAATACTTTCCCAATGTTTGGGACTCGGAGGAGTCGTAGACAATTTATCCGCATGAGACATGGGGGACAATTCTAGTGTTCCTACACTCGCAAAGCCCATTTATGAAGGCCTGTTTTTAAGGCCCATAATCATTTCTTCGCTATGCCTAGCAACACTAGGGGGGCAACACTGTACCATACTAAGCCTAAACCCGCCCACTGGGCAACTTTGTATATAAATATTCATGCTATTTTATAAAAAAAAAATAAAAAAAAAATATAAAAAAAAAAATTATAGATACAACTCTTAGGGGACAATTCTAAGTGTTCCTACACTCACGAAGCTACTAAGCCGAGTCAGCGGCTCCGAAAGGTTTTTCCAGCTTTGCCTTGCAGGAAAGGCTGAGCTCAAGGGAAGTGTAAGAGCCACCACCGTGACCGCCACCTCCATCGGAAGTAGTTTTCATTTTGCTAAAGATGTCCTCACCATGCACGGGAAACAGTGAAAGGGTTTCAATCTCCTGGTGATCTTTTCCTCTTTGTTCCATGAAAGTTTGTTCTACATTCATGTCAAAGAAAGTAGAACTAGTTCCCACTCCAGCTGAGATTGAACAATCCCTAGCACTATTCTCCATGTTCATAGATCCATAACAGCCATAGTTCCCCATCTGGCTGTTAAAAGCTGTCATCAAACCAGCGGAAGAAGCAGAAGCAGGTGCAGAAGATCCAAAGTTAATATACTGATCCTCATGTTTCCAATTGGTAACATTATCAGCACCAACAAGCCCTGATCTTTGCATGGGCACATGAACATCCGAAGTGGACCTCTTCTTCTGCTTCTCCAGAGCCCTTTGGTTCACGAACCAATAATAGACGTTCTTGACCTCGATCTTGCCGTACCATTTCAGCTGGAGATAGATCCTCTGAATCTGCTCTATAGTTGGGGATCTTTCGCCCTTGTTGTAGAAAAGCTCCTTGAGGATTCTTATCTGATCTGTAGTAGGAATCCACCTAGTACTGCTCCTCCTGCGAAGCATGTTGGCACTACTCCCGGCTGCTTTGTTACTTCCTCCATCCTTGGTTGGATGCCGGTTTTGTGGTTCCATTGGTGACGGATTGAGAGAATGCAAAAATTGAAGAGTGGTGATGATGAGTAATTAAGAAAGATTGCTGTTAGAAATATTCGAGTTGATGAAACGATGTTGGGATTGGAAATTTGGGTTTATAATGTGGAGGAAGATATAGGCATGCCAATATCCGCCCTTGGATGGACGGTCAAAGAGAAGAGTCAAACTAAGTGTCAGTAAAGCGTGATTAAAGTTGCCATAAATCTCGGAAAGAATGGATTAATAGCATGTGGGAAACCGCACGGTTTTCGAGGGGGCCTACAGAGATTGACTCGCAAAGCTCAATTTCAAACAAAGTTCTTCCACGTGGCGTTTCGCCGCAATGGCACCAGCTTCGGCCTGAGTGGCCCGTTCTCTGATACGGGCCAGGTTACGGCCCATTTCTTCAGAAGCAGCCAAAGGTTCATCGAGTTGAGCTTCTTCTGCAACAATCGCATTCTCAACAAAGGCTAAATGGGCTTGGAGGTTCTCGATTTGAAGTTTGAAGTCGGACCTTTGGATTTGTAGTTCCCGTAGGCGGATAGCTCGCTCATTTAAAATATCGCTGGAGAGGTCCATTTCTTGAGAGACACTATTCAAAGCCTCTTGAGCGTCGTGAGCCTGGGTGTTCATGGCCGATTGACGTCGGCGGGCCATATCAAGTTCATTCAGCAGAGAGTCAATAGCACTAAATTTCCATGAAGTCAAAGCTTTCTCCTGGCGGAGATACCTTAGAACTTCTAAGACTCGCGGGAGGATGTCAGTCTCCAATACCCAAGGACCTAGATGTTCACGAAGCACCAACTTAGCCTCATCCACAGTAGAAGGAGGAGTTACCTCCAACACCCTCATCAATCTCTCGAATCTGGTAGGAGGAGGAGGCGGCGGAGACGCCACAGGATCACGAACCACCACTGCAAATGGGTGGACAACTTCCTCAATTTCTTCGTCTTCAACAGGTTGGTCTGTCCCTTCAGCCGCAGGAGAATCTGGAAACTCAACTCGCGGCTCACCATAGGCAAGTGGAGCAGATTCAAGCATAGAGCCCTCAGCTCCGACGGTTGTCTCATTTATTCGCAAGACTTGGGGGGCACCACCTCCGTCAGTATCATTTTCCATCTCTGGGGCGACTGTCCCGCCGATAGAACCCTCAACTTTTGCAGCCACCTCCTCGGTACAAATAGAATCCTGGTCAGATTCAGAAATGTCAGAGAGCGGGGTTGGATCAGAAAGGGAAATGGAAAACATTGGCCAACAGTGGCTTACCTCTCGAGTTGTCGGGTCAATATCTGATATGTGGTCTCCAAAAGGAAGAGGCCTCACCTCATTCACCTCTTGGACCTCTAGTGCCGTGAGAATATCTGTCGTCATCAGTTCCTTGTAAGCGGCAGAAGCCTCAGAGTGGCCTTCCACGCTTTCATGCTCCGAGGACTCATCATCGGAGATCGTTATTAAAATGGTAGGACCTTGCAGATGCTCTTTCGATGTGGAAGACGGAAGAGGCGCCACGGGGTTAGTTGATGCTTGAACTAGCGAGAGAGTTGGCTCTTCTGCAGTGGCTGAGGATCTAGCCTCGCTCAGGCGAGAGGGATCAATGGTCCTCTGACGAACCTGTCAAAAGATACATAATGAAGATCCTGCACAGATTCTGAAATTTAAATAGAATAAGACGGGGCCGGAGTTTACCAATCGCATTCCCAGAGTTTCGTCATCTTCAAAACTCTCTTCGACGGATTGAGCTCGATCGCGTTTGCAAGCAAAGATAGCAGTGGCCTGCACGACAAAAGAATCACAACTCAAAAAGGGGGAAAGCACCAAAAATGCAAGTTTGGGATCGTTCTTAACCAAATTACCTCAGCAGAATCTTCATCATGAGAAGATTCTCCCTCAGGAGTCCCTTCTGCTATTGCCTTTTGTTTCCCGGCCTGAACAGAGGCCGTCTTGCTCCGGGTAGTTTGCTGCAAAACACACTCAGGAATAAGAGCGGGAAAATCAAGACAAGGAAAAGGAATGGTGAAGAAAGACAAAAACTTACTGTTGCCCTAGGCTCATGGATTTGTATCCCTGCATACGATGAGCGAGAAGGTAGAGTAAGTCGCCGAGGTTGTGCTGTAGGGTTGGAGAAGCGCTCAAAAATCTTGCGGTCCTCCGGACCAGGACTACTCATTCCACGAAAGATCTGGACGAAGAGTTCGTCATGTGGCAGGTCCCAACAGTTCACAGACACTTCTTTCCACCAATCAACATAATCATTGTCGACATCGTTGAGGGGATACAGCGCTCTGACCCAAGGAGGAATCACTATCAAAGTAAACTGACTCTGAAAGGAGGCAGACCCAGGTGGGGCTAATCTCCGCCAAGAGGTGTAGTAATTGGCAGAATCAACCAGAGGCCAGGGTACCAACTGGGCCAACCCAAATTGGCGAGCAAAGTGGTTAGGGGCATAGAGCTCATAACTTACGTGGTCGGTGGTAAGACGAATATCGGAGCAGGAGATGGCTCGACGAAAGGCCAAGAGGGCTCTTTCGCTATGATCGCGTCCACTGGGCAGAAAGCCATCATCAAGGGGAGGAGGGAATCGCCTAGAAAGGACTATTTTTGGGTCCGGCATCTCTCCCAACAAGTACAAGTAAATAAAACACTCGGAGTAGGGTGGAGCTCGATGCCTTATGTTGCCACAAAGCCAGTTCCCCAAAAGGGAATCGACTGGAGGTTCCTTTGGAATATCACCGCGACGGAAGCGAGGGAAATAAATCTGCAACCAAAAGGCAAGGATCCAGAATGGACCACTAATGTCGGTATCAAAGGGGCGCATTACAGCTCTATAAAGGGAGCGATATAACGAACCCAATACAGGTTGCCCAAGGCCAACGCAAATACCATTGTAGAGAGCAGTGGCCAGAGAATTCCAGCGCCCAGTAGGTTTGTTGGAAGAAGTGCAAAAGATAAATTTGCAAAGCCAGAATTCCAGGAATGCGATACCTCCTGTATGGTCACATTGGGTGCGGTAATAATCACGCCAGACAGGGTAGGATTTACTGTGATGCCCCCGACCAGCCATATCCATTCTCAAAGGAAATTGAATACCATCAAACTGACCATGCACATAGGGGTCAAAATCAATGGGCAACCCCGTGATGGTAAGAACATCCAGCAGAGTTATGCTCATCTGCCCAAACCGAAATCGAATGTATTGCTGGAAGTGTTCCAGAAGCAAAGAGCAGCGGCAAGCGGTGCAGGGCTAGTATTATGGGGAAGACAGAAGCATAGATCGATGGTTTGGGTGATACCCACCGCATCCCATCGGGCCAAATCTCTCACTCGGACCTCCTGATACCAAACCTTTTCCTCGAGAGTGATGGTAGGCCAGAAGCCCACTTTCCTCCTTGGTCCCCAACTGCTAAAATCACCAGGCACCTGCCGAAGAGCCACTATGGGACGGCGGATGGGAAGCCCATAATAGGCCATAGCATCATCTGGAAAACGATCGCGAGGTGTGGGACCCAAACCCGCTTGACTATCACCTCCACCAAAGCTCATCAGTCGACTTCTCTCCTCTCTGGTCTGACTTCTACATCGAACACTCATGTTAGTCCGCCATGTGAATGTGGCTTTCTCAGTGATTTCATCTGCCTGATCGATAACAAATGGTTTCTTGGATGTCATTTCTGGGTCACAAGGGACACTTCTCCATTACACCTTGATTTATAGCTCAAGTGTTTTTGGAGATTAATTTATTAGCTGGGCCAGTGAGTGGCCCTAGTTGATAATTAATGAATCACTATTCCATCTTGAGAATCGCATCTAAGGCGACAGTGAAGATATTCCACTTTTTCCTACCACCGCAGGGCCAGCATAGTGGCCTGATATTTTTTTTTAATAAAACATGATTAAAACCAATGCGGTTTTAGATGCTAAAGTTGTAGCAAATATGGTGGTTTCACTTCGTCACATGTCATGATGACGATAGCCATGATTCAATCATCCTCTTCAGCATAAGATTCGCGAAGGATTAAATGGCAGCAAACAGTTTGCTATTCAACATCTTATTTTGCCAAGTACTATAGGCCTTGATCAAACTTGATCTAGCCAGCAAAAAGGCTCCAAACACCTACATTTGAGAAAATCAACAGAGAGCCAGCGATCAAGGCAGATACTTGTTGCTATACACATGGCGAAGCTACCACCAAAGAAGAGAAGGATCCTCATTCGCAATCAAAAGCAGTCTCCTTCGCATGGGGGGCACGCTAAAGTTCTGATATCCTACAACCTGCCTAAGTTTCGCCAATCCACTGCATACCAGACATCAGATACGGGGGCAATAAAGTTGGCAAAGAAAGCATCAGTTTATGACAAAGGCAATTCAGATTGTGGCATCCAAGCTTTATGGCCTATTTAGAGGCCTATATGGAATCAATCAAGTAATTTCAGTCAAGCCAATACAAGTGGCTTCAGAGCAACGATATTATACGAGTGGTACTGATTCAAGACGAAGACCTTTGACTTCGAGGTCTGGGGGGCAATGTTTGGACCCAAAATGAGCATTTTGGCCTGACAAGGCACGTCTTGGAGAAATCGAGCCAATATCAGTGGCTCAAGCTATATATTGTCGACAAGTTCGAAATATATATTTAGAGGCTAAATAAAGCCTACTATGGAAGCGTGGAAATGAAAAGTCAACTTTAGCATATTTTCCTACTTCGGCTAGGAGAAACCGAGCTAAACAAGGAAGGAGAGGCGGCAGACTAACCATCCGAACTTCAAATGAGTTGAAACTTTCCAGATTCATTCTAAACATCCCAATGATCATATCTTATGAAGAGTGCTAGAGCTTGTTCGAAGTGGAAAACCTTCAAACAATCAGTCCAATTTTCTGCAGAAGCAAAACTGGAAAACTGGACCTGTAAGGAGTCCAGTAGCAATTTCGGCCCAACCACATGGAAATAAATTCTGAAATTTTACCACAATAATCTACATCCATGGTGGATCATTTCATATGAAGAAGTCCAAGGTTAAATATGAATTCTTAGTGGAGATAAAAATCAAAGGAATAAAGAAGTGTTAGTGCTCTCACCTAACAAAATCCACTAAGTGTTAGTGAATTTTGCCTAACAAAATCCACTAAGTGTTAGTGTGCTCAAACCTAACCCACTATGATTTGTTTAAAGGCCAAATAGTATTGCTTGGAAGCCTATATATAGAGGCTACAACAAGTATCATCTCACCAATTCACTCATCAAAACATCTATAAGATGATCTAAGTTCTCTCTAGAGCAACCTCTCTAAGAGCAATTCCTCTCCTTCTCTTTCTCTTATCGGTGATCACACTCTAAGTTCTAGTCTCCTTAGGAGCCAACTTTCAGTACCACCAAATCCTCTGTCAAAGTGCTTTGGTCCTAGTCTCCTTGGGAGCCGACTGTAGTACCACGACCACAACGGTTACGGAACCAGCCAAGCAAGGGTAACGCCCTCGCAAACCAGCCAAGCTAGAGTCACGCTTTAGCAAGTTCTCCTCACTTCCCAGTGGTTTTCGCTCTGCTCGATCTACAACATCGAGTATCGATTGTGATTTTGAAAAGGCTCAGCAAAAGTCCTCGCCACGAGGCACAAAGAACCCCACGACGAGGTTGGTGCTCTCCTCGTCCACAATCGCTCAGAAGAAGTCAGGTCAAGGGACACCCCCGACGACCGCACCCGAACGGTGCTGGCACGCCCACACAAGAAAAGAGACTGTTGACCAGCTCAAGAAAAACTGGAGCCAAACAGCAGTAATGTGTCTGCTTTAGGTAGACGGTGAGTTCCTTACTTAGTCAAATGGTCGTTGCTGCCTAGTGGCAGGGTGAAACTTAGTGTCGCTGGATATTTTGTCCAGTGGCAACATGATGGGAAAGCTGTACGTATGGAAATTATGATAAGCTGTAATCGAGTTGCAGACCAAGTTATCTTTGCGTTGTGTCACCGCTGTGTGACTTATGTCAAAGCAAAATAGAGTCGCCAGTAGAGCACTCTTTGCTAGTTGGTGCTTAGTTGAATACAGATGTTTAGTAAAGACTCATGATAGTATTTCAGGATGTTCTCTAGTTGCTTATTGTAATCAGGGGTTTTGGTTCATTGTCCCCCCATTGTATTCGACAGTTTCATTAATGAAGGTTTGAGGGTAGCCGCACCACCCTTTATTCAAAAAAAAAAAAAAAAAACTCTAAATCAACTTCTTTTTAACTATAACCACAAATATACAAGTAAAAAAACTATCAGACATCTTCAAGTACTTTTATAGGCTTAATATAAGTATTATCACTATTATGACATATTATGAGTGATGGATGCTTTCGATCTCAAGGTCATTCGATACAAACTCAGAATTTCTACTGTTACTTCAGTAGAATTACCCAGATTTGAAATCTGATATACCTGTATGTCTTGAAACTCTTTCAAGGGGTAGTTATAACATTAGCCAGTGTTAGACCCACCATATTTCAAGATACCAATTGTGTTTTTCTTTTTTTCCACCGTCTGATGTTTGTAGTCACGATCAATCAACTGTCGGGAAATTTACTGCACAGTAACCATTCAACATCCCGACTTGCATTTTTCTTGCTATCAAAGCTGAGGTAGGTTTGTGACTGCAACTTCAATGAGTTCAAGATGGACCGACTGCAACATGACATAGTCGATCTATATGCTTCCTGGGACCAGAGGTGCCCTAAGAGGAACAATCGCAGTCAAATAAGGCTGAAAACTAGGTTCCAGCATGTTTTTAATAATTGTGGGTCTCCAACTATAACTATGTTTTGTCGCACCAAATGTGATTGGTTGATATTTTTCCAATAGCAAAATTGAATTGTTGGTGTCTTCGATCTGTCTTTGGGCCTGTGGGTCTTTTCTTCAACAATCGTAAGTGGGTATGCATGGGCCCTTGTCTCATATCTCGCACTGCTTCTTGATTCTCAATTCTAACATGTTTGTTTGCTGACGCAAGTGAGCATGATTCAGACGACACCTTCGAGGTGATTGATGTTACTTGCGTTTTACAAATTTGACCCGAATTCCGAAAGAGTTCAAGTTGTAGAAATCTTTTAGGAAATGCTCATAAATAGAGAAAACATTACAAATGGTCATTGAGTTATGACTTATTCGATACTTAACTCACTGTAATTTCAACAATATCACTTACACTCACTTAGTTTTACATCCGTCTTTCACTTAACTCACTGTTGTTAATTATGCCGTTAAAAGTTATTAAAATTGAGGGTATATTTGTCAAAACACTAAAAAATGCATTTTTAACATTTTTTTTTAAAAAGACAACTTTTTTTGCAAATTATATTTAAGTTAAAAAAATCATTTTTATTAGAAATCTCAGAAATTTAAAAATTGAAAAAAGTCTAATGAATGTAAATTGAGGGTATATTTGTCTAAACACTAAAAAAATGCATTTCTAACTTTTTTTTTTCAAATTATATTTAAGTTAAAAAAATTATTTTTTATTAGAAATTTCAGAAATTTAAAAAAATTGAAAAGAAAAGTCTAATATATGTAGTTTTTTAAAGTTAGAAATGCATTTCTAACTTTTTTTTTAAATTATATTTAAGTTAAAAAAATCATTTTTTATTAGAAATTTCAGAAATTTAAAAAAATTGAAAAAAAGTCTAATAAATTTTAGTTTTTTAAAGTTAAAAATGATTTTTAAGTGTTTTGACAAATATACTCTCAATTTTAACGGCTTTTAACGATAGAATTAACAGCAGTGAGTTAAGTGAAAGACGGATGTAAAATTGAGTGAGTTAAGTGATGTTATTGAAAATACAGTGAGTTAAGTGTCGAATAAGTCATAACTTAGTGACCATTGGTGATATTTCCTCCTCATAAATATCGTCTAGATCGAGTATTTTTGAAAATATTAAATCTATAACCACTTCAGGTGGTTGTGTCACGCCCCGAATTTTAGAATAAAATTCAAAATCCGAAACATGAAAATTACCACAACTCAAAATATTCATCCTGAAAATTTCTTTTCTTAACAACCTCACCACACGAAACAAATCAAACCGAATCTAGTTTCGGTTAATTATTACAACACAAATACGCAACAATTTGTAAAGCTCTAAATGAGCATACACACCTCACAACTCAAAGAAATAAAATGTAACTGCTGTAACACCTAAGCAGCTCGGTCACCTCCCTGGTTATCCTGACCTGCAGGAATATCCGCTACACCATTTGAATAGTATACCGGGATTGCAACAATACAAAACCCGGTAAGCTTATGAAAGCTCGTATGAGTAAAAGAAAGAACGGTTACTTAATTTAATCACATTTATTTCTACCTAAGTCAACATGCAACAATTCTACAACTACAAAAAGACAACAATCACAATAAATCAACTACTCAACACCAACCCTTACTCACGTCTTTAACCACAATACCCCATCATCGTATTTATAAAAATACGGTATTCGACAGACTAGAGCTCTAACTGAATCGTAGCCCGTCACCTGGCCTAGGTTATGGCATCCGATATATTTATCTTTATCGTATTTCATCAATATGTATACTTATATACATATTTAGAACGTCCGATAACTGTACATACTCAACCAATAGTATCCCATCATCCACCTTGGATTAGAGCGTCCGATTACCCCATACTGGTCACTACGTTGACCCTAAATCCACAATACGTACAATCGTATGTTTTCACATAAATAAATCAACTCAATCAACATATATGATATTATCATGAATTTAAAGCATTTGAATATAATTCAAATCATCATTCTATCACAATCATATCGTCACTAAAATCACATAAATCAATATAAATATTCCACGTAAATATATATACGTAATCATCCACTCAGGAATGACCACTAATACCATCTATAGTTCACACAAGAAAATCGTGAAATTCATTTGTATAATTAAAATTCATTTTACTTACCTATGGACCGTAGTGATCAAGTCCATGTGATTAAAAACAAATATTTAATCCATAAATATTTTCCACACAATTACCAAAAATAAATAAATTTAAAATGCTCGGTTCGTAATATGAACCACGTGAGTTTTACTCACCTCGAAATTCCCGCTGCGTCTTCAATAAATATAACTCACAATAATTTAAATGCTCGTCAACTCAAGCCGTCAAGTACCTAATCAAGTACGGTCTTTACTTAGCAACGAAGCATGAAATAAATCTAAATGATGATCCAACGGTCGGATTTCAAAATAACGATAATCCAACGGTCGGATTCTAAAATAGAGACAATCCGACGGTCGGATTGAATTCAAATGATGATCCAACGGTTAGATCCTCACGGATTGCTCATGGAAACATCCTATCAAAATCATACGAAAATCCGATGGACGGATCTTAGTTAATCGACTCCCGAATCATTATTTTATAATTATACGAAGATCCAAAGGTCGGATCTTCACCCGTGACCACACAAAGTCATCGGGACAGTCATATGAACATCATATTAAAATTTGAAGTAAAACCGATGGTCTGATCTTCGTAAATCTCAAACCGAAGGTAAATTGTAAAATCGTAAATAGTAACATCAAAACAGAAATTGACTATTTATCAACCTTTTCTAACATGACCAAGTTATATCTCAAAACGCTCGTATGGATGCATAGATCATCGTCCAGATAATAAAAACTCAAAAGTCGGTCCGACGCGCCGCCACACGCGGCGGTCAGACAGCGGTCAACGCGGCGGTCAACCACCTCCGATGCAAAAGTCGTCAACTACAAACTTCTTCAAAATGAAATTGTGAACAACTTTAATACCTGACTTTTTCAGAGATGAGGTCTAGATCGTTCTAGATCGGGCTTTGAAGTTGGATTAATCTCGGCCCTCTGATCAGTCTCCAGATCGAATCAGGGACGTCGAAATCTTCAACTCTTGATCTACCACTCTACACTCAAAATCGTGATGCAAGCCATATATGGGGATGATCAGAAGGAAGAGCACGTCACGAAAATGAGGAGGATCGGCCCGTGCACCGCCGGAAAAATGGTTTTCCGGCCGGGTCGGGTTTTAGCTTCGGAAAGTGATTCCGATCCAATCCTAGGGGCGGCGGCTGGGTGAGGCGACGGCAGGGGTCGACCTAGCAGCTCGAGGCGCATGCGTGGAGGGCCGGGTCGGCGACGGCGGAGGCGTGTGGCGGCCTGCAGCGTCGGGTCGGGTCGAAACCGGGTCGGCCGAGGGTTTGCTACAGTCGCGCGAGAGAGAGAGAGAGAGAGAGAGAGAGAGAGAGAGAGAGAGAAGGGCTTTTGTGCCAAAACTGAGTTTTTTCGTCCTTAATGACAAATTCATATTTTTTTCACTATTTATAGAAAAAATCCGGTATTCAAATATTCATAACTTATTCATACGAACTCCGAATAATACGTTCCACATATGCACGGAATCGTATCGACGAGCTCTAGAACTTCCATGAAGGAAGTTTTCCCAAATTTTGAACATATAAAAAGTCGATTTTCACGACCCCCTAAATAACGTTCGTTTTCGAAAATAAAATCATTCGGAACCAATTTCCTCAACCCACGACAATCCAAATAATCTCAAATATCACAACTCAATTAATATAACAATTAATGAATTACATAAATTTATTGTATGAAAATCTGGGTCTTCACAGGTTGAGTTGGTAAAAGCCTCTAAGTGCGGAACCCTCATACCAGGGTTCGAATTCTGTCAACGCTAATTGGAGTTTAAATCTCAATCTATTCTTAGTAGTCAGTGGAGAGGAAGCGTTTTGATATGACCTCCCCCCTAGGGGTATGGATTAGTCTTTGTGCTTAGAAAGCCTTTGAAGACACCGTGTGATCTCAATAACCAAAAAAGGAAAAGAAAAAAAAAGTCTAATTTGATTTGGGACATCCTAATTTTGTTCATTCTATTTATGATAGAGATAGTTTTGGACTTCCTAAGTTTTTGATTTCGATAGTGTTGGTTTCTTATTTTGTACGAGAGGTTCTGGTATATGCCTCCGTCTCCTTTTCTACCTCCTCAATAAATAACCTCATTCTCACGAGGCTTAATAACCCGAAAGATAAAAACTTGCTTCCCACGCAACTAGTTCCACAAAGGCGGGAAATTTTCACAAAGTCCGAGAATTTTCCTTTTCCTTGTGAATTAAGCAATATAAAAGAATGAGAAAACAATAAATTTTCTCTTCAACTTCACCAGTTTCTTCAATAATGTGAATTTGGCTGCTTATCATCTCTAGTCTCTAGTCTCTACTCGATCTGTCTATTCACCTTGTCTCTTAAACGACAGTGAATTTTGTATTCCATTTTATATATTACAAATCTCAAAAGATACATAGAGCCTAAACTCATTCAATCATTTTATATCACCTAAACTCGACTTCTGTTTCTCTATCAAGTTAGGAAAACTTTAATGATCTGCGGTTCACATCTAAAACCAATTGACAATTAATGAAGTGACCCAAACCCTTATAAACTCATAGGCAAAGTCCCCATTTTCCTATATGATCTATACTCTCAATATGCTCCCTCATTTGTGGCGAATTTTCAAGCCATATATACACGTGGACAACTTATATTGGGTGAAGTAGAACTCGTGTGACTGCAAGGCATGCACACGTGGGATAACCCGCTCCAATACCATGATAAAGTAATATGGAGTTTACATCCAAAACCAATTAGTAATGGATGGAGTGGCCCTAACCTCACTATAACAAAACTGGTATTTTATGACACACAATGTGCATCGTAAAGACAACTTTACAACACAAAGAAGTGTGTCATAAAAGACCATGTCGTAAAAGACAAATTTCTCTTGTAGCACACAAAATGTGCGCCGTAATAAACATTTTTTGCGCGTCATAAAACACTCTTTTGTGTGTAGTGAAAAATGTTTTACAACTTTAATTGTGTGCTGTAAAAGACCATTCTGCGTGCCGTAAAAGAGCATTTTGCATGTCATAAAGGATGTCTTCATTCACTCTTCTAATAAACAATACTCTCAATTAAACCTATTCATTCAAGCATAGTAAACAAAAGCATTCATGTAGTAAATTATATCAATTAAATAACTTCATATTACAAAATCATAATATAATTAAACTGATTTTCAAATATAGAACATGCTAGCTAGATCAGAATTGTCTTCAGATTGATTACATGAGTACTTGAAGGGGTTGATTATAGCTTGATATGATGTCACATACTAACCATTTTCCATAAAGAAGTCGTACATCATAGAGCCTACAAAAACAAGCAATGACAAGAATTAGTGAAGTAAACCCTTCAATAAGTTCAAATGAATAAAGAAGTCGTACATCATAGAGCCTACAAAAACAAGCAATGACAAGAATTAGTGAAGTTAACCCTTCAATAAGTTCAAATGAATAATCTATAAAAGTCAAAACAAATAATTCCAATTTCAAGGTGAATTTAAAAGATACAAGAATTTAATTCACATGAACTGTGTGCTGTAAAAGACCATTTTGCGTGCCGTAAAAGATCATTTTGCGTGTCATAAAGGATGTTTTCATTCACTCTTCTAATAAACAATACTTTCAATTAAACCTATTCATTCAAGCATAGTAAACAAAAGCATTCATGTAGTAAATTATATCAATTAAATAACTTCATATTACAAAATTTCTTCAGATTGATTATATGAGTACTTGAAGGGGTTAATTATAGCTTGATATGATGTCACATACCAACCATTTTCCATAAAGAAGTCGTACATCATAGAGCCTACAAAAACAAGCAATGACAAGAATTAGTGAAGTAAACCCTTCAATAAGTTCAAATGAATAAAGAAGTCGTACATCATAGAGCCTACAAAAACAAGCAATGACAAGAATTAGTGAAGTTAACCCTTCAATAAGTTCAAATGAATAATCTATAAAAGTCAAAACAAATAATTCCAATTTCAAGGTGAATTTAAAAGATACATGAATTTAATTCACATGAACAACTCTCTAACTGTTAATGCTCAAAATACCGCCACAAGGTGCCGGCTTCCGATAACGTGGACAAGGGTCCAATCTTCTTATATGTTGTGAGTCTACAAAGTCCCGCTACCTGTCAAGAGAAATACAATGACGTCAAGGGGAGACCGCCAACTGCGGTCTTCGCTCCTCCGATGCTAAAGTTAGATGATGTATTTATATTGATAAAGTAGCGGTTGATAGATATTAAATGCTTAATGAATGAAGAGAGAGAAGTGGACCTTTTATAAGTGGAATAGTGGGTTGCCTCAGTCTTGTTTTCGATGTGGGACTGATCTACTTCAGTCTGATGGCTTTTGGTCCTTTCTACAGAGACGATTTTGGGTGGGGCATGTCGACGCGTCGAGGCATGTTTCGGCCTCAGACTGGTTTGTCGGTGAAGGTTGGCTTGCTGTATTCCCGGAGGTCACAACGTCAAGGTCAATCCAACAAAAATGAGATGGTCGGGTATAAATGCGGATTACGGCCGGCAGACACCATGTATGTACAAGTCGCCCAAGTCCCCAGTCAAGGAAAGATTTTTTGGTTGGGGAGTTACTACCACTAAGCCGGAGCCTTAGGTTACATGTCTGGCGCAATTACTGCGAGTGCGTCGTCAATCATGAACTTTGTCTGAGTAAGTGCTTCTGCCCTTTTGGGTGGGCCCCTGCCGGGCCCTCCAGGGAGTCCTTCATTCCCGGGCTAGGAACGATCTCTGTTTGGTCCAGTGATTGTTTGGTGAGGAGAGTTGCCTGACAGTGTGAGGAGGCGGGTAGTGATCCCACTCTTTCGGTGCCTTAGTGTTGGAGTTTAACGGCCTGATCAGTAGCTGCCATGGGTTATGTTAACGCGTCCCTTACTCTTTCTCAAAGGAGAAAAACTTGAGTGCACTGCCTCATAGAGGTCAGTATACTGATAATAAGTGGGGGTGTCCATTGATGGATACCTCCCCGCTAAGTATGGATTATGTCAGTTAATACGATATGCTGCCTTTTGGCGGATGGAATGATGATGTCCGGAAACGAGGTTCGTTAGGGTTAACGGGGTGTGAATTGGGAATGAAACTGGTTCACTGCAAGGTCCGTTGTCGACACAGTTGTGTTGGCGGCTCAACGGTTGTTGGTGAAAATAGTATGTTAACGGTGAAACTAAGGTGTTAGCGGCGAGCCTAGTTTTCTGGACTATTGGTTTCTCAAAGGTGGACATTTATTGGGTAACCTTAGTGGAGAGATAGTACTGTTGTCGGAAAATGATGTTTATTAGCGGTGTAACAAGGATGTTGGCGTTGAGCCTTTTGAATTTGGAGTTTGTGCTAAGATTCGGAATGATCTTCTGACAAGGTAGGTGACACGTGGAGATTTTTGACCTGGGATGGCTTGCATGAATGTGTCGCTTCGCAGCCGTTGTCGTTTCACCATAAATGCGGTATTTATGACTTCGTGGGTTTTACTGAGGTGATGTCTCTGTTCGTGGGGGTACGTGGCGCAATCTCGCAGGGTGATTACTTTTTTTCGACGGTGGAGATTTGTCAAGGGAATTTGTATTTAAGGTGGAAACAGAGCCAAGGTTTCTTTACTTTGCCATATTCTGCAAACTCTTCTTTGTCTTCTTCACTGAGAGAGAGAGAGAGAGAGAACCAGAGAGAGAGAGAGAGACAGAGAGAGAACCAGAGAGTGAATTAGAGTAACAACGATCAAGTGGAAGATAAATAATCGAGTGGAGAAGCCGAGATCGTGTTTTGCTTGCACTGCTTTGTTATTCTTCAGTCTTCATTTTGGCAAAGTTGAGGTATGCTTTCTGTTTTATGAGATTTTGTGTTCCTAGTTGAGTTTTCCTTTTTTGCGAGTGCATATGCTTCGTAGGGGGTTGTACAGATATGTTTGTGGTTTGATGTGTGTTGTGTCTGAGGGTCTGGGAAATTTTGGGTTTTCTGAGAATTTTTTTTTTTTGGGTTTTGAACGGTTGTGTTCTTGATTGAGTTCTCGTGGTTAATAACATAGGGTAGGTTTAGATCTAACTTGACCACTAACTTCTAGGTTAGAGCGTTTATGGGGCATGCAGGCCCTTATCAATATTTCGGGTAGAGAAGAATCTGTGTCTGACGTGTCATCACTTAACTCATCGGAGAGAGATTTTATTAACTCGTTACGTCATCCTACTTTTGTAGGAGGTAGCTTCAAGGAACCGCTAGACATAGTTCTGTTGCGAACCATTTCTCCCCCACGAATGACATCGCGGTAGAGTAAAGAGCACAAGATTATCGGCCAAAGTGAGGAGGCGACGATGTCTGATAGTAGTAAGGGTAAGGGTAGTGTTGGTGCTTCGGGTCAAAGTGATGAGGGGGTTGAAGTTGGGGAGAAGGGGCAAAGTTCTCGGCCCACTAATTTTTCTTAGATCCTTAGCGATGGTACCGGAGTGGAAAAACCTTCCTCTACCATGTCGTGGCAAAAAATAAATAAGTTGAAAGAGCGATTTCGGCTACCTGTCATCGTGAAGTTATAGCCGCTACAAAAGGATGAGAAAGCTACCAACTTAGAGGAGGGTTATGCCACTGTTCATGAAGCCATCCTCCACCATTGTGTGAAATTACCGTTACTTCTGAGTCTGCAGTATCTGTTGCAAGAGTTGAATGTTGTGGTTGGCAAGGTTTCCATAAACATGTGGAAGATGTTGTTGGCTATGACCGCCTTATGGGAATTGTCAGGGTGCGAGTTTCGTACAGTAGTAGAGGTTTTGTTCTTTTATGAATTGACATATAACGAAAGAAAGAAGTGCAAAGGCACTGTGAGGCAAACTTGTCGGCCTGGCGCTCCCTAACTTCTAGAACACACTCCTGATTCCTCTACAACATGGCGGGCCACCGTGTGCGTTGACATGGAGGGCTGGGAATATGACACGAGGCCAAAAAGGGCCAAGGCTCCAAGATTCAGGGTTCCGTCGAAGTTTCAATTGATAAAAGGTTGTTTGCTTGATCGTTTGGGATATGACTTTACATGAGTGTTTCTTTTGTGTTTGTTGTTGGATCTACCGTTACCTTTGATTACTGTGTTTTCCTCATTACCTGATTACTTGCTTGTGTGTTCGCAAAGGTTGGAGATCGAAGTTGACGGACATCGAACAACAGCGGGTATGTCGTGTGCATTACTATTGGACAAATATGAACTGCCTTGGTCTCCGTGTTTTGTCACAATGGTTACTGCTAATTCGCTTAACTATTACTCGTGAGCCTGGTCAGTAGTGCTTGCCATTAGACCTTTGTACTTTCTTGAGTGGTTGCTGTTTGCCTGAATTGTGATTTCTTATTTGTTGTAGCGGCAATTTGAACGAACAAGAGGACCGATGAGGTTCTGAAGAAGGCGATGGCGGATCTTGGCGGGATTAAAGATTATGTTAAGTTTGTGATTGACGAGTCTGTCAAGGTGCACAAGAAGATCGTTGACCTTAAGACGAGGGAAGTAACGACTGGGACAGAAGAGAAGATTCTGGACGCTCCCTTGCACTCTAATCGCGTGAAGTTGAAGAAGAAAAAAATTGGTGGCAAAGAGAAAGATGTGACGGATGAGGCTGGGCAAGAAAATGAGGGGACTGGGTTGGTTCTGGAAGTTCATGCAGGGGAGCCTCAGGAGAAGACTAACACTGTCGTTGGAGAACACGGTGTGGAGGACAAAGATGGTAACAAGGAGGCAAAGAAGGATATTGAGAGAGAGAAGAGAAAGAAAATTATGGTGGAAAAGGGAGGGACGAAACATGACTGGAAAGACGCTGGCGGGAGAGTTGTCGAGGGTTTGGATTTTAGCAGGAGCACTGTTGGTCAATCTAAGGGGCAATCCTCTGTCCTGCAGAAAAGGAAAATTGGCTCCTCAGCTGTTCCCCTTGACTATGCGAAAAAGGTCAAGGTTACTGAAAAAAAATGTGGCGGTTGGTGGTAGTCAAGGTTCTAGGGGAGGCGGGTTTGTTTTCGACAATCCTATTCTTGGGTTGATACAGATTGTGCCAGCCGATCAACAAGGTTTTCTATGCAAGGTGCGCGAGCGCCTCAGTTTTGGAGGCAAGGGGAGAGTTTCCCGACCTGTGGAGGCGTCGAAGTTGGAAACATCCTTGGACTACATTTTGAAGGGTGCCCATCTTTACCTCTATCAGGGTTCATCAAAGGAACGTAAGTTGAAGTAAGAGCTTCTGCCAGCACAGCGTGATTTGGCGGCCGAGAGAGAGAAAAATAAAAGAACTGAGGTGAATATTGCCAAGCTCGATGGCACCCTCCTTGACGTGAAGGAGAAGTTCAAGTGTGCGGTTGACAAAACTATCGCACACGACTACCATCTTCAACTTGAACTCTGAGTTGGCGACCCTGAAAGGAGAAATCTAATTGGGAAGATACCATCTTCCAACTACATGAGGCACTTACCGCCAAGGAGAAGGAGTTGGCGGACTTCTAGTCTGCTAGGCGGGAGGAGGTGGCGAAGATGGCAGAGAATGAGAAAACAATGGTTGGCCTGGAAGCAGTGGAGGCCTTTAAGAAGTTTGCTGAGTTCATGGAGCTTCTAACAAATGCTGGTAGGCAAGGTGCCACTACCAACTTTGCAGAGCTTAAGGAGAAAGGGTATTTGAATTTTGACAAGATTGTCGCCGATCGAGCTCCACCAAGTCCCTTGGTAGGCGAAAATGTTTAGGTGGAAGATGTTGTGGAGTCCGGGGATGATGAATCTTCAGAGGCCGGGTCCTCTGATGACGGTGAAGGAAGTGGTTCTTCTGGGGAGGACGATATCAGGTCAGACGGTAATCCTGAGACTCCGATGCTGACAAGTAAAGTTGAGAAGAGGAAAGGAACTGTTCGTCAAGCCATTTAGAAGCGTCGCCGTTGCGATCGTGCTTTAGGTTCCTCCCTAAATGTTGACAAGGATGTTCAGGAGTAAAGCTATTGGTAGTTATTGTTTTATTTTATTTTATTTTTTTTATTTTATATTATGGCTGTGTAGACCTCTCCGTTGAAAAATATGGAATTTTGGTTGGGGAGCCCTAACTTTCCTTTTGCATGTGATATTTCTTTTTCTTTCCTGTGTATGATGTTGTTTATCCGCTAAGTATTTTTTTTTTGTACTATGGCGGAATGCGTAACCCTCGAATATAAAAAAGGGCCGTAGCAAGGAGACTTTAACAGACCAGTTAAAGTAAAGCCTCCACTTTCATGAAAGAGCGTCAGTAATCGTTCGGGAGATCTTTTTTAGTATCCTGAAGCGGCTAAAGCGCGAGTCTCTACTGCTATGAAAACTCAGGATTCAGAGAGGTAGACAGGAAATGGGGTCTCACCTTCGGTGCCTCTAGTTCCAGCCCTCCTACTTAGTTTCTACGGACGTTGGGACTTGGCGGGAAAGTTTTCTTGCCTCTATCATTAGCTCGGGTAGTCCCCGTTTCTGGTGTTTCAGTCACCTTTCAATGGCTCCCTTAATTATGCGGATCGCGCGTGTTGAGTCTTTTTTTTTTTTTTTTATTCCTTTCCGTCTTTAAACCCACTGCAAAATGCTCTTCTAATTCAGTTGCAAAAGCACTCGAACACACCTGCGCGGATTACAGGTGACGGTTACAAGAATGGCGGGGAAGTGAACAGAACCCAACGACATTCAGGGATGGATGTAGACCCGTCGGGCAGGGATAATCATTCCTGTCCTGGGAGAGGTGGCAACTATTCTCAAGAACCAAAAAGACAATCCAAGCTCTTTTTGAATCGGATATTGGATAGGCTAGGCTAGGTGTAGCCCGCTCTCTTTACGGTTTTGCTGAACTTGTCAAGCCTTTGGGAATTTTTGTCTTTCATACGCAATTTCGTAGGTAATTGTATCTTTTACACCCCTATTAGCTCAGTTGGTTAGGATATTCTTCAGGGATCGCCATATTACTAGCTTCAGTGACATTGGGGGCTTTGAGGTATGCCTTAACTTCGTTTCAATTGATAGGATTTAAATTCCTAGATGACATGACGGAAACTCTTCTCTTCGACGTCAGCCTTCGAGCAGAACCTCGAGGCTTCCCTGTCTTCCTGTGGTAGTTTATAAGAAGTTCCTGAGCCAAAAGGACATTATCTTTAATCTTCCTCCCTTCAACAAAAGCAGACTGGGTGAAATTTTTTGTATGTCAATGGAACATGAAAGGAATTAAGATTGGTCTGCTATTTGTACATATTGTCCTTGCTTGCTTTACGGGTGCAAGGTGTTGGCCTCGCCAAACTTGAGTTTTTTTTTTTGTTTGGTGCATATGCGGGACAATGGTTTGAATAATTCCTCGTTTCATTGACGACTAGGTGGAACCGGTGGCTTACAAAAAATGTGTACCCATAGGGTAGCTTTTCTTAGCTAAGCTTTGCAAAAGTTAGCTAAGTGAAGATGCTCGTGGGCATATTGTGGTAGTAGCAGAGATGTTCAATGTTCCAAGGATGGGTGGATGTGACGCCTTCCTTGTTCTTTAAATAGAATGTGCTGGGACTCACCACTTCTACAATTTGGCATGGTCCCTCCCAGGTTAGGCGGAGTGCTTTAGTGTTGGAATGACTTCCTTTATTAGCCAATCTCCAAGTTAGAGGTTTCTGGCCTTAACACGAGTGTTGTAAAAATACGACACTCGTTGCTTGTTTTGCAAGTTGTGCAAGTGTGCTTTGTCTCATTTTTCTTCGAGTAGATCTTTGTCAAGGTTGACGCCTTCAATGCTTGTTATGGCATCGTAACCGTTGACCCTAGCCGTAGGTTGGGTAACATCGATGGGAAGGACTGCTTATGTGCCAAACATTATGCAGAAGGGGGTTTCACCGTTGCGGATGTTGGCGTTGTCCTGATGGCCCATAAAACTTCCGGGAGCTTTTCCACCCATAGACCCTTCTTGTCCTCCAACTTCTTTTTTAGCAACATCTTGATAATTTTGTTGGTGGCCTCAACCTAGCCATTGGTGGGGATGTGCCACAGAGGCAGAATGCATCTTGGTGCATAGGTTGGTGGAGAAATTGATGAGTTCCTCATTGTTGAACTGTGTTCCATTATCAGTGATGATTGTGTTGAGAACTCCATAACGGCAGTAGATGTTTTTCAAGAGGAAATGCTGCACTTTGGCGGTTGTGATGGCTGTTAATGGTTTAGGCTCGATCGTAATCGATGGCCAAGATTATGTACTTGAACTGACCTTTGGTGGTTGGCAATTTACCGACAATGTCTAGTCCCCATGTGGAGTGGATCCATGATCCGGTAATGATAGATAGTGGTTCTACTGGTGCATGTGGGAGGTCTGGATATTGTTGACATTTATGCCATGACCGTGATATTTCTTTGGCGTCATCCCCCAATGATGGCCAGAAGTATCCTTGATGCATGGTGCGGTTGGCAAGTGATCTGGTGCCTGAGTGGTTACCGCATTCTCCAGCGTGTATTTTTGCTAAAACTTGTTTTCCTTCTTATGTCGTCAAACACTTTAAGTTGGGATGTGTGAATCCTTAGTGGTAGAGCTTGCCATTTTGGATGTTGTAGTGTGTTGCCCTTCACACTAGTCGTCTTATTTCGATCTTGTCGGATGGCAATGTGTCGTCACACTTGTACTTTTGTATCTCATCCATCCAATTTGGGCTTATATTGATTGTGCAGATTTCCGCTGGAGTTTTTGTGACGCTAGGTTGGTCTAGAGTCTCCACTCGAGTGTCGGTTGGGCTCTGATGTGGTTGGGCTGTTGGTAGACGTGTTAGGGAGTTTGCCTTGGCATTCATCTCTCGAGGTATATATGTGATGTTGAAGAAACTTGTCACGCCCTGAATTTTAATATTAAAATTTAAAATCCGAAACATGAATTACCACAACTCAAAATAAATCAACCTGAAAATTTCATTTTCTCAACAACTCCACCACACGAATTTAATTTCAAATCTCGAATTTAGTCTCGGTTAATTATTACAACTCACTCAAAAATTAAATTGTAAAGCTCTAAATGAGCATAACAACCCTCACAACTCAAATGACAAACAAATAAATGCTGCAACTCCTAAACAGTACGATCGCCTTCCTGGTTATCCTGACTTACAGGAATATCCGCTACATCATTTGAATAGTGTACCGGGATTGCAACTACATAAAACCCGGTAAGCTTTTGAAGCTCGTATGAGTAAAAAGAAGGAACAGTTGTTTAATTAATTAATAATTATTTTCACCCAAGTCAACACCCAACACTTTCCACGTTCACAAAGAACTAACAATCTCACAATCAATCACCAAATTAACAAATCAACACAAAACCTACACTCACATCATTTTTCTCAAAACCCCGAAATTGTATTTATAAAAATACGGTGTTGACAGACTAGAGCTCTAACTGAATCGTAACCCGTCATCTGACCCAGGTTATGGCATCCGACATATTTATCTTTATCGTATTTCATCAATATATATACGTATATACATATTTAGAACGTCCAATACTCGTACTTAATTTACCCGACAAGGGTTGTGACATCCAACTCACTCAACCAATCGTATCCCATCATCCACCTAGGATTAGAGCGTCCGATTCCCCCATACCAGTCACTACGTTGACCCTTAATCCATAAATGAGCACAACAATATGTTTTCATACAATGAAATCAACTCATCCAAGATACATAATATTATTATGAAATTTAAGCATTTGAAATATAATCTAAATCATCATTCAACAACACACCAGCCAATTTATATATTTCACGTAAATATATATATATATATATACGTAATCGTCCACTCAGGGATGACCATTAATACCATCTAAGTTCACACAAGAAAATCGTGAAATTCATTTGTTTAATTAAAATTCATTTTTACTTACGTATGGACCGTAGTTGATCAAGTCCATGTGATTTTAAAAACAAGTATTTAATCCATAAATATTTTTCACACAATTACGACAAAATAAATACATTAAAAGCACTCGGTTCGTAATATGAACCACGTGAGTTTTACTCACCTCGAAACTCCCGCTGCTTCATCAATCACGCTGAACCAGCTCACCCAAGTACAAACCGTCAATCACCTAATCAAATGTGACTTGAATTTAGCCAATAATTCCAAAACATACTTACACTACCATCCAACGGTCGGATTCTAAAATATATGAAAATCCAACGGACGGATTCTCACGAATTGCCTCCCTAATCATTGTTTTGCATTTATACGAAGATCCAACGGTCGGAACTTCACCCATGACCACACAAAACCACTGAGACAGTCATATGATCATCATATCAAAACTACAAGTCCATTGAACGGTCCTAACTTCACAGATCACAAATCTAACGATCAAAATCGATCGAAATCTAAAAATTCATAACTAAATCATACGATATCCGAAAAATGCGTATAATATTCCGAAATGATCGTATTGAAATGTAGAATATTAAAATGTACTGAAACTATATTTTTGGCCCCCAGAGGTGGTCGGAAAAGGCCACCGGAGTTAATGACAGAGCCGCCGCCGACCACCACCAATGGTGTCGGGGCCGAGCTGTTCTTCTTCAATTTTAACATGCTGATCATTTTTCATAACTAGCTCAAGATCAGAAAATAACGGGAAGAGGTCGAAAAGTACTGAAATAGTCACGGTGGCCGGAAAATTTCCATAATCCGGGGAGCTTGAGTTCGACGTAAAAACTTCCACCAATGGCTTCGATTCCTTCTGGAGAGTTGTTCAAAAACTCAAGTCGAGCTCATCAAGCGAAGAATCACAAGAAATAGTCGTCTGTAACTCGAGATATCCGGATTCGAAGGTGGTTTTTCGATCTACATGGGTTGAGTTTCGACGAACGTGAAATCGATATACCCAGGTCCGATCCTTCTTGGTGCTTGTTCAGCAACTTGATACGAGTCTAATGAGCTAAGAATCAAGAGTAATGATGATCTGTAGCTCGAGATATCGAGATCGAACCAAAACTGGCTCAAAACCGAACCGTGCTTCTGCCGCCATTTCCGGCCTTGCCGCGGCGCTAGACTGTCCCTGGCAGCTGCGCAAGGTCGAGATGAAGCGGTAGGAGGTGGTCCGACGTCGTGAGGTGGCCTGAGGTGCGAGAGGTCGGCTGGAGAAGCTTGCTCTGTTTCCTTCGTTCGACCGTGTGAGAGAGAGAGAGAGAGAACGAAGATGAACAGTTTCCAAAAGAGGAAGGAGGTCGGGAGAAAAAGGAAAGTTTTCAAAAAAAATTTGGGTTTTTTCTTTATATACCTGTTTTGGAAATTTCTTCTAAATGTGATAACTAAATTAGAAAAAATCCGATCTTTGTGTTCCGCATATGTACAGACTCGTATTGATGAGCTCTACAACTTTCATGAAGGAAGTTTTCCTAAATTTTGCACGTACAAAAAGTTGATTTCTTGAATCGAACATTTCGACCTTTTCGTTAAAACAATTGTTTCAGAACTTCAATAATTCTAAAAATGAAATATCTCAAGCAACATTCGTGAAATTGTATAATATTCATTCCACACAATTACATGAAATTAAAATGGAAATTGCGGTTATTACAATCTACCCCCCTTAAAGGAATTTCGTCCCGAAATTCAAGTATCCAATTCCCCAAAAAGCTGTGGATACTTCACTCTCATGTCAGACTCTAACTCCCATGATGCATCACCCTCGACATGATGACTCCACAACACCATCACAAGGTCAACCTCCTTCCTATGAAACTTCTTCGTAGGCCTATGCAAGATACGAACAGGTTCCACCATAAAGGTCACATCCGTGTTCACCCTAATCGTACTATGATCAATCACGTGGGACTCATCTCTAACATACTTCCTGAGCATAGACACATGAAAGATATTGTGGACACCAGACATGCTAACAAGTAAAGCAAGACGATATGCCAAGTTTCCAACCCTTTCCAGAATTTCAAAGGGTCCCATATACCACGGCGCGAGTTTTCCCTTGCCAAATCTCACCACACCTTTCATAGGTGAGACCTTCAAGAACATATGATCTCCTACCTCAAACTACAGGTCTCTTATTCAAGTCAGCATAACTCTTCTGTCTACTCTGAGCGGTCAGGATCCTGTCTCGAATAGTAGTGATCTTCTCCGTAGTCTCCTGAACAAGTGCAGGACCTAAAAGTCATTTCTCTCCAACTTCTGCCCAACAGATAAGAGTCCTACATGGCCTACCATAAAGAGCCTCATATGGTGCCATACTAATACTTGAGTGATAGCTGTTGTTGTAAGCGAACTCTACCAATGGTAGATGATCCGCCCAACTTCCCTTGATGTCCAGAACACAAGCTTTAAGCATATCCTCCATCACCTGATTCACTCTTTCTGTCTACCCATCTGTCTGTGGGTGCAATGCAATGCTTATAGCTAAGGACGTGCCAAAAACCTTATGGAAGCTACGCCAGAATTCTGATGTGAAACGAGCATCCCGATCAGAAACAATCATAACAGGCACACCATGAAGCCTTACTATCTTATTCAGATACAACTTACATAATGCATCCCCTGAGTAAGTTTTTGCCATAGGAAGGAAATGTGCAGACTTCATCAATCAGTCCACAATCACCTAAATCGAGTCATAACCTTACCTGGACCTAGGCAATCTAGTCACAAAGTCCATGGAGATGTCTTCCCATTTCCATACCGGTATTGGCAAAGGTTCCAGCATTCCTGCGGGCCTCTGATGCTTTGCCTTCATTTTCTGACACGTAAGACACTTCGACACATGTTTCGCCACATCCCTCTTCATTCCATACCACCAAAACTATCTTCGTAGATCTATGTACATTTTTATTACCCCTGGATGTATCGTGTATCTAGCTCTATATGCTTCCCGCATAATCTCCTCCTTGAGGTTATCAACACTTGGAACATGCAATCTTCCTCGAAATCTTAACTCTCCATCTGTTCCAACGGCCCACTCAGAAGGGCCCTCCAAATTCAGATCAGCAGTCAGCTCAACAATCCTCGCCTGAGCGAACTCATCAAGTGTCTGACTCTGAATGATCCTGGAAGTCAAGGTGGACTGTAAGGTGATATTATCGAGAAAGATTTCATGTCCAACTCCTGCGGGCATAAGCTCAAATTCGGATGCAGCGTCCAATAAGAGCCACTCCTGTACCATAAGCGATGCCATGAGTACTTAGGGCTTCCTACTCAAATCATCCGCTACTACGTTGGCCTTTCCGGGATGATACTCCAAAGTGAAATCATAGTCTTTGATGAGCTCCATCCATCTCCTCTGCCTCATGTTCAACTCTTTTTGGGAGAATAGGTATTTCAAACTCTTATGATCAGAAAAGAGCTCGAATTTCTCACCATAAAGATAGTGTATCGAAATCTTCAAAGCAAATACCACTGCGGCTAACTCTAGATCATGAATGGGGTAGTTCCGCTCATAAACCTTCAGTTGTCTAGAACCATAGGCAACCACACCACCATTCTGCATCAACACACACCCCAAACCTTGATGAGATGCATCACTGTAGATGACTAACCCACCACCACTAGTCAGAATAGTCAACACCGAAGTTGTAGTCAATGTAGTCTTCAGTTCATTGAAAGCATTCTCACACTCATCCGACCACATGAACTGAGTGTCTTTCCTTGTCAACTTGGTCAAATCCGAAGCAATACCAGAAAACCCTTCAATGAAACGCCTGTAAAACCCTACCAATCCAAGGAAGCTACGGATTTCTGTAATCGTAGTAGGGCGACTCCAAATCATCACTACTTCAACCTATGAAGGATCCACAGAAACTCCATCCTTCGAGACCACATGACCAAGGAACTTGACTTCACTCTGCCAGAAATCGCACTTCTCATACTTGGCAAATAATCTCTTCTCTCTCAACATCTGTAGCACAATACGCAAATGCTTCTCATGCTCGTCTGACGACCGTGAATAAAGCAAGATGTCGTCAACGAACACTACGACAAATTGATCCAAGTAAAGACTGAACGTGCGGTTTATCAAGTCCATGAATGCTGCAGGTGCATTAGTGAGACCAAAAGGCATGACAAGAAACTCAAAATGTCCATACCTGGTCCTGAACACCGTCTTTGGGATATCCTCATCCTTCACCTTTAACTGGTGATACCCAGACCTCAAATCAATCTTTGAGAACACAGTAGCCTCCCTAAGCTGATCAAACAAGTCATCAATCCTAGGTAATGGGTACCTGTTCTTGATGGTCACCTTGTTCAGCTGTCAATAATCCACACATAATCGAAGTGAATTATCATTTTTCTTTACAAACAACACTGGTGCGCCCCAAGGAGATACACTACCAAGAATGAACCCTTGCACAAGTATTCCCTCAATCTGAACCTTCAACTCTTGAAGTTCAGCTGGAGCTGTTCGATAGGGTGCCTTCGATACAGGTGAAGTACCTGGTATCACATCAATGGAGAAGTCCATTACCCTTTTCAGAGGTAATCTAGGTATCTCCTGAAACACATCAGCATACTCTGAAACTACAGGAATCCCTGTAATCCTTGAAGTACTACTCCCTGATTCAATATGGGTCAAAATCCCTGCCCTTATGGCAATGTTGGATTTCAGACAACTATAATGGAACAATGGTTGTCCGGGGACATAAAAGGAAACAATCATTCTAAAACAATCAATCACAGCATGGTTCGGGCTCAACCAATCCATACCCAAAATCACATCATATGTGTGATCCGGAACACAATCAAGGATGCAGAGAACTCTCTGCCACCAATCCCAATAGGGCAATCATCACAAAACATGCTAAGCTCAAGAGACACCCCGAGAGGTGATGTAACACATAATGACCTAGTAAGAGGCATAGCAATCAAACCCAACACATCCACAACCGAACTAGATATGAAGGAGTGGGAGGCTCCTGTATCAAACAGTACTCTAGCAAGATAGTGATAAACAGATAGAGTACCTTCCACCCCCGTGCCCGCCTGACCAATGGCAAAGACTCTAGTAGGAGCAGGTGGTAGCTGTCTCTACTAGTTTCCCTGCACTCTACCCTGATTTCGGGGACACTCCCTGGCCTGGTGCCCTATCTGTCCATAGCTGTAGCATACCCTATCCCGTGGTTTCGTGCACGCACGAGAGATGTGGCCCGGCTGGCTACAGTTATAGCACTTCACCGGAGCTACAGGTGCTATCTGTCTAATAGGCATAGCCTGAATAAAAGGAGTTGCTACTGCCCTAGCTGGGGCATGATGCTGGAACTGAGTCCTCTATTTCTTCCAAAAACCGCCCCTGAAGTCTATGGACTTACTGCTTCCTACCATTGCCTTTCCCTTGCCCTAGAAGTCTCTCTTAGCTGACTCATTCTCTCTACGAATCAGGTTCTGCTGCTCAATGATTTGTGCCTTAGCCAAGATTTCCCTCTTCATCTTCAGCTCTAAGATGGCCATATCACACTCAATTGAAGGACTCAACCCTCGCTGAAACTTCTTAGCCAAATCCTCATGATCCATCTACTCCACATACTTGTACAGCCGGGAGAACTCTGCATCATACTCTATCACAGTCATCTTCCCCTGTACTTTTGCGAGGAACTCCCGTTCCAACCTTTCTTTCTCAGCAGCTGGAAAGTACTTCTCTCTGAACAGCCTCTCGAAGCCATCCCATGTCAAGGTAGATATATCAATACTCCTCTGTGTGACGTTCCACCACACTTTAGCCTCATCCTTCAGTATGAAAGTGGCTAGCTTTCTCTTATCAATCTCACTGCAGTCAAACAGATCAAAGTAGGTTTGCAAATCCTCAATCCATCGATCTGCAACCATATGATCAGTGTCTCCCCCAAACTTGGTTGCTCCCAAGCGGTTAATTTCTTTCACTAGCACTAACAAGCGAGCAGGATCATCAACCATGCCCACGGGCGAAATATGCTGATCATCATAAGGTGCCTCTACCTCTACCTCATATGCATCATCAACCGAAGGGGCCCTATCCCTACCTCGGCCTATACCCCTACCACGAGGTCTGCCTCTACCCCGACCTCTAGCTTCGTTCCCATCAATCTCCATTACCTATTAAGCAATGCATACTTGGTTAATACATGCATAACACTTAAATATGGCATAAGTCAAATGCAAGTCCATATTAACCAAGTAACTAAGCATACAAGACAACGCCTAAAGTTCTTATGACATGCTAACGTTTCTAGCCAACCTAACGTTCTCACATACCCAATGACTTTGTCAATATCGAAGAGCACACGATAGAGATCCCCTGCAGACAGGCTATCACTCGGAAAGTATTGACATATCACCAAATATGTACCTTACGCTCTGATACCAAACTGTCACGCTCCGAATATTAATATCAAAATTTAAAATCGGAAACATGAATTACCACAACTCAAAATAATCAACCCGAAAATTTCATTTTCTCAACAACCCCACCACACGAATTTAATTTCAAATCCCGAATTTAGTCTCGGTTAATTATTACAACTCATTCAAAAATTAAATTGTAAAGCTCTAAATGAGCATAACAACACTCAAAACTCAAATGAAAAACAAATAAATGGTGCAACTCCTAAACAGTACGGTCGCCTCCCTGGTTATCCTTACCTGCAGGAATATCCGCTACACAATTTGAATAGTGTACCGGGATTGCAACAACATAAAGCCCGGTAAGCTTTTGAAGCTCGTATGAGTAAAAAGAAGGAACGGTTGTTTAATTAATTCATAATTATTTTCACCCAAGTCAACACCCAACACTTTCCACGTCCACAAAAAACCAACAATCTCATAATCAATCACCAAATCAACACAAAACCTACACTCACATCTTTCTTCTCAAAACCCCGAAATCGTATTTATAAAAATACGATGTTGACAGACTAGAGCTCTAACTGAATCGTAGCCTGTCACGTGGCCTAGGTTATGGCGTCCGACATATTTATCTTTATCGTATTTCATCAATATATATACGTATATACATATTTAGAACGTTTGATACTCGTACTTAATTTACCCGACAAGGGTTGTGGTATCCAACTCACTCAACCAATCGTATGCCATCATCCACCTAGGATTAGAGCATTCGATTCCCCCATACCAGTCACTACGTTGACCCTAAATTCATAAATGAGCACAACAATATGTTTTCACACAATGAAATCAACCCATCCAAGATACACAATATTATTATGAAATTTAAGCATTTAAAATATAATCCATATCACATTCAACAACACACCACCCAATTTATATATTTCACGTAAATATATATATATATATATATATATATACGCGATAATCCACTCAGGGGTGACCACTAATACCATCTATAGTTCACACAAAAAAATCGTGAAATTCATTTGTATAATTAAAATTCATTTTTACTTACGTATGGACCGTAGTTGATCAAGTCCATGTGATTTTAAAAACAAGTATTTAATCCATAAATATTTTTCACACAATTACGACAAAATATATACATTAAAAGCATTCAGTTAGTAATATGATCCACGTGAGTTTTACTCACCTCGAAACACAAATCACACCGAACCAGCTCACACAAGTACAAACTATCAATCATCTAATCAAATGTGACTTGAATTTAGCCAATAATTCCAAAACATACTTAAGCTACCATTCAATGGTCGGATTCTAAAATATACGAAAATCAGACAGACAGATTCTCACGAATCGCCTCGCTAATCACTGTTTTGCATTTATACGAAGATCCAACGGTCGGATATTCACCCATGATCACACAAAGCCACTGGGACAGTCATGTGATCATCATATCAAAACTATAAGTCCATCGGACGGTCCTAACTTCACAGATCACAAATCTAACGATCGAAATCTAAAAATTCATAACTAAATCGTACCATATCCGAAAAATACATATAATATGCCGAAATGATCGTATTGAAATGTAGAATCTTAAAATGTACAAAAACTATATTTTGACTCTTGAAATTGGCCGGAAAGGGCCGCCGGATTTAATGGCAAAGCCGCTGCCGACCACCACCAATGGTGTCGGGGCCGAGCTGCTCTTCTTCATTTTAACATGCTGATCATTTTTTATAACTAGCTCAAGATCAGAAAATAATGGGAAGAGGTCAAAAAGTACAGAAATAGTCACAGTGGCCTGAAAATTTCCAGAATCCGGCGAGCTTGAGTTTGACGTAAAAACTTCTACCAATGCCTTCGATTCCTTCTGGAGAGTTGTTCAGAAACTCAAGGCAGGCTCACCAAGCTAAGAATAATAAGAAATGGTCGTCTGTAACTCGAGATATCCTGATTTGAAGGTGGTTTTTTGATCTACACGGGTTAAGCTCCGACGAACGTGAAATCGATATATCCAGGTCCGGTCCTTCTTGGTGCTTGTTCAGCAACTTGATACGAGTCTAATGAGACAACAATAAAGAGGAATGATGATCTGTAGCTCGAGATATCGAGATCGAATCAAAACGGGCTCAAAACTGAACCGTACTTCTGCCCCCGTTTTAGGCCGTGCCGCGGCGCAAGGCTGCCCCTGGCAGCTGTACAAGGTCGCGGTGAAGCGGTAGGACGTGGTCCGACGTCATGAGGTGGCCTGAGGTGGGTGAGGTCAGCTGGAAAAGCTTGCTCTATTTCCTACGTTCGGCCGCGCGAGAGAATGAAGATGAACAGTTTCCAAAAGAGGAAGGAGGCTGGGAGAAAAAGGAAAGTTTCCAAAAAAAATTTAGGGTCTTTTCTTTACATACCCGTTGTGTTCCGCATATGTACAGACTCGTATTGACGAGCTCTACAACTTTCATGAATGAAGTTTTCCTAAATTTTGCACGTATAATAAATCGATTTCATAAATCGAACATTTCGAGCTTTTCGTTAAAACAATTGTTTCGGAACTTCAGTAATTCTAAAAATGAAATATTTCAAGCAACATTCGTGAAATTGTACAATATTCATTCAACATAACTACACGAAATTAAAATGGAAATTGCGGTTATTACAAAACTGAATTTGCTGTGTAGGGTCTTGGTGTACCCTAGATATGCCGCCAATTTTTTGTCATTGACCTGAAAGGTGTCGTTGACCACTAATTGTGAGTCACTAAGATGTCGACACTTTCTGTTACACAGTCAATGGCTAACAACAATCCTGCGATGAGTGCCTCGTACTCCGCCATGTTGTTGGAGGCTTTGAAGTTAAACTTAAGGGCGTACTCCACATTAAATCTCCCTGGTCCTGTGAGGATGATGTCGGCACTGCATGCTTTGAGCAGACCGAGCCATCGACAAAGAGGTTTTATTTTGATGGTGTCTTGGTTGTCGTGGTTTCAACCTGTTGAGCGTTGACCTCCGATATCATATCGTTTGCTTGTTCTGGCTGCTGCTCGGTTAGCTCTGCTATGAAATCTACCACAGCCTGTCCTCTGTGGCAGTTTTTGGATTGTAGTCGATGTTGAACTCGCTGAGTTCCATCGCCCACTTGCTAAGGCTTCCTGAGTATTCAGGGCTCTGCAAAACTTGCTTTAATGGTTGGTTTGTGAGGACATGGATTGTATGTGCTTAAAAGTATTACCGCAACCTTCTAACGGCCACTATGAGTGCCAGTGCTAGCTGCTCAAGTGGCGGGTATCTAGTTTCCACTCCATTCATGCTTTTCCAGCATAGAACACAGGTAATTCTTCTGTTACTTCTCTGCGTACGATGGCGAGCTGACCGCTGATTTGGACACCGCTAAATAGATGCATAGTATTTCACCCTATACTGGGATTGAAAGTAGCGGGACAGAGGCCAAGTATTCCTTGAGACCTTGAAATGCTGCCTCACAATTAGGAGTCCAATCTACAACCTTACAATGTGACCGCTTCATTGCCTTGAAGAATGGTAGGCATTTGTCTGTGAGTCTGGAGATGAATCGAGAAAGTGCAGTTGACTTTCCTTGCAAGCTCTATATGTCACCTTTCTTCTCAGGGGATTTCATGTTTATGATTACTTGTATCTTGTTGGGCTTGGCCGCAATTCCTCGTTCACTGACGATGTACCTAAGGAACTTGCTAGCGGTGACTCTAAAGAAACACTTTTCCGGGTTTAGATGCATGCCATATGCCAGTAGTATGGCAAATATGATGCAGAGGTTAGCTACATGACCACCAACTTGATACACTTTTGACGAGCATGTCATTGACATATACCTTGATGATCTTGCCCAAGTACTTTGCAAACATGCGTTATAACAGTATAAGCCTTTGTTGGTGGTGAATGTTGTGCATTCCTGGTCTCCAGAGTGCATCTTTATTTGATTGTATCTAGAGAAGGCATAAATCATGGTAAGTAGTTCATGACTTGCCGCAGCATCAATCAATTGCTTAATGCATGGTAATGGGAAGCTGTCCTTGGGGCATGCCTTGTTCAGGCATTTGAAGTCAATGCACATTCGCCACTTCCCTTTAGGCTTCTTAACCATCACCAAGTTGGAGATCCACTGTGGGTAGCTAACTTGGCGGATGAAAACTATATCTTGCAACTTGGCTACATCTTCCCTGATAGTCCGATATATTTCTTCATCAAAGGCTCGTCGTTTCTGCTTGACGGGATAGAAGGATGGCTTGATGCTGAGCTTCTGTGTAATTATGTCAGAGAGATTCCTGGTATGTCAGCATATGACCATGCAAAGACTGCGGCATTTTCCTTTAGAAATTTAATGAGCTCTGCTGCTATCTCAAGGGAGAGTTGGGCTCCAATGCGTACAGTTCTTTCGGGGTGTTCATTGGAGATGTTCATGATACGTAGTGATGTCTCTGGGCTGACCGGCTCCTTTTTGAAGTACTTTTCCTGGTCATCCCTGAGGTCATCAATTTTTTCCGTCAACTGTGGTGCGTTGCCTACTGTTAGAATTTCATGGCGGCTTTTTGAACTCATCACCGTTGATGAGTAACACTCCCGTGCAACTAATTGACTTCCCTTACAGAGCCAGTGCCATTGGGGGTGGGGAACTTCATGAGCAGCATGTACCCCGCTATGATGCACTTGAGCTTGTTGAGGGCAGGATAATAGCATTGTAAGAGCTGAAGCAGGCTACCACGATGAATCAGTGTGTATCTTTGCCATACATGGGGTTGCCTTGATGGATAGGCGCATGTAGACAGACCCTAGAGGTTGAGTCATGTCACTAGAGAAACTGAGTAGTGGCTTGTGGTCCTGCGGGAGTTTTTCTGTTGCGTTGCAGTTGGTTGTAGCAGCTGCTAAATATGATATTTATGGCGGATTCGCTGTCTACTAACACTCGACCGATAGACCACTTGTCGAGGATTGGATCAATCAGAAATGGGTCGTCATGGGGTGAGTGAATACCCCGCTCTTCCTCTTCACAGAAAGTGATTGGCTCCCAGCCAGTTTTGGTCATTTTGGCGGACCGATCATAACGGATGTTGAATACCTCTTTTGGTGGTTGGCGAGCTCAAAGCGCTCTCTTGCTCGGTGTGACATGTTGCCGATGAAAGCGCCGCCGTCAATTGTGTTGATCCGACGCATTGGTTCAATGTTGGGGACGACATGTGCCAGTTGTCGGTCCTGTACTGCTCTAACTTTCTGTCATGATACAGCGATTTGATTGTGGTTTTGAGGGCATTGCAATTGTTGGTGTTATGGCCGCTATCCTCATTATGTTTACAACATTTGCCAGTGTTTCTGGGCTTTCCTACCACTACTATAATAAGTTATCAGATGACGGTGGTTTTGTGTTGTGTGATGACCAGCCTCACAATGGTCTAAACGAGTGTTGTGTGATTGAAAAATCACACAACTGTGAATTCAACGTTATGTAATATCCATTTCCTCAACATATAATTAGTTCTGTTGTGCGAATTCTGTGCAGGCAAATGCCTGACATGGCATGTGCAGGGATGCCTCGGCGTTGATATGGCCATTCAGACAACATAAAATGAAATTTAGTTGTTGTTTGAGATTACAACACACAACAGTTGCAAATTTCTTTGTTGTCGGAGATGAATAAGACACAACAGCTATATTGTTCATTTGTTGTCTGAGATTCATGACACAAAGCAGATAAAATTTTATCTTTATTGTCTGAGATACGTAACACACAACTACAATGAAATGATCTCTCGTCTGTTGATTCATTCAGACAACAGAGATAATTTTATTTCTGTTGTGTGTTATGAATCTCACAAAACAGAATTTTGTTATTTTCTGTTGTTGGTTGTTAATTAGTTCACACAACAGCTATATATGGTTAACTGTGGTGTGAATATTGTAATCAAATTGGCTAACATCCAATAACTGTTGTAAGAGAAGCCTTAATTTTGAACTTTTTTGCAGTCATGCAGCACATTGTTTTGTATTGTGTTGTATGACTGAAGCTTGGACTATAAGAAGAATATCCATATAAACGTTTCTCTAGATATAATACTCGATATATTCCCATATAAACAGTACTCTAATCCATATAATTCAAGTACCATTATTCAAACTTCTATTCATTCAATTAACTAGATAATGTACCAAACAAGAGCATTCCTAGCTACTTATACATGAATAAAAAACATTCATATTCTGGATGGCTCTTATAGCCTTCAGCTGTCTTTGGAATCAATAAAACCTGGAAGAACCTCCTCCAATTGTTTTATACTATCTGCAGGTTTTGGATCATCAGGAATGAGATCAACTTCCTTCATTGCACACAAGGCCCCGGTTTCTCTGCAATATATTTAGATGAAGTAATCAGCAGAAGAAAATAACAAACTACAAGCAACAACCAAACAGAAGTGCAAGCAACAAAATCAAAACCCTAACTCATGAAAAAATACTTCTTCTTTTTCTATGGCCGAAACTGCCTCAAATTCTTTAGGTTGGTGCTGAATAAGATATAATTGGATGCAATGTTCAGAATTCAGTTATCAAAACCGAACAAAGTAGAAGTGGTGCTAAGATAGGGCAAGCTACAAAAAAATAATAACAAAAAGAACTCCTACATTATCTCATAGCTATTAGCATAATTTAACATCCAAATCAAATTTGAAGAGTAAGAGAGTACTAAGGATGGTAGCATTAACATAAACAAGTGAGACTTAAATTCAATTGTAATACGACACAAAACAATCAATTAAATATATTGCATTGTCAAGTTCACATATTCAACACAATCTGTCAATTTCTTCAGGAAACAAATCATTTTCTCCACATTGATGATCGATCCTATAGACATATATAATTAATGTACACAGAGTAAACGTCCAAAGAAGCTCCATAGAACAGAGATTGGATATGACAGAAAATACAAATACAAACCAAATGATCCTCAAAATCCATATAAATGCACAGAAACCCGTGATAACTGGCCATCTTTTCAGAAATAATTTGGATCAAAGCTAATATCTTTTTCTGTAAATACATACACATAATATATATACATATATATATACACACACATAATATATATACTTCTATTGTATAATTAAAAATTAATCGACTAAATCTCAGCTCAGGCAAGCATCTACATATTACAAAACCACAACCTCCATCTGCATCTGTACTCTTAGCTAATAAAGATAAGAATAATAGACCAGAGTGTGGATCGATAAGAGCAAATATATAGATATGAATGAAACAAGTACATACATTTGTAGTCTGAACCGTGTTAACAGCAGTAGACACACCAGATGTAAGAGAGATGACCCATGGCAAGCCAGAAGAATAAAGCAGCCAAAATAAATATGTAGAGAGCAAGACAAAAATAGGTAAGAGTATCATACCAGTTGTTGTGTTAAGTAGAGATGACCGATTGAAGACCATATTTCGATACATATGATCAAATCAGCATTGCGATGATTTATAGCTTCCAAATGTGCAGCCAAGTGACAGTTCACAGAGCACATTATCTGATCATAGACTCTGATTCTCATAGAGCCTGGACATGATTAGTAAGGTTATAAAAACATGCCAACGAACTGCAAGCTTATTATATTAGGTGAAAGTCTAATTCCTAGAGTTTAATTCATGCTAATCACTTATCAAAGAGATATGAACAAGCCTGCTAGCTGCCTAGAACCCATACAGTCATAAGTTTTTCCTTCTTCAAAAGCCTTTCCTATATTATCTAGCCACCAATGCCCAACAGAACTCCTTTCAAGACCTACCTACAAATGGAATAGTAATTCAGTTACAAACAATGAAAGAAGCTCGATACCTAATTACAGCTATGAATCAGCCAGATGATAATTAGTAAATGATAATCCATAAAACTAACAAACTTTGCTACAGGGCTAAAATAGATATATGAGAAAGGTAGCCTCTGATTCTGAAGCAACTGCCTTAGCAAGCATGGTTTTCCCATAACCAGGTGGACCAAGCAAAAGCAGACCTGAAAATAGAAAGCCAAATTTATTTGAAACAAGTTCTTAGGCTGTTTTCCTATAATTAGTATGGAGGTGACAATCTTACAAAACATTACCTTGAGCTAGCATTTGAAGTGAACAAATCTCTTCTCTTAGTCGGTAAAATAACCATCTCGATCAAAGTTTTCTTCACCTTCTCAAGACCGGCTGTAGAGAAACTGAAATGAGCAATTTTGTAATCTTAACAAACACAACAAAGAAATATAAAATAGACAAGAAATCAAGGTATGTTATAATCTTCTCACCAACATCTTCCCATTTAACTAAAGGACTTCTATCCACTATGGCACTATTTATCATTTCAACCAATTTTTCATCATAACCTGCACCAGAATCATGCACAGGTTTTGATCTTATTATATTATTGGTATGACTCCTCATTGCACAGGTTTTCATCATAACCTGCACCAGAATGTTGCACAGGTTTTGATCTTATTACATTATTGGTATGACTCCTCATTGCTGGTATGCTTGTACTGGGATGCAGAGCCTTGTGTATCACATGATTTCGTGAATTCGATACTGTTGATAGCTGCAGTCGAACTCCTCAAATCAAAGACCTAAATTGTAATTCAAATCAGTGACAATGGGACACTGCATATATAAATATATATAGAGAACATCAAGTTTGAACATAGACCTTCAACCAAAGTTTGAACATATACAAATATATATATATATATATATATAGCTAGCAGTCGATACAAACCGCAATTTGTTGTGGGGACGTGGGGATTTGGGTCGGTATATTGGGGAAGAAATGTGGAGTGAACCAAATGGAAGACTGAGAGAAAGGTTTCACGAGAGAGAGAGAGAGAGAGAGAGAGAGAGAGAGAGAGAGAGATACGAGTTGCGAGCCCACTGAGAGGTCTCCGGCGTCGTTGAGGACGGTTTCAGTGGCGGTGTAGAGGATGGGAGGGAGGTTTCGCTGAGTGTGTCGAGAAACCCTAGATTGCAGATTGGTGATATCAAATACGCCATTGCTAAACCTCCAGGGAAAAACCCTCCTACTGAACACTTCCTTCAGAGAGAGGGGGATATTGGGAATGGAAGAAAGGTAGTAGAAGAAGAAGAGGAAGAAGAAGAAGAAGGGGAGGTGGCAAAAAAAAGGTGGAGTGCACCTTGATCGAGACTATTGGTTTCAATAAAGACTACTTAAATTATTTAGTGGGAGACTTCAAGTTTCTCCAACAATAGAAAATTAGCGGACTGTTGTATGAGTATATGATGACAAAGCAGGCTGAGAGGAAAAATTTGCCATCTGTGACTGTAGGTTTCATTTGAGTGAAATTTTGCCGCGCTGTGCAATTTGCTTCAATGCTCAAACAACAGAACTACGATAATCTGTTGTACAAATTTGTGCATCTTACACTAAGTGTACCTAGAGGATTTCTCAAAATTCATACAACATTCTGTTACACAATAGAAATAAAAAAAACTTGTTGCGTGGATTGTTCAAATTGAGCTCCTTCTGGGAGGTCATTACGTTCTCATTTGCCTCCATCTAGGCCTTAAATTCACACAATGGAAACTTCTTAAATCAATTGTGCAATATCTTCCTAAAAAAAAAAGTTTTCAATTTGCTTACATTCACAGAAAAAAAACATATTTGTACCACTATATGATAGAGTTTGTGTTAGTACACAACAACATATTTTAGTTATGTTATGTGATGAGTGTTGTGTGTTTCTATTTTTGTAGTAGTGTACTCTAAGTTACTTTCTTGGGGGTGGTGAAGGAATTTGATCTGTGCACTGATCATAGATTTCTTCATACGACGCCGTCAATATCGTGAATACTTCAAACTTTTGAAGGTTTGTGGTGGGCTTATTGTTGCGGTTGTCGCGGCAATTATTGTGAAAAGATTTGTTGCCCTTGTTGTGGTATTGTTGGTCTCTTTGCCAATTGTCTTGGTAGTTACCCTGTTGCCATTCCCTCTTCTTATCATTTGGTGGTGAGGTGATATTTGGGGAGGTGGTGGTATTTCCTTGTTAGGATGTGGAGGGCTGGGATGTCTTTTGTGGAGTTTGTGGTGATGGTGGGGCGGCGCCATAAGTGCTGTACTCCACTTGGGCATGTAAAACTGCCTCACTCATGACATGGTCATATGTGGCATTTAGGCAGTTATAGTTAAGATGGTACAAGAAGTTTGCCTTGAGAAGCCCTTGCTTGAAGGCTACCAGTGCCATTTTTTTGTCCAGGTCCTGACACCTTGATGTGGTGGTTCTCCACCTTATGACAAATGCTTTCAATGATTCATCAGTGCCCTACTTGACGTTGAATAATTGGCTTGAGCTGTGATAACCGTCCGTCATAAGGATGAACCTTGACAGGAACGCGTTTGATAAAGTTGAGAATGAGTCCATAGAGCCTGGGGGCATTCAAAGAACCAGCTCACTACCTCACCATCCAATGTTTTGCTGAATAGGTGACAAAGAGTCACATCATCAAAATCTTTGTTGTTGGTTACCTTCTTGAACGTGTCCATGTGGACGAATGGATCTGTTAAACTGCTAAATTGTGCAATCTTAGGCGTCTTCGCATATCTTGGTCTGACAGTTTGCAAAATTCTGGCGGGTAAATGGTCCTGGACGCGCCGCAAAGAGTGGGTTTTGAGTTGGTGGTAAGGTGCTTGTTTCGGCCCTAATTGATTTTCTAGGATCAAAGTGGTGGCATCAACAGTAGGCTTGGGAAGTGGCTGGTTTGGTACCAAGATTTGTCAGGCGCTGGCATGTTTTGCGTTCCCCTCTGCTGGCTTGCACTAAATGAGTTATCATATTGCGGCTGTGAGTACGCTACCTGCTCCTACACTAATTGTGGCGGTGGGACTGGCCCTAATCCCGCCAATTCGGGTGGGTTCAAAGCAACATCCCTTCAGATTATTGGTTCCGGTGCTGCCCTTGCCGTGTTTAGGCTGAGCCTTGTGCTTTGCTAGTGTTCGCTATGGGCCGGATTTGTGTTTGTCCCTAGTACCTTTTTTAGTTCGTCGAACTTTGATAATAGCGTTGCCACTTGGTTCTGAGCCTCCGCCTTCTCCTTTCGTTCTTTTTCCAGCTCTCTGTTTGCTTTGTGTAGGTCCGCTAATGCTAGTTCCAACATGGCGGCGAGGTTCCAATCTGGAGTTTGGCTACTGGCATCGGATTGGTTCTCTACAGTAGATTGTGTTGGGGGTATCTCGGGGGTGTTAAGGGGTCGACCTTCAATGTTGACTGATGTAGTGAACAGCTCGCAGTTGACGGCGATTGTTGGATTGGAGGGGGTTCGTGCGTTGGAGGTGGACGGATTGGTTTGTCTGTTCGTCAACGCCATTTCCCTACCGCTAGCCATGGTAGATTATGGTGGAGTAATCTTTAGATCGAAGATTCCCACAGACGGTACCAATGTTAATGCTTAGAATACTTCCACAAGGTGTCAGCTTCTGATAAGGTGGACAAGGGTCCAATCTTCCGATATGTTGTGAGCCTACAATGTCTCGCTATCTGTCAAGAGAAATATAACGACGTCAAGAGGGGAGACCGCGATTGGCAGTCTTCGCTTCTCCTATGCTAAAGTTAGATGATGTGTTTATATTGACAAAGTAGCGGTTGATAGCTATTAAATGTGTAATGAATGAAGAGACAGAAGTTGACCTTTTATAGGTGGAATTGTGACTTGCCTCATTCTTGTTTTTGATATGGGACTGATATGCTTCAGTCTAATGGCTTTTGGTCCTTTCTACAGAGACGACATTGGGTGGCGTGTGTCGGTGCATCGAGGCATGTTTCGGCCTAAGATTGGTTTGTCGATGAAGGTTGGCTTGCTGTGTTCCTGGAGATCACATCGTCAAAGTCAATCTCACAAAGTGAGATGGTCTGATGTGAGTGCTGATTATGGTAGGTAGACAGCATGTATGTACACTAACTTCCCTAGATCTAACAAATAATTCAACCACAAATAAAAAACAATTAAACTTAATACAGAGCATTTGGTGAACAACTTGGTCAATTCCAACAAGAAAAAATTCTTCAAACAGCTCAAAAAGGCAGCTCTACAAAAACTTCACATTCTCATCTTAATTTGGGATGCAAGATTTATAACAAGATTAGTTTCATCATCCCTAGAACATCAAAATGTGCCTTTTAGTATGGCAAATGAACCCTTGAACCTAATCTACTACACTAGTTATTCTGTAAGACCATCTAGAGCCATGCTAGTGATGCTAAACTACTGGAAATTCCAAAGCACCATTCTCTTTAGGTCATTAAGTTCGACCTTTACTAAAGGCTATCAGATTCATTCAAATAGAGAATAACAACATCTCATAATATATTTTCAGGCAGAAATAAGCAACAATTTTTAATCAAAAATAAACTCCTGTTCTTATTGCCAATCAACTCCTCGTATTTTCTTTTCATTTCCCAGCAACAAAATAGAACATGAAGCAAAAAAAAAAAAATGAAGATTGAGTACAGCTGGGATTATTGCTAGAGAGTATACCAGATAGGCATTACTACGATTAGTCTGAGTTTAACATCAGAATCAAAAGAAAGACATAACAGAACAATTAAAAGAGAAGATGTATTAATGTACCTCAATTGACAGCTGAATTCATCTTATTGTATTTGACAGGCCATGCAATTACACTTCCTCTAGATGCATCAAGCTTATTGAACTCACTTGTCGGTTGATACAAAGCTATATCATGAAAAATCCGTTCATTAAAATTTTCCAACAATCATGGCCTAGAGGCACATGATGCACCAAAGCTTAGGGATCTTTTGACAAAATGCCACCAGTTGCAAGAACTTCTTCTTCTTTAGCAAACCAACTTAGCAAGTACACTTTTCCACTGCATCTGTCTTTTGGATCTATTTCGTTCTACCCTTTCCCAAATGTGGCTCCTTTCCGTAAATATTTTCTTTGATTTGCTCCCTACTACGCCTCTCACCGTTAGAAATTATAACACTTGCATCTTTCTGTTTTCTTTGTGCTGTATCACTAGTATAGCTCAGATTCTCTTTTCGTTTTCTCTGTACAATCCAATTAGTAGAATGCTGCACACTTGTGATTTTCTTAAATAACAGCAATCAAAACAATAATTATTTAACCAATTAAATGAGATACATAGCATGAATAAAAATGAGAACAGTGACTTTATGGTGAAGATATAGATTTAAATTTTCTCTTTTGTCTAGCCGAGCAACGAGGCCTTACACTAACTCTGTCAATCAGTCCACTTGTTGTGTTTGAGCAGCAAGAGCGTTCTCTAACATAGTGACCTTATTAGCAACATGTGTCTGACCATCCACTTTTGAAGGGGGTGCACTAAACCCAAGCCTCTAACTCGTCCTCGCGGGTCAGGACCAAGTGCCTTCGCAATAACATCAGCTTTTATAGAACATGATTGTGTACTTCTTCTTCTTCTTCCTTGTATTTTCTTACTAGTTTCTGGAGAATACATAATTGAATCCATCAATGCTAAATAAGTATGAACGTTTATAAAAACAAGAAAGTAAACATCTTTATGAACATCATAGCTCATTCACAACTATATGCATATACGAGTTGTTAAACTAGATACAAGATTATAAATTTATGAATATGCACGAATAATTGTTGGATCATAATTTATATACATATTTGTGCCCTAAAACATGAAAATTACTTGTTCTAAAGTCTAATTTAATGTTGACTAATCCAATTCCATGCTTTGTAGAAAATCTTGACAAAAGGAGAAAAAGTGAAATTCCAGCAAATTTTTCGTGCACCACCACTATTGGCTGCACAAGTGCTGCCACTCATAGTGGTGTCATATATTTTCCGGTCATATTCATGGAGGAGCATGGAGGATGAGTACCATAGCATCTATTCCAATACATCCATTCACCATCATTCTATCTTAACCAAATTTCAAACCTTTTGATTCCAATTCAACCAAACAGTCCCTATTACCCAAAAGTCCATCATCATCATCACTTTAATATTTATCATATTTTAGGCTTAATCACCATCTCTCACTCATTATTTCCTACTCTAACCTACAACATCACTCACATACTTTTTTCTCTTATTTTTTGGATCTATTACCACTCTCATACTCCACATCTTTGCTTAAATCAAAAACCAAGCTGCTATCTTGACTTCTCAACACCATTTTTCACATCCCTCTCCATCTATTTAAGCAACCATTCTTCACAAGGAAGAGGCATTACTCCACACTTAGCCATTACATCTTTTTCTCTCTTTTTTCTCTACACAACCCACTACCATCTCCACCACTCTATTTTCCAACTGCATCCTTACCCATAATATCTTACATATACTAAGTATCATCATCATCTCAAGTCTTAAAGAAGGAGTTCAAGGAAGAAGCTAGAACACAAGAGGAGCTACCACATCATCTCCATGACAAAGTTTCCATGATCAACCGCTTCATCATCCTTCACTTGTGATCATCCCTAGTCATTTCTAAACTCTATTCTTTGATAGCTTAATGTTTTCCATTATGTTGATGCTAGTTTATGTAGATATGTATGAGTAGTCTATTGTTGGTGCTAGGGTTGAAAGCCCTAGCTAAACTTGTAATGAATTGATGTTTGAATCTTATTTGATGCAATTTCCATAATCATCTTCACATGCTAAATCAAGAAGTGAATGCATGTATTTGAATGTAGCTAATTTGAATACTTTGCATTTGTGATTACATGAACAATGTTTAGAGAATAGCTAGCTTTGAACTTTAATAGCATGATAGCACACTAGGTGTGTATGTAAGGGTAATGAGTTAAAACCACCTAGACCTAGGATTCGTTTGCTTGCTTGATTATCTAAACTCAAACTTTTATGCATCTAGGAGCAAGGAATTGATCCTTATTCAATCATATAACTTGTTCCTGGGTAATTTCACACTTATCATGTGGAAATTGATAAAATCAAAGGAGTTTACGCCTTAGTAATCTTATCCGGATGCTAAGAGGGTGATTGGATACTTGAGATTGCATTACTTATAGTTTGAACATCAATGCATGCACAAAAGGATATGGTGAACAACTTAAAGCTCTAACTTCCTCCCCTTCTATCACATCTAGTTTAGCATAGTCTAGTTTACATTTCAAGTTTTTATTTTGTGTTAATTTGAGTTGAAATCATCTCCAAAGCCAAAATCAAACCAGTACACCATCTTGCATATATTCACCATGAACTTTGGTTCATTTGTGAGTCATTGTTTGTGATTTGTATATTTGCATATATCTAGCACCCTTTAGATATTCCCTAGCTAGAGTGGGTTTTCCAATCCCTTAGGTACGATATCCCCTACACAATAATTCTCTACACTATAACTTGACCCTTATACTTGAGGGTGGCTATTTGGCTAACAACAATTGTTTAAAATATAAGATAGTATAAATCTGAATGCGATAATGAATCTGATAGACAAAGCTAACATCAAACTATCAAGAGCATATCACTTAGCCAAAACATAAAGACATATTGAAACTACAAACACAGTGGTTGTGGAAACTAAAATAATGACTTAAAATGAACGATATGAACAAGAAATTATACAAGATTTAGTTCTTACCACTATTTCCGGATCCTCAACTTCTTCACCTGCATTTTTCTTCACTTCATAGGCACAAAGCCAAATATCGGACCTTGGTATTGCATCTGGTGTCTCACTTTGTTGCTTCTATAAAATGACAAGTACATATATAAACTTTCTTGTAATTAATATTAAGACATCAAGTGTAATAATTAAATTGTTTGGTACCAACTCTTCTTCAAGACGTGCAAAACTCTTTCTACTTGTTCTATGCAATAAGGTTCTTCTTTGTCGCATCAACCTGAATTTTTCGCATTTTTTCTATCAAAAAACAAAGTGATAATATTGACGTATTTACATAAATCAAACATAACGTGTTTTGTAGAAAATTAACTTACCCTAAATGCTTCTGTGGTTCTGGATTTAACAAAATCCAACCATACTTCCGTTGAATCTATATTATCAGGTTTGAGGAGGGCAGTAGTATATGGTAAGTCTACCGATTCAGCTTGTTGCATCACTTCTTTCATTGTCAATGATATGTAATCTCGCCAAAGCTTCATCATTTTACTGAAAACATTTCTTTTGCAAATTTCTGAAACAATATATGTTTGCTACAAAATACAATTGAACAATATATTCGAGTTTCCAATGCTTCATTACTAATAGGACCAGTCAATAGAAACATAAATTAAGATAGAAATTGCAAGAACAACTCCAAATTATAAGAAGGTAGTTCACCATGATATGTTCCCAAATTTGTCTTTTGTACATATCAGTGAGGTTTTTCCATTCAGTTGTCAATGGTACAAACTCTCTTGCTGTGACTTCAAGGAAAGAGGATAACCCTGATGCATATTCCCCATAAGGTTGACCTTTGACATTGAGCTAAACTTCAACCCGACCTTTGTTCTTAAAATCTTTATCCCCTTTAGCTTTGCCCCTTGGAGGTCTCTTAGAATAATCTGAGGTTGTCTCATTTTCACACCTATTTGGACTATTAAGTGTCGAAGTATGTGATTCCTTGTGTGAATTATTAGAACCTCCATCTGAAATACCTGGATTCCTTTCTTCCTTGTTAATAGCAATAACAACTGCCTTTATACTCTTTTTTTGCTTTTTTTCTTTCTTACCACCTTTTTTGAAGTCTGGACATACACTGTAAAGACCCGAAATTTCATTAGATAAATTTTTGTAATTCAATAATTGTTCAGATATTTGAATTATAAATATTGAGACTATTTCGTAAGTCATTGTGCGGGAAATTCGGTTTCGAATCGATTTTATTTTCGAAACAAACGCTATTTAAGGGGTCGTGAAAATTGACTTTTTATACGAATAAATTTTGGGAAAACTTTCTTCATGAAAGTTGTAGAGCTCATCGATACGAGTTAGTGCATATGTGGAACGTAATATTCGGAGTTCGTATGAATTTATTACGAATATTTGAAAATTGAGTTTTTCCTATAAATAGAGGAATTTTTCAGAAAAATTCCAGATTTCCAATCTTCCTCAACTCTCTCTCTCCCCGCGTCCGTTACCCATTTCTGGGCTCTCCTTTGTCCGGCCATATCTCCCTCCACAGACCTCTGATCGACTTGATTCCAAAAGCAATTTTGGTCGCCTTGAAGTCATTTAAAACTTCCTAGAAGACATCGAAGTCAAAAAATAACCGTGGAAGGTGCTACAAGGCCGAGAAGCTGCAGAGGTCGGGCTGAAATCTCCCAAGCTGCTCCTCCCTTCGCCGGCAGATTTCTTCCTCCTCCGACCACCAATCGACGAGCCGCTTGTCCCTATCTCTTCGCCTTGAAACAAGCTTTCCATACATATATGCCTTGCATCCTATCATTCACTATAGGCAATGAATCGAAGCAAAGAAGATCAGATCATTTTTTTGGCATTTCTTCAAATTCCGGCCAACTCCGGCCAAAGTAGGAGAAGAGACCAACTGGGTTTTGTTCGTCTTGCCATGCTCTACAAACTCACCAAGTTTCACATCTCCATTTCACCTGAGGAAGACGAATTTCAGATTTGATGGATTTTGGGCTATTTCGGCCTCTTTCTTTTTGAGAAATTTGACTTTGTGCTAATTATAAAAGTTGAAATTGGAGTTGAGATGAAGAACTTTGATGTTGGGAGTTTTGGAAAATTTTGACTTTGGTATGGCGGCGGCGCCGCCCCTGTGGTAGTGGTTTCCGATGACCTCCGGCCACCCCAAGAGCAGTTTCTGCTCATAGTTAGATTGTACATGTCAATATGATCATTTTGATATATAGCATGTGAATTTTAGATATCGTATGAATTAGTTATGAATTTTACGATTTCGATTGATTTCGATCGTTCGATTTATGATCTGTGAAGATTGAACCGTCCAATGGACGTGTAGTTTTGATATAATGATCGTAGGACTGTCCCGATGACTTTATGTGGTCATGGGTGAAGATCCGATCGATGGATCTTCATATAAGTGCGTTTTTGAATTGTACGCTAAGTTAATTATCGTATTTGATTACGTGATTGATGGTTTTACTTTGGTGGACGATTTCGGGGTGAATTTGTTAAATTGAAGACGCAGCGGGAGTATCGAGGTGAGTAAAACTCACGTGGTTCATATTATGAACCGAGCGCTTTAAATTATTTATTTTTGTAATTGTGTGAAAAATATTTGTGGATTAAATATTTGTTTTTAAAATCACATGGGCTTGATCACTACAGTCCATAGGTAAGTAAAATGAATTTTAATAATACAAATGAATTTCACGATTTTCTTGTGTGAACTATAGATGGTATTAGTGGTCATTCCTGAGTGGATGATTACGTATATATATATATATATATATATATTTACATGGAATATACATATTGATTGGTGGATTGTCGAGTGGTGATATGATTGAGTTGAATTGATAATTTGAATTATATTTCAAATGCTTAATTTCATATTAATATTGTGTATCTTGGTGGGGTTGATTTCATTATGTGATAATACATGTTGTGCTCATTTATGGATTTCGGGTCAGCGTGGTGACCGGTATGGGGTAATCGGACGCTCTAATCATGGGTGGATGATGGGATACGATTGGTTGAGTATGTGCAATGCTGGACGTTCTAAATATGTATATAAGTGTACATATTGATGAAATACGATAATGATAAATATGTCGGATGCCATAACCTAGGCCAGGTGACGGGCTACGATTCAGTTAGAGCTCTAGTCTGTCAAATACCGTATTTTTATAAATACGATGTTGGGGTTTTGTGAAGAAAGATGTGAATTAGGGTTTTGGTGTTGAGTTATTGATTGATTGAGAGTGTTGTTTTTTTGTGGATGCAGAAATTGTTGTGCGTTGACTTGGGTGAAAATGATTATGATTTAATTAAACAACTATTCTTTCTTTTTACTCATACGAGCTTTCAAAAGCTTACCGGGTTTTGTGTTGTTGCAATCCCGGTACACTATTCAAATGGTGTAGCGTATATTCCTGCAGGTCACGATAACCAGAGAGGTGACCGTGCTGTTTAGGTGTTGCAGCATTTATTTTGATTTCTTTTTAAGTTGTGAGGTTTGTTATGCTCAATTAGAGCTTTACAATTTATTTTGTGAGTGAGTTGTAATAATTACCCGAGACTAAATTCGGGTTTTGAAATTAAATTGTGTGGTGAGGTTATTAAGAAAAAGAAATTTTCAAGATGATTATTTGAGTTGTAGTATTTTTCATGTTTCGGATTTTTGAATTTTATTCAAAAAATTCGGGACGTGACATACACAAAGTGAAGTGAGGATGCATTTTGGTATAAAAGGCCAGGTTTGGTATTCTTAATGAAACCAGAAAAGCATAACACAATGGAAGGTGATTCAGGCCAGCATTGGAAAAACAAAACTTGATAACATAAGAAATGAAAGGTTGATGCTTCTCAAGTGGCAGGCCTGGTGGAGGGAAGTATTAAATTAAGCAGATATGCATCACAGATTAACCATGTTTAACTACTCAAATGCTCAACGAAGTAACCTTGAACATCATTGTTTTTATTTGCTCAAGTACGGAGTTCAACATTAAAAATATCAAATTCAGTTTCATAGTAGATTTGTCCAAAAACCTAGCAAGTACTAATAGGAGTTAGAACAGAACTTGTATAGATGCTAAACAATAACTAATAATTAGCTGAGGCAAAATTCAGTTTCAAAGACATAGTACTGAATTGGCAGATTCTCAAGTGTGAAGACAAAAGAAAGGTAAATGGTCTTCAAATCAGATTTCTGTGGATTCACCGTCACCACCTTCGCTGTCAGTCTGTTAACAAACAAAGTGATATAGTTAGATATCAATAAATGGTATAAAGAGTTCTCTCATATAAATAGGTCATTTATAGATGTTTATGCTATGCAAACAAGTATTACCGATGCCTCACTCATCACTCCACAATGATTTCTTCTTAAATCTTCATCAAAAAAATTTAGGGAAGGTTCTGACAAATCTAATGGTACAGATGGCATGTAATCAGTTTCATCAGGATCCTCATTATCATACAAGCTTCTTGGTGGTGCTTGTAGGACTACAGACCAATTCGATACATTACTTTCTCTTGAGTAAAACACTTTATTTGCTTGTGATGCAAAGATAAAAGGATCCCTTTGAAACTGATGGTGGCCTATTCTAAGATTAACTAGTGTAAATCCTTCTTCAACCTTGACACCATTTACTAAGTTAGCCCAATCGCAGATTCGTAGTCAAACATTGGAACTTTGAATTTGCAATAGTCTAACAAAACAATTTCTTTTATAACCCCATAATAATCTACTTTATCCAACTTAAGCAATGTGTCTCTTGCACTTGCTCGGCAATATGTGTCAATTTCAACAGAAACGCCACAATTTTGTGTCCCTTTTTCAGACTCCCTAGTGTGAAATCAATTCCCATTAATAAGGTTGCCTAAACATGATAAAACTTCCCGTTTTGGCTTACACGCAATCCACCTTATAGTATCTGACATATTACTACAATCGCTGGTTCTAACTTTATCTACCAACCAATCATTAAAAGTCCTCTGATGTTTCGTTTGTAGAAGACTTTTGTTTTTTTTCAAGATGCTTGTCGACAAGCTTAAGCTCATCTTTTTGTAACCTGGTAAGATACGAAGTTATAATAAATATAGTATACGAATTAGCAAGGGTAAAAATAAAGCAACTAACTTTACAGCTGACACAAGTCCCCATCACATTGCAATGGAATCACAACTTGAGATCATGAAACCTCTACACTAGCATTATCCGCAAACACGTCTCACAGGATTAGCTATCCTGATAATGAATTTTCGGAACCACTTTTTTCCCATACAAACTGCGAAAGTCAGAGAGCAAAATCACCAATGCAAATAAATTCTTGTCATCTCTCTCAGGGTTTTTATCAAACAGATGGTATGCACAACTTACTAACCCAGAAAAACCAACGAAAGCTACAAAACTCAGATTGTGAACATGCGTGGTTACCTTGTTGATGAGATATTAGGGTTGGAGATCAACCACAAACATGAATTTCATCACATTCAAAAACAACTTCAACTTGAAAATTTTCAGCTTAAATTTCTTCAATTAACAACAAAACAGAAACTGAAAACCAAAACTCGAAGCGGTAACTTGGCCCTCACTTAGTTCTACCAATCATTCCACACAATCAAACCCTAATTGAACTACAAAATCAACAAGAAATTGAAAACGAGCTGGAATTTGAAACGAAAAGGTGAATTAACAAAATGAAGGAGAGAAGAGCTAGTGAGAATTTAAAGCAGGAAATCGAAGATGCAGAGAAGGTGTTCGATGAGATTACCGAGATAGTGAGAGAGAGAGAGAGAGAGAGAGACTGGTTCGCGCCTTCTTCTTCTGGTCCTGAGCTCAAGGTTTTGGAGGATTTTACTTCAAAGAGAAAACATAACGTAAATAAGCTTAGGGATTTCAATTTGAAATCAGATCCCTCTTTTTTTTTTTTTTTTCTTTTTTCAATAATTTTTTTTAATATACTTTGATAAAAAAAATTAATATTTTATAACTCTTTTAAAACATGCTAGAAAAGTAAGTCGTAAAAAACTAGTAAAATAACTCATTTACAGCACACATATTTGTACACATCGTTAATAGATAACTAAATTTATGGCACACATAAAATGCACGCCGTGAAACCACTGCAAGTGGCCTAGTGGTTCTTGCCTAGTTGGGTGTGCTCCTCAACCTAGGTTCGAACCCCGAAGCTATCAAAGTGGTCAAGCATTGTGCTGTAATGCACAGTTGGAGCATTTTACATGCGCTGAAGGGGTTTATCTTATGCCTAAAAAGCCTTTGAGTTCTCCTTGAACAAAATAAAAAATAAAAAAAATGCACGCCGTGAATGACCTGAATAAACATATTTTGACGGCACACATGAGATATGCTGTAACGTCCCGAACCTAAATTTACCCGTTTACTAGTCATTTGGACGGTAAATGATAACTAATTTCATTTTTACTTTGTTTCGATACTTTTAGTGGCCCTAAAAATTGACTTTTTGTTCGGGTCAAAATTTGAGAAAATGTTCTTCATAGAAGTTGTAGAGGACGTTAAACCGAGCGCGTACATATGTGGTTCGTAAAAATCGGAGTTCGTATGCGAAAGTTATAAGCGAAATATTACAGTTACTGTTCATGGTAAAAAAGTATAAATTTGAATTTTCTACTGTAGCAGGGTAACTTTCTTTTCCCTTTCTCTCTCCTCCCGCGCGCTCCCTCTTTCTCCTTTGCGCATTTTCTTTCTCTCCTCTGCAACTCCAGTTGCTTTCTCTTTTCCGGCCACCAAAAAGCGTGAAACCGGTGGCTACGGACTCGTCTCGACCTCCTCTTGGCGCCTGCGGTGGTGGCTCACGGCGGCTTGGCCAGAAAATGACGCATCGGGTCCTTGAAGTTTCACTGTAGCAAAAGTGGTCAAAGCCGATTTCTCCCGATTCCGGCCACCTCCGACGACAAACCTTAGTCCAGTAGAAGCGCCTTGCGACGTAGATGATGCTCCTTAAACCTCTTGCAACGATTTGCAGCGTGGAGGAAGAAAGCATAATTGGAAGATTTTACTGTTCATACGGGTTCAAACTTCTCCTTAATTGTTGAGGTACTTCTACTCATTTCCTGACTTGGTCATAGTTGAGAGAATTATTGGGTGTGTGGAGAAGGTGCTGCTGCCAAAATTTGGTGGCCATTGGAGCTGGTGACTTTGGTGGTGGTGCCGCCACTGTGGGCGGCGGTAGCGGTGGCTAGGGTAACTTTTTAATTCCAATTTCTGGCTAGTTAAATCCTATAATTATCCTAGAACTTGTATATGAAGTTTGGTGAGGATTGGTGGAATTTTGAATCGGTTATAAATTTCTAAAGATTTGGATTTCGATTAATGTTAATCGTGAATCCGATTGTCGGATTTTCTCCATAATTGTTGTAAAGTCTGAATTTGACGATCGGGTGGTGTTGGTGAAGTTTGGTTGGTTGTAGAAGAGAATTGGAGGAATTGAGGTTATGGGTTTAGGATTTAATTATTGTTTATCGTAACATTATTTTCTTCCGTCCGGTAATTATTAGTTACGAATAATTATGTACAGGACGAGGTACCGACTCATCACTCGACGAGGATCCTTACGCTTGGATACCACGTTAGCCGTATACTGTGAGTGGACTTTTGGTTTTCTAAATATTGATGCATGCAATTGATTTTCCGAAATAAGTATTTACTTAATTAATGAACATATTATTATATTTTACTTTCGGGAAATTGATATTGATTATTGATTTTGTTTTGGGAAATGGATTAGTAATTTAAATTATTGTTTTAATTTATCGAGCATATTATCCGATTTTTAATTGTGGAATTATTTATCGTTCGAATTTCGGATTGGAATTTGTTATGCTCCATTTTAAATTTGTTATCTGAAATAATTTTCGACGAGTTGTTTTCCGAGATTATTTCCGGAAATGAAAGTATTATTTATTAGCGGATTTGCTTTTTCCGAGGAATCCTCGGAAATGGGATTTTTCATCGGAACTTAGGAACTTATTTGATTTTCGTTTATTGGTTTATGATTCCGAATTTATATTGGCGTGCGGGGTCACGTCGCTGGATTAAATTTCTTTTCTTGTGAGACATTGGGGATGTCTTACTGATTTTCGATTTTCGTATGGTTTTTACCCACCATACCTGGGTCGATATATTTTATTGCTAGCTAGCCTATTAGTACTCCTCCCTGCTTACTATGTGTTCGTGGGTGAGTAGAGCAGAGCATGTGATGCTCCAGAGTGTGGGACACTCCGACCCGAGCCTAGAGGCTCCCTTCTATCGTATGGTGATACTTCTTCCCTATATATTATTTTATTATTTTAACTAGCGGGGCTAGTTCGATTTCCCTAACCAGAGGGGCTGGTCTTATTTTCTTGAGTATCAGAATTCTTTCCTTTTTGCTCGGTTGTGACTGGCGGGCTAGTCGGTTTTCTTGAGCTGAACTAAAGTTACTGTATTTCTTTAAATTGCTGCATGCATCGGGTTTTTAAGAAGATATGTGCGGGAAAGTATAAATTTATTTTCTCCTTACAATTACTTATTTTTGTCCACTCACGCTAACGTTTTTATATACTTTTCCCCTGGGCCCTTCGTTTTCAAATGCCCAGTCTGCAGAGTAGCTGGTTTGGCATAGTAGGATTCGAGGCATAGCATCTGCTGCTGTTGTCTTCATTGTAGGTTAACTGTGGAACCTACCTGTATTTTATTTTCTCTTTCTCTTTTAGATTGCTCTGATAACCTGTGGGATAAATGTTGTACGATTCGTATTTTAGTTGTAAATTGTGGAGTTGTTGTGATTTGGGGAGCAGGGTGGCTCCAGAAGAATAAGGATGGTTTATTAGAAGTGTGAATGTGTTATTTATAGGTTTTTGGGTAGTCCATTTTAGGGGTGACTGCTGAATTTTTGGTAGAGTTATTCCTAAGGTGGGCCCCACAGGGCCACCTCGGATTTCAGGGTGAAATTCGGGACGGGTCCTGTCATATGCGCCGTAAATTATAGTCTTTTATGGTGCATGTCAAATGTGCACCATAAAATACTGATTTTGTTATAGTGCCTAAACCCATAGGTAAGATCCCATTTTCGCATGTGGTATCTATACTCTCAACGAAAGATCTTTCTTGGCGAAGATCTCCATGGGATTTGCAATTGGGTCTTGGCAACATATAACATGGGCTTTTAGAGTGATTTACAACTATCAGGTAACGTCAGCAACAAATTTCACTTCAAAACCAGTACATACTCTACAATGAAGCTGTCGATAAAATTGCGTATTTCTCTTTTGCACGTCCGTGGTTTCCTTTCTTCTCTCTTTGTTGATTGGATTAAAGCACAAAGGACAGGGCGAAGATAAATGCTCTATAACTACTGAAACGATAAGCTCTCATATATAGTCCTTTGACCAAAAAAAAAGCTCTCATACTCCCCTTGTTCTTTAAGCCTTCTCATTTTACAACATTTAGACAATTAATTTGTTGGCTCATCGACAAAAGTACAAAACTGTCAAAACGTATACAAGGACAACAGGGTATTTTGGGCTTATAGATAATCTATGCATATATTGTATCCTTTAATGGGCTAATTGTATTTATCAAAATTTCTTTAAATTCACTTTTGGCTTCTGTTCACCTCCGAAATTTCTATTTGCACCTCAGTGGCTAAAATAGTAGCTAGTTCAATTTCATTTTGGCTGCCCTTTTTTTGAAGTTCTTCAACAATTTCTTGACCATCTTCGACAATCTCCGTTTGGGACATTTCAGCAAAAGTTGGGTGCCGGTGGTGGGAAGACAAATCTGGGGAATTCATGGTTCTATGACTGCTTCCTACAGTAGAGGAATAATCGTGACCAGATTCTGAATTATCTTGCCTATTCTTTTTCCTCTTTTGCTTCACGTCCGCATGCCACTGCTTTATAACTTTTGTTGTTTGCTCTTCAAGCACTGCTGTACTTTTCAAATTTGACCCCATCTGCATATAATACAATGTACCACCAATCCAGTTTATATTTACAGTGAAAAAAAAAATTCTAGAGAAGATTCTTGTATGAGACAATTGCAAATGTTATATTCCCAAACTATTCATTGGAAATAATTAACTTAATTCGACTTCTTTCTCATATAACATGCATGGACGGTAGCTCAAAATAGATGCATATATTGATGTATGTAATCATACCTGGGTCACTAGAGCATAGAGGGGAAGAGTAATGTAACTGCACATAACTTGAACGACAACCCTGCAGAAATTAACACCATTGATTTTTAGTGAACATTATCAACCAGCAATAGACTGATGAATGATCTAATTAATGTATGTGTGTCACCTTATAATTATAACTCAATTTATGGTTAAAAAAAGTGGAAGGGGATAGGATTGGCACTTACGCTAAGACCACCCTTATAATGATAATCTCCATTTGTTCATGGTAGCAAGAGTGTATCCCAAACTGTAACTGAAATAAGAGGCAGGCAAATATATAGCTTTCATTAGAAGGCTGTTAACTTTTGTTTAGGTTTAAGACAGATAGAAGAAAAGGTAGCCAGACTAGATGAAAACAATTTATATTCACTTATCAGACGTCTAAATTTTATGATCCGATGCAATCAATCTCGAACACATATTCAAATGAGTCGATCTTACAACACAACAGACTGTTTGATGAGAGAACATTTTTGAAACTTGGTCCTAAGTTGAAATAAGGACATACGTACCGTGACCCAAATGAAGAAAGCAAGTTCAAATGCATTCTGGAAAAAGATAAAAATGAATAAGTCAGTTTGAGCACAGTGAAACTATCAGTTATGGAACATTCTTAACAAATTAGTCAGAGATCAGTTAGTTACCATGAACAGAGTGAGATGTACGAGAGTCAAGACCAACCGCGGTCTATTGAACCAGAAGTGACTGTCCTTTGGTTGAACCAGAGGAGTTCCTTTGATTACATTATGCTGGTCACCGAGTTGGTGAGCCATCCTGGCTACCACCACTTCCAGTTTGGTTCCAAGAACCAGCACAATCTATAAAGAAAGAACTAGTTAATTAGCTACCAGTTAATTAGTAAAACAGTTCCATATGTATACCAAAGTTAAAAATCCTTGTCAGAAAGAGTACATACAATTAGTGGCACAAATGACACCCAGAGATACACCTGCCAACCTGTTCAAGTCACAAATTTTACACATCAGTCAGAACTCAAAATTAACCGGTGGAAATATCGATCTACATATGAAGAATTGATCATATAGGAAACAAGGCGCGCGCTTAATCAAGTAATTACCATGCACGTCTACGAGAATGAAGATTACGACGATAAACCACATGAAAGGGCTGTCGAGTGATGCAGAAAAACACACAATTAGCACAGTGCATAAGTAGTTTTAATTAACAATCTGACAACATTATATGTCTAAAAATCTCACTCTAATAAAACAGCAGTATAATATCAATGTAATTGATAACCTTATGCCAACTACTTCTCTGAAATCATACTCCAGCGACCGTTCTATGTACTGCTGGAAATTGAATGCGTTGTTTGTTGACAAATGAGTCTGCAAATTTTTTACAGAAGATATGCTTAAATGTTGTTCATTTTGCAATTTGTTCTTAGAATTTTGATCACGATGAGGACTCATCTAAACCAATAACAATCATAGTTGAAGGGAGATGATTAGATAAAAGAGAATTCGTAAATAATAGTATAAATACTCACAGAAATGAAGCCATGGCGTAATGTGAGATAATCAATTTTTTCAACTGAGTGGAAGAATTGTCTGAAGAAGCACTTCTGCATATATATATAACAACTAATATCATAAAAAAAAAAAAAAAAGTTCAGATTTAAGGAGAAATTACATCGATAAGGAAAGAAAATCGACTCACAATCCACAGTTGAATTGGTGTTCCTGTACAAGAATTCATGTGTCTACGAGCAAATGTCGTCTGCCTTGTAAACCTGAATCGATTAGGATCTACGCACAAAAGTTAGAAACAAAGGTTGATTTAGTTTCTGCGTTTTTGAAGCTGAACGCTTGAATAAACATTTTGCTAGCTCATATCATTTATCTTACCATTTGCGACTTGGTATTCCACCGTCTGAGTTTCTCTTTCCCACGCTTCCCAACGCCTCATCTATTGATTAATTTTGAACAAAATAATTATTCATACAAAGTAAAACTTTCCGGTGATTTTAATATGGTTGTTACATAATACAATGCAAAAATAAAATTATATATGAGTACAATACTTCTTGACATTTATATTTTCTTTTGAAATTGTACTTTTCTCTCTTCCTTAAATTATACATATGTTTTAATTATTGTCACTTTACCTTCACAATTTGTTGATCTAATAAAGTTTCGGTGATAAAAAAGTAATGAAATTCACGGTTTGAACTCAACATGTAACTAAAGGATTGATGCTAAGTTGTATAACGAGAGTACCATGTTTTTATGATCTTCATAACTAATATTTAGTAGCAAATTAAAATAGCATTGTGGTACTATAAAGTATGTTTAGAGTTTCACTAACACGCGTTAATCAATAGGAAGATTGTATACTTACTTTCATATTACTAGTATGAAAAGCTCTAGCTAATTTGAAAAAATCAGTGTGGAATGTGTGATCAGAATCTTGATGCAATATTACTGCAAGTCAACTCGGGAACCTCCCAAGTCGGCAAGTCCCATGTTTACACTGCCTAAATTAGAGGCACGAAACTTCACATACCCAAGGGCAACAATTTCCATGTCAAACCTCACAACAAGACAAAAGGCCATGTCACACCGACTTTTACTATTGAGTCAAAAGGTCGAAATGCAGTCTGAGATTCCCAAAAGTCATACTTCTAGAAATTTAAACTATATTATATGGGGTTTTATATTAAGTAACCATATATAACTTCAGCTGAAATTATGGTTGAAAGGTTGTTGATGATATGGAGCTGGGCAAGCAAGTGCATTAACATTTAACGGTGTGGGCTTATGGCCAAGAACAAAGGGCATCTCATTGAGGTATTAAAAATAGTTGATTGTTCGCAAAATTTTATTATTTAATCAGACGAAAACAATGAATCAAAATTGTGTATCTACATCCATATCGCTTATATAAGTGATAAAATTAAGAGATTTTCAACCGTAGATGAGTTTGTATGATAGCCAAGTCTCACGACCGTCTATGGTTAGATGGGTGGAAATATTTTGCGCGCGTATGGGGACGGCTACTTTTAACTTTCTGTTATGGGGTGCATGAAAGCCAACAATATATGACTCAACACCAACACAACAAAAAGCAATTAAAGCATCAAAGATAGAATTGACTACTAAGGATAGACAGCAACAGACTCTGTGGTGGGAATAGGGAGGATTCTAAGCAATTATGCACATACCTTGGCTCTTCCTAAAGCCAGTGTCAGAACACTGTACACGATCTGCATAATTGCCAGAACAAAGATGAAGTTGTTGAGCTGATTTAGTCCCCCTTGTGATATAAATGAGGTCTTCCCCTGCAAAATCAATTCCATAATTAAGATAAACCAAATTAAAAAGATCAGAAAGAATTTCTCTTCTTCTTCTTTTTATGCAAATTAAATCAAATCATAATTTATCCTGTGTACCTGGGATTCGCACTGATCCTCAGAAGAAGTGGTAGTTGTGGAACTAGTAGCATCTTCTGTTTCTGCTAGTCTTCTTTGTATTACTTCAAAAGCTGTAGATGCCCCGGTGTTCCACATGCGATCGAAACCAAGTGCTTTGGTTGTTTTAGTTGGTGCTGATTTTCTGCAAGGAAGCATAGTATATGCAACTTTTGTGGGTATGCAAATATTGGCTATCCATCTCTGTGTTACTGTCAGTATTAGGGACATGAAACCCAGAAGAATAAGCACTGCACCAAAAAAGAACACAGCAATGATTTAGCAGAGATTGTATCAGTGTAATTAGTAGATAGAATGAATCTGCGATTAATTTGTAAATTGCTCAAATGAGCTAAGCCTATATGTTTAAAATTAGAATACGTCATGGGTTCGATCTCAAATGGCATACCTGATTTGAGCTTCTCTACGGCCTCGAACAATGCAGTCTTTCTATGCTTTTTGAGAAACTGCACAAAATACATGACCAAAAAATGAATAAATGGCTGTACTAATCACTTTCAAAAATCACCCATGACTGTTTCTTCAAAAGTTGAATACGCACTTGGGAAAGGAGATGGATCAAGTGCTCTATGAAAAGGGAGAGAAAGATGAAGACGAAGCAAACTGTTGCCAGAGCCCAAGTGGGTGTGTCTTGCAGGGAGCGACTTGTTCCTTCGGAAGCCATATTTTGCTTTTAACTTCTTGTCAAGAAATTGATTATCAGCATCAATGGAGGAACCAATTGGTCGATGAAGTAGAACCACAGAGAAAGGATAGGTTTAAATAGGTAGCTCGAAATTAAGGAGACTGGAACCAAATTGAAGAAGAAAAAATCTGATGAAGAAAATGGAAATGTTCAAATCTTCTCTCTGCTAGCTGCAGTGACTCTGGGGGGTGATTATTTGAGTCCAAGCAACTTGCACCTGTGAAGGTCTCATCCAAACATATAGTTTGACACGGTATGTGTTAACATTTAATTAATTCATATTGGATTTTCTTTTGGCTCATTTGGGGAAGAAACAACCAAGGGGTGGTTGGGACAGGCTTGGTTCCATTTATCTGGGACCCCTACTCTTTGGGTTTTCACTACAGGAAGGCGTTGGCAGTTGGAATCGATTATTATTGTGGCGCATCCACATATGTCGACCGCTTCAGTGTACTTAAAATATATACATTGAAATTAGTCAATATCATTAACAGACATTAAGGTTATTTATTTAAAAATAATTGTTGGCCTGGATGAAGCCTAAGGTTTTTAGCTTTAATTTTAAGTGTTATATTATGTTACATATACACATTATCTATTTGTCAAATCATATCATATAATTCTTGAAGAAAAAAAATAATTTTATATTTCTAAAATCTAATGACTCTAAATTATTTTAGTTTTCTTCTAAAAAGAAAAAAATTATTTTTAGTTTTTTTTTAACACACTCATGCTTAGATTTAAGGGTAGTTCTAGTTGGACTTTCAAATTTGATATTTTGACCTCCAACTTTTTTCAATTATTAATAGATTTTTTTAAGTCACATGAAAAGACAAATAAGGACGAAGAGATGAAAATGGAAGAAAAAAAAGTATATATGTATATATATATATATATATATACTCTCCTTGCCTCCCCAAATATAACAATTAATTCAATTTTTTCCAGAATTTCTTTATATTGCCTATATATTTCCTTTTATAATTTACCTAAAACAATTAAGTAAATATAAAAATTATCATTGAATACAAAATAAAATTCAAAACAATTTGATTTGGAATTTTTTAAAACTAAATTAATTGAATATTATGATATAGTTATTACTCGATATTTCAACCCAAAACCCTTGAAATCCTTCTTTTAGCAAATTCAAAGGGATTCTAGCAACATCAAGATTGAGAACCAACCCTCTGATTAATTTTGGTGGAGAAGAGACCTACTCATAAGAGAGCAATATCTTGTGATTTTGATTCATTCTTCTTCTCATGATTGAAGATACAGATAAAAAGTAGAGTAACATATTTTTGTATCTCATGTTCAGGGGTGTTTTGATAAAAATAAAGAGGTTTACTTAGGTTTTCAAGTATTATAAAAAGTAAATTAGAGGTGTACTAAGTATGAGAGGTCCAAATAGAAAATTTAGAGGTCCAACTAGAATTACCCTAGATTTAAACAACACTTTTTTTTCCTTCAATAAAGAATATAAAAAATTTCATGTAATTCGATCAATAGATTTGCATAATACATGTATATGAATTTGAAGTTTGTTGGATTTCTGCAATACACAGACACACACACACACATAGGGGTGGGCACGGGACGGGATGGGTCGGGATGGCTATGATCCCAAACCCAAACCCGATTCTAATAACGGGACGGGACGGGACGGGATCGCCTTTTTTGACAAATGATCTCATCCCATCCCATCTGTTTCGGTTTCGGGTTTATTCGGGATCATTCGGGATCATCGAGCCTGTTTTTAAATAATTAATCTTTAGCATCAATAATCATCTCAAGGTTTAACCAAATACCAAATTTAAATTATCCATACATATCCATGCCTTATGGCATACTACAAGTTTTCAACACTTGATAAATAAGTCCAGAAGATGCAAAGTTAAAGAAGCGAACTGATTAAACAAAGTCTAACGATAAGATGCATAATGCCATAATTAGAAGGAAGCAAAAGAAACAAGGAACAGCCAGCCATATAGCTTCATCTCTCTTCATTCTTCAGGGCTTCACGCTTCATACGTCAATCACAGACCCAACCTTTGTCTTTCCTTTTGGTTTTGGGGGCAGAGATGTGTTTCTGCCCAGAGCTCCACTTGAATATTCTACAATAAAATTGCAAAAAAGTAATAAGAAAACCTATGTCAGCTTACTTGAGTTTATTTAATTATCCATATAGGCATATATCGTTGCCAACAACAACCAACATATTAGGAACAGAAAGTAAAAGATTAGGAACAAATTTCAAATGCAAAAGTTTGTAACCAGTAGGAGCAAAAGACTTAAGACTAGGACACAAAATTACCTGATTCAACTTTTTCATAAAATTCATATTCCTCAATGCTAGGCTCATCTTCCAGGCTGATATATCATCACCCCTTAACCATGACTGCATGCACATTAATGCCTCTACAGTTTTAGGAGTTAAGGAACTCCTAAATGCATCAATGACCCTGCCTCCGGTACTAAAAGCCGACTCGGAAGCTACTGTTGATGTTTGAATTGCAAGCAGATCCTTTGCAATATTTGCCAAGACCGGGTACTTTGAACCATTGATCTTCCACCAACACAAGATGTCAAAGCACTCCTCATCATCTTCTGTGTATTCCAAGGGATCCGACAGGTATTGATCCACTTCATGTGCAACAACAGCCTCTTCACTTTCTTCCACAACCTTTCTCCAATCCTGCAAAAGTTTTCCCCTCCCAATCTTAACATTACCTTTGCTATCACTGCTTGTCACTGAATTGTTTGAAGATGTAGGGCTTCCATCTTTTTTAACATGCCTTCCGCCATCAACGTTAGGTGCATACTCATCATAGAGTGACATCAACACTTCTTTAAGCTGCTTGCTCTTGTTTTGCACATCTATCTCATCCAAACCCTCCTCTTTCAATAGATAAGAGATATTTTTGAGCTTGAACCTAGGATCCATCACAAGGCCAATAACAACCAAGTGGTTCAGTTCATGAAAAGAATCATAATATTTCAGGAATTTTGTTCTCATGTGGGCTGCCATATCACACAATACTTTTTCTGTTTCTGAACCAGTTGCAAACTCAGGCATAACAAACATGGAATTGATGTTCTGCTCCATTGTCACGACATCATGGAAGGTTGTGTGCACTGTAGGGTGCAATGATGCACTAACCCTCAAGGTAACATCATAAAACACCTTTAACAAATCCACAAAGACCTCTGCCTTGGCCCAATCATCATCAGTTGGTGGTCCAACTCTACTCCTCTTACTCTTACTTGGAACCAGGTTTCCATCCTCATCATGCTCCCCTTCAGGTTCAGTGAAATAACCCAAAAATTGGCATTTAGTTTCCTCATCATCCCCCAGCCTTGTAAATGCTTTCTTGAACTGTAATACCCGCAATTTCCATTTTAAATTTGAGTAATTGTATCGAATGATTATGATGCGATTTCACGATTTATGTTCGATAATAATTCATTTTTACATTAATCGAAGTTCCGAAACGTTTATTTTTAACGAAAAGCTCGAAATACTCGGTTTGAGAAATCGACTTTTTCTACGTACGAAATTTGGAGAAACTTCCTTCATGAAAGTTGTAGAGCTCGTCGATACGAGTCCGTACACGTGTAGAACACGAAGATCGGATTTTTTTCTGAATTAGTTATCGAATTTTGAAGTTTTCCGAAACATGTATATATAGAAAAATTTTGGAAACCCTAATTTTTTTCTACCGGTTCCTCTCTTCCTCTTCTTCCTTCTGTTTCTGGAAAAAGAAAAAAAAACTGGGTTCTCTCTCAGCTCTCTCACCGTCGCTCTCGGCCGAAAAGGGGAGAAAACTTCTCCTTAATTGTTCTCCCTCCACAGACCACCTCTCGACCTCAAACCAAGTCCCAGGCGTTCGTCTAGAGCTGCTCTAGCTCCCGGAGGCAGTTTCACAAGGCGGCGCAGCCTGTGGCGGCGGCGGCACGGCCCGAACCGAAAACGACCATTTTCGGTTCGATCTCGATATCTCGAGCTACACTCCACCATTTCACTTGATTCTTGTCTCATTGAGCTCGCCTCAACTTCCTCTACAGGCACCAAGAAGGACCGGAACTGGGTCGAACGTTTTCACGTTCGTCGGAGCTCGACCTGAACCGATCGAAATACCGAAACTTTCGATCAAGATATCTCGAGCTATACACGATCGTTTCTTGTGATTCTTGACTTGTTGAGTTCGCAAGGAAGTTCTGAACACGTTTCCAGAAGGGATCGGGGCCTGAGGTTGCAGTTTTCACGTCGGTTTTCAAGCTCACCGGTTTCTGCATATTTTCCGGCCGCCGACTTTAAATCGGTAATTTCGATGCCTTCCCGTCATTTTTAGGTCTTATGCTAGTTATGAAAGTTGCTCAGAATGATCAAACGAAGGGGACAAGCTCGGCCCCGACACCATTGGCGGTGGTCGGTGGCGGCTCTGTCCCTAACTCCGGCGGCCTTTTCCGGCCACCTCCGGAGGTCTAAAATTTGGTTTCTGTCCATTTTATGATTCTATGTTTCGATACGATCATTTCGGCGTATTATACGCATTTTTCGGATATCGTATGAATTAGTTATGAATTTTGTGATTTCGATCGATTTCGGTCGTTAGATTTTTGATCTGTGAAATTATGACCGTCGGATGAACTTGTAAAATTGTTATGATGATCATATGACTGTCCCAGAGGCTTTGTGTGGTCATGGGCGTAGATCCGACCGTTGGATCTTCGTATATGTGAAAAACGGTAATTAGGGGAGTGATTCGTGAGAAACCGCTCGTCGGATTTTTATGTAAATTAGAATCTGGCCGTTAATTAGTGGTTAAATTATGTGTTGAAATTGTTGGCTAAATTCGAATCACATTTGATTAGGTGATTGATGGATTTTATTTGAGTGGGCTATTCGGCGTTAATTATAAATTTATAATTTATAATTATATTGAAGACGCAATGGGAGTTTCGAGGTGAGTAAAACTCACGTGGTTCATATTACGAACCGTGCATTTTAATTTATTTATTTTTGGTAATTGTGTGAAAAATATTTGCGGATTAAATATTTGTTTTAAAATTTCATGGACTTGAATCACCACGGTCCATAGGTAAGTAAAATGAAGTTTTAACTATACAAATGAATTTCATAATTTTCTTGTGTGAACTATAGATGGTATTAGTGGTCATTCCTGAGTGGATGATTACGTATATATATATTTACGTGGAAAATATATATTGATGAGTGGATTGTTGATTTATGATATGATTGAGTTGAATTGATGAGTTAATTTTATTACAATTGTGTAATTCCATAATAATATGATGTATCTTAGTTGGGATGATTTCAGTATGTGATATTATATGTTGTGTTCATTTATGGGTTTAGGGTCGATGTAATGACCGGTGTGGGTAATCGGACGCTCTAATCCTAGTGTGGATGATGGGATACGATTGGTTGAGTATGTGGAATTATTGGACGTTCTAAATATGTATATAGGTATACATATTGATGAAATACAATAATTGATAAATATGTCGGATGCCATAACCTAGGCCAGGTGACGGGCTACGATTCAGTTAGAGCTCTAGTCTGTCAAGTACCGTATTTTTATAAATACGATGATGAGAGTTTGTGGGGAAAGTTGTGAGTTGGGTTGCCTTGATATATTGAATTGGTGTTTGATTGAGATTGTTATTAATTGCATATGTGGAAATTATTGAGTGTTACTGTGTGCGGGAACAAATGAGATTAAATTAAGTAACAGTTCATTCTTTTACTCATACAAGCTTTCATAAGCTTACCGGGTTTTGTGTTGTTGCAATCCCGGTACACTATTCAATGGTGTAGCGGATATTCCTGCAGGTTAGGATAACCAGGGAGGTGACCGAGCTGCTTAGGTGTTTCAGCAGTTTTGTTATTTATTTAGTTGTGAGGTGTGTGTATGCTCATTTAGAGCTTTACATTACATTTTGGATTTGAGTTGTAATAACTAACCGAGACTAAATACGGTTTGATTTTTATTTCGTGTGGTGAGTATGTTAAGAAAAGAAATTTTCAGAATGATTATTTTGAGTTGTAGTATTTTCATGTTTCGGATTTTGAATTGTTATTCAAAAAAATTCGGGGCGTGACATGAACTTAAGGGCTGCTTCCAACATAAGATATGTGGAATTCCATCTTGTGGGAACATCTATACACATCAAGCCCTTACTTGTCAGCTTCTCCTTCTCCACAGCTTTTTTAAAGCTGTTCAATCTATTTGGAGAGGACCTCACATACTTGACAGAATTTCTTATAGCCAAACACTCTTATTCAGCCTTTTTAAGCCACTCCCTACCACCAGATTTGTGATGTGAGCAGTGCACCTGACATGCAGATACTTACCACCCAACACAGTATGGCAAGGATTCCAGTTATTCATCTTAGACCTAATCCATTCCAAAGCTGAATTATTTGCAGCAGCATTGTCAACTGTGATTGTTAACACCTTCTCAATCTTCCGATCTAACAAACACGACTCTATAAGCCTGTCGATTGTTGGTCCTTGATGATTAGGAATAACACAAAAATTTAGGACCCTTTTGTGCATCTGCCAATCACTGTCAATAAAATGGGCAGTGAGCACCATATAATTGACATTTTGAATGCTAGTCCATGTGTCGGTAGTTAAGCAAACTCTATGCATCTTCAGATTTTTCATCAACTCTTTCTTCTGCTTATCATACATGGCTAGAAACTCTCTAACCAATTTTCTCCGAGAGGGGATGTTAAACAATGGGCAGACTCTAGTACAAAACCTATTAAACCCAGGCCTTTCCACAAAACTAAATGGGAGCTCATCTATGACAACCATTTCTACACAAGCTTCAAGGTAATCTTCTTGGTTATAACCTACGGCTGTGAGCTTGTTACCCTGAGTTTTATCACCTACAAGTACTTTCTGTTTTTTCTCCACATTAGGCAGATAATATCTGCAGTACTTATTGATATGCCTAAGCATTCCAGAGGTACCATTGCTTGCACTATCGACTGAATAATCTCCCAACTGACCTCTAGGGCAGTAGATGCACTTAGCCCTATTTGTAACCAGCACAGTATCATTCCCATCTTTGTCCTTAATAGTTTCTTTTTTCTCATATACTTTAAAATGATCCCAAACATAGCTTCGTTGACGTTTAGCACCTTGGGAAGGAGTAAGATCAGAGTTACTTACATCTTCATCTTTGTGGTTCTCAATTGGATCATTGGCGGCTTGTAGCTGTGTTACAGGAGGTGAGGTTGCTGTTGAAGAGCCAGCACTAGTTTCTTGAGTTGGGCCATGACTTGAACTGCTCTGGTTAGTTTTACCCTGCATAACAATGATAATATGAAATTAAAGATCAGAGACTTGTATCCTTCACTATATCAACACATTCACTATATCAATGTTTCAGAACTTTAATTACCTTCAATATCAAGTTTTCAACAACCAAAAACTATTATAAGCCGAATATGTAAAAGCCAAATAAAACGAAATTGCTAATAGAACATGCGAACAAGATTCAATCCTCACCATGTGAAATCGCATTGCTCACTGAGAGTTGGAGACTCCTTATGCTTATGCGCATTGAAATTTGAAAGTGGAAACTCAAAAAAGGATGGGCATGAGAGATTGAGAGATCTGGAGATTTGCATTTGCTGCCGCCTTTGGCAGGTTTGGAGAGTATGACTATATGAGAGTAAAGTCGAGAGTTTTAGATAGTTTGCCCTACTTTTTTTTTTTTTTTGTCTAAAGTTAGTATTAGACTATTAGTATGTTAGATGCTTAGACAGAAACATATATACTATAAATAACCTATCACATATTGACACATATAAAAAATTTTAATTTTAATTATAAATATAAATATATCGGGACGAAACGGGATCAGCATGGGATTGAAATTGCAATCCCATTATAATCCCATAGTATTCGGGACGAGACGGGATCATCCTGTTCACTTAAAAACATATATTTATCCCGTCCCAAATAGCCCGGGATGGGATGGGACGGGTTCAGCTTAGGGATTTCAGGATTGACTGCCCACCCCTACACACACACACACACACAGAGGCCCGTTCTAGAGAGGACCTTCTTACTTTGAGAATTTGAGGATTTTTGTTATTTTACACAAGTATGTGACCTAATTCAATGATCTCAACCCTTGATCCTTTAGATTCCTATATAATAATAATGTCTATAAAAAAAATCAACCAAATCCATAATCATTTGTCATTCAAAATTGTGTCAACAAATGTAATCCATTAGATAAAATTAAAGCGAATATTGTGCTAATCAAATGGTTAAACGTTTTCCGATTTGGCTAATTTTTTTTAGGATTCATATGTATGTAGGTAACGTTTTCCGAGGGGGTTGGTTTCATTTATTTGGGTTTTTACTGCATGAAGATCTTGGCAGTTGGAATCAATAATTATTAATGGCGCATCCACATATGTTGACCGCTTCCGTGTACATAATATATATACATTGAAATTAGTCAATATCATTAACAGACAGTAAAGTTTTTTTTTTTTTTTGAAACACATGATAATTATTTTATAATTTAATGAAATTACATAACGACCTGCTCTAGATAAGGCTGATATAGAAAATCATTACATAAACAATTCAACCTTTTAAGGTCATGTGAAGCTCATCCAAACCGTAGTCAACACTACCCTTGAGAAATTCAAAGGCCCAAATAGTGTGACTATTCTTGGCTTCATACCACAAAATTGAGAAACTGCCGACTCCAAAAGGGAAGAAAGCCCCAATATTTGAGTCATCAAAGACCAACTAAAACAACTAAAATAGAAAAGAAAAATGATGACCCTATATTAGGCTCAAACATGAAGTCCAGCCCAAGGTTCCAAACCCTAATAAACTCCACCGTCGCAAGCGCCACACATTAAGGTTATATATTGTAGTATTAGAAAGTATGATTATCGTATAACATCACAGCGCATTTAGGGTTTGAGAACGTACGGGAACCAAATAATAGGGTGTTCGAGATAAAATAGATTTATAACCATAGTTACTAATTTTCATATTATATGCAAAAAACAAATGTACTTACACATTTAAAAAAAAAAAAAAAAAACCTTCCGCTCTTTGTATTTTTGAAAAATGACTCGTTAAATTTCCTATATACTTTTGAAACCAAAATTTATTATACATTTACTATACACAATTTTTATGTTGTTTCTATATTCTACCCATATTATTGAACAAAAATTATTATTTTAAAATTACAAAATTTATTAATTAATTCAAAATATTTTTTAAACTTTTCAAAGAACCATTTGTTGAAATTTCCGAATAATACACCTTTGTATTTTTCACTTACTATACACGTCCCATATTTTACTAACAATACTTATAAGTTATAACTAGTACAAAAGTTGGCTAGCTAGTTTTAAACATCTGTTTTATTACGAATTACAAGATAAAAATGAAAAAAGATTTATCAGCCCAACAAGAGCCAAGAAAAATTTGTGTGGAACTCGACATCACTCTCAATGGTTGACGAGGTAACCCTTTTAAATTATAGTAAATCTTTTCATCTATTTAATAATTTGAATAAATGATTTATGTAAAATCAATAATAAATCTACACAAAAAACATATTGTCTAGCACCCCTTTAATGAAATTCAGGAAGAAGTACAAAAATGACACATCCCAAAAGGTCATTAGAAAGAGTCATTTACATAGTACGCCAAACAAGCCTATATTAAAAGAGAACAAGTTAAAAAGCATACTGTCTTTTTCTTTGTTCCATCAACCTTAAAAAAAACAAGGTGAGAGTGTCGAAGGGCAAAATGGTTCGCTTGGCACCAACTTCCTCCTCTGGACTAGTTAGATCTTCAGCCGGAACAAGCGTTTCTTCCTCAGCTGACCTCAAGATTGTGTGTCTGCGGACCTAGTGTGATGAGTGAACTGAAACACTTGAACGACCTGAAAATGTTTCAAAACGAAATGGTTGCAGAAGGAATGAGAATTGAGAGAGAATGGGAATGAATGGGGGTAGGCATTGGATGCAGAGGTGAGGTGAGGTGGTGGTGTAGAAGATGATAAAATGTACTTTATTATATATCTTTACTAATCTATTGAAATAATAATAATAATAATAATAATAATAAACAGAGTTACTAGCTTCGGATTGGTACATAGGTTTGGTTGTGTTCTACCCCTTCCAAATTTAATTCTTGAAGTTTTCAAATTTCATGTTTTTTTTTTCCTGCTATTTATTGAGGATATAAATGTCTTTTTAATGTGAAAAGTGTGTCGAAATGTCAAATTTACCCCTAATTTTAACGGAGATTGGATGGAAATTTAACATAAGTATTTTAGTGATCTATTTTATAAGCTCGGGTACTTTCGTTGTTTCATTGCTGAGAAAGTTGTGGAAAAGAGAAAGAAATTTGAGTTTGGGTTCTTAGCATCTGATTTTTGAGATAGCAAGGGTGGAAGGGGGCGGCGGAGAGGACCTTGAGAGGTTGGAGTTGGAGTGGAGCGCGCTGCGGTTAGGGAGGAGATGAGTTCGAATGAATTTAAAATGGGAATGACAGAGAAGATAAAGTTTTTTTTTTTTTCCAACTAGCTCATACCTGTTCGATGCACGTTTATTGTAGAAAGGAGGTGACGTGGAATTTTTTGCTCACCTTTTCTCAATTTTATGTTCTTTGTGTCCTTTTAGTTTGTCGTAATAATCTTTTAGATAATTTTATTTTGAATTTTTATTTTTGTTCTAAACAGTATTTTAGCATTTCAAAATTTGGTGAAATGATTGATGCCAAATTTTGGCTTCTATTTATAGTAGTAGAGATATAAAGAGGGGTAAAGAATGGAAAAAAAAAAAAAACCAATCCTAGGTTTTTTACAGCTCCAAAAACCCAAAAAAATAATGGAAAAAGAAAAAATCAAATTTCTACGAGGTTTTCCCCACACATGTGGCAAGTTGAGTAGTAAGTGTGGCTGAGCAATACTACCACACTCATCTTAAGTGTGAGCCTAGCACTCCCCCACATTTTTTTCCTTCTCAGTGAATACTTCATTTGCAATTCTAAATTTCTACAGCATAACAGAAATGATTCATTACTAAATTTCTACATGCATGAATTTAAAATTTTAGATATATAATAATTTGCAGAATGCAACTTCATGGAGGCATAGAGAAGCAATGTCACAAACAAAATGGAAGGAAAAAAAAAAAAAAAAAAGGGAGACGTAAGTTCCCGAAAATTGAGTGTGTAAAGAAACCAAGAAGTTGCCTTGACTAATTGGTAATGGCTAATGAGCTTTTGCAGGTTTTTATAAGTGCGCGCTAGATAGCCATAAAGTTATATTACTTGAGAATGTTTAAACTTCATCATCATCAAGTAACTTATACATTAAGGAGATCGAGACTTAAATTAATTAATTTGTCTTCTGAAGGACTTGAAGAACTCCACAAGTCAATTCATTTGCCTTCTCGAAATCAAAAGTTAATTGCACCGACTCGACCAATGGGCAATAGCACTTCGATAATTTATCATGCATTCTTCAAAATATATCTCTTGGGGTCTTGTATTAGCTGAATACAATTTTTGGTTGAAATTAATTGCATGCCAATAAACATGATATGCCATATTTCTTCTATAATATATATGGGCTAAATACATATTACTACTCTGTAGTTTAGGTTCAAAATCAATTCAGTCCATGAACTTCTAATTTCATCAAAAACACTCATGCACTTTCAAAAATGATCTAATAGGTCTAATTTGTTAGTTTTCCGATAATTGAGTTATTTAACTTGTTAACGTGGCTCATATATGGCCTATGTTTTATGATATGGTGTCTGCATGCCACCTTTAGTTAATTTAAGAGTGAGTCATACTATTAAAAATAATTAGTTTTTCAACAAATAATCCAACTACAACTTGAACCCATAACAAAATATTAACGAGTTTGACCTATTAGATCAAAATTGAAAGTGCAGGAGTGTTTTTGATGAAATTAGAAGTCCAGGGACTGAATTAATTTTGGACCTAAACCATATGCTAGTAACTAGTATTTAGCCCTATATATATATATATATATATGGGTCTGGATCAAATTTTTTTTTCTTCTTTTGAATCAAGGAAATTGTTTATTCATCGCAAGCCAAAATAGGCTGTTACATACATTTCTGCTGTCAAGGTCATAGACAGACAAGAAGCTAGTGGTACGTACATATAGTCCAAGGTCGGCCCTAAGGGTTGCCCAGTGAGGCGGCTGCCTCAGGCCACCAGTTGCCGGAGGCCTCCGATCGTGTCTCAGTTATGTATGTATGTATGTATGTATGTATGTTATTTGTGAAAGCGGAACATATGTGCCAAACTGGTAAGGGGAAAAGCTACCTTGATATGTGAATGCGCTGAGACTTCGTAGGTTCGAATCCCCTTAGCGCAAATCTCGGCCTGACTATTTATTTTTCTTTTTGATTTCTTCTATTTTCTTTTTTTTTCCCTCTCCTCTCTTCTACTATTTTAATTCTTTTTTCTAGATACCAACTCTTATATCTATAAAGATTTATATATAAGAATAATAAAGCATTTAAAAATATGCCCAAAAGATTTTTAAAAAACATTATTTGATGGTTAAAATGTGAAATTCAAGTGAGGCCACAATATTTTTTTGTTTTTTTGTCTCAGGCCTCTACAATCTCAGGACCGGCCCTGATATAGTCATACTCATTATACATTCAAATACGTAGAGGTATGTGGATCAATGAACACACTATTGGACAAAATTTTTTAGACTCATTTTGAACCCTTAAATATAAAAGCAGTTGATGGTTTTGATTAATTGTCTGTAATGACATGACATTAAATTCCTTCCCAACAAAAATTAAAATAATATTACATTAAATTTTCTTTTGTAAGGAAAAAATAAAATAAAAACTATAATTAAAAAAACAGAAGATCGGGAAAAACTGAGATTAGGAAGAACCAAAAAAAAGGGAAAAAAAAAAGCAGAAGATGATGAAGAGAAGAACAAGAATGTTAACTCATCTCCTGGTAAAGCATGAAAGGAAAATTGACGCGATTAAATTATGATTTAAATTAAATTAAATTTTCTTTATGAATAAGAACTAAAAGAGAAGATGGGATTAGAACAAATATTACCCAATCAAAATCGAATAAGAACTCCATGTATAGTTACGCTGTCGACTGGGACCTGGGTTGAAAGAGGTCGTGGTTTCTGGGTATGTGGTGCCGGAGGTTGGAGGTGGACCGGTTGCAGGCATGACTGTGCAGGTGGAAGCGGAACTGGGTTCGTTGCTTCCCTTGGCTCCTCTGAGTTCCTCGGCGGGAAACCTTAATTATGAATTAGCGTTGACTATTGGGTCTACGTTGACCAAGGAAAGGGCCAGTGGGTCGTCTGTTGGGCTATTTGGGTCTGAGGGTTGTGGTATGTTTCCATTTGGCCACCCATCTAAAGTGTTGGGTGTGTGTCGACTTCGTGAGGAGGATTGGGTCGAGGACGGGAAACGCATGAAGCTTGCTGATGGCTTAGTTGAGGTTCCTGTTACTGATGGGAAGATGCCGAAGAAGAAGGGTTGGCCCCGTGGTCATCGGAATAAACCTAAGCCTACACCTACTTCGAATGTAGTGGGCCTGGTTGAGGAGGTCATGGAGAAGGACACCCTACCTCAAAAGGGTTAGCGTTGCAGTCTAACATTGTCCTTGGTGAAGCTGTTGTTGGGATGATTGCGGAGATGTACACCTATTGAGGTCTTAGGCATCAATGCTCTATTCTAGTTGCTTGCTTGGGATTGTGTAGGTCTGTGTTTCTTTTGTTTTTTTGCTTTGAATAATTTTCTCACCTTGTTCGGCCCTCATGTCTTAAGGTTGGACAGGTGGTAGACGCTTTATTTTGTTTCGTGTTTTAGCTAGTTTGGTTTTTTTTTTTTTTCTGTTTTCTCTAGGACTGTCTGCATTTTTGTAGTATGCGTTGTGCTTTGATTGTATTAGGAGGGATTTTTGAATCCCTCTAGCTTGACGGAGAGTCGTCGTTTGATTAGTATATTCCGGAACCTAATTCTGTTTCCCTAAAAAAAAAAAAAAAGAACTCCATGTATAGTATCGATCTACATATATCTACATTCAAATCTTTTAATTTATCTCCTTTTCCTTTAGCAACCAAGCAGACAAGAAACTGGTAACAATGAAGAGTCCATGTAACTAATTAGATAGCCTGGCATGCATTTCTTCTTTTCTCGAAAATTATATTCTTTTCATACCAGCTATAATAACCCTTTCAAGTGCGCATTAAGGACTGAAGAAAACTCAAACCCCAAGACTCCCTCACCAATACCAAGTGCTTTGTCAAATACCAAAACAAGAAATTCATCATGAACTCTTCCATCCGTTGTATTAAAAAAAAAACTGTTAACCCCAATTTGAAAACCTAAATCATAAAATAAATAATGATCTACAACTCTAATTTGATGGATATATCAACCCCTATTATGGTTTCATAATTGGTCTTTGATATGTAAGTACGAATAGAAATTTTGGTGACCTTTATTTCCCCATCTCTACATTGTTTCGGCGTTATATATTGACTTTAAGGTCAATATCAGCCTTCCTCCATGGAGGATTGGATTATTTGTTCTCCTTTTTGATACAAGCTATTTTTTTTACTCAAAATTTCATCAATCTTCCATTTGTGTTTTTCCAGAGGGAAAAACTCACAAATAGTATCTGAACTTCGAGTTACTAATAACTTTCGTACCTCAATTTTTTAAAATATCAGATTGGTACCTGAGATCACTGATAATGCTATGCCGGTCAATCACCACCCTTTCACCAAAAGCACTACTTTTCGACCCAATATCAGTACCTGAGAACAGTAAAATCGTTAACGGGGTTAATTTTTTAAGGGTAAATCTGTCATTTCACTGTTCATCATCTCAAAACTCTCTCCTCTCCCTCTGCAATACCAGATTTCTTCTTCTTCATACCTCATCACCATTATCAACCAACCAGCCACGGCTCCACCCCCCACGTTCGCTTCTGCCACTTCCACTCTCTCCAAGACGCCCGGCAATACCTCAAGGTCCCTTCTCCCTCTTTGGTCTTCTTCTTCTTTCCTTTTTTGTTTATGGGTATGTGGCTTTGATTGAGTTTTAGTGTTTATAAATGGGTTTTAGGATAGAGATTGTGATATTTGCGACGTTGAGATCACTGATAATGCTATGCCGGTCAATCACCACCCTTTCACCAAAAGCACTACTTTTCTTCTTGGTAATGAGGTAAACTATCTGTTGTAAAAAATATGGGACGAAATTCTTGTAAAATAAAAATAAAATAATAGGAAAATATCTTGGGAAATAAGAATTGAAATATAGATAATAAAATGAAATAAAATAAGAAAATAATATAATATATAGATTTTTATATAGGAAAACTTATCGAGTCAAGGCGTGCAAACGCACTATCCTAAGAGAAGATTCGTCCCCTATTGCACAAGGTTGAATGACGAACTTCCCCCAAGATACAATATGTAAAGACCCGAAATTTCAGTCAAATATTTCGTAATTCAATATTTCTCAAATTATATGAATTATGAGTTGTGAGTGTGATTCGAATGTTGTTATTTGAGAAATTTGGTTTCGAATGATTTTAGTATCGAAATTTAACGTCATTTAGGGTTATTAAAATTGACTTATTTTTACGTAAGGAATTTGATGAAACTTCTTTCATGAAGGTCGTAGAGCTCGTCGATACGAGTTCGTGTATATGCGGAACACAAGAATCGGAGTTTGTAGGAAGAAGTTATGACATTTAGAAGTTTTCGATTTTGTATATATATAGGTTAACATTTCTGGAAAAAATCTGAAAAAAATCAGAAAACCCTAGATTTTTTCTCTCTCTCTCTCTCTCCCGCACGGCACCGAACCGAAACCAAAAACAGAGCCAAACTTCTCCAGCCGAGTTCTTGCTCCTCCGGCCACCGTTTGACGCCAAACCACCTCCCACGGCTTCGCCTTGACCTTGCGCAGCTGCCAGAGGCAGCCTTGCGCCGTGGCACAACTTGTAGCGGCGGCGGGAAGCTGGTTTTCCATTTTCGGCTGTTTTGAGTGCGAAGCGAATATCTCGAGTTCTAGACCACCAAATTACGAGTTCTTTATCTCGTTGAACTCGTATGGAGCAGTAGAACACGCAGTAAAAAGGACAGCACCGGAAGTGGAGGTTTTCACGCTCGTCGGAGCACATATCGGTTTCTGCAGTTTTTCCGGCCAAACCAGACTGTTTTTGGTAAGTTTCGGCCACTTCCACTCATTTTCTCACTTCGTGTTAGTTATGAAAGTTGCTCAAAATGATGAAACGAAGGGGATAAGCTCAGCCCCGACACCATTGGTGGTGGTCGGTGGCGGCTCTGCCCTAAAATCCGGCGGCCCTTTCCGGCCACCTCCGGGGGTGTCATGAGCAGTTTCTGCTCATTTTTAGATTCTACATGTCGATACGATCATTTTGATATATAGCATGCGAATTTTGGATATCGTATGAATTAGTTATGAATTTTACGATTTCGATTGATTTCGATCACTCAATTTGTGATTTATGAAGTTTGGACCGTCCAATAGAATTCTAGTTTTGATATAATGATCGTAGGACTGTCCCGGTGAGCTTCTGTGGTCACGGGTGAAGATCCGACCGTGGGATCTTCATATAAGTGTGTTTTTGAAATTATACGCTAAGTTAATTATCGTTTTGATTAGGTATTTGACGGATTTGTTAGCGGACGATTGTGAATCGTATTTTGGGCTGTAAGAAGACGCAGCGGGAGTTTAGAGGTGAGTAAATCTCACTTGGTTCATTTACGAACCGAATTTCCTTAATTGCTCAATTTATTGTTATGTGTGAGAAAATGGTTTTTAAGAAATGTGTTTTAAAGTATATTAAAAAAATGAATTTCTTGATTTTGTATCATGTGAACTATAGTTGGTATTAGTGATCATTCCTGTGTGGATGGTTACGTGTATATATATTTACGTGATATTGAATGGTGTGACATTGAGGTGTGGAATTGTGATAATATGTTGTTGATAATGTTGATAATATGATTTTAATTATGTTGTTAATATTTGATAAATGTTGGCGATAAGCATGTTGATTTTGTGAGTTGAATAGAAGGTAGAGAAAAGTAGGATTCCGAGGATCGAATGGTCCAAGGATCTTTGGTTAATGATAACCGGAGTGTATGTGTTCTGAGGACAGGGAGGTCCAAAGTTCGACCGTTAAATAATAACGGGGATATATTGTTCTGAGGACATGAAATGGTCCAAAGTTCGCGGGTTACTGAGTAACCTGGAGATGCCGTTACTTGACCCTGGGCCAAGGTGTCAGAGGTAACGAGGCAGTTAGAGCTCTAACGTGGGTGCCAAAGTGGCGATAGTTGTGATTAGGTGCCAAAGTGGCGAGAGTTGTGATTTGGTGATTGTGGAAATGTGTTCCATGTTGTTTCATGTGTGTTGGATTGATGTTGCTTGTGGTTGTTGAGATTGTTGGATGTTTACTTGAGATAAATGAGTTGTGGTCTAATAAATCAACCGTTCATTCTTATTTACTCACACGAGCTTTCAGAAAGCTTACCGGGTTTTGTGTTGTTGCAATCCCGGTACATTATTCAAATGGTGTAGCGGATAATCCTGCAGGTCACGATAATCAGGGTGGTGAGCGAGCTGCTTAGGACAGCAGGGTTGAGACCAGCACTTGGTCTATTTTGGTGTGTTTTTGTAGACTCTTGTGAGCAGAACATTTTATTTATGTTAGTACTGTAATAATTGACTCGAGAGATAGTTTGCTACGAGGTTTGTGTTATAGTTTATGAGATATTGGTTTTGAGAAAAAAATTTAGGACGTGATTTGTTTAGTTGTATTCATGTTTCGGATTTGAATTTATTATTCGAAATTCGGGGCGTGACAGTTTGGTATCAAAGCGTAAGGTACATATTTAGTGATAAGTTAATACCTTCCGAGTGATGGCCCGTCTGCAGCGGATCCCCATCGGGTGCTCTTCGGTATTAACAATGTCATTGGGTATGTGGGGGTGTTGGGAGTTGTCTAGAACGTTAGGACGTAATAGGAGTTGAATTAACCTCTTTGTGTTAGTAGCTTGGTTAATATGGACTCGTATTTACTTATGCTTTGATTTAAGTGTATACATGTATTAACCAGGTATGCTATGCTCCTTAGGTAATGGATATTGTGGGAGGCAGAGGTAGGGGTCGAGGTAGACCCAGAGGTAGAGGTAGAGGCCGAGGTAGGGGTGAGATTCCACATGTGGGAGTACATGAGGAAGAGGTGGAGGCACCGTTTATGGAGCAACCTGTTCCAGCTGAGGTTGTGGTTAATGATCCCGCTCGTCTGTTAGTGTTGGCGAGGGACATTAATCGGTTGGGAGCAACTAAATTTGCGGGAGGCACAGATTATATGGTGGCTGATCAATGGATCGAGGATTTACAGACCTATTTTGAGTTGATTGTCTGTGATCAGATCGAGAAGAGGAAGCTAGCCACTTTCATGCTCAAAGATGAGGCTAGGGTGTGGTGGAATTGCACTCAGAGGACTATTGATGTTTCTACCATGGCTTGGGATGGATTTGTGAGGATCTTTAGGGAGAAATACTTCCCAGCATCGGTGAAGGAACAGCTGGAGAGGCAATTTCTCTCGCTTACTCAAGGGAAGATGAATGTGAGAGAATATGAGGCAGAGTTCTCCAGGCTATATCGGTTTGTGAAACCATTAGATGCTGAAGACTTGGCTAAGAAGTTTCAGCGGGGGTTGAATGGCTCTATTGAGCGAGATGTGACCATTATGGAGCTGAAGACAAAGGAGCAGATTTTAGCTAAAGCCCTGATCATTGAGCAGCAGAATCTGATCCACAAGGAGAAGCAGACAGTTGAAAGAGATTCTCAAGGAAAAAGGAAGGCGGTTGCAGGGAGTAGTGGGTCCAGAGATTATAGAGGTGGGCTCTAGAAGAGACAGCGGCCTTATTTTCATCATCAGGCTCCAGCCAGGATAGCAGCAGCACCTGTCCCTATTCAGGCACCACCTATCAGGCAAGCAGCACCAGCAGCCCCTATGAGGTGTTATAGCTGTAATGAGTTGGGTCATCTTGCTAGGACTTGCCCTAAACTCAGGCCTAGAGCATGTTTTCGATGCGGACAGACTGGACATATTGCCAGGGACTGTACTCAACCTCATATTGTAGGACAGGGTAACCAGCAGAGAACCTTACCACCAGCACCAGCCAGAGTATTTGCCATCGGCCAGAGAGGCACCGGGGTGGAAGGTACCTTATCCATTTATAACTATCTTGCTAGAGTACTATTTGATACGGGTGCTTCCCACTCGTTCATATCTAGTTCTGTGATAGATGTTTTGGGTTTGACTGCTATACCGCTTACTAGACCTTTATGTGTTACATCGCCTCTTTGCGTATCTCTTGAGCTTAGCATGTTTTGTGATGATTGCCCTATTGCAATTGGTGGTAGAAAGTTCACTGCATCTTTGATTGTGATTCCGGATCACACGTATGATGTGATTTTAGGTTTGGATTGGTTGAGTCCGAACTATGCAGTGATTGATTGTTTTAGAATGATTGTGTCTTTTCATGCCCCTGGGCAACCAGTGTTTCATTATCGATGCCTGAGATCTGACGTTGCTATGAGGGCAGGGATCTTGGCACACATAGAATCAGTGAATAGCACTTCAGAAATTGCAGGGATTCCGGTAGTGGTAGAGTATGCTGATGTGTTCCAGGAGATACCAGGATTTCCTCCGAAAAGGGTAATGGATTTCTCCATTGATGTGATACCAGGTACTGCACCGGTGTCGAGAGCACCTTATCGGATGGCTCCAGCTGAACTTCAGGAGTTGAAGGTTCAAATTGAAGGATTACTTGCACAAGGGTTCATACAAGCTAGTGTATCTCCTTGGGGCGCACCAGTATTATTCGTGAAGAAGAAGGATAATTCACTTCGGTTATGTGTGGATTATCGACAGCTGAACAAGGTGACCATCAAGAATAGGTACCCCTTGCCTAGGATTGATGACTTGTTCGATCAGCTTAGGGAGGCTACGGTGTTCTCCAAAATTGATTTGAGATCTGGATATCACCAGTTGAGGGTGAGGGATGAAGATATTTCTAAGACGGCATTTAGGACCAGATATGGGCATTATGAATTTCTTGTCATGCCTTTTGGTCTAACTAATGCACCTGCAGCTTTCATGGACTTGATGAACCGTACATTCAGTCTTTACTTAGATAAGTGTGTGGTGGTGTTCGTTGATGACATCTTGATATATTCAAAGTCGTCTGACGAGCACGTGAAGCATTTGAGGATTGTGCTGCAAATTTTGAGAAGAGAAAAGTTATATGCAAAGTTTGAGAAGTGCGAGTTTTGGCAAAAGGAGATCAAGTTCCTTGGTCATGTAGTTTCGAAGGATGGAGTTTCTGTGGATCCTTCGAAGGTTGAAGCGGTGATGGGTTGGAGTCGCCCCACTACAGTTACAGAGATCCGTAGTTTCCTTGGTTTGGCAGGATACTACAGGCGATTCATTGAGGGGTTTTCTAGTATAGCTTCGGCTTTGACTAAGTTAACAAGGAAGGATATTCAGTTTGTGTGGACAGATGAATGTGAGAAGGCCTTTAGTGAGCTGAAGACTAGATTGACTACAGCTCAAGTGTTGACTGTCCCATCTAGTGGCGGTGGGTTAGTTATCTACAGTGATGCATCTCATCAGGGTTTGGGTTGTGTGTTGATGCAGAATGGGGGTGTAGTAGCATATGGTTCTAGACAGTTGAAGGTGCATGAGCGGAACTACCCCACTCATGATCTAGAGCTGGCTGCAGTAGTGTTTGCCTTGAAGATTTGGAGGCATTATCTTTATGGTGAGAAGTTCGAACTCTTTTCTGATCATAAGAGTTTGAAGTATCTATTCTCCCAGAAGGAGTTGAACATGAGGCAGAGAAGATGGATGGAGCTCATCAAAGATTATGATTTCACCTTGGAGTATCATCCCGGAAAGGCCAATGTAGTGGCGGATGCTTTGAGCAGGAAACCCCGAGGGATCATAGCGTCACTTATGGTTCAGGAGTGGCGTATGTTAGAGACTGTATCTGAGTTTGACCTTATACCCACAAGAGAAGGACAGGGAATCTTTCTCGGTAGTATCACTTTACAGCCGACCTTGATTTCCAGGATCATTCAGAGTCAGACACACGATGAGTTCGCTCAAATGGTGATTTCGGAGATTATCCTTGATGCCAACGAGGAAGGTCCATCAGAGTGGACAGTTGGAACTGATGGTGGATTGAGATTTCGATTGAAATTGTATGTCCCGGGCGGTGATAACCTCAAGGAGGAGGTACTGCGGGAAGCACATCGATCTCGATATACGGTACACCCAGGGAGTACCAAGATGTATATGGACCTACGAAGACAGTTTTGGTGGATAGGGATGAAGAGGGATGTGGCTGAGTATGTATCCAGGTGCCTTACATGTCAGCAAGTGAAGGCAGAGCATCAGAGGCCTGCGGGAATGTTGAAACCTTTGCCGATTCCAGTATAGAAATGGGAAGAGATCTCCATGGACTTTGTGACTGGATTGCCTAGGTCCAGACAAAGTTATGATTCTATTTGGCTGATTGTTGATCGATTGACAAAGTCAGCACACTTTCTTCTTGTGGCAAAGACTTACTCAGGTGATGCTTTGTGTAAGTTGTATCTTAATGAGATTGTGAGGCTTCATGGAGTGCCTGTATCGATCGTCTCTGATCGGGATGCTCGTTTCACTTCGGAATTTTGGCGTAGATTCCATAAGGCTTTCGGCACATCTTTGGCTATGAGCACTGCATTTCATCCACAGACTGATGGGCAGACAGAGAGGGTGAACCAGGTGATGGAGGATATGCTTAGGGCATGTGTTTTGGACTTCAAGGGAAGTTGGGCGGATCATCTGCCATTGGTAGAGTATGCTTATAACAACAGCTATCACTCTAGTATCGGCATGGCCCCATATGAGGCACTTTATGGTAGGCCATGTAGGACTCCTATCTGTTGGGCGGATGTTGGAGAGAAACAGCTCTTGGGTCCTGCGCTTGTTCAGGAGACTACAGAGAAGGTTACTACCATCCGAGACAGGATCCGTACTGCACAGAGTAGACAGAAGAGTTATGCCGACCTTAGAAGGAGACCGTTGGACTTTGAGGTGGGTGATTACGTATTCTTGAAAGTCTCACCTATGAAAGGTGTGGTGAGATTTGGCAGGAAGGGGAAATTGGCACCGAGATACATTGGACCCTTTGAGATTTTGGAAAGGGTCGGAGAATTGGCATATCGGCTTGCTTTACCTATTAGCGTGGCCGGTGTACACAATGTTTTCCATGTGTCCATGCTTAGGAGGTACATTCGAGATGAGTCTCATGTGATTGATCACAGTACGATCGAGGTGAGTCGGGATGTGACCTTCGTTGTTGAACCTGTTCGTATCTTGGATAGGTCCACGAAGAGGCTTCGTAGGAAGGAAGTTGAGTTGGTTAAGGTGTTGTGGAGTCATCATGATGAGGGTGATGCGTCATGGGAGCTAGAGTCTGACATAAGGGCTAAGTACCCACTACTGTTTGTTGATGAGTTTGCTTGAATTTCGGGACGAAATTCCTTTAAGGAGGGTAGACTGTAAAGACCCGAAATTTCAGTCAAATATTTCGTAATTCAATATTTCTCAAATTATATGAATTATGAGTTGTGAGTATGATTCGAATGTTGTTATTTGAGAAATTTGGTTTCGAATGATTTTAGTATCGAAATTTGACGTCATTTAGGGTTATTAAAATTGACTTATTTTTACGTAAGGAATTTGAGGAAACTTCTTTCATGAAGGTCGTAGAGTTCGTCGATACGAGTTCGTGTATATGCGGAACACAAGAATCGGAGTTTGTAGGAAGAAGTTATGACATTTAGAAGTTTTTGATTTTATATATATATAGGTTAACATTTCTGGAAAAAATCTTAAAAAAATCAGAAAACCCTAGATTTTTTCTCTCTCTCTCTCCCGCACGGCGCCGAACCGAAACCAAAAACAGAGCCAAACTTCTCCAGCCGAGTTCTTGCTCCTCCGGACACCGTTTGACACCAAACCACCTCCCACGGCTTCGCCTTGACCTTGCGCAGCTGCCAGAGGCAGCCTTGCGCCGTGGCACGACTTGTAGCGGCGGCGGGAAGCTGATTTTCCATTTTCGGCTGTTTTGAGTGCGAAGCGAATATCTCGAGTTCTAGATCACCAAATTACGAGTTCTTTATCTCGTTGAACTCGTATGGAGGAGTAGAACACGCAGTAAAAAGGACAGCACCGGAAGTGGAGGTTTTCACGCTCGTCGGAGCACATATCAGTTTCTGCAGTTTTTCCGGCCAAACCAGACTGTTTTTGGTAAGTTTCGGCCACTTCCACTCATTTTCTCACTTCGTGTTAGTTATGAAAGTTGCTCAAAATGATGAAACGAAGGGGATAAGCTCAGCCCCGACACCATTGGTGGTGGTCGGCGGTGGCTCTGCCCTAAACTCCGGCGGCCCTTTCCGGCCACCTCCATGGGTGTCATGAGCAGTTTCTGCTCATTTTTAGATTCTACATGTCGATACGATCATTTTGATATATAGCATGCGAATTTTGGATATCGTATGAATTAGTTATGAATTTTACGATTTCGATTGATTTCGATCACTCAATTTGTGATTTATGAAGTTTGGACCGTCCAATAGAATTCTAGTTTTGATATAATGATCGTAGGACTGTCCCGGTGAGCTTGTGTGGTCACGGGTGAAGATCCGACCGTGGGATCTTCATATAAGTGTGTTTTTGAAATTATACGCTAAGTTAATTATCGTTTTGATTAGGTATTTGACGGATTTGTTAGCGGACGATTGTGAATCGTATTTTGGGCTGTAAGAAGACGCAGCGGGAGTTTAGAGGTGAGTAAATCTCACTTGGTTCATTTACGAACCGAATTTCCTTAATTGCTCAATTTATTGTTATGTGTGAGAAAATGGTTTTTAAGAAATGTGTTTTAAAGTATATTAAAAAAATGAATTTCTTGATTTTGTATCATGTGAACTATAGTTGGTATTAGTGATCATTCCTGTGTGGATGGTTACGTATATATATATTTACGTGATTATATATTGAATGGTGTGACATTGAGGTGTGGAATTGTGATAATATGTTGTTGATAATATGATTTTAATTATGTTGTTAATATTTGATAAATGTTGGTGATAAGCATGTTGATTTTGTGAGTTGAATAGAAGGTAGAGAAAAGTAGGATTCCGAGGATCGAATGGTCTAAGGATCTTTGGTTAATGATAACCGGAGTGTATGTGTTCTGAGGACAGGGAGGTCCAAAGTTCGACCGTTAAATAATAACAGGGATATATTGTTCTGAGGACATGAAATGGTCCAAAGTTCGCGGGTTACTGAGTAACCTGGAGGTGCCGTTACTTGACCCTGGGCCAAGGTGTCAGAGGTAACGAGGCAGTTAGAGCTCTAACGTGGGTGCCAAAGTGGCGATAGTTGTGATTAGGTGCCAAAGTGGCGAGAGTTGTGATTTGGTGATTGTGGAAATGTGTTCCATGTTGTTTCATGTGTGTTGGATTGATGTTGCTTGTGGTTGTTGAGATTGTTGGATGTTTACTTGAGATAAATGAGTTGTGGTCTAATAAATCAACCGTTCATTCTTATTTACTCACACGACCTTTCAGAAACCTTACCGGGTTTTGTGTTGTTGCAATCCCGGTACATTATTCAAATGGTGTAGCGGATAATCCTGCAGGTCACGATAATCAGGGTGGTGAGCGAGCTGTGTAGGACAGCAGGGTTGAGACCAGCACTTGGTCTATTTTGGTGTGTTTTTGTAGACTCTTGTGAGCAGAACATTTTATTTATGTTAGTAATGTAATAATTGACTCGAGAGATAGTTTGCTACGAGGTTTGTGTTATAGTTTATGAGATATTGGTTTTGAGAAAAAAATTTAGGACGTGATTTGTTTAGTTGTATTCATGTTTCGGATTTGAATTTATTATTCGAAATTCGGGGCGTGACACAATAACTCTTCGAGCTTCATCGTGCAGCTAAGAAGTCCCATTGAATCTTAATCACCCGTGCACTCAAAACGGTATATACTTAATATATATATATATATAATATGGAAGAGGACTTTAGATAGCTAGGATGTTGTGCGAGAGTGGTTGCATGATGGTGGAGTGTCTTTTCTTCTCACGATATCCCTCATATTTATTTCACCATCTTAATATTTCATATCCGATAATATGTCCAACTACACATACCGTCCAACCATATACCTTTCAACTCTAGCCATGTACCCTTATATAGGTCATACTTACCATGACAATAATTAGCCTCATAAACCATAAAATGGTCAAATAATAACCATATATTTAAAACATAAAACCGTTAAACCATAAACATAGTAATAAACACAAAATGAAAAAAACCCCCAAAATAAATAAAGAAATAAATAAAATATATTTTAATTTTAAATCATAAAATTTCCAACAATCCCCCACTGATTTAAAATTTAAAAAAATCATTTAAATAAATAAATAAATGAGTGATTTTACTGTGCATAGGCACCTTTCGGGTTTGAATCTAGCTTAGTGTGATAGTCTCCGTTTGAGGAACCAAAGTGACACAGTCTTGAACTTTGATACCTTTGACCAAACTTCAATATGTCACACACACAGTACTGGTAATTAGACAGGTTCGCAAGTTGGCGCATTTATGGCCGTGCACGTATCTTGATTCTTATGAGAGTATTAGAGAATAGCCTAATTCTCATTGTCGTGGCCTCACGAACAACTCTCATTTAGGTGAGCTCTCCAGGGGTATGTGTGCCCGAATGCCGCGGGAGTTTGCCCGCCTCTAAACTCATCCAGGGTATCATTGTTTTCCCTTCCTAACGTCACATTTAATATAGCACTTAACACCTTAGGGATGCACATGATAATATCTCTTTTGGATATATCTTTAAAATTTATGTGTGCTACATTTGAGTCACGCAGTATAGATTGTTTCTACCATATTGAACTTCCTTCATAGGATCTCCAATCACAGAAGTTGGGTTACCTCCCTAGGTGACTCCCTTATGGGCTTAAGCACATCCCCCTCAACAATTTTATATATATAGTCTCCTCCTCGAGACTATAGGGGCCTCCTCCGCGAGGCATGTTTATATGACTTTTGTCATATTATATTTATTTTATTTTTTTTCTTTTTGGTTATATATATCTTGCTTGTAACTTAAGCTCGCAAAACCTACATTTTAATTTTTCTGCAAGCCTCAAATAAACCATCAATCACAATTCTCAAAGGAGTGTTTTCCTCCATATGAGAACAAGAACATTTATAACTCTGCACTAATTATTTAATAATCACGTATGATCAATCACTACGAGCATTACCCCAATTACCATAGGGCATTTAAAAATATAATTGAAGTAAATAGTAAATGATGACTAGAAATATAAATCATAACCCCTACATTACTTGATATTTAATGTTCTTAAAGACATGTTTATAAATATTTACAGGAGTTATAGCTAGAGCTTACCCCCACATCACCAAGATAGATGCTCTTCATGAGATAATTATACTCATAAGTCATAACAAAATCAGTTATGTAAAAGTCTTAATAATAAACATTAAAGAATACTAATGAAATAGTTAAAATTTTAAAATAGTAACCCCCACTATTGAAATTGAAAATAACTTCTTATTGACTCATTAAAGGAAAATGAAATCTTCTCACAGATTGAACTTACAAGTATTCTTGGAGCATTCTCGTCTATGAGATAACCAATTATATTTGTGTACACAGAAGCTAACATAAAGTAGCATATGAATATCTCATAATGTATATATAAATTAAATTCTTAGATTAAAAGAAAACTTACCATCAATCACTATTTTCTTTTCCTGCAATTACTCAGATTCTCAATAAATGTTATAGCTTATAATTCAATTAAGTTTTAATAATGAGACAAAATTAATACTATCACCACAATTTGAAGCAACATCATTTTAGATATGAAAGAAAGGATAAATAATCATTAATTATAATCTGTAACTACAACGAAACATAAACTTCTCGAAACAAAAAGCAAAAGTCATTTGTAACTGACTTGACAACATATAAAGAGCTGCAATAGACTTTAAGGTCAATCACATTCATAATATAATTGATGTTTTCAATGGTACGCAAAACAATTACTTGTATGTATGTTAATACAATGGAATAACTCATAAAATCAGTAATCAAGTACATACCTCAAGTAACAATGTTTTATATATTATAGGCAATAACATTTTCATATAACAGTCAACAAATCATAAATTAAGAATAGTCAACCTGAACTCATAGCAGATTAATTGTCATTGAAAGCAAATTTAATTTGCAAATATGATTAGATAGAAAATAGGCTCACATAATTAAGCTATATAACTGTAGCATGCATATGTATGTACCTGCTTGCTGGCTATCAACATATATACACTTTAATCACAATTTTGTAATTTGCATATGTACAGGAAAAAACTCATATGCATTAAATATGAATATATATGCCAATTGATATAATAGTAACTATAAAATGATAATCTGTAAAATATATATTTATTTCTTACAGAACAAAAATTGGTTATGTTGTAGAAGTCATTCAGGATTCCTTCGTCACGGTGGAGGCTAGTGTATGTGTATTGGGTAACTAATTCCTCCATCAACTTTAGCATTTGAGAGATTTTCCTATCAAGAATTCGTTGATATTAAATTATTAATTAGTACATGCAAAGCAAAATGAAATTAGCATATTAAAGACCAATATAAATTAATAATCGGAAGAAAAATATTAAGGTATTCATAAGTTGAGAAATTAAGAAGAAGCCAAATGTGTGATATTGAATGAAATTCCTTGAACTTCATGTTGTCCGTCTTTGTCAGAAATTCGGCTCGAATCTTCTCTTAGATTGTTGTAAAAAAATATGGGACGGAATTCCTGTAAAATAAAAATAAAATAATATGAAAATATCTTGGGAAATAAGAATTGAAATATAGATAAGAAAATGAAATAAAGTAAGAAATAATATAATATATAGATTTTATATAGGAAAACTTATCGAGTCGAGGCGTATAAGCATACTGTCTTAAGAGAAGATCTGTCCCCTATTGCACAGGTTGAATGACAAACTTCCCTTAAGATACAACAACTCTTCGAGCTCCATCGTGCAGCCAAGAAGCCCCATTGAACCTTAATCACCCGTGCACTCAAAATGATATATACTTAAAAAAAAAATATATATATATATATATATATATATACATATAATATGGAAGAGGACTTTAGATAGCTAGGGTGTTGTGCTAGAGTGGTTGCATAATGGTAGAGTGCCTTTTCTTCTCACGATATCCCTCATATTTATCCGACCATCTTGATATTTCATATTCGATAATATGTCCAACTACACATGTCGTCCAACCATATATCTTCCAACTCTAGCCATGTACCCTTATATAGGTTATACTTACTATCACACCACGAATTTTGAATAAATAAATTCAAATCCGAAACATGAATTAAACAACTTAAACAAATAAACGTCCTGAATTTTTTTTTCATAAAAAACCACACCTCACCCACTCAATAATACGAAAACCGAATCTTCAAATTACTTATTACAACACACTCTCACAAACTTAAATTGTAAAGCTCAATGAGCATAACAAACCTCACAAATGCAAATGCGATAAATCAAATACTGCTACACTAAGCAGCTCGACCACCACCTTGATTCTCCTAACCTGCAGGATTATCCGCTACATGTTTGAATAGTGTACCGGGATTGCAACAACACAAAACCCGATAAGCTTTTGAAAGCCCGTATGAGTAAATTTAAAGATTGCACAATTTAAGTTAATAAGTAAAAACACACGATGTAATTCCAATTTCCTAAAATATAAGATGATGAATATTTTCAAGACTCTCTTCTAAAACTCATACTTATGAGTCACAAGTAACTTCAACGTTACCCTCATAAGACCACTCACATTTAGCAGACAGACTAGAGCTCTAACTGATCACAACCACCAACCCGACCCTAGAGCGTAGTTCACGATTATAATACTATTAGTAACCACCAGCCAGGTATAAGAGCGTGGTTCACTGATAGTATGTCATGGTCACACTCGTGACCTATTGATCTCCACATATCAAAACAATTTATTGTTTCTCAAACAATAAAACTCAACTCCTTTCTGAACATATAAATCACGAAAGTAAACATTTAAACAATAATAGCAACACAATCATGCATATTGTTTTCTCAACACAATTCATCAACAAATATACAAATCATCACATAAATAATATATATACATAGACATTCACACAGTAATGCCTATTATTATCAAATCAATATAATTTACTAAATTCGGTTCTTAAATGAACCATGTGCTATTTACTCACCTCTAGTCCAGCTGCGTCTTCTATCAATCAAATCACAATAATCCAAATGCTCATCAACACAAACCGTCAAGTACCTAATCAAGTACGGTCTTTACTTAGTAACGAAACACGAAATAAACTTAAATGATGATCCAACGGTAGGATTCTAAAATAAAGACGATCCAACGGTCGGATCGAATTTAAACGATGATCCAACGGTTAGATCCTCATAGATCGCCCTTGAAACATCCTATCAAAATTATACGAAAATCCGACTGACGAATCTTCACTAATAGCCTCTCGAATCACTGCTTTATAATTTTACGAATATCCAACGATCGGATCTTCGCCCGTGACCTCACAAAGTCATCGGGACAGTCATACGATAAAATGTAAAAACCGTAAATAGTAACGTCAAAACGTAAATCCACTATTTATCAACTTTTTCTAAAATAACCTTGTGATATATCAAAACACTCGTATGGATGCATAGATCATCTTACAGATAATTTAAACTCAAAATATGGTCCGACGCACCGCCACACGTGACGGTCAGACGACGGTCACCGCCGGTCAACCACCTCAGATGCAAAAGTTGTCAACTACAAACGTCTTCAAAAAGAAATTATCAACAACTTTAATATCTGACTTTTTTCGAGATAGGGTCTAGATCGTCCTAGATCGAGCTTTAAAGTTGGATTAATCTCGGCCCATTATCAGTTTTCATATCGAATCAGGGACGTCGAAAGAGGACATTACGAAAATGGGGAAGATCAACCCGTGCAACGCCGGCATGGCCAAGATCCAGTCGGGTCTGCCTCAAAGGGCTAAGGTGCTTCGATCCACGGCAAGAGGCAGCGGCTGGGAAAACTGAGGGCGGGGAGCGGCTGGGTGGCTCAGGGCTAAGGCGGGGAGGCCCGGGTCCCGCGGCTGCATGGCCGGGAGGGCGGCGTTCCAGTCGGGTAGAGTCGGGACAATCCGGACATGGGGGGCTTTCGCGCGCACGCGAGAGATAGAGAGAGAGAGAGAGAGCTTAGGGACTTTTTCACAAAAATGCGATTTTTTCGTCCTTAATGAAAAAATCATATTTTTCTTGATATTTATAGAAAATTTTCAATTTTCAAATATTCATAATTTATTCATACGAACTCTGAATATTGCTTTCCACATATGCACGAGATCCTATCGACGAGCTCTACAACTTTCATCAAGGAAGTTTTTCAAAAATTCGAATGTATAAAAAGTCAATTTTCACGACCCTTAAATAACATTCATTTCGAAAATAAATTTCGTTCGAAACCTCTCTTCTCACATAACGATATACGAAGTAAACCAAAAATTCATAATTCATATTATTGAATAAATATCGAATTACATATATTTATTTATGTAATACCCGCAATTTTCATTTTAAATTCGAGTAATTGTGTTGAATGATTATTGTGTGATTTCACGAATGTTGTTCGATAATATTTCACTTTTTGAATTATCGAAGGTTCGAAACAATTATTTTAACGAAAAGCTCGAAATGCTCGGTTTGAGAAATCAACTTTTTATACGTGCAAAATTTTGGAAAACTTCCTTCATGAAAGTTGTAGAGCTCGTCGATACGAGTCCACACACATGCGGAACACAAAGATCGGATTTTTTCTGAATTAGTTATCACATTTAAAAGAATTTCCGAAATATGTATATATAGAAAAAAACCCTAGATTTTTTGGAAACCCTATTTTTTTTCCCCGGCCTCCCTCCCTTTTTTTTTTTTTGGAAAGCACTGTAGCTCTCTCTCTCTCTCTCTCTCTCTCTCTCGCGTCCTCTCCCTCTCGGCCGAAAGCAAGAAAACAGAGCACGGAGAAACCGTGCTCCCACTCTCTCCTCCGGCCATCTCTCAAGCTGCAACCACCTCCAGGAGCTTCGTCTCAACCTTGCGCAACTGCCAGAGGCAGCCTTGCACCGCGACACGGCCGGTAGTGGCGGCGGCAAGGCCCGAACCGAAAAGGCTTGTTTACGGTTCGATCTCAATATCTCGAGCTATAGGTCACCATTTCACTTGATTCTTGGCTCATTAAACTCGTCTCAACTTCCTTTACAAGAACCAAGAAGGACCGGAGCTGGGTCGATCGTTTTCACGTTCGTCGGAGCTCGAGCCCGTTAGATCGAAAAACAACATATCAATCCAAATATCTCGAGTTATACACGATCGTTTCTTGCGATTCTTGGCTTGGTGAGTTCGCAATGAAGTTATGAACAAATTTCCTGAAGAGATCGAAGCGAGTTGTTGCAATTTTCAAGTCGGTTTTCAAGCTAGCCGGATTCTGGAAAAATTCCGGCCGCCGACTGTAATTGGTACTTTTCGATCCCTTCCCGTCATTTTTTTGTCTTGTGCTAGTTATGAAAGTTGCTCAGAATAATGAAACGAAGGAGAGAAGCTCGGCCCCGACACCATTGGTAGTGGTCGACAGCGGTTCTGTCCCTAACTCCGGCGGCCCTTTCCGGCTACCTCCGGAGGTTTGAAATTTGGTTTCTGTCCATTTTATGATTGTACGTTTCAATACGATCATTACGGCGTATTATACGTATTTTTCGGATGCCGTATGATTTAGTTATGAATTTTGTGATTTCGATCAATTTCGATCGTTAGATTTATGATCTGTGAATCAGTTCGTCGGATTTTATTATAAATTAGAATCCGGACTTTAAATGGTAGTTCAGTTATGTTTTGGAATTATTGGCTAAATTCGAATCACATTTGATTAGGTGATTGACGGATTGTATTTGAGTGGGCTATCTCGGCGTGATTATATTTGTATTGAAGACGTAGCGGGAGTGTCGAGGTGAGTAAAACTCACGTGGTTCATATTATGAACCGAGCGTTTTAAATTTATTTATTTTGGTAATTGTGTGAAAAATATTTGTGGATTAAATATTTGCTTTTAAAATTACATGGACTTGATCACTACGGTCCATAGGTAAGTAAATGAATTTTAATTATACAAATGAATTTCACGATTTTCTTGTGTGAACTATAGATGGTATTAGTGGTCATTCCTAAATGGATGATTACGTATATATATATTACGTGGAAAATATATATTGATGGGTGAATTGTTGAAGTGATGATATGAATGAGTTGAATTGATGATTTGAATTATATTTCAAATGCCTAATTTCATAATAATATTGTGCATCTTGGTTAGGTTGATTTCAGTATGTGATATTACATGTTGTGCTCATTTATGGATTTAGAGTCAACGTAGTGACCGGTGTGGAGAAATCGGACGCTCTAATCCTGGGTGGATGATGGGATACGATTGGTTGAGTATGTGAAATTATCGGACGTTCTAAATATGTATATAAGTATACATATTGATGAAATACGATAATGATAAATATGTTGGATGCCAGAACCTAGGCCAGGTGACGGGTTACGATTCAGTTAGAGATCTAGTCTGTCAAGTACCGTATTTTTATAAATACGATGTTGAGATTTTGTGAAGAAAGATGTGAGTGGGGTTTATCTTGATTTATTGAATTGGTGTTTGATTGAGATTGTTAGGGTTTAGTTCATTAAAAAATTAAGTATCAAAATTTAAATTATGGCGTGATAGATTTTAGATTATGTATGCTTGACAAGAACCTACCGCGCAATCATTTCCTTTTTTGTGTTGTGAAGTGTGAATTTGGGATTGCTTTTCCCGCACTACTTTTGCACCGACGGTCTCTGTGTTCTCAACATCTTTTTTGGCCTTTTGCTTTGATTGTGACTCCATATATAAGTCTTCGTATCCCCATTGCAAAATTTGTTTTGAATTTTGGGGCAGTTTATGTCAAAAAGTGCCATGAAATGGATCTTATTATTAAAACTAGGACGCGTCTCTCATGCATGATGCATCTGTCTGAATCTTAGTATATATCACTAGCTTTTTGTTATTTTTCCATTGGGCATCTCTAGCTTTGAACCTTCGTTGCGTTCTCCGACTTCCATGCACGGGTCTCATCACCCAATAACATTCATTATCTCCTCTAGAAGCCCTAAACTTTACTGCCCTATTAATCTGCAGGTCATCATTCTTAATTTCTTACGAGTACGCGTACTCGGTCAGCTTATAAATTCTGCATCAAATTCTGTGGATACTTATCACATTCACGTAGAACCTTTCCCAGCTACGTACTTTCATTAGTTTGTAGTTTTTGTTTCATTGTATCAACTAGGGTTAGTTACAATTCATTTTGGAATGATTTGATTGTTCAGTCCCACAAGAAACTTCCACACTACACCATCGAGAAAGGCCAACTAGTATCCATTCAATTTCAAGCATGCATGGAAAGATTAATTCAATATAAAGGACTTGATTTAATAAATAAACTTAGCTTTTGGGTCTTAACAATCGAACAATTTCGACCATTGAATTAAACGATGGTCGACGTATTAAGAATGTAGATCAACAAATACACTTTCTTCATGGCAATTGTGCCTTCCACTCTTTAACCTACCTCCATGTAAATTATGGATAGTAATAGGTCAATCAAACAATTTACCTATACGACATCAATAACACACTCTAGATTTGAAATGACTCTTAATTTCCAAACCCCTCACGAACCATAAAAAGGAGTTGGCTAGATTTGATTATTATATCCCTAGCTGCTTCTTTCGGTCAATAATAATTATGTAACTAGATGATAGATTAGTCATATAAGAGACATAAAAGAACCATATAACCATATAAGAGACGTGGAGTAAGAGTTGGCTCTATTGGACCATATTCTCTATCAAAGTATTCGATTCTACTTTGCATTCCCTTTTTTCAATTACATGTGTATATTGTTTTCTCCTTACCTGATTCAGCCGTTACTTAATTTTCATTCCACTTGAGAATATATAGTCATTTCAGGACCAGTATATACTTATTTTGTGAAAGTCTTTCACCAGATGACTTCTCAATCAACATTAAACTATATATTCTCAAGTGGAATGAAAATTAAGTAACGGTGACTTTCACAAAATGAGTATATATACTGGTATTAATTACTCGTTGTCTAAGGATGTTGTAATTCTTTCCCAAGTTAACTATATGAGAAACAATTAGAAAAGGAACACAACTTGATAATGATATTGTGCATAATTGAAGGGGAAAAAAAAAAGCACTACTGGCTGGATCTTGTCCAATTTATTAAGAAGTCATCTAATTTTTTGTCTAATGGTCAGCAGTACTTATCTCACTTAGTTTAAAGGAAATTATTACCATATCTATTAAAATAAATAAAGTTCTACTAGTAATCGACATCGGGCTGGATCATTCTCTTAGAAGTAATGGTTCAATACAAATTCATGAATGATGACTTATTAAAGTCTTTTCCACCCTCTTGGCTAAGTTTGTTCAAAAGTAGAATACAGTCATCAAACCTTTTTTTTTTTTTTTTTGATGAGAAAAGGACTTACAAGGCAAGAAGAAATCAACTAGAAACTCCCCCTCCCAGCTGATCTAATGGGAGCTTTGGGACTCCAAAAGGGATAGATAAAAAAACCAAACTTTAGGATTGTGGAACTTAAAAACTAGAAACGCTAAATGATCTGTAAGGAAATTAGTTTCTCTAAAGCTATGTCTGAAAATTATGGTTTGAAATTGGTGAACTAAAAGTCTAATATCTCTCACAAGAAGTCAGATGATCTAAGGTATTGACGAATTTCCTTAAATACAATCTATTAAGAGTTTAAAGTCACCTTCCACAATGATACGAGAAAAGTCATCAAACTTTAGTCGAACAAATATATATGTTATTATATAATTTAGATATAGTTAGTTATATATGGGCAACTGATCATAGTGGGTAGGATTGGGGCCGGGTTGCTATTAATTGTCTTGATTTGATCCATAGATCACTTGTGATCGGACAGACAATACATGTATTATTAATTTTTTAATTGATTTTGTTGCTGGAATCATCGATCTATCAGACTATGAAATATGATTGAATTGAGAGACATCAAATATTTAATGGACATGGATGATTCACAAGAAATATCATATAAGAAAAGAATATATGATTAAGCGTATCATTATTGATACAAGCTTGTGTGACGTACCTTGACTACCATTTGAGAGTTGCCAATTAATTGATCATATAATATATGGCCCAGCCATCAATATTGGACTGGGTTTTGTAGATTTGGGTTTACTTGGGGGAGTTCGCACTTAAAAAGTATAACTTTATGGCTCTATAAACAACAATCGAATACCTTTCTCTACACTAATCCAGTTTTAAACATATTGTTCATTATGTGCAGACAACTCCTTCAAGTGAAGGAAGACCTCTTAAAGAATTTTTAATTAACAGCTTATAATTTTGTGATCATGTCACGCCCCGAATTTCGAATAATAAATTCAAATCGAAACATGAATACAACTAAACAAATCACGTCCTAAATTTTTTTCTCAAAACCAATATCTCATAAACTATAACACAAACCTCGTAGCAAACTATCTCTCGAGTCAATTATTACAATACTAACATAAATAAAATGTTCTGCTCACAAGAGTCTACAAAAACACACCAAAATAGACCAAGTGCTGGTCTCAACCCTGCTATCCTACGCAGCTCGCTCACCACCCTGATTATCCTGACCTGCAGGATTATCCGCTACACCATTTGAATAGTGTACCGGGATTGCAACAACACAAAACCCGGTAAGCTTTCTGAAAGCTCGTGTGAGTAAATAAGAATGAACGGTTGATTTATTAGACCACAACTCATTTATCTCAAGTAAACATCCAACAATCTCAACAACCACAAGCAACATCAATCCAACACACATGAAACAACATGGAACACATTTCCACAATCACCAAATCACAACTCTCGCCACTTTGGCACCTAATCACAACTATCGCCACTTTGGCACCCACGTTAGAGCTCTAACTGCCTCGTTACCTCTGACACCTTGGCCCAGGGTCAAGTAACGGCATCTCCAGGTTACTCAGTAACCCGCGAACTTTGGACCATTTCATGTCCTCAGAACAATATATCCCCGTTATTATTTAACGGTCGAACTTTGGACCTCTCTGTCCTCAGAACACATACACTCCGGTTATCATTAACCAAAGATCCTTGGACCATTCGATCCTCGGAATCCTACGTTTCTCTACCTTCTATTCAACTCACAAAATCAACATGTTTATCACCAACATTTATCAAATATTAACAACATAATTAAAATCATATTATCAACATTATCAACAACATATTAACACGATTCCACCCCTCAAGGTCACACCATTCAATATATAATCACGTAAATATATATATACGTAACCATCCACACAGGAATGATCACTAATACCAACTATAGTTCACATGATACAAAATCAAGAAATTCATTTTTAATATACTTTAAAACACATTTCTTAAAAAACCATTTTCTCACACATAACAATAAATTGAGCAATTAAGGAAATTCGGTTCGTAAATGAACCAAGTGAGATTTACTCACCTCTAAACTCCCACTGCGTCTTCTTACAGCCCAAAATACGATTCACAATCGTCCGCTAACAAATCCGTCAAATACCTAATCAAAACGATAATTAACTTAGCGTATAATTTCCAAAAACACACTTATATGAAGATCCCACGGTCGGATCTTCACCCGTGACCACACAAGGTCACCGGGACAGTCCTACGATCATTATATCAAAACTAGAATTCTATCGGACGGTCCAAACTTCATAAATCACAAATTGAGCGATCGAAATCAATCGAAATCGTAAAATTCATAACTAATTCATACGATATCCAAAATTCACATGCTATATATCAAAATGATCGTATCGACATGTAGAATCTAAAAATGAGCAGAAACTACTTATGACACCCCCGGAGGTGACCGGAAAGGGCCGCCGGAGTTTAGGGCAGAGCCACCACCGACCACCACCAATTGTGTCGGGGCCAAGCTCATCCCCTTCGTTTCATCATTTTGAGCAACTTTCATAACTAATACGAAGTGAGAAAATGAGTGGAAGTGGCCGAAACTTACCAAAAACAGTCCGGTTTGGCCGGAAAAACTGCAGAAACCGATATGCTCTCCGACGAGCGTGAAAACCTCCACTTCTGGTGCTGTCCTTTTTACTGCATGTTCTACTCCTCCATACGAGTTCAACGAGATAAAGAACTCGTAATTTGGTGGTCTAGAACTCGAGATATTCGCTTCGCACTCAAAACTGCCGAAAATGGAAAACCAGCTTTCTGCCGCTGCTACAAGCCGTGCCACGGCACAAGGCTGCCTCTGGCAGCTGCACAAGGTCAAGGCGAAGCCGTGGGAGGTGGTTTGGCGTCAAACGGTGGCCGGAGGAGCAAGAACTCAACCGGAGAAGTTTGGCTCTGTTTTTTTTGCCTTCGGTTCGGTGCCGCGCGAGAGAGAGAGAGAAAAAAAATCTAGGTTTCTGATTTTTCTGATTTTTCCAAAAAAGTTAACCTATATATATACAAAATCGAAAACTTCTAAATGTCATAACTTCTTCCTACAAACTCCGATTCTTGTGTTCCGCATATGCACGAACTCGTATCGACGAGCTCTACGACTTTCATGAAAGAAGTTTCCTCAAATTCCTTACGTAAAAATATGTCAATTTTAATAACCCTTTATAACGTTAAATTTCGATACTAATATCATTCGAAACCAAATTTCTCAAATAACGACATTCGAATCACACTCACAACTCATAATTCATATAATTTGAGAAATATTGAATTACGAAATATTTAACTGAAATTTCGGGTCTTCACAGTCTACCCTCCTTAAAGGAATTTCGTCCCGAAATTCAAGCAAACTCATCAACAAACAGTAGTGGGTACTTAGCCCTTATGTCAGACTCTAGCTCCCATGACGCATCACCCTCATCATGATGACTCCACAACACCTTAACCAACTCAACTTCCTTCCTACGAAGCCTCTTCGTGGACCTATCCAAGATACGAACAGGTTCAACAACGAAGGTCACATCCGGACTCACCTCGATCGTACTGTGATCAATCACATGAGACTCATCTCGAATGTACCTCCTAAGCATGGACACATGGAAAACATTGTGTACACCAGCCATGCTAATAGGTAAAGCAAGCCGATATGCCAATTCTCCGACCCTTTCCAAAATCTCAAAGGGTCCAACGTATCTCGGTGCCAATTTCCCCTTCCTGCCAAATCTCACCACACCTTTCATAGGTGAGACTTTCAAGAATACGTAATCACCCACCTCAAAGTCCAACGGTCTCCTTTTAAGGTCGGCATAACTCTTCTGTCTACTCTGTGCAGTACGGATCCTGTCTCGGATGGTAATAACCTTCTCTGTAGTCTCCCGAACAAGCGCAGGACCCAAGAGCTGTTTCTCCCCAACATCCGCCCAACAGATAGGAGTCCTACATGGCCTACCATAAAGTGCCTCATATGGGGCCATGCCGATACTAGAGTGATAGCTGTTGTTGTAGGCAAACTCTACCAATGGCAGATGATCCGCCCAACTTCCCTTGAAGTCCAAAACACATGCCCTAAGCATATCCTCCATCACCTGGTTCACCCTCTCTGTCTGCCCATCAGTCTGTGGATGAAATGCAGTGCTCATAGCCAAAGATGTGCCGAAAGCCTTATGGAATCTACGCCAAAATTCTGAAGTGAAACGAGCATCCCGATCAGAGACGATTGATACAGGCACGCCATGAAGCCTCACAATCTCATTAAGATACAACTTACACAAAGCATCACCTGAGTAAGTCTTTGCCACAGGAAGAAAGTGTGCTGACTTTGTCAATCGATCAACAATCACCCAAATAGAATCATAACTTTGTCTGGACCAAGGCAATCCAGTCACAAAGTCCATGGAGATCTCTTCCCATTTCCATACTGGAATCGGCAAAGGTTTCAACATTCCCGCAGGCCTCTGATGCTCTGCCTTCACTTGCTGACATGTAAGGCACCTGGATACATACTCAGCCACATCCCTCTTCATCCCTATCCACCAAAACTGTCTTCGTAGGTCCATATACATCTTGGTACTCCCTGGGTGTACCGTATATCGAGATCGATGTGCTTCCCGCAGTACCTCCTCCTTGAGGTTATCACCGCCCGGGACATACAATTTCAATCGAAATCTCAATCCACCATCAGTTCCAACTGTCCACTCTGCTGGACCTTCCTCGTTGGCATCAAGGATAATCTTCGAAATCACCATTTGAGCGAACTCATCATGTGTCTGACTCTGAATGATCCTGGAAATCAAGGTCGGCTGTAAAGTGATACTACCGAGAAAGATTCCCTGTCCTTCTCTTGTGGGTATAAGGTCAAACTCAGATACAGTCTCTAACATACGCCACTCCTGAACCATAAGTGACGCTATGATCCCTCGGGGTTTCCTGCTCAAAGCATCAGCCACTACATTGGCCTTTCCGGGATGATACTCTAAGGTGAAATCATAGTCTTTGATGAGCTCCATCCATCCTCTCTGCCTCATGTTCAACTCCTTCTGGGAGAATAGATACTTCAAACTCTTATGATCAGAAAAGAGTTCGAACTTCTCACCATAAAGATAATGCCTCCAAATCTTCAAGGCAAATACCACCGCAGCCAGCTCTAGATCATGAGTGGGGTAGTTCCGCTCATGCACCTTCAACTGTCTAGAACCATATGCTACTACACCCCCATTCTGCATCAACACACAACCCAAATCCTGATGAGATGCATCACTGTAGATGACTAACCCACCGCCACTAGATGGGACAGTCAACACTGGAGCTGTAGTCAATCTAGTCTTCAGCTCACTAAAGGCCTTCTCACATTCATCTGTCCACACAAACTGAGTATCCTTCCTTGTTAACTTAGTCAAAGCCGAAGCTATACTAGAAAACCCCTCAATGAATCGCCTGTAGTATCCTGCCAAACCAAGGAAACTACGGATCTCTGTAACTGTAGTGGGGCGACTCCAACCCATCACCGCTTCAACCTTCGAAGGATCCACAGAAACTCCATCCTTCGAAACTACATGACCAAGGAACTTGATCTCCTTTTGCCAAAACTCGCACTTCTCAAACTTTGCATATAACTTTTCTCTTCTCAGAATTTGCAGCACAATCCTCAAATGCTTCACGTGCTCGTCAGACGACCTTGAATATATCAAGATGTCATCAACGAACACCACCACACACTTATCTAAGTAAAGACTGAATGTGCGGTTCATCAAGTCCATGAAAGCTGCAGGTGCATTAGTTAGACCAAAAGGCATGACAAGAAATTCATAATGCCCATACCTGGTCCTAAATGCCGTCTTAGAAATATCTTCATCCCTCACCCTCAACTGGTGATATCCAGATCTCAAATCAATTTTGGAGAACACCGTAGCCTCCCTAAGCTGATCGAACAAGTCATCAATCCTAGGCAAGGGGTACCTATTCTTGATGGTCACCTTGTTCAGCTGTCGATAATCCACACATAACCGAAGTGAATTATCCTTCTTCTTCACGAATAATACTGGTGCGCCCCAAGGAGATACACTTGCTTGTATGAACCCTTATGCAAGTAATCCTTCAATTTGAACCTTCAACTCCTGAAGTTCAGCTGGAGCCATCCGATAAGGTGCTCTCGACACCGGTGCAGTACCTGGTATCACATCAATGGAGAAATCCATTACCCTTTTCGGAGGAAATCCTGGTATCTCCTGGAACACATCAGCATACTCTACCACTACCGGAATCCCTGCAATTTCTGAAGTGCTATTCACTGATTCTATGTGTGCCAAGATCCCTGCCTTCATGGCAACGTCAGATCTCAGGCATCGATAATGAAACACTGGTTGCCCAGGGGCATGAAAAGACACAATCATTCTAAAACAATCAATCACTGCATAGTTCGGACTCAACCAATCCAAACCTAAAATCACATCATACGTATGATCCGGAATCACAATCAAAGATGCAGTGAACTCTCTACCACTAATTGCAATAGGGCAATCATCACAAAACATGCTAAGCTCAAGAGATACGCAAAGAGGCGATGTAACACATAAAGGTCTAGTAAGCGGTATAGCAGTCAAACCCAAAACATCTACCACAGAACTAGATATGAACGAGTGGGAAGCACCCGTATCAAACAGTACTCTAGCAAGATAGTTATAAACGGATAAGGTACCTTCCACCCCGGTGCCTCTCTGGCCGATGGCAAATACTCTGGCTGGTGCTGGAGGTAAGGTTCTCTGCTGGTTACCCTGTCCTACAATATGAGGTTGAGTACAGTCCCTGACAATATGTCCAGTCTGTCCGCATCGAAAACATGCTCTAGGCCTGAGTTTAGGGCAATTCCTAGCAAGATGACCCAACTCATTACAGCTATAACACCTCATAGGGGCTGCTGGTGCTACTTGCCTGATGGGTGGTGCCTGAATAGGGACAGGTGCTGCTGCTATCCTGGCTGGAGCCTGATGATGAAAATAAGGCCGCTGTCTCTTCCAGAGCCCACCTCTATAATCTCTGGACCCACTACTCCCTGCAACCGCCTTCCCTTTTCCCTGAGAATCTCTCTCAACTGTCTGCTTCTCCTTGTGGATCAGATTCTGCTGCTCAATGATCAGGGCTTTAGCTAAAATCTGCTCCTTTGTCTTCAGCTCCATAATAGCCACATCGCGCTCAATAGAGCCATTCAACCCCCGCTGAAACTTCTTAGCCAAGTCTTCAGCATCTAATAGTTTCACAAACCGATATAGCCTGGAGAACTCTGCCTCATATTCTCTCACATTCATCTTCCCTTGAGTAAGCGAGAGAAATTGCCTCTCCAGCTGTTCCTTCACCGATGCTGGGAAGTATTTCTCCCTAAAGATCCTCCCAAATCCATCCCAAGTCATGGTAGAAACATCAATAGTCCTCTGAGTGCAATTCCACCACACCCTAGCCTCATCTTTGAGCATGAAAGTGGCTAGCTTCCTCTTCTCGATCTCATCACAGACAATCAACTCAAAATAGGTCTGTAAATCCTCGATCCATTGATCAGCCACCATATAATCTGTGCCTCCAGCAAATTTAGTTGCTCCCAACCGATTAATGTCCCTCGCCAACACTAACAGACGAGCGGGATCATTAACCACAACCTCAGGTGGAACAGGTTGCTCCACAAACGGTGCCTCCACCTCTTCCTCATGTACTCCCACATGTGGAATCTCACCCCTACCTCGGCCTCTACCTCTACCTCTGGGTCTACCTCGACCCCTACCTCTGCCTCCCACAATATCCATTACCTAAGGAGCATAGCATACCTGGTTAATACATGTATACACTTAAATCAGAGCATAAGTAAATACCAGTCCATATTAACCAAGCTACTAACACCAAGAGGTTAATTCAACTCCTATTACGTCCTAACGTTCTAGACAACTCCCAACACCCCCACATACCCAATGACATTGTTAATACCGAAGAGCACCCGATGGGGATCCGCTGCAGACGGGCCATCACTCGGAAGGTATTAACTTATCACTAAATATGTACCTTACGCTCTGATACCAAACTGTCACGCCCCGAATTTCGAATAATAAATTCAAATCCGAAACATGAATACAACTAAACAAATCACGTCCTAAATTTTTTTCTCAAAACCAATATCTCATAAACTATAACACAAACCTCGTAGCAAACTATCTCTCGAGTCAATTATTACAATACTAACATAAATAAAATGTTCTGCTCACAAGAGTCTACAAAAACACACCAAAATAGACCAAGTGCTGGTCTCAACCCTGCTATCCTACGCAGCTCGCTCACCACCCTGATTATCCTGACCTGCAGGATTATCCGCTACACCATTTGAATAGTGTACCGGGATTGCAACAACACAAAACCCGGTAAGCTTTCTGAAAGCTCGTGTGAGTAAATAAGAATGAACGGTTGATTTATTAGACCACAACTCATTTATCTCAAGTAAACATCCAACAATCTCAACAACCACAAGCAACATCAATCCAACACACATGAAACAACATGGAACACATTTCCACAATCACCAAATCACAACTCTCGCCACTTTGGCACCTAATCACAACTATCGCCACTTTGGCACCCACGTTAGAGCTCTAACTGCCTCGTTACCTCTGACACCTTGGCCCAGGGTCAAGTAACGGCATCTCCAGGTTACTCAGTAACCCGCGAACTTTGGACCATTTCATGTCCTCAGAACAATATATCCCCGTTATTATTTAACGGTCGAACTTTGGACCTCTCTGTCCTCAGAACACATACACTCCGGTTATCATTAACCAAAGATCCTTGGACCATTCGATCCTCGGAATCCTACGTTTCTCTACCTTCTATTCAACTCACAAAATCAACATGTTTATCACCAACATTTATCAAATATTAACAACATAATTAAAATCATATTATCAACATTATCAACAACATATTAACACGATTCCACCCCTCAAGGTCACACCATTCAATATATAATCACGTAAATATATATATACGTAACCATCCACACAGGAATGATCACTAATACCAACTATAGTTCACATGATACAAAATCAAGAAATTCATTTTTAATATACTTTAAAACACATTTCTTAAAAAACCATTTTCTCACACATAACAATAAATTGAGCAATTAAGGAAATTCGGTTCGTAAATGAACCAAGTGAGATTTACTCACCTCTAAACTCCCACTGCGTCTTCTTACAGCCCAAATACGATTCACAATCGTCCGCTAACAAATCCGTCAAATACCTAATCAAAACGATAATTAACTTAGCGTATAATTTCCAAAAACACACTTATATGAAGATCCCACGGTCGGATCTTCACCCGTGACCACACAAGGTCACCGGGACAGTCCTACGATCATTATATCAAAACTAGAATTCTATCGGACGGTCCAAACTTCATAAATCACAAATTGAGCGATCGAAATCAATCGAAATCGTAAAATTCATAACTAATTCATACGATATCCAAAATTCACATGCTATATATCAAAATGATCGTATCGACATGTAGAATCTAAAAATGAGCAGAAACTACTTATGACACCCCCGGAGGTGACCGGAAAGGGCCGCCGGAGTTTAGGGCAGAGCCACCACCGACCACCACCAATTGTGTCGGGGCCAAGCTCATCCCCTTCGTTTCATCATTTTGAGCAACTTTCATAACTAATACGAAGTGAGAAAATGAGTGGAAGTGGCCGAAACTTACCAAAAACAGTCCGGTTTGGCCGGAAAAACTGCAGAAACCGATATGCTCTCCGACGAGCGTGAAAACCTCCACTTCTGGTGCTGTCCTTTTTACTGCATGTTCTACTCCTCCATACGAGTTCAACGAGATAAAGAACTCGTAATTTGGTGGTCTAGAACTCGAGATATTCGCTTCGCACTCAAAACTGCCGAAAATGGAAAACCAGCTTTCTGCCGCTGCTACAAGCCGTGCCACGGCACAAGGCTGCCTCTGGCAGCTGCACAAGGTCAAGGCGAAGCCGTGGGAGGTGGTTTGGCGTCAAACGGTGGCCGGAGGAGCAAGAACTCAACCGGAGAAGTTTGGCTCTGTTTTTTTTGCCTTCGGTTCGGTGCCGCGCGAGAGAGAGAGAGAGAGAAAAAATCTAGGTTTCTGATATTTCTGATTTTTCCAAAAAAGTTAACCTATATATATACAAAATCGAAAACTTCTAAATGTCATAACTTCTTCCTACAAACTCCGATTCTTGTGTTCCGCATATGCACGAACTCGTATCGACGAGCTCTACGACTTTCATGAAAGAAGTTTCCTCAAATTCCTTACGTAAAAATATGTCAA